>OZ035834.1:8526804-9219183 GCA_964034765.1 Knipowitschia caucasica | reverse complement strand
AACTTGCATCAACGGTTACTGAAAAGTAGGAGTGAGCAGCACACAGCACAAGGTAAGTAAACAATAACTATAAAATGAAAATCTCTAACTTTAACATCATATAGTAAGTATAAAATCTGTAACTTTAGTAGAATAAAGAAGCAAGTATAATATATATAATAACAATTGTAAACCGCTTTGTGACTCTGGTCTGTGAAAGGCAGTATATAAATAAAGCTTACTTACTTACTTACTTACTTACTTAAAATCTCGAACTTTAGTATATAAAGAAACAAATATAAAATCTCTAACTTTAAAGAAACGTAGTTAAAAACAGGTCCTTTGCATTCCTAAAACGCAAACGAAAGCCCTAGATCTAATAGAAGAGTGACTTAAATGCAGAGAATGTATAATGTCTAATGTGGTGTCAACTGCAAATGCAAAATAAATAAACAGAACTTAACATTCATTAAATGCTAAAAAAAAAAGTTAAAAAGCAAAATTCTTAGGGACATCTTAATGGCTCCTATTCACCCCTGACACCGAAATATTATACTGTAAATATTGAATAACAGAAACTACAGTATGTCTTGTGACCGTGTGCTTCCTGCAGCAGGGATCAGCTGTTCGGCCGGCCCGTGTTTGTGTGCGTGTGTGTGTGTGTGTGTGTGTGTGTCTCACGGAGCAGCTGCTGCTTCATACAATGCCCAGAGTCAATCACAGCATGGCATTTCACACAGCCTCGCTCGCACATGTGTCTCTGCCTGTTTGTGTTATAAAAAGCTACTCCTAGAATACACAGTACAGATGTCCATGATGTTAGTGCTGTTAGGCTGTCTGAATAAGGAATAGATTATGTATGGTATATGTTACAAATCCTCAGAGTGAAATCCGAGCTGAGGTGAAGAACCCACCGAGCCCCGAGGACAGACGTTTTCTTAACTAACATGTGCCGTAGAATACTTTAAAGAAGCAGGTGACAATAAAACTGGTATTTCATTATAATTTAGTTTTCAATCATTACTGTAGATGTCACAGATCCATAGTTACAAATCCAAGAATGTATTGGGTTGAAATCATATTTTCATATCAATTGAACGTTAGTCCAGTGTTTTTCAACCAGTGGGCCATGTCTCATCAATGTGCCTTGAGATGTTATTTGAAGTGCCTTTGGAAAGGATCAAAAATCACCTGAATGGTCGAAATAATGTGAAAAAGAAGGTGAGAAGATTAGAAAGACATTTGCACTTGAGAAAAAAGAAAATCCGAGGCACTCTTGACAATAATTTAATGAACAGGGACGAGGCTAAACCTTTTGGCCACATAATATTATCCTCCTTTTTCAGAGCATGTAAGACTTTTTTTGTATCTGTTTCAGCTGCTGGTTGTGTGTCTTTCAATGAAAGACACTGCTTTAGGCTAATTACACAATGATAATATTGTTCTACTATGTCAAGATCAGAAAGCAGGCTGCACCAACTTAACCTTTTCAGACTGAAAATAGATATTTCTTCCTCACAAATCACAGACAACTATTATAAAATACCTACCTACATGATAGTTTTGTATGAGATGGTTCTGGGTCTGATCATAGGTACAAACACAATCTAAAATTGTAATACCTTAAAAATGTAGCCGTAAAAACCCAAACAACACATTATTATAGATTTTCTTGTTCAAATGGACTGTAAGCCATAATCATAAAATTGATAACAAAGGCTAAGCAAATGCCACATTGAGTCCGTCTATATTTTTTGAATTATTTTGTTGAACATTTTAAGTTGAATTACAGAAAATGAACTTTTGAACATTAGTCTAATTTTCCGAGTTATTCCTGAATCAACTCATTCCCGCTCTCACAAATCTATTCTTTCAACAAACACAAGAGCACTTCCCAAAAAACTTCCCAAATGCTAGAATGTAGACGGCAAGACTTTCTGGTGAAACTGTTCCAATCCTAACTAGTATTCAATAGCCTATACTGTACGTAGCATCACAAATCAGAAAAGTCATTGTTTGGTCACATCCCCATACAGACCGAGTGCCTCTTGCCTTTGTGGTGCTTGGGTGCGGGGTGTGTCTCACGTCTATGTAAATAAACAGGAGGAGGAGGAGGTGGTGATCAGTGGGAACAGAGCTTGTGATTAGAGCTTTGGACCATGCAAACACATGAGAGGGGAGAAGAGACGGGGTGGGGAGCAGGGGAGGGGGTGCAAACCTGAGCCGCCGTGTCAGTCTTGGGGATGTGGGCCGCTTTTACCCTCATTGACTCCACATGTCTCGACTGTCCATCATCTGAAGCAGCGTCTGAAAGCTCCGGGCTCTTCTCAGTCACCACCCTCTTACCCTGGAGACGAATTGGAAGTCATTTGCTGTGTAGTGTTTTTGAATTAGCAAGACATAGCAATAGAATTAGAAGTGTGAAATGAAAGCTAAGCAATGATTTAGTTATATGTTTTAAATAATCTGCAAAGTGGGGATTGCAAAAGTATTCAGCCCCTCTTGTTATTATTTGTTTCATATTTTACTGCCATTTTCACTACTAACTGTTACTCTGTATTGCACCTTATTGAACTGTAGCTTAATATTTATCTTGGTCAACTTGCACTTTTATTGAAAATTATTTTAATATGTGTTTTAGTAACTTATTAGTAACTTTTAATTTGAACTGTATATCATTATGCAGGTTGTATGATTGTATTGTCAAGGACTGCCGGTGGAAAGTAGCTGGTGCTAAATCTGGTGCAGCCATGTTTTTTTTAATGCAACTGCACAATGTCCTTAATAAATCAAACTTCAACTTCAAACTGTTTACAAACACATTACAAAGTACTGAGATGAACTTGAGTTATTGGTCAAAAATGTATAAACACTTCCTGCATTTGGCGAATAAGACAACTTGCACAATCTGCATCAACCAAACACGTATTTGCCCCAAAAGAATTTCTGCTGTATTACAGTAACTCTAGGCCGAATACCTTTGTTAGCACCACGTTGCAAATGTATTCATATTTTAAAAATGTATGATTTTACTTTCACACAAAGAATGTATTAAAAAGTGTGGTAGTGACTTGACAAAACGCGTAAAAGTGTGGATACTTGTGGCCTGATTTTTTTCTTTCAATTTTGGTCAGTATTGGTTTGACAGAGCGATGGTTAATAAGCTTATTGTACATGAAAAATTTAGCAAAGTTTGTTCAAATGGAAATTACTGAAAGGGACTTCTGGTGTATTCTCTGAACCACAAAACAACTGTACGTAAAAAGCTGTTATATAGTAGTGAAATAGTCCGATCCAGAGGTTATGGTCCTGTGTGACAAAACTCTATACTCTATAATATTAAGTGGAATAGCCAATATCAAGCACCTTTTTCACTGGCATTGTCACAGTCAGCTCTTTCCTCTGCCCGCGGCCTGCACTTGGAGATGGACCGTCCCCTACCCTGTCCTGCTCTGACCCAGTGGTCATGGGTTTGGCTGTGACCATCCGACCGTCCTAAAGAGACAGAAACATGTTCAGTTCAGTCATTACCGCAGTATGGCTCATTCTTTCCGTACTCACGCTGGTGGACTTGCAGATGGTAATTGAGAGGTCATCGGCTTTGCCCTTGCGAGACTGCAGCGCCATGCCTTCCTCCTCTGCCTTTTTCTTGTCCTCTTCCACCTCCTGACGCACAAAAAGCAATTTATTTACCAAGACGCTCTCTGAGAAATGGTGCTACTGTTCAAAGATATGCCTCACCTGGTACCTTTTCATCAGCGCTGCATTCTTTCTGCGTAGAGCCTCAATTTTCTTGTCCAGTTCCAAATTTTTATCATGATGTTTTTTGGGAAGCATGTCGCTGGAGTTCTTGGAAAAGACACAACAAAAATGAATCTCCAAGTAATAAAGTACTATTTATAATTACAGAAATGAATCCTCTGCTTCTCTTTGAACCAGGGTTTCCCATCAAGCTTTTACTGTAGCTCTTACTTGGGGGAGTTGTACAGGAATAATATCAAGGTATTGGGGAATTATGGCTTATAGTTAGTAAGTAATGTTTATTTATACAGCGCATTTTACAGACCAAGGTCACCCAAAGCGCTTCAAAATGTTCAGAGTGCAGATTTTGTTGCAATCACTCCACACCTGGTGATGACGGAAGCGAGAGGCCGAACACACTGGCTGCTATCCACTCAGCCTAGCCCCATCACAATCAGAGAATCAAACAAACACAAGAAAGGCAATGATTATAAAACATGGAGTCATTGGTCCATAAGCGGCAGATGACCCATGTCCATAAATGTTGATGAAGTCCATAAATATCATTAAATGTCTAGTGTCCTGGATCATCACCACAGTCCTTGAACCCTCCTGCATCGGCAATCAAAAACTCTAAAACCCAGGATCAGCTTTTGAATAAATGAAATCGACAAAATACAAAACATAGAAACCAGGCTAAGGTTGGCTGATTTTTGCCTTTACATTGTTGATATTTTTACTACGTTTTCTAGTCTGCGGTAGTGAAAGGACCTGTGCTGGGGTTCACTGGGGCTGCCCACAGATGGGACTGTCATCTTCCAGCTCGGTTACGGCGGCGCGATGAGTATGTGGAGCATCCTAAACATCTTGATGTATAAGCAGCTTCACACAACAGCTTGAACCAGAACTTGGCATATGGTCGCGCTAGAGAGAGTGCACGGCTCTGCTGCAGCACTTACCTGAGCAAAACCCACTGTCTGCAGAACATACGGAACACTCACTATTCAGAGTTAGAGTAATGAAGCCAAAACCTCCATCCAGATGACTACTTTTCAAAGTTTTTTCTTGCCTGAAGACACAAAACCTGCTTTATACATATTATAATTAGAACCCAGCCCGTTCACACATGTGGTTGTGGAGCTCTACTTCCTGATTTACTGTCACCCTAGATTATAACAAATGCTTGTAACGTCATTTTTTAGATTGCTTTGAGATACTTTTTCCTCTTAAAGCTGGATTACTTTTTTATACATATATTTAGATGACTAGATGATCTAAAGATGTGATGAGTACATGTGGAAACTGGCAATAGTTATTTTTAGTAGTTTAATTTAAATAACTGCACCCACAAGCTTCAATTTTTATTCATGCCAAAGAATTCCCATTTTTATTTTACACTTGGATAGTTGATACAGTACAAAGAGTTAACAATATGCATGGATGCTGCATCCATGCTGTGTAATTGCTAAGTAAAAGTTAAAGTAGAATTGAGCCAATCACATCTCTTCAAAGAAAAGAGTTGAAACCATTTGTAATTATAGCTGCTGCACATGAAACTAGTGGCCTTCTCTACTCTCTAAAGCAGGGATGTCAAAGTCAAATACATCAGAGGCCAAAAAAACCAACGCGCTACAAGCCCAGGGCCGGACTGGTTCAATGTTTATTAAAGCATATTCAAATGATTGCGTATAACCTTTTGAACCAATACCTAATCCAATATTTTTGTCTCATTCAGGCTCACAGACAAAAACAAACTTCCTGAACTTTGAGAGAATAATCCAATATATTCTTATGGTTCTGTGCGGGCCGGTTCTAATACTAACCATATTTCATCCCTGGGGCCAAGATAATTCATTCGCAGGCCGGATCTGGCCCCCGGGCCTTGACTTTGACACCCATTGTCTAAATTTTAGGCTTTTGAAATATGTCCTTAGTTGAACATTCATGTTGAGAACTCGAAATCAACTTACGGTGTGAAAGTATTTGACAGACTCATAATAAACTTAAAAATGTATAAAAAACGTATAATATAATGTTAATATTTGCCTTACATTAAAAAACACAACACAATTTTTTTATATTGGACTGTAGCCACAATCATCAAGGAGTCTATATCCTGTGTTGGTTTCACATTATAAGTTGAATTACAGAAACACATTTTCTTTTGAACAATAATCTAGTTTTCACCTTTGTGCATTGGGGGCTGTACTATTATACTTACTTCTTATTGTGCTAAAGTCAGGGTTATTGTTCTTAACTCTTGCTTCTTCATCATGTTGAAGTTGGAGATTTTATACCGCTTCTTTTATATGTTAGAGTTAGAGATTTTATTTTATTTTAGATTATTTCAGTTTAGAGTTATTATTAATTTACCTTCTGTTGTGTGCTTCTTATTCCTACTCTCCGTAACTTGTGATGCAACACTGACATTTCTCCACTGTGGGACGAATAAAGGATGTCTGAACTTTAATCTATTCTATTCTTAGTATAGTTTAGACATATTTGGGTTTTGGAATTGTTGTCTCTTCAAAGAGGAGACTTTAAAAAAAAAGTATGGCTTTGTAGGATACTGCTGATGCAACCAGTCGTAACCAGTCGTAACAATTTCGGACTATCTGGGCTTTTGAAATACGGAATTAATTGGGAATTTGAACATGAATTAAGCCTTTATTAGTCCCACAGTGGGGGAAATTACATTGAGTATACAATATGTTACACTGACGTTAGAGTATAGACTGCTTGAAATCATTTGATCTGAACTTCCCATAAACTATTGAGAAAAGTTTGACCTTTTTCTACTTCATACAGTATGAGTCAGACATCCTCCTCTGTTGCCCCAGTGACGATGGAAGAGGCAGCTCACAACAGACACTGGTTGCAGGGCTCTTCCATAAGTTGCGTCTAAGTTGTAAATCCATCAGTGTGCAAAAAACCACAACAAACATGGAAAAGACACTAGAAAAGTTGTGCTGCACTCACACAACAGGCTGAAAAGTGGTGAGCACATAGCTTCTAGTTGTCAGGGTATCCAAACACAACAGACTATGAGGCATACCGCCAAGAATAGGTGCAAGTGACATAGTGCACATGAATAGCACCACGGCACAGGTTAAATGAAGAATATTTGCTTTATTAAAACAAATAGGAGGCTTCATTTCAATAGAGTCACACAACCCAGTCTCACTGTTGTGTATCAGTCAGCAGCTACACAGCTCAGAAACCCGTTAGAGCCAGGAGAGGGGAGGGCCCGCACTAGAGAAGAAGGCTCAATACCCTCATGCCTGGTCACATAAGAGCTACAGTAAAAGCAGAGACTGGCTACACGCAGGTTTAGCCAGCAGTAAAACCTTATATAGAGAAAGGGGAAAGAAGGCACTCACGGATTCGTCCATGTCACTGGCCGAGGCTGGGCAGAGTCCAGGAGCGAGCCGGCAGACAGGGCAGCCCGGGCTCGCTGATCATGCCTTGATTACAATGAGCCAAGTTGGGCACGCAGCCAAGACATCTAACAAACGCACAGAGCTCCCCTGTGAGCAGATTTCGCAGCACCCACCCGCCTGTCCTCCCGTTCCCCTGCTTTCTCCAGCTCTCTCTAAAAAAAAAACCCCCAGCCCTCCCACCCTTCTAAACATATGCTCCCTCACTCCTCTAAGCACTTGCTCTCCCCTCGTCCTCCTCAACTGGACGCTCAGTTTTAAAGACCTCGCTTCCACAGGGTTGTCACAGTCCATCAGGCAGGAGCACCATTTTGTATGTCTGTGTGTGTGTGTGTGTGTGTGTGTGTGTTTTTTTCTTCATAGGATTCAGGGAACACATGATTTAACTTTAGTGCTCTGCTTTAGGCGGCGAGGCAGACGCATGTCACAAATAGCAGTGATGTCAGCGGCTGGAGACTCAAGTGTCACAGCTCGGCAGTATTATGGAAACAAACACATCTTTGAACGCTGCCAGTTTTGCTGCAGCATTTTTTGCATATTCCAGTAGTCTGTCTGCATAGCGCACGTTCTTAGGACTAACTGGTCTCTTTGTGAACAGAAATCCAGTGTGTAATATCTAAATGCACCAACTGGTATAGTCATATTATATTGACTCTATATTTCTGTACTACATATACTATAGTTGAAGTTCTAGTGAATCCAATTTTCAGCTGTGTTATTTCCGTCACAAGTTTGAATTCTATGAATGAAAAAAGTGGTTTATTTTTTCAGATTTTTACACCAGATTCTAAACTGGACACAACCACAGTTTCTATAGTTTAGAGCCAAAGACCTCGGATTCATAGACAAGTTACATCAAATTGAAATGAAAGTGTTAGACTGGGAGAACATATATTGACTTTATTATTGAGTGAAGCTTTCTTAGTTTTATTTATCTATTTCTTAATTTGGAAATGAACAATTTAATATGTATCTGATCTTGATATTGATTGTATGAATAGATTTATATGAACAAGAATCAGCAACAATAAAATAAAAGAGAAAGGTGTTTGTTGCAGCTTGTATTATTGTGGTTATAATCTGTTGACATGTTTCCTCCCAAACATTTAGGTAGCATAAGTAAATACTCCACGTCTGACATCTGCCCTGAACACCGCCACAAACATTTCTGTGTTTGGGTTGGTGTGTGAATATTGTGCAGCATTGACGGGAATAAAGAATGCAATAATAACAAATAACCAGTGATTTTTTTACTGACCTTAAACTTAACCACTCTGTTAACCATGCCTAAAACTTAACCATTAAAAGTTTTTGATGCTTGGGCTGTGAGTCTGTTCTATTTTTGCAAAAAGGTATTTTTGTTTTCAGGCCCAAGCCCAGATTGTATTTCCACTAGGTGACGCCAGAACAGTGATGTCTTTGACTCTTGCTGCTTATTCTCTCCACCAGAGGTCCTCGTTTTCTCTTATTGTAAACCATGGGTCTATAACCTTTTCCCTTGGAGAGCTTTTTCAGGACAACACTGACAGAGAGCTACTCATTTAGACAGTCGACAAAATGTTGTGCTACAATTGATTATTTCGTTTTTTTTTATGAAAAAAAGACATTCTTAAAACAATGGAAAAAACAGCTTTAGTCTTTTTCCCACCTCAGATAAAGCAAATTTATCACAAGTTCTATTGGAAAATTGTTTCTATAGAGTAGACCGTCAAAATGTTTGTTCTTTTCTGCGTTTTCTGTTGTGTAGTGGTATACCCATAAAAGAGTCTGTCACAATTATGTTTTATATTTACTTAATAATAAAATATTAATAAAATTATCCTTTGGGGAGCTACTTTGAAGAGGGTGGCGTGCTACTGGTAACTCCCAAGCTATAGTTTGGAGATCCATGTTTGCCATACCTGCATGTGAAAACCTGTCAGACCTGTGTGTGTGTGCGCGTGTGTGTGTGTGAGAATAGTTTGTGGTGGTCAGAGGGGCCCATGGCACATACTGGTTGCCTCGCTTCTGTCCGTGTGCCCCAGGGCAGTTGTGGCTACAGTTGTAGTTTATCACCACTGTGTAGTCTGTGAATAATGACATGTGAAGCGTCTTTGAATGTCCAAAAGAAAGCCCTATTTAAAACTGATGCAGCATTAGTATCAATAAACAAACTTTCAAAACGGTTGAGTTCTGACACTGGTTTTCACATGAGCACTTTTGGTCTCTGTCACATTTGTACATTAGCTTTGTTCAGGCAGGAAAGTGAAGACAGACAGGGCCAGTTTGCTCATCCAATCAGCTCACTGCCCAAAAACGCCTCACAGGGCTTGATCTGACGAGTATGCAATAGTAGAATGTTGTTCTGGTTGGCTCACTAAATCTGACTTGAACACGACTGATTCTGGTTGGGGCAAATCAGGTGATGTTTCAGATCCTGTGGAGTAAAATAATCCAGGGTGCGTCAGTGTGCGGCTGGGCTAATAATTATACTTAGCTATTTACATGTGTTATTGTTATTACTTGCGATGACAGGATTAAAAAAACAGGTTTGTGTATTGTCCTCAGATATACTGATAAAGAATACAAAACAGTATAAAGAATATTCATGACTACAAAAGATGCTCTCATTTAGGTCAATTTTTGTATGACATCTATTTAGGAAGGTTTAGCCAGAAGTGTCAGCACAATCCTCTCCTCTTCCCAACCTCCAGACCAATTATTTGCGTACGCACTACATTTTGAATTTCTACAAATACCCAAAATATGTAGCAATATGTAAGATTTTCATTTTAAGTCATTAAATGGCCCTAATCTGTCAAAAGGCATTAATATACCATGCACTTTTCAAATACTTATAAAAACGACAATAGTTCAGCCGAGACATTTGAATTTCAGAATTAGTTTTACAGCCCCTAAATCTTATTGTTGGATTTTATTTTTCACAATCATGCTTCACAATTTATTTATGTTTTAATTAAATATCAATTTCTATATATGGATGTGAAGCAGACCAAAGGTAGTTAGAAATCTGACTTGTAAAGACGTGTTATAAGTTGACATTAATTTATGAGTACATTTTTGACTGTATGAGAACTGCAGAGTGTAAATAGTAAACACTGCTAGAATGTGCAATACTGCATTTTTGTCCAGTTGTGTTTGTGAGTGAGAACACATAACAAATGACTTCATCTGATTAATGTCTGAAATAAATAATCTTTGTTTACTTGCGTCACAGGGCAGCACTAGGTGGTACTGCCTGTAAATATACGTTTTATTAGAGAAACATACAAAGTTCTCAAACATAAGGTTAAAATTCAAACTAAATCTGTCATGTCATGTCATTGTCTACCCCTTTATTAATCCATTTCTGGGTCGGGGGGTGGCAATCAGAGCTGCCACCCAATCCCTCGCTGATCCTCCTGCAGGTGGTGGGTCCACGGGAAGATGGCTTCTCTGTCATCAACGAGATGGCCTTGGTCTTTCAGCAAACTAAATCTGTTTCAGGATATATGGCTGGACTCTGTGAAGCTGAGGTCCTGTAGACAGTAGCTCTCGTGCATTATAAGTAGGAACAATCATAATTATAAGTGGGAACAATCAAAAGATCCAAATACACCTGTATGCTTGTATACTGTAAACATAAAAGAGGCACAGCTGGTGCCTCGGGGGCGGGTCAAATGGACAGTGGGAATAAGGTAGGTTTTAACAATTCTCCTTTCACAGCTGAGGGAAAGTCCCTAAGAATAGATTTAGGCATCTGCGTAAAGCAAAAACATGAAGGTAGAATTTTGAAATTATTTTTTTATTTGTATTGTTTTAATTGTGCATTCAGTTTTCACTGGTTTCCCCAGAACGCCAGATTTTACCCTAAATAAGTGGAATTCAGATTCATTTTGTTTCTAAGAGTCTGTTAGCGCCGCCTGCGTGTAGACCGGGTCCTGTTTTGGCCTGTGATGGGATACCTCTGGGAACACCAGGTGCTACAGTCAGAGGAGAGTATACAGTATATCTGCTGTGTGGACTTAGTGCACTATTTTCATGGATGCCTTATTCTATGTTTACTTTTGTAACTTGTTTGCACCAAGAGCCAAAGCAATTTCCTAGTTTGTGGCTTCCTGTTACTCACAATTCTAAAATGGATTCTAAAGTGCCAAACTGCCAGAGGAGTTGATGGTGTCAATCTAACTGAAGGCATCTGTAGAAGAATGAATGAATGGAAAGAACCGTGTTCAAAAAGCACGATATAAAACTGTTTATTATTATGATTATTATGTGTTATATTTGATAAATTGTCTGACAAAAAAGTAAAAATAAAGTAATATCCAGTTGAACCAGTCCGAGTACATAGTGTAGTAAAGGATTAAACACAAGCACTAGTTATTTACCATTACATACTGTACTAACAGCACTAATCACAGAACATGTGTTTTCACGGCACATATAAAACAACAAATGCTGCCCTTATAGTTAGGCACAGGAGCTACACATATTCACTGATTTGAACATTGCATGATAATAAAAAAGAATTCACAAAGCTACAGTTGGAGTGCAAACAAGCTTCAAGACACTAATCGAAAAACCTGACAAAGCGGTGTCCAATCATGCTGTCGCAAATATCAGTGAGTCACTTTTGTATTTACAACCGAAGAGTAACTTTGACAACAGTAAATATAAGTTGTATTATTTATATGACTAATGCAATATGAATGTGTGTGTAATTAGATGTTTAACGTTGAATCAAAATCATGTATTTCAACAATTTCATCAACACTTTAGGCAATAGTCCAACGGGGATTTTTCGGACTACAGTAATATTGTCATGTAAAAGTCATTTTTTGTGTAGTTTTTTTTTCTATACTGTTCAATCAGAGGCGCATAAAAGACACTTGTAACACCTGTCATACAATATCCTCTTGCCTCGAGCATTCCTCTTTCTTCTATAAATACAGAGGCAACCTGCGCCCGGCCAAACGGCGCCCATTTCTGCTGCAGGTAAGTCCTCTGCTTTTCAGACCTTCACTCTAAGTTTATGTCCTTATTGGCGTCTGTAATAATCAATGTCCCTTCATCTCTCTTCAGAATTGTATAGTTTTTGACCGCATCAGTGAGCAAGATGAGTGACAGCGAGAAGAAAGAGGAGAAGCAAGCGGAGCAGGAAGAGAAGAAAGAAGAAAAGGTAGTGTGCATGGAAGCTTTTTTTATGATATTCTTTTTAATTAATTGTCTATTCCAAATGTAAAGGAGAGTTTTACGTTAAGTAAGCCACAGTCTGTGTAAAAATCTGAAACATATGTTGAAAAGACAGGTCTATGGTGACATCACACTAAGGAAGCTCAGAATTCAAGACAAAATTCTTTACATATTTTTCCCGCGCCGGGATTATTTTTTTGATATGTTCATTTATTATACATGTGGTGGAGACTCTGCCATCCTGGATTTAAATGTAAATATATATCAAATGCATTTCCAACTGCTGCCACATTCGACTCATCTCTTACCTCATTGCTCATGTTAATGCTAAGGATGCTAAAGCTTGGATTTTCTAGTCACAAAAATTGGAGTATGTAAAAGAATCCAACTAGACTCTCAGAAGAATCTTTCAATAGATTCATTTTGTTTTTGTTTTTTAGTCCACATATTTAGATTATTTTTTCTGATAGAAATGTCAATAGGACCACTCCTGCTCAGCCTAACGCAACTTTTCTTACAAGTATCCAAAATAAAAACCCAAAAACTATTTGTTCTCAAAATCATTGTTTGGAGTAAGTTAGGAACCCCAGCTCTAAGAAAGTGTTTTTTTCCATATTTCTATTACATGGTATGCTATTTTTAAGTGAATTTCTAAACACCATTTATTTACACTTTGTCCTTTAAATGTAACTTGTTTTCTGAAGTGATTGTTACTTGTTGTAGGAAGAGGAGGAGGAATCTGAAGGATCCGGATCAGAAGATAGCGACTCAGAAGTAAACTTTTATTTGAATTTTAATCTTTGTACAATTCCCCGCACTGTTTTGCAATAACATGTTTTCTTTTCAGGAGGGATCCGGAGGAGACGGCAAAGGCAAAGGCAGAGGAAAAGGAAAAGGCAAAGGCAAAAACAAGGATAAAGGAAAAGTATGTGCACCATTTGACACACCTTCTTATCAAAAACCATTGTTGTTTTTGGTTTCATGTTTCTGTTGTTCGTTTAGGGAAAAGAGAAGAGTAAAGGAAGAGGAAAGAAAGAGTGAAGCAGTGCTCATGTCTCTCTGTAGGAAATACTGATTGTCAATAAATGATTCTTTAAACTGCATAGTCTGCTGGGTTTTTATTAAAATGTCAATAAAAAACTGCTGCATAATGAATAATATGCATTTTGTTTTTAGAAATAAGCAATTCAATATGCTAAGATAGGGTTATATATGCAGACAGTGTGTGTCTTGTCGTGCTGTGGTCAGATGAGACTAAAACTTTACTCTTCAGTCCAATTTTAAAATGTTGATAAATGTTGAATGTCAAGTGTGCTATTTATCAATCAATCAACCAACTTCTATTTGAGAGTGCCTTTCCTACACAAAGCAACATAAAGTGCCTCACAATCACTATCACAGCCTCATCACCATAAATCATCAACATTAGAATCTACATTAAAAAACACACACACAATAAGAGCACAAGAAATATTAAAAATCACTCAGTTATATGCACAGTTAAACAGAACATGTTCATTTGTTTTGTATTGCTGATGTAAGCCATCTTAATTGTTTGCTATTTTTATTCTCTGATAAAGGAAATGGGGCTATCCTTAAAAAAAATACATACATTTGAAAACTGCCAGAGTAAAAATGAGAAAAATCTCCAGCCTGCAAAGCTAACACTGTCACAAAAAAAGCCCATATAGTCCACTCCTAATGTACGGCCGATGGTCTTGTACTTGGCTGCACGGATTGAGACATCATACATCAGTAATATTGGTTTGAATACAAGGGATTTTAACAATCTAAAATGCATGTATGTTGTACACACTTACAGGTTATATTTTAATGTCCTCGTTGTAATATCTTGATCCTTGAACTAAAACCATCACATTAAATAGTATGTTCTCTAAAATTATGAATATCCCACATGAGTGTAACTAAATATCATAATATAGCCTCCATCACAGTATAACAGCCTCAGGCCCAGGGGATTAGTGTTGTTTTAAGCCAGGGGTGTCAGGGGCTCCAGAAAGAGCCGGTGTGGCTGCAGGTTTTAGTTTAATGGTTCCAACCTGAGCAGGGTTCTGAGAAGATCAGACCTCACCCATTTCCTCCAATCTTCTGGTTAAAACTGGGCCAAAGATCTATAATATCTGGATAGGGTATTACGAGCTTGGAGCTGTCCCACCAATGGGTACAGGGGGCGCCTGCGGTACTGCAGATAAAGTTCTCATGGGCTACCCAGAAAAAAGTACCATAGAACTCAGAGTAAACTAAAACAGCTCGACCTCAGCTGACAGAGAACCTACATTTTACATAAAGGAGGATTTTGTGGAGTCTGGTGAGATCCTGCTCGGGTTGGAACTAAAACCTGCAGCCACACCAGCTCTTAAAGGACCGGTTTGACACCCCTGTTTTTAGCAGTCGTGTGAGAGGCAGGACGGTTTCATGACTGACACTTAATTGGCCCATTAGTTCTGTGTTTCATCATGTCCTGTGTGTTTTTTAACCCTTTAATGTACTCTCCTTGAAGAAAGCAATGTCATGTCATTACACAAATAATCACTTTTTCCGTTCGCTTTGTATTAATTATAAAACAAATGTTCTGTTTGAGAGGCAGTTTGATGGTAAAAGTAGATACAGTACAGTGACTCAAAAGGTGATCTAACAAATATTTGAGGAAACCATTTACCAAAAGAAGAAAAAGTAGTTTTGAAGCTACGGTAAAACACAGAACAGGAGGTATGAGGAGCACACAAAATAATTCAATATTAGGTAGAGCACAACTCTATACTTGAAAAATATAATAACATCTTTATTAGCTACATAGTAAAAAAAATATGTATCTATTGTAATTATGCATTCCTGTAATATTGATTTGTAAATTACGTCAGATTGGAAACTACAAAACTGACTTTAATACATAATTCAGGGACAGCAGATGAAAAAAGCCCATTGTTGATTATTTCTGGCATATTTAACCATTTAAAAGTTTTTAAATTGTGTTTTTCATGCTAACATATTTGGGACCCAAGGCAAACAGGAAATCGAATCATAAAAGCTCCACCAATCACCATGCAGCAGTTGAGTCCGTCACAACAAAATCATGTCATTTTCTAATCTGACTTTAATTGTATGCAATAAAAAGTGGCCATGACAATGTGATTCAATAAAGATGTTTCTATATTTTTAAAGCATAGAGTTGTTATACCTAATATTCACCTGTTTTGTGCGTTCCTTTTTAATACTGTTATTACCTATGATGCAACACTGAAATTCTCCCGCTTTGGGAGAATTGTATCTGATCTGTTAAACCAATAGCTTCAAAACATTTTATTCAGTGTACTTATTATTTTTTATCATGTTTTTCATGCATGCAACAAATTTTGGAACCAATAAAAAATAATGGAATAATAAAAGCGTCACCAATCATCTTGCAGAAGCTGAATCGCATTAAACAAAATCATGTCATTTTCTAATCTGACCTTAATTGTATGCCATAAAACAAACCATGACCCTGTGATTCATTGACGTGAGTGAAAGACTGATGGCATTATTAAAAACCTAAACAATGATTGAGTCAGTTGCTCTAGACAGAACTGGGCCTAGCTGTTGTGGAATCTACAATTCTGTGAAACACATTGTGAAGCTGAAGACACAAGCATAACCGCACCTTAACTCACCTGTCTGTTTGCACATGCGGCACGTTGCCAGATATGCATTAGCGTGCGAGATCTAAACACACCCAGATGTCTGCAGGGCCTTATAAGAGCAGGGACCAGCTATGTCTTTGCATCAGTGATATCCTTCTCTAAGAATCAGGTAATCATGGGATGACACATTCGGCATGGCGTGTGGATCTTGGAACATTTGAATTTCAATGCTTGTATTTTTTCACAGACTTCATAAGCTTTATACTCAACTCAAACTAAAACAAGATGAGTGGAAGTAAGTATTATTCCTTTTTAATATTGTGTGTAATGTAGTTTTCGAAATGGACAAAACCTGACTATTTTTTTCTTGCCTCTTCCCACCATACAGAAGTGAGTGCTTTTATTATTATTCTTTAATTCATTGACATTGATGTGAAACTCATTGCTCATATATCTGCTTTGTTATTTATAGGGCGAGAGTGGCCAGAGGGGGCAGAGCGAAGAGCATAGGAAAGGACCAAAGGGAGAAGAAGTAAGATCTTTTTTTTCAGTCAACGTTTCAGTTTCATAAATACTACTGTGTGTGGTGCTAATGTGATTTCACTCTCTCACAGGAAGAGGGCTCCGAGCACGGCCAGGTTGGAATCATTCAGATCAGGACGTCATCATGCATGCATTATCATTTAACTGTACAATTGTGTGTTTGTTCGCAGGGAGGCTGTGGAAAAAGTGAGGAGATGAAGGGCAAGGGCCAAGGCGGAGGCCAAGGCTGTAACAAAGGGAAAGGCCATAACAAAGACTAATGTCCTCTGTCCAGTCTCTCTCTATGTGAACATTTGCCATTGACTTGTGATGTTTCCAATTTAAATAAAAATGTCTTGACATACCATGAGCTGTGTTTGTTTTTAGTAATGAACTAGTAAACATATTTTTTTCATTAGTAGTCATTAGTCAACAGTTCAGTTATTACAATTAACAAAAACATAATTTGAGCAACAAGTACTGACAATAAAATACAGTGCAATTGTATTTACTCATTCTGAAGGTGGCCGTGTGTGTCGAGATAAACTACTTGCTTTAATTAGAAACATTTTGTGACATTTTTTTGCCAATTCAAACTCGCCAAGATACAGTGGTTCAATCCAAACTTGATTTAGAAAAGGCCGTTCACTTGTTCAGTCTCAGGATCCAGGTCAATATCGTAAAAGCAAGGTCTTGTGGGAAGGCCAGGAATAGTGGGCATCTAGAAAAAAAAAAAGAGTTTAGTGTTGCTTAAAGACTTTGGAATTTGAAAGCATTGTGCCTTAGTTTCAGGCTGCTGAGATCAACAAATATATTAAGGCTAATAAGGCTAAACGTGTGTGTGTGTGTGTGTGTGTGTGCGAGGCTGTATCAGAGAGAGTGTGTTGGTTTGAGATGGTATTTCTATTGGATTGTACATTACTGTATCCTCCATGTATTTTATTTATTTAACCAGGGACTGCAGATGGAAACTACATGTTTAGTGATAATCTCGTGCAGAACATAGCTGTCTTCTCTGTACATTGTCCCTTCACATAAAGACAAACTTTTTTTTTTTAGATAATGAAAATGGTCTATATAGTATTGCTTAAGGCTGGAGTACCAAACTTTTATCAATAATACATGTTTGTTCTTGTTAAAGTAAGAAAACAAACAGCAAAACATGTTTTGTTTGGCATATTTATAAAGCCTAGCGTACATCGACAGAGAAACTGGGGACAACTAGTTGCAAGGCGGCTTTTGGCAACTGAGAGGAGATGGTGGGAGATGATCAGTTGCCGAAATCGGTCGATGTGCGCGCTCTTACAACTGGAGATGAACAGTCGGTCTCCAGTTTCAGTCAGTTGCCCGTGTTCTACTTTTCGGCAACTAGTTGTCCTCAGTTTCGGAGATATGACCCGATGTGCGCGCTCCATGCGCCGCTCCAACAACGTGTGTGTATTGCGTGTATTGCGAGCCCGCAACAGTTTGTTGTCAGAAAACACACTGTAGTTGAGGCCAGTTGCTGTCGATGTACGCGCTGTTATTCAAGAGACTGGCCTGCGACTCAGAGTTGCCCGTTTTCGCCAGATTGTCGATGTGTGCGGGGCAGCAACTCAGAGGCGACGGATATAATCAGTTGCCAGTCCGATGTACGCTAGGCTTAAGATAGAGCCTATTTGACTCTTTGGGCTGAGAGTGGTCGAGTCTCTCTTCATACTTTTGTGTCTGGAAAAGCGGATCTAAATCCATGACAGACGCTAAAAATGCATGAATGTGAAAATTTGCGAAATAACCATACCATTATGAGAGAGAGGAACTTTAGTTGGACAGAATATATCACATTGGTCAATCGTTTTGTGGTTTGAAAGTTAAATACTCCAGCTTTAAGTTCAACAACCTATTCAATCCATCTTCAACCCCTCAAACCATTTCTAGAGGGGGGGACAATCAGAGCTGCCACCCAATTCACACAGCACCAAACTATGTGCAGAGATAGATACTATAAACAGAGATAGGCTGCATGTGGTTGCTGCACCTTGTGTTTTGTTGTTAAGCGTTACCAATAACAATGCATCTTACCGTGCCAACCAGTGGGAAGAGAAAGCCCGCGCCCACACTGGCCCGGATGTCCCTGATTGGGACGATGAAGCCGGTGGGAACGCCCTTCTTGTCTGCCTCGTGCGACAGAGACAGATGCGTCTTTGCCATGCAAATTGGGAGGTCGCCAAAACCCTGCAGACAACGGCACACCCAGACATTCATGAACACGTGAAGCTACTGCATTTCTCCAACAAGGCCTGCGGAAACGTTCGAGGGAGGATGGTTTATTAAAGCAGAAAGACAAAACTGTAAAACTCACCTGCTTTGTGTAGACCTCCACCTTGTGTTGAGCCTCAGGAAGGAGCTCGATGTCATCTGCGCCGTAGATCTTTTGGGCGATCACTCGGATCTTGTCTGTGATGGACAACTGTGGCAAAAACAACGACATAAACACTTAAGTAATAGTAATCTAGTAATAGGACTGACGAGTAAATAAATACAGAGCTAAGGTGTTTTAGTGGCCCGTGAACTGATATGCAATTATTATGATTCACTTGCAAGGATTTGAGGTAGTGTGGTGTTTGTGGCACCATTTATAATCCATCCATTTTCTTCCCCTTAATCCATTTCTGGGTCAGGGGGGTGGCCAGAGCTGCACCCAGTACACAGAGCACCAGCCCCTCACTGATCCTCCTGCAGGTGGTGAGTCCACAGGAGCTGAGATCTTTCAGCAAAGGCTATACAATTTACCTATTTTCAAATTTACCTTTTTAAAAATAAATTTTCTCAAGAAGCCAACCATGTCATTTTATTTTTTTCTAATCTAAAAGGTAACCTAAAAAATAATTTGACAAAGTTAATTGAAAAAAATCTGTGTACCGGGTGCAGCTCTGACTGCCACCCCCCTGACCCAGAAATGGATTAAGGGGAAGAAAATGAATGGATGGAATTTAAAAAAAAATCATTGGTCTATCAGTATTGCTCTAAACATCATTAGAAACCTTCTTTACCGTTAGTTATTATTTATTTGGATTTGATTAAAAAAAACTGACCAATTTTGTTCAGACAATTCTACCAGAAAATAATATCCAAACTCATGTTATATAAAAGCTTATAAAAATTACATAATTTCATTTTATTTTTCTCAACAGACAAAAAAAACACTTTTACACAACCCATGACCAGTTAATATTTAAGTTTAGCTTCTGACCAACAGGAGTTTGACCCCAGAGACAAATGCAGCGAGACTATCCTGGTTAAAGCTAAATAAACTGATATTACCTTTAAGTCGTAGAGGAATTTGAAGTTACTGGGAGCCTCTGACGCTTTCTGAACAGCCTGTCCCAGGGCCACAGCTCCAGCGCCACCTTCTGCCCAGTGCCGGCAGCACACTGCGTCAAAGGCTCCAGCAGTTTTGGCCACGTTGCAAACCAAGTCGAGTTCAGCATCAGTGTCAGTCCTGCAAAAGGCTTAAATGAGGAGGTCTGTGGATATTTAGGTTACAGGGGGGGGGTAGACACCGTGTCATACTTAAAAGCATTCACTGCCACCACCACGGGCACGCCAAAGTGCATGGCATTTTCAATCTGCTTCTTCATGTTGCTGCAGCCATTCTCCAGAAGTCCCAAGTTCTAAAAACACATCGCCTCATTTCAATGTGGGGTACCCAGTTTTCAAACCTTAAATAATTAGCTATGTAATCAAATCCATTCAAACTGGTCGAAAAGTTTGGTTTGAATATTTTTTCACATATGAACACAGCTTGTTGCGGTCTCATTTTTTCACAACATTAAACTTTTTACAAGACCCCTATTGTAGAGACAGGCAAACGGTATTATTCTTTAAATTGAAAAGTTAGGTACCCCATCTTTGGAGCATATAATTGTTAAGAGTTGGGTGCATAGAGATCAATACCTCTTCCACATACTCCTTAGGCAAAGGCATTCCAGCAGTCACCTGGGGGGGGGAAGCAAAATGAAAATGGTCACTCGAACGGGAAAAATATTTAGTTGTCATGGAAACCAAAGGAAATTATACCAACATTGTGTCAACGCCAATACGGTTCCATTGGTGCACTGGGTCTATATATTACTTGCACTGGAATACACAGTACTTAATAGATCTTATACTATTTTATTATGCTAAAGTCAGTTTTTGTACTCATTACGCTAAAGAGAGATATTTTATACTTGTTTCTTCTTCATGCTAGAGTTAGAGATTTTTATTTAGTATAGAGTTATTGGCAATTTATCTTTTGCTGAGTGCTCTTCATTCCTACTGTTCTGTAACTAGTGATGCAACACTTATCCAAATCTTAATCTTAAACTTACAGTGGGACCTCCTCCGTGCATCTTCAGAGCTCGGACTGTAGCAACGAGGACCACTACATGAGGCCTCAAGCCGGAGTAGCGACACTTGATGTTAAAGAACTTTTCCATCCCGATGTCTGCACCAAAGCCGGCCTCTGTGACTGTTGGGAACGTTGTAATATAAGCGTCTTAGTTTTGTTTTTTTAATTAGGCCTCTCGCTGTGTCACTAATCTCACTTACCCACGAACCCTTCAGGACCAACAAGCTTCAAAGCGATTTTGTCAGCCAGGATTGAGGAGTTTCCATGAGCAATGTTGGCAAAGGGGCCGGCATGAACAAACACTGGGGTTCCCTGTAGTTTGAATAAAGATATATATGAAAAAAGGTGAATTAAACACTGAGCCCAAAGAGACGGACAACATTCTGCAGATGTCTCACCTCAAGCGTCTGCATAAGGTTTGGTTTTATCGAGTCTTTCATGAGGACTGTTAAAGCACCACTGACTCCCTACAACAGGAGAAAGGCATTCATTACCTGGCAACATACAGCGTACATACAGACATCCTGGGATCATGTGGGAGGGACAGTACCAGGTCCTCAGTCGTTACAGGTTCTCCACTTTTGCTGGTGGCTACAACCATTTTTGACAGACGTGTGCGCATATCCGCCAAGCTGCTGGTCAAGGCGAGAACTGCCATGATTTCACTGGCCACGGTGATGTCAAACTGTGCCTAAAAATAATGATAGTAACATTTACAGAACATCTTCGCCATGTGCTGAGTCGAGCAGATTGTGTTCAGCAAATGAGTGGAAAAAGCCACTCTTGTGCGATACTAAAATTGTCCACTGAATGTCACTATCTACTATCTAGCTAAGAAAAATAGCAGCTACTAGTATTGTATATTGTGTGTGCTCCCGGTGCGCTACAACACTGTGGGACAAATAAAGGATTTCTTATCCCTTATCTTATCCTGATAATTGACTGTGTGTCTTATGTTGACCTTTTTACTGTTTTACCGGCCAACTCAGGTGCCCTTTTGTTTATTACAATGAAAAGTTTAGTGAGTGAGTGAGAAAGTAGCACATGTTGAGTATCTTCAGTTACTGTTTCAGGCGACTAAGCCAGTGCCACAGGGGACGTATCAAAGTAGTTGATTCATATTGTAAATCATAGTGAAAAATACCTCTCTGGTAAATCCCTTTTCTGTTGAGGACTGTCCAATCGTGATCTTCCTCAAGAAACGATCATTTGTATCCATCACTGCAGACAATAGTTAGCATTTCAGAGTTTTGCAAAATGAAGCTATAGAGCCCCACGATCAACTCATTTGTCCATGTATCCTATGAGCAACTTAAAGCTGCACTAACTGACTTTGGGATTTTGAAGCCGCGGACTCGCTGGCCTCGCTCTTTCTGCTCCCCTCCCCGCACCCACGAAGCTATCGCCCCCCACACACACCCACTGTTGTTGACGAAGCTAGCGTCTTCCAATATGGATAAACCATGGATATCGATTTGCACGTGGATGCCGTGACCATAGAACAATAGAACCGGGAAGCGCGGAGGAACGAGACTTTCTTTTGGATGGCTGTCTCGCTGTGTAAGCAGTAACCGGTGACGAAGACACACGAAGCTTCAGGTTAGCTCCGCCGCTTGTTGTGCTAACTCAGCTGTCTGTGCTAACGGACCTGTAGATTTCTTACGAAAGCGGGGGCTAGTGGTCCGCTGTGATTGGTCACAATCTGCGACCCGAAACACATTCTCTTCCTTGTTTCATCAAAACTCAATCTAAAATATTATGTTACGCCAGTACAAATCTGCGCTACTTTTTCTTCAAAAGGACGTATATCCCAATGCCCTGCATGGACATGGATAGCATTTTCATAATGAATACAAAAATAAAGTCAGTTAGTGCAGCTTTAAGAAGTAAAAATATTACATAAGTTATGGTGCCACCTCCTTATGTGAAAACTTTTTACTGGCAGACCTTAGAAGCTAAGCAAGGCAGGGTCTGATTAATACTGTGTATCAAGTGTAGAGACTGAGTTGGATGTGTGGCGGCCGCACCTCTCTGCCAGGTCACTGTGTTGGGATCGATATCCAAGCGAGCAAAACGTGTGATCTCTTCCTCAGTAAGACTTGTGGGCTCAGTTTTGTCAATGCCAAGTTTCTAATGCAAAATATTACAAGTTATTGGTAGGTCTTTACATTTTCAAATAAGTTATTTTCATTGGACTTACCTTTAGTCTTTTAAGCTGGATGTCTGAAAACACTCTCTTTCCCCCACTGAGGGGAACGAGGCGGTTGTAAAGAGCCTGTTGGATGAAGGATACAGATTACAGGTTTAATACTATAAATTTCAACAAGTGGAAACTCACTTTGTCGGACTGGGTAGCTTCATGAAACATGCGAGCATCGATAGCTGCAGCCACCAGGTTGTTGGCAGCAGTGATGGCGTGAATGTCTCCAGTGAGGTGGAGGTTAAACTATAATAAATTCATACTTTTGTGAGATAAAGCAGAATTATCTTTACTTCAACCAACAATCTGTGCCCTAGTACCTCCTCCATTGGAATAACTTGAGAATAACCCCCGCCTGCAGCACCACCTAGTGAGAAAAATGAAGTTACAGCATGAGTTTAAAGACAGTAAGGCTGTTGACAAAATGCATCATGTCCAGAAAAAACCTTTTATCCCAAACGTGGGTCCTTGTGATGGCTGTCGAACACATGCAAATACGTTGAGCTTCATGTGAGCGCCGAGAGCTTGAACGAGGCCAATAGTGGTGGTGCTCTTCCCCTCGCCGAGAGGAGTAGGTGTGATGCTTAAAGAGAAAAGAGAAATGAAAATCAAAACCTGTGTATGTCAACAAATGAAAGCGTTTCATATTTGAAATTAAAGGTCCAATATTATGCTTTTTGATTGTTCTCTTTTTTTAACATAATTACAGTGCTGTTTGGATTCATACTTATGCCGAGAGTAGTTTTTTTTATTGATTCCCTCAAGCTTTAGTTAGAGAGCAATCTTTTTTTTTTCATTCTCCAGACGAAGAAAAACAACCTGATTCACAATTTCTTACGCAGCTCGAGCTTCAGAATCCCACCTATACAGTATACTCCTCAAAACTAAATAATTAGGGTCTGATTCTGCTTCCCAGCAAATTCGGCGCAAACGCTTGACGTCGCCGACACCAAACTACAACACCCGCCTCCCCGCTTACTGAATGGTCGGATGGGATACAACCGCGGTAACTGCAGACACTAGGATCAGACCCCGACGCACATGTAGGAAATCATAATTTACCGGAGTTTACGGATGACTAAGGACTGGCAAGTTGTGCGGAGTATCACTGGACTATCAATGGACAGTGAAAAATTAAGAAAAGCGAAATATAGGACCCTGCTGCTGACGCCATACCCAGTGACGACTACATATTTTCCGTCTGGCTGGGCCTGCAGACGCTTCATGATGGACAGCTGAACTTTAGCTTTAGTCTTGCCGTAGAGCTCCACCTCATCGGACAGCAAACCCACTTCTTTTGCGAGTTGGTCGATGGGTTTGGGAATACAGGAGCGAGAAATCACTATGTCACTGTGGTGAAGAGAACCATACATACATTTTATAATCATGATAATCGGTAAAAGTGTTAAAGGCAAACACCAATAAAGCACGTTACCTTGGCACAGGCTTCTCCAGTTTCAGTTCGTTGTAAGTTATATTCCATTTTCCAGGTTGATTGGTTTCGAGAAATCTCTTTGCACTCTGAACAGTGTTCTATACAACAATAGAAAAAAAGATGAAATGACCAACGGTGTACAAAACGTCTGAATGAAAACAGGCATTCTTGTGGGGACTGGTCTTACCGCCATCAGCATCGCCACGGTCATGGGCCCCACTCCCCCAGGCACCGGTGTGATGAAGTCTGCCCGCTCTCTGGCAGAGGCGTAGTGGACGTCTCCCACCACTCGTTTACCATTGGGCCGGGATTCATCTGAGAAGCACAAAAACCCAGATTTATTGAATGAGACCTTTGCGACGTTGTGTGTGTTTAAAATGACTACAAACCTGGGATTGGATTAATGCCACAGTCAATAACAACTGCTCCTTTCTTGATCCATTCTCCTTTGACCATTTCGGCTTGACCAATGCCTACAACCAAGATGTCAGCCCGACCCACCTACAGAACCCATAGAGGAAGCATTTTGTATGAAGGTACTACATTTTAGTTCAAGCCAATTCAATTAACGTTCTGAATAGCCCTAAATCACAACAGCTACTTTCCCCAGATGAAAAAGGCATAGAACTACTCCTTTAAGCCGTTCTGGGAAAAATGAGGTGATATACTGATGAGAACACGCCTGATATCGGGTTCAGTCAGTAAATATCATCACATATTTGTTACTAGTGCACCAAGTACGTTTGCATTTTAAAATTATAAATAAAACAATCTGAGTGGTTCAGTAAAATATTTCATTTCTAAAACCCCTGACATATATGGTAATTGCTTGAATCAAGTGTGGCTATATTTTCTCATCCCAAGGGAGACATATCTTTTTAAAAAAAAGATCATTTAACATTGTCCCATTGGAAAATCTTGTTTTAAGTGGCCAGTCAAGATGTGTTCAAATTAAGATACATTTAGTCAAATTTGAAACATTTTGGACTTTTTGACTTTACTTTTTGCAGTGAGGGAATACAATAATAACAAAGATATAGGAGACATAGGTCTGGAGGGATCAGATGACCAATGTCCATGAATGTTAATAAATGGCTCGGATCATCACCGCTGTCCTTAGACCCTCCTGCATGGACATGGGACAACCGCTCGCCGATAGTGCATAACATAAATGTATCATTCTGACAAAAGTACCTCCAAATCTAGATCAACGGTCTTTGAGTGACAGGTGGTGACCGTGGCATGGTTCCACAGGAGCAGATCATGCATCGGTGCGCCCACAATTTTACTGCGTCCGAGCACCACAGCCTTCTTTCCCGCCACGGAAATGCCTACATTAGAGAAACAGTATTAGACTCTACAGCAGGGGTCTCGAACTCATTTTGGTCAGGTGCCGAAAAAAAATAAAAAATAACTGGTCGGGAGCCGAAAGAATAAAAGGGATTATTTTGTTTTCGTAATTGTTGTTGTAATTGTATTTTACTTTATGAAGGTGTTTTGACACGACTTCAATATGACACAAGTTTCACAATTATTCTATAGTTGACTTTTCAGAAGAAAAAAATGTTTTTTTAAAAACATTTATGATTGTTTGGAATTAACCAAAACTGGACCAAATATATAGTTAAACGCTGATTTATATTTATTTAGTTGTTTAATTCCTAATGATGTGTTGCGTAAAATGTTAGACTACATTAAATTAGGTTGTTTTCCTGAGAGAATATATGATGCATAACTTAAATACCATAAATACCATCGATGCTGCAAGTTAACAATAATAATAATTGAAAATCACGAACACACATGTCTGCTCTATAGTATGTGTATAAAGGGTTGTCTGTTGGTGCACGTTATCAAATACCAGTTTGTTTGATCAACTCCATGCAGCCGTTTGGTGTGCAGGGAATAAAGCAGTCTCTCAGATCCCCGCGGGCGAGTTTCCCGGCGTTTACACTGGTCAGCCTGGTTTTTACCGTACAAAAACACAACTTGTTACATTACAATAAAAAACACATTATAATACAGTACACAGAGTAAGCAGTCATTATACAGGGTTCCCACAGGTTTCTTCAAGTCAGATTCAACCCTTTTTCAGATCTTTTTGAGACCATATAAAAAAATGTATGTATAATTACAATGACCTATTTCGCAGACTCTAAATCTAGTTGGAATGTTACGCAATTTTGTAATCTCTTCGGAGGATTTGGCCCGGAATTTGATCTATTTTTTTGTATTGATTTCAGATTGACTTCTCAAACAAATGTGAACAGTTTGTGTCTGTGTTGTAGTTCGGACCAGAGGCAGCGTTTCACCACTTTTGAAAAATAAAACTTTTAAGGTGGATGCAATACAGAGAAGTTACATATCGCACACTTTAAAATCTCCAAACTCTTTCCAGATTCATAAAAGTCAATTCTTATAAGGCCCTGTAAGAACCCAGTTAAAAGGTAAAGCTGAAAGAAGACTGACCCGTCCACATCTTTCTCCTGTGCCACGGCATTAGTGACTTTTTCTGTGTCAATTTTATGAATGGAGTCCAGTGGCAGTTGCACAATCAGCCCATGTATAGAAGAGTTTTCATTCACTTCTGTAATAGCATGGAGAATCTGTAAATATAGAGACGATCTTAACCATTTAATATAAAAACAGATGCATGTATGACCGAACCGTTTGTGTAATCCCCTACCTCACTTTCTGTAGCAGTCTTTGGGAGTTTCAAATGAGTGGCCTTTATTCCAATCTAGAGGGAGAAATGAACATGTTAGCATGTTAATAACATGTAAATAACAATATACAGATCTACTTTTAATTCAGTAAAAAGTCAGTTGCCTCATCAGCAGCCTTCAATTTCATACTGATGTAAAGATTTGAATCTTCCCGGTCGCCAACCTGAAAGAAATATTGACGTTAATGCTACAGGGACTTGTGGTAATGAAGAAACTACAGCATGCACAGTTGTATTAGAAGTACTAACAAAAAATCCACACAAAAACAAATTTAAAGACTAAAGTAAAACTTATTTTAAGAAGATTTGAAGAATTATTGAACCACATCTAAAAGCAGTAAACATAGTCATAAATATCTCATCGGATAATCAAAACTACTATCCATTCAACTTGAAAAGATCTGTCAGATTTAAATTTTTCTTTTTATTTATATTGAGCAAAAAAAAATCATAAATAAAATGTTTCTAACTTAAAGCTGCACTAACTGACTTTGGGATTTTGAAGCCGCAGAGTCGCTGGCCTCTCTCTTTCTGCTCCCCTCCCCGCACCCACGAAGCTATCGCCCCCCACACACACCCACTGTTGGGACGGAGCTAGTGTCTCCCAATATGGATAATACATGAATATGGATTTGCACATGGATGGCGTGACCATAGAACGATAGAACCGGGAAGCGCGGAGGAACGAGACTTTCTTTTGGATGGCTGTCTTGCTGTGTAAGCAGTAACCGGTGATGAAGACACACGAAGCTTCAGGTTAGCTCCTCGGCTTGTTGTGCTAACTCAGCTGTCTGTGCTAACGGACCTGGAGATTTCTCACGAAAGTGGGGGCCAGTGGTCCGCTGTGATTGGTCACAATCTGCGACCCGAAACACATTCTCTTCCTTGTTTCATCAAAACTCGATCTAAAATATAATGTCACGCCAGCACAAATCTGCGCTACTTTTTCTTCAAAAGGACGTATATCCCAATCCCCTACACGGACATGGATAGCATTTTAGTAATTAATACAAAAATAAAGTCAGTTAGTGCAGCTTTAATCGAAAGAACGAGAAAAATATCAAAGTACCATCATTTTTTGTAAAGGATTACAGCTCAAAAAATTCACTTCTTACAATGACTGCGGTATGAGTCTATTTCATATATAATAAGTAATGTTTATTATATAGCTCATCGCACAAACCAAGGTAGATTTCCCTTTCATTTCTCGCACCAGACTCTCCATCATTTATGTACAAGTGTTTGCACGACATGTTTTTGAAAGTAGGAGACATCAGAGCAGATAGAGGGAAGCTACGCAGACATGTGGAGAACATGCAAACTCTAAACCTTCTTGTTGCACCACCCCAAGATTCTAAAGAGCAGACCATCTTAAAACACACATGTTTACCTGCAAAACTGTCAGACCAGGTTTGAAATTGGGGTCTGTCAGCTTCATGGCGTCCACCTCTTTCTTCAGGCGCTCCTTCACCAGCCTTGTGAGACAAATATATTTATAAATCACACCAAAGATATCAAAACTACTCTGCTTTTGTTTTCCCTATGATGAATGTCATTACTATTTAGTTACTCTTTGGAGTTTCATTGATCGGGTATTGAGATAGATAAGATTAAATATATGAAAAGGAGCTAAATCAGCAAATCAGCTAAAGAAAAACAGTATTTGAACAGCTTTACAGGTTTAAGTCTTAGGCTATACTTCAACCCTATGGCATTTTCAAAAGATGATAGCATAGGTCAGTAATGAAATAATGAGAACGGCGTGGCAATTAACAAAGTGCAGGATGTCTTGTCTTGTGACAGGCACATGCTCTCCCCAACACTAATTTGGAATAGAACTTGTGTGCATCCCTCCACTTAAAAGCAAAATTGACTACTGTAGTTAACTTGTCAGTGAATGAATGGATGTGAAAAGTCTGTCAACACAGCTTGAGGTCAGTGGACTATAAGAGGGCAAAGATCCCCTGACAACAAAAGGTTATTACATAATTCTGAACGTAGTTTTGTATGAGCTATCTGCACGTCATTTCGTAATCAAAATCGCATATTTGTATGTTATTCTTTTGCATAAAGACAGATCTAGGCTTTCTCCACGTGCACATTACGTATTGTTTGTGATCATGTAAAACAGCTATATCTGGTCGATCCCAACTTTTCTATTATATTTATATTACATTTATAGGTCGATCATATTGTGAAAAACAATAATTTGGCGCGTGGTGTTAAAATGAATCATCCGCTTCCACGTGCATTGCTCAAGTATTCTGCTGCTAATACTCACGTAGAGACCTCTTTCCCACTTATAATTTTGGCTGGCATCTTGTCTCTCTTCTCGTCTTCTGTCTGTCAGCTGTGCACAGTTGTTGATCAGAAAGGGAAAACCGATGTATCTTGCTCCTACAGTGAATTGGGTTCCACATGCAACTTTCAGAGCACAAATGTGGAGCAAAAACTTTCGCGAATACCATTCAGCGTACACGAGGTGGGCGGGAGTAGCTTTGACGGGCAAGTCTGTGGGCCAATCACAGCGGGTGAAAATTATTTGATGCTGTTTTATCTACCAATGGAATATCTTCAAGGAGAGTGAGAGATTCTAGAACCACGTTATGTACAATTATATGTCAATGTAAATTCTTTTTTCTAAACGTTTTTGTTGCTCTTCTTCTAATCTACGGCTACCATACACTTGCAATTAAGTGGGTTTGGGAGGAGGACTACAGATTACACACAAAACACTGCCACTGTAATGATATAAGAAAAGATAAAGAGCTCAATGTGATGTAAAAAACATCACATTGAGGAAGATGCCTACTCAACGCTCATACATTAGGAATACGGAACACACAAAACAGGATAAGAAGCCGTATATATTCGATAATAGTGCGATAGATAGTGCGATAGACTTCATACACGGAGGTGGGTAATGATATTTTATTGAGTTGTATTGAGTATGATATACCCTAAGTGGGTTGTAATTCTGTACAATTAACTGGAGAGAGAGGGCTCCGCATAACGAGGAAAGTGGGTTGTAATACCAATAGTGGCCGGCAGAGGGAGGCACAAAAGGATAAAGTCCAACCGTCAAACCTATTCTTTTTCCCTACACAAGATCGCCAAAAACAATTCCCGAAGAACTAACATTTACAAGTGTAAGTGAGTAGTCTTTATTCAAAAATATTTTCAAAGACTACAGTCACATTAATGTTTCAGTTTGAAATGATATACTAGTTAGTAAAATCTAGTATAACGTAGCGAAGGATCAAAATAACATTGAACAACATTGCTGTCTTTCTGTGTTCGGGGAAAACACGCACGTTTCAGCAGACACCTTACGTCACACCAATGTTTGTGAAGCTGAATCGAAGTGTTTCAAGAAAAAGCTAGAAAACTTATATTTGCATTTGCTACAATGAGATGAAGGTATGACGAATTGCAATAAACGTCTAAACGACAACGAAGAACTCTTGTATATTTCTTCTTGTGGGAAAAGCGTGCATTTTGAAAGGTAGGGTACGCATATTTGTTCTTGTTGACATATTGACGGAAGTTTACTTGTGAGCCTGCTTATCTTTTTTATAACGTGTGAATAATTGCAAAACGCCGATTTAGCATTTATGAACATGCACTATGGATCTATCATATTATTTTCTCATAGTTCAGAGACATGCACACACCTTTTTATCTTGTATACATAGTTCCCACATGACGTCACTACATACGGGGATTTGCCGACCCGGCGCCATTTGTGTTGGCATGCTGTGGGCAAAACAATAGAAAAAGAAGCTGAAACGTGTTAATGTCGTGATAAAGTTGAAAATGGTCATCTCCTGCTGGGTCAATGGATGTTCAAATCGTGCCGGAGGTTCCGTTAAACTTGGATTTTACAGTATACCCATCATTAGACTTCATGAATGTGAGAAGACTAAGCTTTTGTCAGAACAACCACGGAGGTTATGGCTTGCGAAGATAAACAGGCAAGAAACTCCCTCAAAACACGCAAGAATATGCTCGGAGCACTTTGTGTCAGGTGCGTATCGTATCTTATAATGTGTTGACAGACGTAATTTACTCAGTACTAACTTGTGTATGCTGATATCTGGTAACTTGAGAGTTTCATTATTTAGATTACTTTATTATGAGGAGGATCGGTGTCGCGTCCGAGGCTCTCGAGGGCAACGTAAATGTATTAAATAGATAATAATAGTTCTATGGTGGGCTAAAACAATGTTCACAAACAGCATTGCTTCTGTAAAAAGATCTGTGTCATAAAATAAACTGCTCTTTACGCCTGGAAAAATCAGTTGCCCACCATTCACCAAACATACGGTCAAAAACGCGGAAATAAACAATAACAGCAATCCAGAGTGTCCGTGTGGCATTAGCATTAATTAAATTAATTGTTAATATAATTAAAATAATTAAATGGAGCTCCAACTGGTATTAAATCTAAAGTTTTTGAGAAATGTTTGCATTGCTTGTTAATTTTTGCTGCATAATTTGATCAAATATGTAAAACATGTCCGTAGCACGTTAAACTGTGGTGCCATTGTATTAATATACAATTATGTGCTCGAAAGTTGCCCTTTTTTTCCAATTTGCGTTTGAATATCTACATTTATTCTCATTCTTCTGTTTAATGGAATGCACAAACACAGCAGCGTGCCATCAAAGATGGCGTCTCCGAGGAGGTCATGTGACATTCATTGGTCTGTGGGAACTATGTATAGGCATGCAGTCATTGGTTAATTCCTGTGTGTGCCCGTAGGTCCAAGACACTGTTCGAGGAAATCCGTGCCTCTCTTAATAACAACGATGAAGAGGATCACTGCTTTTGGAGGCCTGTGCTCCCATGGGGTGGTATTTTTACAATTAAAGCAGGGCAGAAGGCAATGTCCTGTATTCCACTTTATGTCCAGATAAGTCTCAAGAATACATGCACAATTGATGGTTTTCTCATGATCCTCTATGTTATTCTACGGGATAATCAAGGTTTTCCCAGGGAACTCTCCGCTTTTCTCGGTAAACACTTTGTCGACTACTTCCTCTATCTAATGGATTGCTGTGACTATACTTCTGTTAAAATGCTGTGGATATGGGAAAGAATGTCCAAAAAACAATATCACTCAGGAATACACAAGGCAGCATTGGAGATTGACCTGTTTGGCAATGAACATCAGAATTTCACAGAAAACCTGGATGATTTGATGTCCACTGTACAGGAAACAGTGTGTGACAACTGGAGTTGTCCAGTCCGCTTCCAGGAGCTGCCTCAGACGAACATCAACATCTGGTATGCAGCTCCTTGAACATCACTGTGTCTTACACTGTTAAATTTTAAGAGTTTTTAAGAGTTTTTAAGAGTTTTTCCTTGTCGATGCAGGAGGGTCTTGTTGGACAGTTAGTGTCCAACAGAAAGGATTGGTGATGATCAGGACACTTTAGCATTCTACAACATGTATGGACATTTTCTTCTGTGTGTGCTTTATATTCTTCATGTGTTTTAACTGTTGATTCTCTGACCTGTGTTGGTGATTTCAATGGTTTTGTTAAGTCCTCTGAGATGACTTCTGTTGTGACCTAGGGCTATACAAGAATAAATTGTATTGTATTGTGTATTGTGTAAATATGAGGCATTGTTAACTTGTCTTTTTGTGTTTGGTTGTTTGTTTTTGTTTTTTCTTGTTTTACTTTCAGCCCTCCCAATGAGCTGCCCCAGGGGGACCCAATACAGTCAGCGGTGGATGAGTTTTTCTTTTCCAAATATCTTCTCTGCACTGAGCTGGGGTGCACAAATACTGTAACAATTTAGATCAAAGCAAATGAATCCAAATTAAATTGAATTGTGTTCTGACAGATGTAGCGGCCTAAGGGAGTATTCTCAAAGAGTGTTCTGCCATGGACCTCCACCATTTGTCATTTTTAACATGCAGAAGTGGAAGTCAGAGGACTTGTCACATGTTCCTTACAACCTTGACCTCAGTCAGCAGAGGTAATGCGCTTCCATTGGTCTTTTTTTCATTTACACCGAACTAATTATGGGAAAAAATAGAAAAATACTGCAAATAATAATACCATATCATTAGCTGTTTTTTACTGCCTCAACATGTAACATATCAACACTATTATTAGGTTGTTCTCATCTTAAGGTATTATTTGGAGGGCGCCACTCTCTTCAACAAAGTTGAGCATCACTACTCGGCAGCATTTCAAATTGATGGCTACTGGTTGCACTACGATGGTTTAAGGAGTGATAATCTCATCCTGCTCCACAAGCCACCAGAGTTTCTACTATTATCCTCACTGGTTTATGTCCGCTCCAAATGAGTATGAGGACATTTTAACTATGTTTTGGGGCACATATTTCAAACCTGTATTTGTTCAGCTGAATTGTTAATGCTTCACTCCCTTGGAATCCAAGATAATAATGGACTATATTAGTTCATGTGTTATGCTCAAACCAAAGATATTATAAAAATGACTATGGCTCCTATGTGATTATTATGTATTTCATGTGTTCAAACTGTTGGCGAATCAACAACTTTGTAAAGTCCACGGACTGCTGTTTTGATTTAGGGCTATAAGAAAGAAATTGAATTGACAAATGGCTTTTAAATTGGCTACAGTTTACATTTTATTTCATGAAAACATTGTGATTTGATAATAATGGTTGTATGTTGTTAAACATGTGATGTCCTGTTATTCATGTCATTGATTGTTAATAGCATGAGTGATTGTTTTTGTAGCATGCTCCACATCACTATCAATAGTGAGAATTGCAGAATCTACAAATGAGACAAACATTTCCTTGATCAATTTTGCTACGATTTGAACTCTGGAGCCAACTTCACTTTTCTCTTGCAAAATATATTTTTTTACACAGTCATAATTTGTTGTATTTGTTAATGCAAAAACACAAACTGAAAATCTTTAAGGCAGGCATTTATTTTGAACTGGGTACGGCACCACACAGAATGACATGACACAAAACATGGACATGACTGAAGTGAAAGCGTCATGTACCTTCAGCGTCAGTCCACAAGTTTCAAAATGAGACGATGGAATGTGTAGAAAAAAAAGCAGTGGTCATTTGGCTAATATGAGCAATAAAGTAGAAGTTAAAGTCATTCGTCCATCTGCTCTCTTTGAACAAGCACTTTGGTGAGAGGAGTGACACATGACATTGGTTTGGCCATAACAAGAAGGCTCTGTACACACTTCCCTTTTGCAGAATTACGTTTCCAGATTTGAATCGGCCGCTTTTGACTGTTGAGATTCTACAAGATTCACTGTCAAAACAAGATGGCACAAAATGTATGCTAAGTGACAATGGCACATAATTACGCCTGCGTAATTTCTGCCACATAACAAAATGCACCACAAAAATACATTTGCAGTTATGTTAAATTTTTACATACATTGCTTGATTAAAAAAAAAGTACAACATGGTCATGCAATCAACCAGTGAACATGTTCTAGATCTTGACACACTGGCGATGACAAACGCTCAAGGCCACTGTAAACTTAGCTTTAAACATGTTTTTGTTGTTGTATAGACGCAATTCTAAATCGCCACGGAATTATTTGTCAAGTACAAAACATGGATCTTGTTTATATAGTGGCAATTCACACACAAAAAATACAATGAAATCAAACATGCAGAACAGAACACATGCAGATGTCTGACAACGACACAATGGGACAATTAGAAAAAACACACACGCCTTGGCTTTGGAGGAGACAAAAACTCAGAAAATAAGTCTTATTGCAATATTATCTAAGTTGACAGCCAGCCATAAAAAAACGGTACAATTTCAACAAGTAGTTTGGTTAAGTGCAATGTTAGAATTCACACTGTGCAAACATAAATGAATAAAACATCAATTTCTCTTGACATCCAAAACTTAACCTTATTCTGATGCCCATGATTTTAAAGAACTATTTATTTTGGTATCTAAACATAAGCCAGAGGATTTCTCCATTTACTGAAGAGCTGCTTTCTCTTTCTCTGTTGGTAGAGTAACTGCAGACAAACTTGCCAGTGTAATGTCACTTTGGGGAAATGGCACAACTTTGTAGCCTGGTTTCCATTCTAATATCTTAGTCTGATATAACAGATAGGGGTTAACATTTAATACAAAAAAACTTAAGTGTGAAAGAAGAATGAGAAAGTGATTACGTAGAGATGGTGTAATGACAGAACATGTATGCATTTTAACACATAACATACTACGCGCCCAAACACTTGTGATCATGAGTCTAAGACAGAGACAAAAGCTGAAGCCTGAATCCTAAAATAGCACCAGTTTAGAGCATTCACAACTAACAGTGTTAGATGGGACTTAGTTGCAAAAATAAATAACACACAAAGTTAGTCAAACAAACTTGGAAGTACCAATAGTCAAATATTAGTAGAAACGTTGAGATTTTTACTAATATTCATAAGACTATTTCATTCACCTCAAACTACATCGAAACATTCGCATTTACACTCTTGACCCAGTGCAGAAAAACATTTACAGGCAAATGCACTAGAGTATATATATTTTATCTGTATACTTATTGTATATACACACAAGAGAAAAAGGCAGCCCTTTAAGAGGAAATATAAAGACTCCAGATCATCTCGTTTTGAGAAGCTCTGATTTTGATGCATAACTGTCACTGAGCATCAGTTTCGAAACGGACCCAAAGAAAACACACAGAACATGCTTTAAGTCGGAGCTCAGTACATACACGCTACATCGTTGAAGTCTGATACACAAACCAAATGTAGTAGTTGCAGCAGGGGCGGAGGAAAAGGAGATTAAAGAGCCTGCGCTGCATTTTTCCCTCAAAGCAGCTTTTGATGTTTCAAAGAGGTGACGTACAGCGAGGGGTTCTTTCTAGGTGCAAGTACTTTATCAATACATGCTCTAGGGTACCAGTTTAATTAATCCAGTGGTAATCTGGAAAAAAGATTCAGGGAAAATGGGGAAAAGACGCGTTTAACTAATTGCTTTGTCAAGTTGCTTTTCTTTGCAAGAGACATTATGAAAATGCAGGTATGAGACCTAAACCACTAGCTCCTCCTGCAGGTGGTGAGTCCATCTATTTTTCCAATAGATATAAAAAACTAAATTCATAGCAGTTGAATATCTGTTGATCTATGGGAATGTACTATGCTCAAAAGTTTAAAAACACAAAACATAAGCTAAAGATGATCCTGGAAGTGCAGTCCCATTGCCATGGTGCTTCCAAGTCATTCCACTGCAATTGTTCATGTGACATCACAACAGCCTAAAGAGCCTATAGTTTAATTGTGGTGGAGGAATTTTGTCGTCAGCACTTATCAACTATCGGATCATTTCTTCATAAAAAAGGTGTCTAGAAGTGATGGCAATATTCACAAAAGCTTTGTATCCGCGATCGTCCTTTCAGTCATTACCCAAAGCTCATGACCATAGGTGAGGGAGGGAACGTAGATTGACCAGTTAATCAAGAACTTTGCCTTTCGACTCTGCTCCCTCTTCACCACAGTGGTCCGATACGACAACTGCATCACTGTGCATACAGCAACTGCCCTCCTACATGAACACAACCTATTGGGCCGTTCTCCACCCAGTATCTGCTTAACCCCAACTCTCTAACAGTAAACTATGAAGATTGAAATCGCCCATTGTCACATTGGACGGGGTCCGGCATAGAGCAGGTAGGTATAGAGTAGGTGGAGCAGCGAGAGCGAAATGAAAAGGTGCGGTACGACCCAATCCTACAGTGCCACAGACAACGCGGGAAGAGATCCAGAGAGATGGGAGCTGTGAAAAGTAACATGCTCTTTTGAAGGATTAGATGTTTGAAATATTGGTATAACAACACGCAGTCTACAAAAAGTGCTACAGGTAACACACAAAAAAATTAAAAAGCAATGTCAGCAGTATGAACGCATTAGCAGGTTAGGATCCCATTAATATGACTATACGTTTGCCATTTCAGGAATAATGTCTGCATCCCAAACTACCCGACACGCAAAAGCAACATAGTCTTGTTTGAATAGGGTTTTTGGGGGAGTCGGTTCCATGTAACAACAGTTTAACAATTGAGTTTAGATTATTTTCAGAGAAACAGCAATCGCAGGCAAACTCCTACTCAGTTATCGTGGCTATCAGACCTGCTCTTGTCTCTCAAAGTTGTGAAAAGCACTAAGAGGTATGCATTCGGGAAAACGGTTGAGAACAACTGCAATCAAATCAAGCACAGGCCCTTTAAAAAAAAAAACACCTTTTCGCTTAACTTTGAATTTAATGCATTCTACCAACAATCTTCTGAGGAAAATGGCTCGGTCCCCTGGTGGTTCCTGTGCATTCCTCCTCATTCACAGATTTTGAAATCTGTTGGAATGACCTCTGCCAGAGAACAGGCTGGTCATATTCTTGATCCCAGCAGGTTCCGTCTTTCTTCCTCAGGCATCCATGTCAGTGCCCTGAGTCTTAGGAAGGAGGAGCAGATCACAAAACATCTGGCTTGATTGTTCAAGTCCTCTTTGGTTGGGCCATGGGTCAAAGGGCCGTCAACCCGAAGTTACACCTGCAGTACATCATTCCACTTGAGTCCAACCAGCTGTCTGTTATAGGGTCATAACGTTGAACAGTGTTCAAATAGGATGATCCAGAGTGCCCCCCCACCACATAGAGGTAGTTGTCCACAATGGATGAACCCACACCTATGGAACAAATTGAATATACATTATTAACAGGAAATAAGCTTTACACAACAAAAGAGATTTTCTTACCCGTGCGTGGTTCATTCATTGGCCTGCAGGCTGTCCACTGGTTTTGATGGGGATCAAACCTCTCTATGCTTGATAGATGGGATACTCCATTATGGCCACCAACAACAAAAATAAATCCAAGCATGACTCCCACTCCAAAGTTGATCCTTTTATCTGCCATGGGGGCTACCATTTCCCAGGCCTCCTTACTAGGATCAAACCGCTCCACACTGTATAAGGGGGAAAAAAACAGAACCTGATAATACATAACCATATCCAACGTGTTGTGTTTTTCCCTGTCTGAAAGGAAAAACATCCCAAAGGATTGCCTGTCCAAACACATTCTACTCAGGGGTACAGGAGTCAAGGAAACAAACCACAAGAGGTGCTGCTCTTTGGAGATTCACAGCAACAACACTGCATCTATCAGCACATTAATATAGAGCCTTTAAAGTAAATCCACAATTATAACAGTTCTTTTATGTTTATCAATACCAAATATTTCTTATTCATAGCGTGACTACATTATGCTAGTGTGTATGTCATATAAAATCTACCCAGGTCACTTGAAATGGCCACACAAAAAAAGTGAATATCAATTTGATCTTTTCCTCGAACAAATAAACTACAAATGACTTAAAAGTATGTACCTGCTCATGTGCGCAGGGCCATATCCTCCAATGGCATAAACCATTCCGTCCAGAACTGCAGTGGCAAAACAGCTGCGTGACTTTGTCATGGGTGCTACAGGCTGCCACTCCTTCAGTTTGGGCACATATTTCTCCACTGTTTGCAGATAGTACTGGCCATCATAACCTCCCAAAGCATACAGCTCTCCAGCGAGGACGACCACACCGAGAGTGCTGCGGCACTCGGCCATCCGCTCTACAGAGGACCAGATGTTGCTTTCAGGGTCCCAGCTCTCGACAGTGCTCTCATGTCTGCGATAGCTGATGCCTTGTCTCATATGTGTGGCAATGCCTCCAACAACATATACTTTGTGATCCAGTACTGCTACTCCAAACTCATATCGAGGGACACTCAGTGGAGCCAGTCCAATCCATGAATCAGTCTGTGGGAAATACATTTCCATACTGCAAAAGAGCAATGTTCAGTTATTAATAAAGCAATGCATAAACATTTAAAGAGTGCATTACACTGATACAATACAATCCATCATGTAAGAAGTCTTATGGAGTTTTAAATGTAAATCATAAATTAATTTACAACTTAGTTTTAGATGTGCCACTATAGGCTTCTCAAATGTGTGGACAATTATATTGCTTACTGGTACATTACGTTTACCTTTCTAGGGTGGCGAACAGTCCAGCTTTGCCTCCCACTGCAAGTAAAACCTTTGGTGCACACCTGGGCCGTGCAGACAAAACAGTCTGATAGGAGAGCCGATGCTCGGGCATAAAATGATATTTTAGAGCCTCGTTGAGCAGGTGCTTGCAGGCATGGTCATCTCGTATGAGGTGGTTAGCTTCATACAGGCGGGTGAGAAATTTTACACTCAGAAGTGGAAGGCGCACACAGTGCAGTAACTGAGCAAGATATTGCTGTCTCTCAGTTACATCATATTTGATCCATGATTCCAAAGCGTAAAACACAGTCTCTTCTGTAACCACCTTGAGACAGTCATTGGAGACTATTTCATCAAGCTCCGCTCTTGTCAGTTCAAAAAACTCCTCTGTCTGACAGACTTCTTCAAAGTTTTCACAGATGAATTTAGTTGCAGCCAGGCACAAGTCATGACAACCATAAGTCTCTGCGAAACGGGAAATGCCTATACAGTTTCCAGCATCCAGTTGGCTCTCCAGAAAAGAACAGCACTCGTTGAGTACAAGTTTGACCTGAAGTAAGTTGGCAGCCGGTAAAAGAGATTCTACGGTCTCCTGGGAGATGAACACAGTCCCTGTGTAGGCATACTCAACAATGGCCTAGGATAGAAAAGAGACGTAATTATTATTTTTTCAATGAAATTACTTTGAAATTATATGAATTATACAACACACCTTCAATGCAGTTTCATCAATGCACTGAAACTCCACTTCAGAAGTCTCTTTTTCAGACAAATTACCAGTGAACATAGCCTTGAAGTAAGGACTTATGCTGGCCAACACAACTTTGTGGGCATGAATCTTGGCATCACCCACGCGGAGCACAATGTCACAAAGTTCATGATCTTGCCGCAAAAGCTGGAGGCCCTGCAGCAGCTGCTCTGAGTGAGGCCGTGTCAGACTGGCAAACATATACGACTGGTTTGGTTGGTCCATCTAAAAGAGAGATATTTTATCATGTCATTTGCTCATTCATAAATAACCAGTTTGTAAATAAAGGTCGGTATAATTTTAGTTTACCTGAATGAACAAGTCACATTCAAAAGCAAGAACCAATGGTCAAAATGTGACATTACATTTTAAAACATAAAATCGTCACATCCTTTTAATATAGTCCCCTTTATTAAACAGATCAAAACATGTCAGCTGGCAGCTAGCTTGGCATCAGAGAATAGCAATCCGTGAGCTAACATAATCCTTTTCACTCAACACTACTTTATCGTTTCAAAATGTCATATTTTCTCCTTCGGTTCCTTGATGCCCCGGGCAAGCCACAGAGCTAAACACGGCAATGATTCACAACCTTATATCCCGTTTTTTATCGCTACAATCAACGCTGGTTAGCTGCTAAAAATAAACATGGTAACTTTGGCTAGCTGCATCATTGATTGATATATAGCTACAGAAACATGGCTGTCAGCTCCAACGCGTCACGCCATTGCAATCAGGGTTATAACACATTAGCTAAAGCAGATGGTATATATGTTCCTCAAACCTGTAACAGTGGGCCCGTCTGCTGTGCTGCTATAATGTAGTTTTACAGCAGCCGAAGACGAAAACAACCCTCACTCCAACAGAAGCAGTACGCACCACAGCACTCCCACTTCCGCTTTCTACGTAACAGGGAAGCAAAAAACAAAAACGCAGCAGTGAAGCACTGCCCTAAACTTTACAATAGCGACGTGCGTGAAGGAAATACTGCTTATTTATCTGCGGCCAAAGGAATGGACCTGCAAATTATAATAACTATAATAAAGACAATAATCAAAAATAACTCCAATAAGCAGCTTCAGTGACAGACTGATACACCCTAGCTGTGTGAAGGAGAGGGTCTGCAGGACTGATGACACTGCCGACCTGACCTCACAAGTCATGCAACCGTGCAATAATGTGCAATACATAGTTCCCATGTGACGTCACCGCTGCCGGCCTGTCATTGCGTCCACCATTTTGCAGGGCAAAGTACGCGGCTGCTGCTGCTGCGAACATTGAGACAGATAATTTTCAGGGCTCTTTTTTTTTTACCAAAATGGTTTGTTCGTGTTGGGTACCTGGATGTACTAACAGAGCAAATGGGACTGATAAAGTAGGCTTCTATTCTATCCCAAGTGTCCGAGTGCATGAGGGAGATTTCACTAAATCACTGAGTGAGGAACGCCGACGACTGTGGTTAGCTAGTGTCAACAGGAAGGATGAACCTACGAAATTCTCGAAAATCTGCTCCAGTCACTTCATCACAGGTAGAGCAGTTGTATTCTCAACATATTTTCAATGTAATCAAGTATGTTTTTGTTTATAAGTGTGCACGTTGCTTTAGTTTGTTCCTAGCTATGCTACATGCTAAACCTAATGTCTGGGCAAACAGCTGCTTGAAGAAACTGATGACATGCTGTTTCTGAACTAGGGCTTTGACTTATGCACAAAAATCATTTTCGAAGTTTGTTTGTTCATTAATTTAGATATTCGAATATATACTAATATATTTAATTATAATTTACAAAAACACAAGTGCAAGGAGCTTTCATTGTCTGTTCAGGGAAGCTAGCAGAGCTTGGTAGTATTTGAATCGTGTCATATATTATGACTTTGAATTGATGTAATATTTCCACATTTCTTCTTTTCTGATTCTCAGGTCACCCTTCTAGTATGTATGAACGATCCAACCCAGATTGGGCACCAACATTGAAGCTTGGGGAAATGCTGACCCCTACCAAATCCCAAAAAAAACAAGCGGAGATTGAGACTAAACAAAAAAGGTATACACGATACATCCTCTTACTTGAAATAACCCTTGATGAAGGTACTTGTTTTGAAAGTCTAAATAAAAGTATTAACCATTTATGGTTCTTATATTTATTCAAACAGATTTCAGAGAGTGATGAAAAGACAAGAAACAAAAGAGAAGCACCATGCTGCAAGATGTCTTCTTGAACTCCATGACAATTTTCAACATGAGGACCCCATTCCACCAGAGGAACCAGATTGTCACGAAAGTCTAGCAGACACCAGCAATGACAGCGAAGCATCTAACCACTCCATCCCACGAGTTACTCAAAGTCAAGTAGAGAGTGAAAATCAAAGACTCTTATCAGAAAACATGATGTTACGGGCAGAACTAGAATCTCTGAAATTAACACAGAATAGCTTTCAAGATAACAATGAGAAAGTAAAATACTACACTGGACTGCCAAACTTTGAAACGCTCATGCTACTTTTCAACATTGTTTCACCCTTCCTCTGCAAAAAGAATATGCGCATAGGTGTGTTTGAAAGACTACTGATGACGCTGATGAGACTGAAGTTGAATCTTCCAGTAAAAGACTTGGCATACAGATTCAATACATCAACATCGACCGTTTCAAGAACATTTTTAATTGTTATACATATATTGTTTGTTCGGTTAGGATTTTTGATATATTGGCCAGAAAGAGAAGAACTGAGAAAGACAATGCCTATGGAATTTCAGACTTACTTTTCAAAGAAAACTGCAGTAATAATTGATTGTTTTGAAATATTTATTCAAAGACCAACAGGACTAATGGCCCGAGCTCAAACATGGAGCAACTATAAACACCACAATACTGTTAAGTACCTAATAGGCATCACACCTCAAGGTTCAATATCATTCATTTCGGATAGTTGGGGAGGAAGAGCCTCCGATAAGTTCATAACAGAAGAGTGTGGAATATTGAACAAGCTGTTACCAGGAGATCTGGTTTTAGCCGACCGTGGATTTGACATTTCAGAAAGTGTTGGTTTCCACTGTGCAGAAATAAATGTTCCAGCGTTTACACGTGGGAAACCTCAGCTATCAGCAACAGACGTTGAGACTACACGAAGAATCGCCCATGTTAGAATTCATGTGGAGAGGGTGATAGGACTTGTTAGAAATAAGTACACAATTTTGCAAGGCAAGCTGCCTATTGACTATTTGATGAGTGAAGAGGGGGGTGTGCCAGCAATCGATAAAATTACAACAGTTTGTTGTGCATTAACCAACATGTGTGAGTCTGTGGTTAGTTTTGATTAAGTATTGCATAGAACTATGCTGTGTGGAATTATGCTTAACCAAATGTCACTGTCACTTTACTGAGTCACTGTGTCCCAGAGCCTCATGCTGCTAATGTATAGATGTAAAGATACTGCTGCATATGTACAGATGCTAACATAGAACTACATATTGCTGGCACTATAATACACACGCCTCTTATTTTGCCAAATGTAAAACTTTTACACTTATTTTTATTTAAGATAGATTTTATACTTGATTTTATACTTGTTATTTATGGGAGTTAAAGAATGTTTTATTTTAATTAGTATAGCTATTGTTCACTCATCTTTTACAGTGTGCTACTCTTTCCTACTGTTCCATAACTTGTGATGCAACACAAATTTCCCCGTTGTGGGTCAAATAAATGTTCTCTGAAACATACTTTTCTTTTCACTTTATTACCACATCACTTTTCTACAAGTGGGACAATAGTATGGAGGTTTGGGATTCCTCTTAATGCCAACACATTTGAAATGGAGAAAACCATACTGACATTTTTCATTGGCACACTTCACTGTATTACTCATATATGTTTCTGACCGTTCACCACAAACACAACGGAGTGCACTGCATGTAGTGCTGCCATCTTCAGCTGCTGACTGACTCCGAGTCTGTTGGGGTGCAGTACTGATAACCGGTATCCCATCAGGACTGGCACTGTTGTTGAACAAAGTGTTTGATTGTTGCTTGTGCAGCCTTTCCCTAGTAAGAAGGCTTCCTGTCATCTCTGGGAGGACGACAGATAAGAAGAAGTCCTCGGACTTTTTCAAGATTTCTTCTTCCAGGGCTTGGTCTGGCTCGATCCTCTGGATGAACATTCCAGTCGGACTCCACACAACAAAGTCACAGTAGGCTTTCTGCGTAACAGTTAACTGCGTCTGAATTTGATACTTGTACTTGTGTTTGTCTATCAAGTGTCCCTCCTTGATATAATCCACACTTGAAAGACCTTTCTCTTTTGCTGTGTAGGGGCATTTTACTTCGACAAGACCCACACCGCAGCAGTCACACTGTACAATTCCATCAGGAGTGGCACCAACATGTGAATATCTGCCATTTAGAAAGAGTCCACACTTTTTCACAAAAAAATTTTCATGCTGTTGACACATTTTCTCTGTGTATGCACTTAAAGCAATACCTTCATGTTTTAGACCATAGTCAGTGGCTTTAGTTTTTACCGGCTTTCTACCACACACCGCCTGAATGGTTGAACTAGCTGGAGATGCTGAATTGTAATCGCACACAGCCTTCATATTTGAAGCAGTAATCCTACCTAATCTAAAGTGGAACCACTCTTTACACTTATTTTGTTCTCGTGTCAGTCGTTCCACATTCACAGCTTGCTCTGGGGTGACAGTTACATCCTTTAAAATTGTCAAACAATGCTGTCTTAGGAGTTCTGGTTCCATTTCAAGATACTTATCATCTCGCAGATTAGAAAGTGGCTGAGGCAGATTCCCGTCTTGGAGAATCTTTGGGACATATTGGTCTTGAAATCCACTGGACACAGTCAGTACAGATGCTTTTGTCACGCGATGCAAGTCGTGCAATATTTCAAGTCTGTCTGCAGCTGATGGTCTCGGGACATCAGGAAGTTTCTGGGATGACCGCTGTTGAATAGGCCCACCTGCAATGAGGATAAAATATGTTTACTTATTGCCTGCTGTTCCCAACAACAGTATTGGAGTTATACAAGTAGTAAGTGCACATTTATCCCATAAGCAAGACAATAAAGTAAGTCTAATGTCATTATTTGAATGTATATCTAATTTAGAATTCCAAAAATATATATAATTCATTCATTACACAAAAACAGTCAGCAGATACCAGGCTGAATTTAAGGTGACAAAGGTAAACAAACAAGGGCATTACCACTGATTCTACTTTCAAAACGTCTCTTCTTTGTCGCTACTGATGTGAAGTCTATTTGACGAATCGTGGCATATGGCACCTTGTCAATCGCTGATGGTATGCACCAGTAAGCCTTCTCTTGGGTGACAGTCCTCTGTGTAACCAAGCGGTGTGCTGATTCAACGTAAAACAGGAGAGCACCGACATGGCTGCAGGTTTCACCTAGTCCAGCCTTGCAATCACAATGTGCTGCTTCTATTGTCCCATCTTTGTTAGCTATGATCCATGGACGCAGAGGGGCAGCATTCAGCATCTGAGAATGGCAAACCTGAATGTGTGAAAAAAAATCATAACATGAAAATAAGAAACAGTACCGTAAATACTGTAAAAAATATAAAGGCTAGCAGGCTACATACCTTTGCTAACACCAACACGTTGGACTCCACAGTCATACTTTGTACATCACGCACCCATCCACAACACAGCTGATTCATGGCTTCCATTGATTTATATGCCTTCAGCTGTTCAAATGTGTACGCACTTTTTGCATTTATGAGGTAGTTCACGATGTCAATGTACGTAACAGCAGGTAAGCACTTAGCATCATTCTTCAGGTCCTCCTTTGCTAGCATATATGGATCTCTCCCCGCAATCAGTCCCATTTTCACTTGGTATCGCTGGCGTTCCTTTAGCTGGAGGCTCTCCCTGTACGACTTCAACTTCTGAGAAGTCATTTTTGTCCAAAACACGAAAAAAATTGGTATCCTTTTCAGTCACCTCTTCTAGGACGTTTACCTATGTAGCGCGTTGTGCCCAAAAAAATGGAGACCGGAAGTCTGCTGCCGATTTCGTGGGAACTATATTCTGATATTACAGTGGCTTTACAGGGGCGACAGTGGCTCAGTTGGTAGAGCATTGGCCTTTGAGCCTGAAGGTCGTGGGTTTGAGCCCACCGTAAGACCTACTTCACTACTCCCACTAATGTCTGCTGTCGTTGTGTCCATGGGCAAGACACCTAACCCCACTTTGCCTGAAGCTCCCACTGAAAGATCTCAGCTCCTGTGGACTCATCACCTGCAGGAGGATCAGTGAGGGGCTGGTGCTCTGTGTCCTGGGTGCAGCTCTGACTGCCACCCCCCGACCCAGAAATGGATTAAGGGGAAGAAAATGGATGGATGGATGGAATATCAGAATGTGCACTATGGAACCATGTGTCCACTGTCATTATATCGGAGCCTCATGCTGCAATTTTAACACTTAGAACAAATGACAGTTGTATACCTAATATGCGTATACTTTGTATGCTTTGTTTTTTATTAAACTAAAATCTCCCAGTGTGGGGCGGATAATGGGACTCTTAAATGATCTTTCTAAAAACAATTAAAGTGCAAGTTACTGCCACTATATGTATGCATAGCAAGTAAATAAGAATGCAACTGTTAAGGATGCTGGGACCATAAAGTTCCCACCATGGCTCCCACTGGTCTGAGATCCAAGGTATGGCCACATCACTGGTGCTGCCCCCTAGAGGAGCTGTGCGCACGCGTCACCATGGAAGCGCTCCGTTTGCGACATGTATTCGCCATTTTGCTGCTTCGGTGTGTGCGTGTGCGTGTGTGTGTGTGTGTGTGTGTGTGTTGGGATACTACCCGTGTGAACACCTCAGAAGCTTTTAAACATTTAACACTATCGACACCGCTTAAAAGAGCCGAGGACATGGCTGCAGGAGGTCAGCAGTAGTTGCAGCAGAACGACATGGACATTTGGGACACGTAATGTTGGAGCCTGGAGCTGCTCGGGCTTCACTGAAGAGCAGCAGAGAAATGCGAGGTCTGTGTTTAGCTGTTATTACCTAACTTTTCAATAAAGCCATTATTATGTCACATATTGAAAGTGCAGGGAGGAGTAGCTCTCTGTGGGACTAAGTTAAGATATTTGCTGTGGCATTGCTGGGGGTTTACGGGTTGTATATGATCCTGTGTAGGTTAGTTCACCTCAGATGTAATAGCAGGGCATTGCACGCTTATAACGGAGTGTGGCTGCTATCTAGTATTTCAGACGTGTTTTGTTAGAACGTCAAGGTAATTAATGGTATTTTCTATGCAAGCATATAATGTTACAGCTATGATACAATCCCCAGCAGCCACAAGTGGTTGATTTCTCTTAACTAGCAGTTACCTCCAAGGACAGATGCTTAGCAACTTTTCAGTTGTTGTATCTCCGTGACACTACCCATAAACAAACCCCATTTAGTGTTTTATTTGTCTTGCACATTTACATTATGACTGTTGTAATACATTATACTAAACGTTTATTATCTCTGTCGTGTTCCCTAGGTTGAAGCAATGACAACAAACCCTTCTTCACCAGCTGCTAAAATGAAAGCACAAAGAAAAGAAGAAGGATATCTCTGTCCTCCTCACCTGGTTGCATTTACATCCTCGGATTCTCCAGTGTGACGATATTTAGCTATTCTCAATAATGATAGTGGGATTAATTTCCCAAGAGTTACATGAGCAACTCTTGGACTTTAGAAATTACCAAAATCGTACAAATGGCGTGGAACAACTTAAAAAAATTATCTCAGAGGTTGACATACAGTGTATCCCATCTGACAGCATTGAAGACTTCATACATTTCCTTTCTCGCCTTCTGGATGATAGTAATTTTAAAGTTTTAAATGGCACTTTACAAGTTTTGAATTTACTGATACAGCGGCTTGATAATCGCTTAGACAAACACTTTCAACAAATTATTCATGTGGCTGTCAAAGCTCTTGGGGACACCCGTACCATCACCAGGAATGAATATATGATTGTGTTTCGACAGCTCATGAAAGTGATAGCACCACAGCAAGTATTAGATCTAGTTATCTGCAATTTGAAACATACAAATTCAAGAATCCGGGAAGATGTGCTCAATATTGTTATTGCCGCTTTGCTCACTCATCCAAGAAAGAACTTCAACATTCCAAGGCTTTGTCATGAGGTTGCCCCTTATCTCGTTGATAACAAAAGGAAAGTGCGGCTTGCTGCCTTGGAGCTCTTTGCTGTTTTTGACCATTGCCTCGACATGGGGAAGAAACAGCCTTTAATTAAAGCCGTCGACATGGTTGAGCTTAAAGAGGAAGCCGAAGGTCTCATGGCAGCTGTACAAGCAAGAAGAGCCAGGCGTGTTCTCCCCAAACTCTCCCCAGAGGGTGTTGTGGAGTATGTGTTGATAATTCCCAAACAAGGACAGCGGAACTTGGCACAGACAGGAGCTGACTTGGACTGGGTGCTTAATGATGGAAGGATAAGCAGTGCAAGGAGTACCAGGACCGAACCGGACTGCGACAGGTTACATGGCTACAGCAGCCTTGGTTCTCCTGCTGACGACATGCCTTTTCAGAGGAGGATTGTGAGTGCAGGTAAATCAAAGAACAAACTACCCTGGGAGGTGTTTACTGTGTCATCCATCGAGAGTGACCCGCAATGCAATACACCTGATGGAAAGGCTGCTGAACATGTGAGTCATCTTTTAGTTCTTTGCTTACAAAGCTATTCTCTCTGCTATTCATTGCATGATCTTAGTGCTTTGACCATGCCCATTGCCTCTAGGTAACACTATTTTAGCTACATTTCAACTCGACCTATACAGTATAGGATTTTGTAAATGTTTTGCCCAAAAGTGAAATGTGACTTTTCTGGTGGATGTCACAATGTTTCCGGTACTTATTTATTTTTGTAATTGTCTATTTGATTAAGGATAGTGCACTAAACAAACATTATTGTAAATGTTCCAATATTACCTACACATCTTGTTTCTAACTGTAGTCCCACAGCAAGGTTAGCAAAAAACACAACCTAGCAAACATTTCAAGATCTTAGACCAACTCTTAAACATGTTGTGCTCCTTTATTTGATATGTATGCGGAAATATTTTGTTTACAGTTCCAGCAATACGTTTCCAGGCAACCTTTATCGTCCATAGCAGAGAGAGAAGCACGATTGCACAGACCTCAAACAAAGCTATTTTGTTTATGTGGCTTTAATTGCAATCACTGTTGAGAGTTCTTCACTTCTGTCATTACACTTGAATCAGTTGAACAGTCGGGTGTCCTCTGGGGCAAGAAAATCATCAATATTTTACTCTGCTTTTCATTAACGCTGTTGTAAAATTGTGCCATTCATTAAATACTGCGCTATCAAGGAATGTGGTGACCCATGAGAAGGCCTAACCTTTTGTTTGAGTTTGTCATGTCCCTTTGTTCAAAACAGTGGATGGAATTTCACTCACTATTCTGTTTAAGGATTCCTTTTCATTAGTTTTGTATTGTTGTTTTCTCACTGTCTAAGGTTACCAATGAAGACCTCTCATTTTCAAGAAAACTAAGTCCAGAAAACTACATACCCAGTTTCAGTAAGTGCTGCTTCATTTGTTATTCAGAGTCATACAGCATTCTGTCAAAAGATCCCCTGGATGAGTTGCTTGGAGTCTTCATGAGCTGGCAGTGGCTAAAGTGGAAGTGGAGTAATGCAGATAAAGGCTCTGTAACACACACACATACACATGCACATACACGCGCATACTATTCTAATACATAGGACTTGCACCATAATGTTTACTAAACAGAAGCATACATACATTTGTCTTTACACCTTTATTACATAAACATGCAAATGTGTACATATTTACACGGCCACTTGCATTTCCCATCAAACATTCAATTTGAGATTAACTTTGAATACATAGTGTTTCGAGTTCGGCATACTGTATGTTTTGGGAAAAAGATGCATTTTTGATACAGAGCTCAAACATAAACATAAAAATATCACAACAATATGATCATTTGGTTCATGATAGCATTGTGGCGATGATGGCCCGGTATGTATGGACCTGACTGTATACTGGAGTGTATTCTAGACTTAACACTTCTTGTACCATCAGGATTTTTACTTTTCTGAATGTTCCAGGTTCAGCAGAACCTCCAAAAATGCATTTGTCCAGAAGGAATGAGTCTCCTGCACGTCTCAAACGAAGTGGTAGCCTTAACATTGACAAGGACTTATTCAAGACCGCAAATCTCTCTGAAATAGATTCAAGTATGACATAATCTCCCAGTAATCACAATAATTGTAAACCTTATATTATGTAAACCATGTACTTCCTTTGGCAGCCAAGGAAAGTGTGCTCTCGAGAAACCCTAGTGTTGAGCGTACCTTCTCTCTGCCGGCCAAGTCCTCCTCTACGGGCTCATTCCTGCTGCCTTCTTACCCACTGGCCTCACTTCCAGGCAGCGTCCCCACACCAACCCTTGCCCGCCGCCAAGTGAACTCCCCTGTCTCAATGTCTAACACGTGGCCAGACAAAAGAGACAGTAGCCCTCACCAGCGAGACGCAAGTCCCTGGAGAGATCTTTCTGGTACTACGAAAGGTAAAACACATTTCCACACTTTTGAGAACATAGAAACAGGATTTTATGTTATTTTATGTTTCTCCCTGTTTTATAGATGTACTAGAAACTCGCTGCTCTCCCAGGCTTTTTCGCTCCTCGCTGGTTACTTCAACCTCATCATTTCGAAAAGCGCTTAGTAATACAAGAATAAATCATTCTGTATCACCAGTAATCTCTCCAGAACATGATGAGCAATTAGAAATGAGAAATGTTATCAGGAATAATGGCCAAAACCTTGAAGAGGGGGACAACTTGGACATGCAAGAGGTTAGACATTTTCTTCAATAAGCATTTTGATGTTGTATGATTAAGATTCATGATTGTATACTTGCAGATGCTGAATTCTCTGCGCTCCTTGAGGAACAGTGCTGCTAAGAAAAGGGTGAAAGTGGCCCTAAGTAACTCAGACCTGGATCCAGACAGTCCTGATTCTGCTGTGAGGTTAGACCTGGGCTTGGACTCACCATCACACACTCCTTCGATCCTTACAAGTTCAACAAGTGAAAGTGGGCTCTCCAGCCTCAGCTCTGTCATCAACTGCAGCCTTAATGGAATAAAAACTAGGTAATCAACAAAAACATTCTTTTTATAAGTGTTTACAGTGAGTGGACTCAGTGAGAGCTCAGTTTTGGTTTATTAACACTTATTTGAAATGTGAATTATCTGTGCCCTCATGCAGCAGACACACTCTGTTATTTATTATTAATTCAATATGCAAGTTAGAGATTTTTGTTTCAATAAGCTCAGTATACTGATTTATTTATTGAAATTACTCAACAAGGTTAAAACGTTGTGAAGAAAGGAGAAAAATCCAAGGAACTATTGACAATTTTAAAAAAATCCTTTAATGAACAGGGATTTTGCAACACATTTTTGCAATCCCTGTTCATTAAAGGATTTTAATTTTATTCTTAAGATTTCCTCATATTTTCCTCCTCTATCCATAAGTTTCCAGTGTTTTTGCCACTACTGATCCTGATGTGGAGCTGACAATTTAGACCCACCCTGCACCCTGAAGCATGCATCTTTTTTGAAAATATTGTATTAAAACATTACAACTACAATCTTTTTATTATCACAGCCCACGGAACTTTGTTGGGGTGAAATCTCGCTTTGCAAGTGTGCCTTCTGCAAAACCGACCAGCTCAGTGTCCATGGACTTCAACAACCCACAAGGTCTAGATTCTTCCTGGCTTTGTGCTGTATTGCTCTGTATCTAGTCCTGAAATGATTGCTTTTGGAATCCAGGTTTGTCTCAGAGGAACGAGTGGTCATCTGATGTTGGTGTTGTTGGACACTCATTATACACAAATGGAAGAATTAAAAATGACGAGAACAGAGAAGTTTCACCTCAAACTGTCAAACCCAGTCCACGGGATTCAGTCAGACTATTAGGTGCCAAAGGTAGGCCAACATTGTGTCCAATTACAGAAAAACGCTTTTTACCAATTAACACTATTATCACTATTACATTTCCTTCTAGGCTCTCAGTGCCAGAGCAGTAAAGACTCATCTGGGATGGAAATGCTTGAAGGAGTCATTGGAAGAGGTCCGTTTGTTCAGTTTGTTGATGTGCATGCTGTGAAATGTCAAATAAACATCTCTCTTGCTTTTTATTTTGCCCTTCATTGTTTAGGCATGTTTGGCAGCTCCTCCATGTCATTTGAGCAGGGTAACTCAGTAACCAAGTGCCCCAGTAATCTCTACTCTACAATAAACAGCTTCCAGGCAGACATTGGTGACGGTCTAAGCCTAGATGAGGTCAAGGTCAGTCTCGTCACTTTGAAATTATTAATCATACACCAACTGTAAAACTGACAATATGATTTTTCTATAGGACAATGCAAGGACTGTACGATTAAGCAGGGACAAAATGCGGCAGCAGCACACAAACGCAGCTGATGAATCAAGTCATGGAGACCAGACGCGAGACAGGATACGACACCGTGTCAAACAGATGCTGTCGGAGTCACCCACAACAGAATGCACACCAATAATCAACAAAGGCAGGCTCTGCGATGTATTTTTGCATTGGCTGAAATATACCTATCTGCTATCTGGTCATGTGAGAGAAGATTACACTAGAGATGGATGGCGACTCATGTTCATTATTTACTTTTTCAGATCTCCAGTTAAATGGCAACACTCTGCACTCTTGTAAAGGGAATGTCTTTCCAAATGAGTCCCTCAATTGTTCAAGAAGTCCTGTCAGCTCGCCTGAAGCTCCCACCCCTTTTAAGAGCTTTACTCCTCACCAGCCTAGTCCTCCTGCAGCGCCCCCAAACCCCAAAAATGTATCCCGTCTCAGGCGAGCACCCAGCCTTGGCAGGACACGGCCCTCACAATCTCACAGCTCAGGTCAGTGGCCTCTCAGTGTTAAGCTCCTATAATTCTATTATATGCTTTACAATTGCATCTACAGTATATTCATAATGTAGATGGTGTATACAGTCTACCAAAGGCAAGTGAATTCATCACATATAATCATTCTAGATTTAAAAAGGTTATGATAGACAGCACGTGGCAGAGTTTTTTGCACTCTCGCTTCTCAGCAGAAAACAGACATAGGGCCATAGAGGCATTGCAGAATGGGTCAAAGGCTGAGACAATAAAGTATACTTTAATCTTATATAAAAAGCCACATCAAATCAGTTCAGTGCAAGGGTATTTTGAATTATTAACATTTTCAGCGTCTGTTTGTTCTTATGGCAATGTAGACGAGCTGACCTCCGTTTCTCTGAGCCACAAGAAGAACTTCTCAGAAGCTGCTGATCTGTGTCCATTTTCCAAGCCTGAACTTGCAATGACCCACAGCTTCAACCTCCTGAGTTCAGATGACTGGTAAGAATTTACATGATATACATTTACAATGACCTGAAAGCTCTTCTGAAGATTGCCCATTATGATGTAGGGAGAAGAAAATAGAAGGACTAACTTTTCTGCGCAGTCTTGCAAACTTCCACTCTGACATACTCCAAAGCAAGCTCCATGATGTGTGCCTTTTGCTCTCTCAAGAGGTAATTACTTGAGTAACATGTTTGTTATAACAATACCTACATCATTAAATAAATGTGTCTTAGGTGAAAAACCTGCGCTCAGGTGTATCAAGGACCGCCGTGTGTACGCTCGGTGATCTCTTTAGTAATCTGCAGAAGGCAATGGACCAGGAGCTGGAGGCCTCAGTGAAAGCCCTGCTGCACAAAGCAGGAGAGTGCAATGCCTTTATCAGACAGGATGTGGATGCAGCCCTGGACTCCATGGTGCAGCACTGTACCCCCACTCGGAGTATTCAGGCTTTACTTACAGGAGGCCTTGGGTTGGTTTTCATCTCAGAGTGTTTTTGCTATTGCTTGCCCCTTGATAATGATTGTTAATGTTTTTCTTTTTTTAGTCATCTCAACGCTGTTGTGAGGAAGTGCACTGCGCAGCATCTGGCTGATCTGGTTGACAAGGTTGGTGCGGCGCGTCTTCTGTCTGGGGGTAAAGAACTTACAGACAAACTTTTGCCTGCAATTTCAAAACTGTCACAAGACTCCTCTCAAGAAGCCAGGTATGATGCCTTGTGTAAATATTGTTTATAAGTAACACAGTAATCACTCTTTTTCTGCATCCAAAGATATTATGGCCGGCGCATGCTTCTCGCTCTATCATCACATTCCAATTTTGATAAGATTCTTGAGAAGTATATACCTGCCAAAGATTTACCAGCAGTCAGAGACACTGTCCTAAGTTTAAAGACAAAGGTACTGTGTAGTATTCTCTTTCTCAATGTTATGATATCAGTGTTTTGCATCGTCTTACCATTATGACTCTTTTTAGGGCCTGGGGTCCATGCCCTTGGACAGCCAGTCAGCCAGAGGCCGGCGCTCCCTGCCAGGCAGCGGGACAGTCAGAGCCTCTTCTCTCAACCGAGAACCTCTGAGTCAATCCACAAGGTTTAAATTTATTTTAAATATATCCTGAATGCAAAGTTACTAATATTATATAATATTATATGCGTATGTTACAGGGAATCAAACAACCTGTTCAACAGCAGAAGCTCACAGACTATAGCTGATAAGACTGAGTATGTGAACCACATGTCCAGTCTGCTGGGCTCAAAGGACTTCCGGGAGAGGATAAAGGGAATCGACCAGCTGGTGGCAGACTGCCACAACAATCCCAACATTGTTATCAGCAGTATATTTCCAGTATGTACATAAGAACTACGAACATGGACCATAGGGTTTGTAACTTGCGTTCATGGTGGTGTGTGTCGTATTTTTTATATTTACAGATTTTTGATGCCTTTCGGTCTCGGCTGCAGGAATCAAACAGCAAAGTCAACCTTCATGCTCTTGAGTCCTTGCAGAAGATTATTCCTTTGTTAAAGGACAATTTATCCCAGTTGGTTAACATCCTAGTCCCAGCAATTGTAGACAATCACCTCAATTCAAAGAATAATGCTGTTTACACTGCTGCTATTGGAGCCATAAATTCACTCACATCAAATCTGGGTATGTATTTCAGCAGCTTTCAGACCGGGAGCCACAAAATATACACAAACCAGATTTGTGGCTCCCTTTACATAATACAATTGAATGTAGTAAAAATGTAAAGCATCAAAACATAATACATTACTTTAATATTGTTTGAGTCCTGCATTTTGTATCTGACCCAATGATCCTCACTTAACGAAACACTGTTTTAAAGTATAGAGTAGGCTGTATTTAAAATCTAACTGATTTTAATGGTATTTTATTTCATTCTTCTCTTTCAAAGATAACATACTCCTTCTTCAGCCTTTTTGTACCAAGGCTCAGTTTTTAAGTGGCAAAGCAAAGGTTGACCTTATTGAAAAGGTTGCAGGTATGATTCTTTCATTATTATGTAGATGTTTCATCAGTAAGACACAATGGCTAAGATAAAAGGCGTGTGACATTTTGGATGCTTTTACCTTTCAGAGATGGTGACTGAACTGTACCCTCGTAAGCCCAACATGGTGGAGCAGAAAGTGCTGCCGTTGCTGTGGCACCTGCTCGGGACGTCCACTCACAGCGGCACGATCCACGGCCGCGGCGGCAGCGTGAGAGGTGCCACCGTGAGCCTGTGCGAAGCCCTGTATGCCCACATGGGACAGGGTCTGAGCGAGAGCGCGGCCTCCCAGCCCGCTAACGTCCACAAGAGTTTCAACGAGGTGCTGCGATCATTAACATAAACTAAAGGAAATTCAAACACAGATCTCGATTACTTGAAGATTTTCCTAGTGCCTGCACTTTTATATAAAAAAAACAGCTTACTTCTAGATTAGGAGCCCTTACTCTTATCCCAGTGTGGTCTCCTCTGGTTAAAAGTCATAGCATCAGGTTCCGTGTACACAAACTGCTCTTTTTGCACTTTTAAAATGAACACATTTTAACGTATATAGGTTTTGTCATTGCTGTTTCAGATTCCAATCATGTACTATAGAAAAGATCAAGACTCACAGAATGTACCAATGAAATGCACAAAGAGTGAACCGATAATAACAGGGACATGAGATATAAATATATGTATATTTTTTGTTGTACAATTTACTATGGTGTAATATTTGTTGAATTATATCGATGCTTTGTGAAATAACAAATGTGTACTGCTCAGACGGATATTTGCACAGTATTAACGTCATATTTGTTTATGCCGTACGATTAAACAGTATCAAATGTATCCGTTTTCTTTGTGTCGTAATCATGCTCTGAATTGGTACTGGCTTTTTCCACCCATGGTCGAATTCTATACATTTTCATTGAGGATGGTTTGAGAGTGGAAAAGTGGGTCAAGTGCTGTCTTGATATTGTAGCGTGTGCCAGTTCACTTTATTGTTCAATACAAAAGCTTGTCAAGATTAGCAAACACAACAGAGAATAATATAAATAAAGTGTTTATTTCTGTAAGTAATGGTGTCCTTTTTATACATGTATGAGACAACAGATGCCTTAAGAATGTAATTTGCTATTTCCGGTCACAAATTCCAGCAGACCATAATGGATACTAGCAATGCACATACATCTGGTACAGTAAGGCTTCCGGTTGGTAAATGCTTGTGCTTCTACTGAAGTATCTAAAGCAATGACAATGCAACAAAGCTATTCACACAAGAATAGAAAAGCCTTGATAAGAAAATGATCTTTTCTCATGACGCGATTTGAAAATGTCAAGAACAAATGTAAAAAATCAGCGTTTCTTTATATAATAGTTAAAGGAGCAATATGTAAAAATCTGGCCAAAAGTGGTACTGCAGTCACAGTCAATATTTTGTAGTCCTCTCCCACTCTCCCTGACTCAGGTTGCCAGATTCACACCAAATCCAGCAGCAAACACAGGGAATTATTTTATCAGTTGTTTGTCCGTCTCCATTCACATGCCATGACAGCCGTGCTAATGCTGAATGAATGTTTTGATTCATGTTTTTTTATTATTATAATTTGGACATTTGAGATAAAAAACAAAAACAAAATATAAGCAATGTAATTATACATAGTTTATGCAAAATAAATAAGAAATTGATGTCCAAAATAGGAGTGGGAAGAATGGATGTTGGAACGTATTTCTTCAGCGTATCAACATCAGGGTTTGCTCAAGAGGATATCACCTTTCAATTTTATTTATTCCCTATTTTTTAGACAAACATGTAAAAGTCCCACATCAAAAAGAGACTAACATTATTTTAATTGGGGTACATGTGGTCTTAAATGATTATTTTTACAATTAAGCTATAATCTGCAAAAAAACGTCTTGACCTTCATCTTTTACCGTTTTTAGAGCAATCTGTCATAGAATGTGATAACATGCAATAAATACAAAGACATGAACAGAAACACCGTGAAGAACGGAGTCAAACTAGAAAATTCTGCATCACACGTAAACTTTTATCAGTTGTCTCAATTGTTCAAAGGCATCCCGATATAAATCCTCGTTTTAGTCTTTGTTTTGTCATTAATTATTTGAGAGTCATAACAAGACCTTTTTTAGTTCTACGCCACATGTTATTTTACCACTGAGATTAATGAGCCGCGCGGAGTTCTGGCAACCCGATCACGGACTTACATGACACTTCCTGATTGGCGAAACGGCAGAGGGTAGGACATCAAAATCAAAACAATAACAACTTTTACGGGTCGTAAAACTAATTTTGATGATCAAATATCTCGGCTGAACTACTGTTATCAGTTAAAGATGAATTCGAAAAGAGTATGATTTAATAACGCCTTTTGAAATATTCGGGTCATTTAATGATGACTTGACATGCAAATATTACATATACATAGTTCCCACAGACCAATGAATGTCACATGACCTCCTCGGAGACGCCATCTTTGATGGCACGCTGCTGTGTTTGTGCATTCCATTAAACAGAAGAATGAGAATAAATGTAGATATTCAAACGCAAATTGGAAAAAAAGGGCAACTTTTGAGCAAATAATTGTATATTAATACAATGGCACCACAGTTTAACGTGCTACGGACATGTTTTACATATTTGATCAAATTATGCAGCAAAAATTAACAAGCAATGCAAACATTTCTCAAAAACTTTAGATTTAATACCAGTTGGAGCTCCATTTAATTATTTTAATTATATTAACAATTAATTTAATTAATGCTAATGCCACACGGACACTCTGGATTGCTGTTATTGTTTATTTCCGCGTTTTTGACCGTATGTTTTGGTGAATGGTGGGCAACTGATTTTTCCAGGCGTAAAGAGCAGTTTATTTTATGACACAGATCTTTTTACAGAAGCAATGCTGTTTGTGAACATTGTTTTAGCCCACCATAGAACTATTATTATCTATTTAATACATTTACGTTGCCCTCGAGAGCCTCGGACGCGACACCGATCCTCCTCATAATAAAGTAATCTAACGCTAAATAATGAAACTCTCAAGTTACCAGATATCAGCATACACAAGTTAGTACTGAGTAAATTACGTCTGTCAACACATTATAAGATACGATACGCACCTGACACAAAGTGCTCCGAGCATATTCTTGCGTGTTTTGAGGGAGTTTCTTGCCTGTTTATCTTCGCAAGCCATAACCTCCGTGGTTGTTCTGACAAAAGCTTAGTCTTCTCACATTCATGAAGTCTAATGATGGGTATACTGTAAAATCCAAGTTTAACTGAACCTCCGGCACGATTAGAACATCCATTGACCCAGCAGGAGATGACCATTTTCAACTTTATCACACGTTTCAGCTTCTTTTTCTATTTTTTGGCCCACAGAATGCCAAGACAAATGGCGCCGGGTCGGCAAATCCCCGTATGTAGTGACGCTCCTTTAAAACTGGGGTACCCAAAACCTTCATGTCAATAACACATTTTCTCCGTCCCAACTGGAAAAGTCTTGCAGACGAAAAATGTGGTGACGAACCAGACCAAAACATGCAGTCATTTTATTATAAAACATTTTATCTGTAGCACAAATAAGAACTAGCCCGACAAGTCACTATTTGAATCTTTGGGTTGTGAACTGATCGGAAACTAAAGGAGCACACTCACTCAGCCACTTTCCTGTCTGAAAAAGCTGATATAAAATTTGAGAGGCCAAAAATACATGCATGTGAAAACTAGTGACAGAGCGAAGAACTAGTTGTATGGCTTTTTTAGTATATCGTTAAATTTTTTCCGGTTTGAAAGTTAGGCACCCCAGCTTTAAACACACAACACTTGACTTGACATTATAATAACTGCTCCAGATGGGGCACTTCCTTTTTTGCGATGGCAGCCCAATCACTCTTCACTCAGCAGGGAGCAGACGTTTTGGCCAGATCCTGGTTCTCAGCCAAGTTGAGCCTTTGTCTGAGTCGAGATGTTAAGGATTTATCCCATTATACAAAGTTTTCAATCTAGAATCTCAAGAGAAGAGCTGGGGAATTGGCCTTGGCTTGACCGATATCAAAAATTGAAATCCTTGTAAACACACACACATTAGATTAAATCATGCAAAATTATTTAAGCCAAACATTGACAGGTAGAGAAACATTGTGTCTGTCTCAATTCTTTTTACAAAATGATGAAGAAGTCCTCATCAGCCCCACGATCTTTGAAAGAAAATGAGATTGCAACTTTAAATATATTGATTTTGGCACAGCCTTACTCAGGAGGCACATCAACAGAAAAGAAAGAAAGGATACATGGAGGTGCTTAGTTCTTCAAGCTGTAATGTGACAGAGACAAAATAGGAATCAAACTGTTGTTCTCCAAATTCAAAAGACAGAAGTCACATTGTAAATCTCTATGGCGACTGGTGATTTTTTTCTGAAATCTATCCATTGGTCAAATGTTACAGATACCAATCATGAGTGGTCAAGAGGCTGATAACCAATATATAGAACCAATAATACTAATGAAATCAGTCAATAGTGTTTTGAATTCAAACTACAACATTATAGATTGTATTTCTAAACAGACTGGACAGTACATAACAGCAGAATTTAGAGATAAAGCTCTGGGGACTAAGGGGAAGATTCATCTCCCAGTTAACAGCTTCTCATATGTGTTGGATATGATATGATCAAAATAAAATCTCCTGTAATTTCAGTTAATTATGACAGAAAAAAATAACTTAGACATACAACAGGCACAAATACAGTTTGTAGGACATGAAGCTACTCATGTCTTGTTAATGTGTGTATTGTCTGTGTTTTATGTTATGTCTGTAAATGTGGGTGCTAATACGAATCTGAATCTGAATTGGATGAGGCACAGCTGTTGTGTTGTCGACTAAAGTGATTGTGTTTAATGGGGTTGTATCATTATTATTCAAAACACTAGGCTGGACTAGACTATTCATTTTATTGTAAAAAGAAAAACCCGAAATATATATGAATATAGTCAATACTAACAATATATACCAGACCAGTATTCTCCTGAGCAACACTGGGCTCACACAGACCCGTGAGTTTGAGCACTGGGACACTAAACGCCCTAGTGAGGTGTCAAAGGCTCCATGTGACTCAATATAATCAACATAAATTCGCCCCACAGAACCGTAGGAATAAAAGGAGCACTCTAAACCAGATGCATAGCTTTAAATATCTAGAGAATAACTGAAAATGTTCTGCTTTAAACATTATGAATTAAAACTATAAATGACACTTTAGAAAGATAAAACGGTAACATTTAAAATGAGTAGCCCACTCTGTGCAAGTTTGCATTGTTACCTAGACTTTCATAATTCTGTTCAAATGAATGATGTCCTGTGGTTGTCCGTGTTTTTTAACCATGACTCACTTTCTTTAAGACTTTCTCACAGAACTTTTCATAAACCCATATCAGATTTTATTTTAAGGCAAGAATACATAGACGTATTCTGCACTAAGACCTCAGGGTCAATCTATGGCTTAGACAAGGGACCTTCTCGCTATTTGAGAGCGAGTTTCAGTGTTTTAGTGTAACATAGCCAAAGAGTTAAGGTTTAATTACAGTACTTAAAGACTCAAACAAATTACACAATAATAAAAAAGATTTTTTCACTTGAACCATAGCCTTTTCACCGTAGAGTGTTTAATATCTGTACATCTGTAGTATATTTCTTGTAATTTAGATTATGGTAGCGGTTTGAAAAAGCCCCTTTGGCTTTTACAAATCCCATGCACATTTTATATCGTGACTGTGAGAAATGAATTCAGGTTTTAGCATTTTTTTTTTTTTACATTATATTATTTAATCAAACGTCTCACCAAATATTCTGCTCATTATCTTATTGATGAAATGAAAGAAAAATGTATAGGATCATTTCTTGTTCTTGCACCAGGGACATTAAGTACTTTTAATATTATCATTTATTAAAATAATTTTCAGAATAAATACATTGTCTGGTAAAATGACTTATTATGACAGGCCCAAATGTGAATATATATGTTGCCCGTGACATTCATTTACACTACAAATACTTCCCTCTCTTAACAGCAGCATAGTGTCAGTGTGATGTCGCACGTACGTTACTCAGCAGGTGCTCCAGGTTGTGGTCAGACGCTCCTTTCCTCTGGTCCTCCGACAGTTCCTCTACGTGACTGTCCAGGCTGAAGTGCAGTCTGGCCAGCTTCTCCTGCATCTCCCGGACATGCTCCAGCTGCTCGAAGGAACACACCTTACCTAAAAAACACACAAAGAACAACATCAAGAGGTTCAGAACGCAGCCTTCTCACTGGTTTTAACAGAGGGAAGCACATCACCCCTGTTTTATCATCACTCCACTGGATCCCAGTGCGTTTTTAGAATGTACGATTTTACTTTTAAAGCTCGTTACGGTCTACACCTAGCTATATTTAAGAAGGTTAACCCCCTGCGAGCCCCCTCCCTCCTTGCTGCCTTAGATCCTCGAGCAGGTCCCTGTTGACTCTTCGGAGGTCAAGGCTCCGGACGAAAGGGGACTGAGCCTTCTCTGTCCGTGCTCCTCGGCTCTGGAACAACCTGCCTGAGGTGATAAGGCTCGCACCATCAGTAACCTCTTTTAAATCACTTCTTAAAACCCACTTTTATCGAACATCTTTTAACTGTTAGTTTTAAACTTCACATGTTGCATTTTACTGTCTGCTTTGTCTTTGTTTTGTCTTTCTAGTCTGTCTGCTTTATTCTGCTGTATGTCTTTTTGATCTGACTGTTTTATGCTGACCGTGCACCACTTTGTAAACACTGTTTTTGAAACAGTGGGATTTAGGGCAATACAAGAATGCATTGAATTGAACGATTAGCATCTACCTATAATGTGTGTATGTGTGTGTGTGTATGTGTGTATCTATGTTTGTATGTATGTATGTCGCTTGATCCAAATTTGCCACCGTATAATCCCAACATTAGAAACATTTCTGGCAAATGGTAGAATTACTTCAATCTCCCAGATTGAATGACCTGAAACCGACCATTATTGTTGAACAAGAAATATGCAGTGGACGTGTAAAAAGAGCTCCTTGATGGATTCAATTTCACTTTACTTTCATTTAGCAAAGCTCTGTGTGCATATACCCTCTTGTGTTGGGAACAGAATATTCCCCTGGTGGCGGGGTCTTACCGAAGGCCTGCAGTTTTCCTGAGTGAAAGTCGTTAAGGAGGTTGAGGAGGCCTTCTTCCATCTCCCTCACATCAGAAACATCAGTCAGAAAGGAGTGCTGCAGGGGGGACGACTGCACCACCTTACTGGGCCCGGCCGGCTGTGGTGCCCTGGGCTTTTCCTTGTGTGGTCTGTCCAACGTACAAAATATAAAGACATATTTTATTTGTGACCTTTACGCAGTGGTCTGTCCAACGTACAAAATATAAAGACATATTTTATTTGTGACCTTTACGCAGTGTGCTTACATAGGCTTTAGATGGACAAAGCTAACTCACTAGCTTAATGAGGCCCAAGAGGGAATAATAATAATGAATACATTTTAAAACTATATGAACTATTTAATTTTCTTATCCAGGATTATTTATTTTAACGCAACATTGGACCAAACAGTGACTTCAAAACACGACTGCACTTACCTGTGTGCAGATCTGTGCAGCACTGTTACCCACAGCAAATTTCCCTTTGGACAATAAGGTTTTTTCTTATCTTATCTTATCATTTAGCTCCTGAATCCTGCTCAAATAGCCTGTTCAAGCTTGCTCTTCTTCTTAAATAACACTATGGGCACCGTCAGCACTTATTCTGTCCACTCCTTCTACAGTCTAAGTCTAACGTTGTTGCTTATCTTTATCAAGCTCAATGAAATAGAATAATGACTAAGTATACATTCCATTGGTATGTTCTTAATTGTACAGATTATTACAAACTATTGAAACAGACCTGTTTAGAGCCAAAAGAGTCGCCAACAATGAATATCTATAGTCATACATAGACAGAAAGACAACAACTGTGTCTGAAATTCTATATAGCAAGGTAAACATGCAATGTATCCTTTGTGGGCATGTGAGTTTTGTGTTTTTTTGTTTTTTTTTCCAAACATAAATGATCTTGAGACTGTGGCATTACCATAGTACCAGTTATAGTCCTATCCCTAAATGTCCCTACAAGAACTAACCTTGTGACTTTTGGAGGCGCGATGACGGCAGCAGGCATGTCTTTTGGTTGTCCTGGCGCTCCGATGGACCTCTTGTACTTGCCTCTGTTTTTGGGTGATGGAGGTTGGGGAAGGCCCAGGGAGAAGGTGGCACTCTTACTGGCAGGGAGAGCAGGGAGAGCAGGGAGAGCCGGGAGAGCTGGGAGTTTGCGAGGATTGATGGGCGGAGGGGGAGGTTGAGGCAGGGACACCTTTGGACTGCGTTTTTTGCGTTTGTCTTCCATGACTCAGTTCTGTTTTAAACAAGACTTTATGAGGGGCTCTGGTGGGACACAGCAGGATGTCCTGGAAAACACAAAGGGTAGAAAGTTCCACAACATTCAGTGGACACGGTGGACGAAGCAGACGCCTATATACAGTACTTAACCCATCACACCCATCCAACACAAAACACACAGACACACACAGACCCAAACACTCTCTGACTCACTTTTCTCCCATCGCTAACTTTGTGCTTAGGGCATCCCTCTCTATCCTCTTACCCTTCAGTGTTTTCCTTTTAAATAGTGTTTCATATGGAATTGGGTTTGAAGTTTGAACATGTTTTTATTTCTTCTGTTAAATTGTTGCAAAAGTTAACTCCATGCACCATACACATCGATTTTAAAGTAGTTCTACATTTTAGGCTCTAGGTCTGTAATAATGGTTGGTGAGCATCTCCATCACTAAATATGTTTTGTACAGTAGGTGCAGAGAGGTTTTTTTGCCCTGAAAATTATTTGAACACTTCTTAAAGTTAATCAAGTCTTTATTCACCCAAATCTAACAGTGTATTACAACGATGTGTATACTGGACATTATATGCAGTTATGTTTCAACACAATAATTTAAATAAGAAAAAATCAATGAATGATCCAATAAGAGCAGAGCATTGGTGTTGATCTATCTTCATCATTCCAACATCATGTCCTCAGGAAACATTTTTTGTACTTTTAAAATTACTGACAATTTATGTCAATGAAATAGCAAGGGGATGATGTCACAATGTTCTGCCAAAAGGAAAAGTCTTTTCTCATCACATTCTATATTGACAGTTTATGTTTCAAGAAAGAAAAAAAAATAATGGTTGACAACAGTTCAATAAAGAAAAATCATCCGTTTTCAACATTTAAAAATAAATATCCACCGTGATGCATAAAACAGGAGATCATTGTCTGTAGCTTCAGAGCTGTGGCCTCAATGATGACTTTATCCAACAATAGAAATCAATGTTGTATGCTAGCGTTAGTGTCTATTGCACATGGTCAGTACAGACCCAGCTCTGTTCAAAACTCAAATGTCCAGTTTTCAGCTCACACACAAGTTTAATAAATCAAAATACAATAAAGAAAACACTCGACGTGTTGTTTTCTACACGTAAACAGATTTACGTACAGGACTTACCGAATCAATTACGCTCCAGTAAACAAAGCCGCCGCCGTCACATCATGTTGTGGAGAGGGAGTCTGTACATGAACAAACACTCATGTGTGTGTTTGCACTAAAAAGGCAGTGTGTCTGTCAGATGTCTCCTCAGATCCATGGATGTATCTTCAATAAAGACGCGAGCGGGATCGATGCGCCGCGAGACCCGTCTTCATTCTCTTAAAGGGACAGTGCACTTTTCTACTTGAAGCTAAAGATTAGGATCATTCGAATTAAAAAAAATGTGCATCTGCGTTTGCCAGACGATTAATGCAATGTATCTGAATGATTATTAATTATATTTCATCGTTCTGGTTGGTAAGGACTTTAGTAATGACTGGTGACCACATGAGGGCGCCAGAGATCAGATTTCACTTTCTTTCACAGAAAGCATGGATAAAGCAGATAAAGTGACATTCATTGGACATTCTGACATTGCAGTATTGCACATTTGCAGTATTTACTATTTACATACGAGAGAACATGTAGAGGTTCGGCTGATTTAGTCTATGCTTTCCATGGTAGAAAAACATATTTAGTCTTGACAGGGATTTCACAAAAAAATGGCAAAGATAAGTTCTTTTTCGTTCTAAACTGCATCATACAAGAAAGTCTACCTATAAAAATGCAAACATGACAAGAAATATGTGCCTCTAAACATTTCTATAGTATTTTTATCTACGTGAAGTGTATTAGTAGCTTCAATGTAGTAGATCAGTGGATTGTTCTTTGAGTATGCTGGGTGGTACTTTTGACGAATATCTTTACTTGAAAACGTAAACATTAGACCACGTTAATACAATCAAGCGGCCAATGTAATACAAAAATATCTTTTATTATGGCAGATGAGACCAAAACAAGAATACGCAGTTATAGAAAAAATACAGAACTTTTCTGCTTGTTTTGTTCCAAAGTCAAAAGTCATAAACAAAAAACAATAACTTAGGCCTAACTGATTTTCTGGTCTGATGAGCTGTTGGAATACGCATATGCTTTTCCTAACACAATCCAGTCTCTTAAAAGCTTAAAGAAGGCATAGTAATTGCTGAAGAGAATCAAAGCTAGTGATATAGTTTGATGCCATTTTTCTGAACATATCAATGAGTAGAGTTGATAGAAAATCATGGCACCTTCCAAAATAATGAGTATGTTCAGTATTCGTAAAGGCTTGTTGAAGAAAAACTGAAAGAGAAGAAAAGGAAAACAAATTGTTAAACCCTTTCTAAACACCAAATAAAGTGACAATACTGGAAAATACTCACATAAAAACGATAATGTGAGACGTCTGATGGTACAGCGACGTTATAATGCCCCATTGCTTTGTAGACATTTTTATTATGTTTGACCAGAACTCCTTGGGGCCACATATACTCTTCAGTCCACCTGGAAAAGATAGTGTTGTTTTTAACCAAGTGGAGTTTAAAGCTGCTGTACCTAACTTCACTTTTTCATGAATACCAGTGCATATAAAAAACAGCTTTGTAAGAGTAAAATGAGAATAAATCATATTACAACAAACTGTATTCGAACATATTTTATGAGCGAGTGAGTGAATTGTGAGTCGCTTTTGAAATCTTTGGGGTTAGAGTTTTCTGTTTCTTGTGGCTGCAGGTGGCTCTCTGCTCTTGGGGCAGACGGCTCCTCGGATGGTGCTTCCAGTCACGGTTTCATGGGCACCCAGTCATATATTTTCCATGGTTCTACCTATTCTATGGACTGTGTGAGTGTGCATGTGTGTGTAGGTGTGTGTGAAATGAAGTGTATGGGGGAGTAGACAGTGGTATGGAGTGGGTCTGTTGGGTGGTGGAGTTAGCAGGTCAGTGGGCATGTGTTGCATTATTTGTACAAAAAAACACTTTATGAATTCATTTTGATGATGTGTCAGAGGTTAAAAATACATGCATGTGAAAACTACTGATAGAACCAAAAAGTTTTGAGAGCGGGGAACTTGAAAAACTGTTAAAGTCCATATCACAACAAACATCATTTGATTATAACCTGATAATTATTCCCTATAAACCCATAGTTTTCTTTTAACTATTGAAAATGGTCGAGGGATGAGGATTCTGTATAGTGTAACACGTTATACTAGCTTTAACGTCGTTTAACACAATTCAAGATATGTTTTTGATAAAAGGAACAATGTTGTAAACGTTGAAATCTGGCTTACACGTGTTGCAGGACGTTGGAGCAGAGAGAGGGGTCCACCTTCTGCCAGCAGCCTAAATGAGCAGCGGCTTTATGGAGCAAGTCACAGTAGCGCGGGGGCAAGAGGTGTCTCATGAGGACGACTGAAGTACTGATGGACACCAGAATAAAGAGCTCACAGGACCAGCGTTTGTCCACGTATTGTGTGCTCTGGGAAAAGAACGGCAGAGTAAGTATTTATAACAAAACGTGACACCATCTTTAAAAACTTTACAGGGTAGCTCCAGGTCTGGTGAATGCCACTGTCAACAGGAGGTTTATTAATTTTGTAATATTGAGAGACGGCTACTGATTGAGATGTAATTACCGTGTTAACATGTTTGGGCTGCCATCAAATACCTCTGCATATAAGTGACCTGTCAGAACAACGCCTACCGAGCCGATAAACCCGTCACGCAAAACATTTCTGAAGATGGCTCGTGGTTAGCAGCTCAAACATCTTAACAAGGGAAATATCATCTCAGCCAGTAGTTGTCTATCAATAAGAGTCCAAGCACTAAAAAGACATATTTTTCTGCAATGATACAGTTATCTTTGTATAGATCTATTAAGTCTGGACATAATACTCTTTACAAACTGTACCCAGAGCCTGAAATGTGTATAATCATATTCCAAGTAGGGCTGAAATGTGTTCCAAAAATGCTAATTCAATTCTAAGATTCTAATTCAATTGCCTTAGTCTTAATCTTACAATTATGGATTAAGTGATCCTTTATTCGTCCCACAGTGGGGAAATTTCAGTGTTGCATCACAAGTTATAGAACAGTAGGAATGAGGAACACACAGCACAAGATAAATGAACAATAGCTATACTAATAAAAATAAAACAAAATCTCTAACTCTAGCATCAATAACAAGTATAAAATCTCTATCTTGAAATTAATAATAATAAAAAGAAGTCTAAAAGTTTCAACATGGTACTAAAACTGTTGCACATCGAAAGCACAAAGTAATCACACGTTTCACGCAGAAATATTTCTGCCTCGGGCCAACAATGTTCTGAAGAGTCTGATTAAGCATTTTTAAAAGTGTCTGTGTAAAACAGTTAATGGCCATTAAATTGTTTTATGTTTATAACAGAATACTTAATAAATTCAAAGTAATAGTCTAAAGCAGGCATGACCCCGTGATCTATAGAAAACTCATTTACTAAAATAGTTGTTAGCTGCAGCCTTAGTTCCTAGTTTTCTATATCTGTATATTGCATCATCGTTATCTCATAATCTAAATACTATACTTTTTTTTTTTTTTTAAACACACAATCTAGTATCAGGCTGAGCACAGTTCTAAATTAATATTGTATCAGGCTTCATAATAATAATTGTTAAATAAAATGAGTTAATGGCAGAATGTGTGCTATATCAATCAAATCTTGAACTTGGCTCCATCAAATTGTTTACCTTACTGGTGATTTGAAGACACTGGGGCTTCCCTGATGTCATAAAATATCACTTACTTTGACGAACCAGACGGGCACAAAGGCAATGTAGTAAGCACTAAGCATAGAGCTGACCAGGACTTCCTTCATCCTGTAATTGAAATCCATCTTGAGGTACTCCACTTCCTTACGGATGAGGTCGGGGGACAGACAGCAGGCGTGAGTGGGCATGGCCTGGACTCCATACAGTTGGCTGGTGTGCTGCTTCCATGTCTCCTTCAGTACGGTGAAGTAGTCCTTACCGCGGCCCATTCCACTCACTTCCTTTGAACCGATGCTGGCGATCGGCGACAGTGGCCCTACGCGCCGGAAGTCACAACTCAGTTGGAAAAAGGGGATGTACATTCCAAACCTGATTAGATACAAAAGAAGTAAGATAAAGTAAGATTGACACACTCATCTTAATACAATAATTGTAATTAATGAAGTAACTGGGGATTTAATATTTTTTAAATACATGATGTTGTTTGATTATGGGTTTTAAGGCTGCCCCTGAAGACCTGGCACAGGAACTACCAATGCCAAAGAGTTTGAAATAACTAACTTAACTTAGATGCATTTACATTGTTTGATGTTCAATAATGTGCACTGTGCCTTTATCAAATTAACATAACAAAAATTACATTCGATCAAGATAATTCTTGCTTCAGGCTCAAAAACTGCCAGCCGTCAGTTGTGAAACAAGGTCAAGGGATCAGATCTCTATTGTCACTGAACTTCAAAGTCATGTCAGAGTTTAAGTGAACTTACGGGTAACACAAAAAGAGCAAGCTGAGCACAGAATATGTCCTGAAGAGGTATATGAGTGAGCGGCATAGACTCCAGCCCGTCAACGTTAACACAGCAAACCTTGCCATTACTAAAAAAATTGAATGTGGAAAGGAAAGTTTTCCACTTTGTGATGCCTGCAAGACATAAATAAAAACCACTTATTACATTGTAAAAGTAATAAAAGTGTTGTGTAAAGTGTTGTGTAAAGAAAAATATTCCGAACCTCTTTAACTATTGCTGCTATCAGCCTTCGAGCTAAGATGATAATTGTAAAAACCAGCATGTTATAGTCAATGAGGTGAAAGTTCTGTGAATGAAAAAATTATAATTAGCACAACCCACTGTACTTGTGTAAACACTGATGAAAAATAAATAAATACTCACAAGTGAAGTGTGTGAGGGAGGGTGTGATGGTGGGTACCACCACACAGTCTTGTAGATGTTCACATAGTGGACAAACAGAGCAATCATATGGCAGAAAAAAAGGTGGAGTTCAAATAGCACATTACGATCCACTGACAGCTCTGGGATTTTACAGTGTTTCACTGGCACCACAGTCTGCGCTGCCAGAGGAGGACTGGACATGCAAGTGCCAGACCCATTCCTGAAAACAGGACAGTTCAGGACACAGACCCACAGATCAATGTGAGTGCATGTGTTCAGTTACCTGGCGCGGGACCGGACCCCAGTGACAGGGGAGCTGGTGGAATGGTTTCCATTGGCCATGGAGCCTGGCTCACTGCTCAGTGGAGGTCTGCAGTACGTGGTCCTGTTTGCACCTCTCCTTCCACCAGCCATTGTAGACACTTCCACAGTGCACTTTCCAGGTGCTTGTCAAGGTGTGCTGTTTTTACGGTCTGCAGAAGAGTTTTACATTAAAACCTTTCATAGCTCAATCCAGGTATCATTTAATTGTGTTTGCTGTTGTCGTGTTTTACAGAGATAGCACCAATCGCGATGGGGTTGACACTATAAAAATGTATTTCATATGAATACAGTCAAGTGCAAAAAAAAAATATTCCACTACAGCTTACAATCACATGAAGTTATACTGTAAAATTAAGGATGCTACCAACGCAAAGTTTGCGGAAGCTGACAAGAGGTTAGCAGCACACTGTCTAGGGTCATGGATCTGTCCAGTCCACATCAGCAGAGCGGGCTCTGGGCTGTTTCTGGTGCACTGGTCCTGGACGAGGACAACGTGGGGCAACACAAAGAGGGAGGGATCCCAGTGTCCGCCAGGACCATGCTTCATTTAGTTCCAAGATTGAGGCCTCTTAGCTAGCTGAATCAAACTAGCTACCAAACAGGAATGACAAGACAATTACAGCTTACCCAGTCGCAGATTCAGAGTCCTGCGTCTGATGTTAATGTGGCATTAAAGACCTGTTAAACGAGACTACTAAGTACAGTTTCAGCGTAGTTTTCACTGGAAAACGCGGAAACACCCATTGTTGATGTGAAACTAGCCACTACTGGAGGGGGCGCGGGTGAGTTAGCAAGAAGTGGGAGGGGGGTGACTTAAAGGGGAACACCTTCTCCAAACAGCGAGACAAGTTCGAGCGTCATGACATATACAGTCTATGGTCATGACAACTTGATCCCAAGAAACCACTGAACTAACAGAAAACAACTTGCTTTGAAAGAAAAACTATCAAATGTAGGCATCACCAAATGCAAGCTTTCTTTAACCCTTGTGAACAGTGATTTGAAAGCAGAAGATAAATACTAAATGAACCGTTCAGTTATAGCCTGGTTTTACCATACCCTCGTACTTGTTTCGTACATCCCGGGAAAAAAAGATTTGACCGGAGTTTACGGATGGCAAAGGCCAGGCTAGTTCAGTTAGGAAGAATCTAAAAAAAAAAAATTTATAATTAAAGTAGCAATATGTAAGATGTGCATGTCGTCAATGGCACAAATATGACAGAACTTCAGACGGTATTATAAATCATGGTCTTTTCTAATACTTTTTTAACTGATAAAAGTATCAGGCGAATTTCAAAATTAGATTCACAGCCCGTTATTGTTTTCATTTTGGTGTCCCACCCTCCACCATTTCGCCAATCAGAAAGTCTGTGATCCGGGTTGGGTAACATGCCAGGCTGCAGTATAAAATAAATGGTCTCATTATGATTCTCAAATCAAAGACTAAAATTAGGATTTCTATTGGATGTAATTGAAAAATTGAGACAATTGAAGGCGGATAAAAACGTTTCATCTGATGCAAAACTTGCTCAAAACAGTAAAAGGTAAAAACAAACCGTTATTTGCACATTAAAGCTACGAGCCTATAATTTCGTGTTCCAACATCAGCAGGGCTCATGGCAATTTTAAACGTGTGGAGACAAATAACAAAATAATTCATTGTTTGCGTATTGTGGGCTCCGTTGTAATCGTACGCAGACGAATTTCAACCTAAATACGTCATGTTCGTTATAGAATTGACAAAACTATCAGATTCAGATGGTCTCAGCCGGATTCCGTGCGTATTTGGCAACCCAAGTCAGATGACTAAAGATCGAGGTACCAATTTTGGCCAGATTTTTACATGTTGCTCTTTATTTTTTTAAACCACCGTAGCTGAATTGATCAGAGGACAGTATCCATGGTATGGTATCCATGACTTGTAGTGTCAGTGCAGACACTTTGCTTCCATGGGTCAGGGCCACAGATTATACTAGCTTCTACGCCTATAAAAACATGCACCGTCATACTGAACACAAGTGATTTTGTAAAAACTTTATTTTAACCAATACAAGGAATATAAAAATACTCATTTGACTTTCTCCTAAAGTGATCCAGCACTTCAGTTTGCAAGCTTCCAGCTACACCACTGGGTTTCAGCCAGATCCTACAAAAAATGAACAAGAATGAGACTGTTCAATTGTTGCATCGAGAAAAAAAATACCAATACCAACCTCTGAAATTAGATTTTTTTTTTAATTAAAAAAAGTGTTTGTCTCATCCATCCATGATTGACCAACCTAAATAGAAAAGACAAATGAGATTTGGTACAGGACAGAAAGACATCATGCCAAACAAAAGTCATGCACCCTAGAACTACATTTTAGAGAAACATTTGATTATTTTAAATTGCTTTTGAATATAGACACGTTGTACAAATTATGCATTTGGGAATATATTTTTAATGGGACATTTGTTTTGCAGTTGTAGTTTTTGCTTGGAAATAGTGTATTGTTCAACATAAGTTTAAAGGACGTTTATAACTTTGTTTGCATAGAAAAAAATAAAAAAGAATTCTAATAAAAGAGTGTTAGGGTTATTTTTACCTTCTCATGGCGGTCTTTTGGCTTTTAGAATCCTCTCCTCCGCGATTTTTTTCTTTTATAAAACCCACCAGCATGACTTTGCATCAAAGTCAAGTTCAAGTCAAGATCCCTGTAAGCTTGATTTAAAATACTGTTGAGATTCAGTTATTTTCCGTGGAGGAGATAACAATGCTCTTGAGAGCTTCGAGATAAAGACTTTAGTTAATGACAGACAAGTTCAAGCACTATTCAATATCAAAACATTTTGCGGTGCTTTAAACAATTTGAACTATGAATATGTGATACAGTCGTTTGATACTACATAAGACAGGACAACACCATTCAGGTTTTGTTTTTAATTAGGTTGGTGTACAAACAGGTTATTCAGGTGAAAAATGTCGAAGACATGCCAAAGGCATACATTTGGCTTGAAGTAAAATACAATTTATGATTACGGTATGTTAAACTAGGTCTTTATTGAAACAACGCATTGCAGAAATACATTTTGGGATGTACGCAGAATTATATTTAGCCAAATGTACACAAGCATAATGCATCTTAATGTCGACATTAAACGAAAGGCTTTTCTATGGCTGTAATATACAAGTATTGAAATGGCTGCTTTTGTTTGATACTCAATTAAATATGGTATGATCCATAAAAAATATTTTTACAATAGACTACAAAGTACAAAATCCATGTTAAAATTGAATACAATTGAAGCATTTTAGGACAATGAAGTAAACTATTTTTTGAAGATTGTTAAAGTGGAACTTTTTTATTTATGGGAATTAAATAGGCAGCCTGGAGAAAAGTTCAATCGCCACAGCGAAATTTTATAACGCACATACAAAATATCACGCAATTTCCCAATTTGTCTTTTTGGTCACAAGGACATCAACTATAAACAACGTGAATAATGACAACTGGTATTGATAACCAATTTGAACCTAAAATATATAATACATTCAACCAATATTATTTAAAAAAAAAACTAAAATGTATAAAAAAATGGAGGAAAATAAAAGGAAATTACGTTTAAAAGTAAGCGGCAACTATTAGAGCCAGCATTTATGCCAACTGTCTACCATTAGTTGCTCAGTATCTTCCATAAGGATGTTCTCTGTAGGAGCCCTTCGCCTGTCGGGAAGCTGGAGCTTTGCCCCCAGCCCCACCAGAGGACCAGGAGCCTTCCCAGTCATCTTGAGCTGTGAAGGAGAAGATAACAGTCGTCCATAAGAAACCCATGTGCATCAGTTAGGAGGTAAGACAAAAATTTTACTTACTGTAAGATTCGTATGCTGCATCCTGACCGTCACCATGGCCGTAGTCGTAGTATTCAGTATCCCTACACACGCCATGTAAAGCAGTCAGTCCGAGTGCACAGCCAAGAGACATTCATAAATGTATGTAGTACTTACGTAGCAGCTCCTTGTTGACCGTAATAGTCATAGCCTTCATAGGCCCCTCCCTCGGCATAAGATTGATCATAACCGGACTAGAAAGAAAATGGGAAAAAAAACACATAAGCACATCCTACAAGTCGCTCATATTGCAGTGAATGGAAATAACATTGAACTATGTACAGAACTCACATATTCATCATAACCATCTGCTTTGCCCTGTTGAGGGGCAGAGGAAACTTGGTGTGAAAGTGCTGATGAAGGGAGCATCCGAGGAGCTCCTGCTGCTGGAGGCCTGGAGCGACCTGCTGCACCCCCTCTGCTCGCAGCACCACGCGCCCCTGGTGTTCCTCTGGAGCCACCGCGTCCTGGGGCTCCCCTTGGGGCACCCCGCATAGCTCCACGAGGACCTCCACGAGGCATCCCCCGCCCCCTGAGCAAAATGTAACAAGTCAGTGCCATGTGACAGGACAACGCCTACCGTAAACCAAAATTTTAACTTGTGATACCTTGCTCCAGGTGGTCCACCTCTGCCTCTGCCCATTCCACGCCCTCTTCCAGAAGCATCCTGGGATCCATTCAAATAGTGGGGGTCCATAAACTCCTCCTCACCTGGTTCCTGTAGAAAAGGTCAATAGAATTCAAAACAATTGTGATGAGACTAAAGCCTGGTTCACACGGCAGGATAATTAGGCCGATTTTGGACCCGATTTACCCCACGACAATCTTAAGAACGCTCCGAATATCGTAACAAAAAATCTGATGGATTTTCCTGCCGTGTGTGGTGTGTTAAGACTGTGCTCGTCGCTCGGAAGGACTTCGGGACTGCTCCGATCTCATTATTGAGGATATCCAACATGTTGGATTGTTTTGGCCCGATTTCTCTTCGTGTGGTGTCCCGAGGACAGACGTGCGCGTTGCCATGACTGCGGCGTGTAGCCAATCAGAAGACGAGACGGTGAGGAAACTCCTCCATATCACAATGTAGCAAGTATAGTCCATGCTCGTGTTGTCTACACTTCTTTGACCATCGCCTTTTCTTTTGATTACGTCTTTTCTCCGATAAAAAACTATCGCCAATGCATCCTCTTCGTCGGCCATGTGTGTTTACTCTGAAGTCACGCTTGATCTCGCAAGACCTGAGATTTCCGTCTGATCTGTGAATACTGGGGGGGGATTGGTTCGTGTGTGGTTTGCGTGATTTTTGCCGTGTGGCTGCGCACCACACACTGCACGACCAAAGTGGTTAGACCCGTGATTTTTTATTTCCCTGTGTGTGGTCTCACACAGAAAAATCGGCCTGTGAACCAGGCTTTACTCCGAAGAACTAAGATGGGCCTACAGCTGCACTTGCTATTGAGGTCTAGGATACATACCGGGGTAAGGAACTTCTTGACCTCATCCATAGCATGGGCCATGCGCAGGTAGGCTTCTGGAATGGGGGCATGGACTTCAACAAATACATGGAGCTCCATTGACAGATGAGAATATTTAGCTTCGCCTCCCTTCCTCAACTCTTCCTCCTGACAAAGAAATCAAACATTGTTATATTCACCCAAGCATGGTCTATGCAGTAAGGTTATGGTTAGTGCAGCTTGATTAGACAATGGTACAAGAGTTTAGTTGAAGAAATTAATGAATACCTTATTTTTGTCTTTCATGGAACCTTTGCCCAACACTGATATTTTTGCACCAGTTTCCTCTTGGAGTCTCTTAATTGTGTTTCCTCCAGGCCCCAAAATTTTACCAACAAAGTTAACCTGAAAACAAAATTTGATTAGTACTACAACAGATTTAAGAATATATGATACTTAAGACCTACTTACCCTTGGAAACTGTTTAAGGGGAATGAGAACCCGCTCTTTCAGTTTCAAATTTTTCGTAGTAAACAAATCCAAGTAAGGTTCTTTGTCATTGTCCTTTTTAGTCTCGCCTTTCTGAATCCGGTCGATTTCTGTATCGGAATAAGGGGGAAATTTGGGATCAAAAGTTTATCAAAATTACAGCAATAGGTAATGGCACACTAAAGCATTCATGCAATGGTCCTCTCTGGTCTTTGCGTGATCAGGGCTTTGTCTGAGCTGCACACGACGGAGGGCTCAACTACAGGCCATCTGAGGCAGTTTATACCGAGTCACACCAAATGATTAATTCGACACTAAACCAAGCTGCATTGAATAATAAAAAGTAAAATACTCAATTACGTAAAATCGCAAACAATGTGATTGAATAAAAATGTAACACGTGTTGTGGAAGGCCATTATCCATATCGAGAAAAGACATGAAAGGAGGGAACTCGCTCGGCCTAAAGGTTTAACATCAGCCTCTGTCTAACGCTGTAACGCAGTGAATATTACAAGTCTGCTACCTGCTGAGATTAGCTTCATCGCATGTGTGAAAGAAGAATCCAGGCTGTCCTTTTCCGCAAGGAGCTCTGGTAGGTATTTGGTGTCATCCATTTTGAGTTTCTTCTGTGGGCTAGCCATGTCGTTCATTCTTGGAGAATATTAGAATTGGGTCAGAGCTCGTTGGAGCAAACGGACCAGGTAGATACGAATGCTTTTAAAGAGTGTAGCTACAGTCCAACTTGCAGCTTGATTGCGCAGGATCCGGGCTGTAGGTTCTCTCCGGGGCTCAATGAACAAAGAGATGTGAGCGAAGAGATGGCGCAGCTTCAAGAAGAGAGTAGGCCACGTGACACGTGACACTACCGTAGCAACGCGAGATCTTATTATTATAGAGCCATGCGCGAGATCTTAAAAAAAACTACACAATGTACGATACATTTATTTATTTAAACAGATTGTTATTATACATATACATTGAATGCATTGCGATATTTATATACCTCCAAATAATATTATTATATAAAATAACATTTTTTTAAAACCTAGTTTTTTCAAAATTTAATTTTTCAACGAAAACATGATATTTCTGCGTGTATAAAATACTCGATAATCTGTTCTATCATATGTACCAAGCAGTTTAAAGCAATAAATATAATATATAGACAATATCGCTAAAAAAAACAAAACAGCTTTGATTTCCAGCAATCATATCAAATATCAATGATGGCAAATATCTCTGGCTTTTCAGTATCATGAATCTGCATCGCAGAATATGTGATAGCTTTCACCTCAGTTCCCTGAAATGACAAAAACAGTCAGATCAATTGAACTAATTAACATTTGGAGTAAAATTGTTCTTTACCTGGGGATGCTTATCCAAAGAAAATTCTTCACCCCACCTACACAAACACAGAGTCATTTAATTTTGTCATGTACATCTGTCCCCCAGGAATCAACATCAAATCACATATACATATACTTGTAAAATATGCAGTGACATTCTTGTGGGTCTGCTGTAAAAATACAACATTCATATTTCCAATTTCCAAGTCTGTGACTTCCTGTTACTTACGTGGCAATAAAAATGATTCTGATTCTGATTCCGATATCTACACAGAGTTAGAACTGTTTTATGGCTTTGGGGTAGAAGTTCCTTCTCATAGAAAATGTGTAACTTTGAGGAGATGGTAACACCTCCCAGATTGTAGCAGTTCTCAACAATCTTCTGAGCTCTCCGGTGGCAACATTGGATGCAAATATTGAGGCAGATCCAACCCGAAGGCCAGGCGGCCGTGCTGAATACAGCTTTACAGCTACACAATGACGTTCAGGATGCTCTCAGTGGTACATGTGAAGTTCTTTAACACGCGTGGTGGTGGGAGCTTTTGGTCAACATACTTGAGGTACAGTGTTCAGCTCAGGTCTTGAGAGACCGCCAGATATTTAGGGGTTCTTGTTCCTACAGATGTCTAACCCAATAATAAGTTATTTAGCTTTACTAATGTTCTAAGTAGGGTTGTAAGTTAATCAATTTATTACGACTAAACAATTATTGAAATAATAACGTTTTTTTGTGTGTTTTTAATCAAATAATCATCTGTACAAATATGTCCTCCAGGAACAACACACATGTATTAAAAATCACCTTTCTATAACTACAATAAATAATCAATTAATCAAAAGAATAATTGGCCAACTAATCGATTATCAATAATAGAACTAGGACAATAATTATTAACCAAGTTTGAGGTTGTTCACCTGGTAACACTAAAGATTAGACAGATGACAGCTGTGTCGCTGTGTGGCAACTGGCAACCCTGACAACACCCCAACTAATATGAGTTTGTCACTAAAGTCGCTTTTGGTGAGAGTGCGGTATTCTGAGCATCCTCCTGCTATCTGATTGTGCAATAATTCTGTTATCCAAAAACCCCAGATTAAGAATTAAGACAAGAGATCAATTGTTTTGTATAAATCATCTTTACAATCCATTTTCAAATACTTCGTTTGAAAATGAGCATGGTGACACAAATAGATATTACTAACAAGGAAATCGATTTTTGCATTTCCTCACCCTATGGAGCGAATTTTGAAGTTCACTCTGTCAATGTGCAGTACCTTGACTTCCTAAAGAAAAATATTGATGATGAAAATATGATATTAAAATCTGAAAATACACGTCAAGTGTTTTAAGTATTGAAAGACAAACTAACCCTGGGGATGAAAAACAGATCTGCACAAAACTTATACAACCAGTCATCCAAAAAGTGGAAAAGCAAAGATTCCATGTCATCACCTTGTACAAAGACCACACATAAATAAATTGTCATTATGCCAGTGCTGAACAGGCACAAATTTACCTTGAGACTCTACGTCTACTGTGTCCAGTGGTTCCACAGTTTCAGTGTCTGTCATGTACCCGAACATGCCCATGACACACTGCTCAAAGGCTTCCTCCAGATTGTTTCCCCATGAATGTATTCTTCAAAAAAAGTTAAATGCAAGAAGTCATACAATGGAATAATGTTTTGAAAAAATGCATACTCACTGTACATCCGCTGTGTGATCCAGGTCTGAAATTATCAAAGGGTAAGATTATATTTTAATCTATTTTAGCCATCATGTTGAGCGTTTTCAGGTCTCTGCACTGGCTTCTTGTACATATATATCCTGCATGTAACATGTTTGCACATTTCCTCCCTTTGCACAATCTGAGTGTCCTATCCATGCCAAATGTGACATGTAAATTTCTCCTATGTGAGATAAATAAAGCTTATCTTATCTTAAGAAAATAAGGGCTCGCACCAAAGTACATCCGTGACATGTTAGTGGTGCCTAGTGTTAGGACTAAATATGAGAAAGCAGCTCTTCAGATTTACACTAACATTTGGAACAGTTCATCTAAAAGTGTGAGACAGGCTTCTACTCTAGCAGTGTTCAAATCCAGGTTAAAACATTTCTGTTATGCTGTGCAAACAACTGAAGGCTTGTATCTTGTATGTATATCATTGTAATGTCTTTTATAATAGTTTGTATCTTGTTAAGCACCTTGAGTTTCCTTATGTATGAACTGAGCTATACAAATACACTTTCCATGGCTGGCTTTTAAGAAGTCCACAGAAATACACGGTAAAAAAAGTAATAACGTCAGACTTACATTCATATTTTTTGTTGATAGGTGGATATTTAGATTTGGTAGCTACTTGTTGTTCTGTCAGGTCCAGTTCACGGTCGTCCATTGTAATTCAGGTCTTCTAGCGATTATAATGAAGCAAAACTTTAAAATGCGCATATCAACACTCCAGCCCAGGCCTCGTCTCTCCAGCGTGATCAACCCGGAAGTGTGGTCAGCTCCGGCGCAGGCTCTGATTGGTCCGCTGTGTTGCATGGAGTTGGCGCCATTACAATCCTCCGCGCTGTTCTCTGCTCTCATAAAAACACACTTTTGTGGTCACTTGCGGCTCTACTGAGGCACAATGGCGGACAAAGATGGTAGGACTCAATTTTAAGATAAAACATGAGTGATGTTCACGTTATTGTCGTGAGTTTGGAGGGTTAATTGCAGCTCTCGTGGTTGGCGCGGCGGAACATCACCTTTCATTGTTAACTCACCAGCCGGCTAACTGAGCTAGCTGAATAGCAGCTATCAGAGTGGAGCTGGGTGTTGATCTGGGTTATGCTGTTCAGAGTGATACTGTTTAAATCTTCTTCTCTCCCAATGATTTAGGATCTGCATAAAATACAGTTTATTTGGTTTGTATTTTTGAGGGATTCCACTGTATTGTAATTTTCAGAAGCCTTTCCCCCTTCCAGAATGTGCAATGCTTAGATTTAAGTGGTTATGCTTTTTATAGAGCATAACCACTTAAATCTAAATCATGGATCATTCTGTTATGATCCATGGGTTTATTTCATTCTATGCCATGAATCTTCAATGTCTGTAACTTTGTTGTCTTTGTCCATGTCTGACTCTACTATTGTTGTTCCTGTAGCTGCCTTTGATGATGCAGTGGAGGAGAGAGTTATAAATGAAGAATATAAAATTTGGAAGAAAAACACACCCTTTCTCTATGACTTGGTCATGACCCATGCCCTGGAGTGGCCTAGTCTCACAGCCCAGTGGTTGCCAGATGTTACAAGGTAAATTCAAAATGCATTCAACTGATTTACGTTTTGAATGTAATTTGTGTGTGTGTGTTTTTTTTTTTTTTTACTCTTCAGACCCGAAGGAAAAGATTATAGTGTACACAGGCTTGTTCTGGGGACTCACACATCAGATGAGCAGAACCACCTTGTCATCGCCAGTGTTCAGCTTCCAAATGACGATGCTCAGTTTGATGCTTCTCATTATGACAGTGAAAAAGGAGGTAATGTCTCTGCAGCAAACTATGCATATGTAAAAAAAAAATGGCAATAGATCATCATTTTGTCATTGTTCAGAGTTTGGAGGCTTTGGTTCTGTCAGTGGGAAAATTGAAATTGAGATCAAGATAAACCATGAAGGAGAAGTGAACAGAGCTCGCTACATGCCTCAAAATCCATGCATCATTGCTACAAAGACTCCCACCAGCGATGTCCTTGTTTTTGATTACACCAAGCATCCGTCAAAGCCAGGTGAGGTTTGGTCATCCCTACTTCAGGATCTATTATTATGATAATATTATATATTATTTGAATTATAACATGATAATTGTTTGACTTTAGATCCTTCTGGAGAATGTACTCCTGATTTGCGCCTCAGAGGTCACCAAAAAGAAGGCTATGGCCTCTCCTGGAATCCCAATCTCAGTGGCTGCCTACTCAGTGCTTCAGACGATCATGTAAGTTGAAATATTTTTCTCAAATTTATATTCAAGAGACGACTCAACATTTACCACTTTATTCAGACCATCTGCCTTTGGGACATAAGCACAGTTCCTAAAGAGGGGAAGATTGTGGATGCCAAAACAATCTTCACAGGTCATACTGCTGTTGTGGAAGATGTTTCTTGGCACCTTCTTCATGAGTCCCTTTTTGGATCAGTGGCAGATGACCAGAAGCTCATGATGTAATTATTATCTAACTGGATATGTTTTATTTTTGAAAGCATCATTTAGCATACTTTTTTTCTTTAGCTGGGACACAAGATCCAACAACACCTCGAAGCCCAGTCATGCTGTTGATGCTCACACTGCTGAGGTCAACTGCTTGTCCTTCAACCCATACAGCGAGTTTATATTGGCAACCGGCTCAGCAGATAAGGTGAAGGCAATGTCAAGAATAATCTTTGTTAGAATGTTTCAAAATAATTTTGCGACAGAATACAGTGTGCCTTCAAGTAGGCACAGTGGTACTTATCACAGTTGGAGAAACACTGATTTAGTCTTCATAGAATGAGTATTTATATTTATCGTTGCAGACTGTGGCTCTTTGGGACCTGAGGAACCTCAAACTGAAACTGCATTCGTTTGAGTCTCACAAAGATGAGATTTTCCAGGTATCCAGAATTATTTTCTTGATTTTCATACATTTTGCAATGGTTGGTTGTAAATATGTTGTGATATTTTGCTTTAGGTGCAATGGTCTCCTCATAATGAGACTATTCTGGCCTCTAGTGGCACAGACAGAAGGCTGAATGTGTGGGACCTCAGTAAGATTGGAGAGGAGCAATCTCCAGAGGACGCGGAGGATGGTCCACCGGAGCTGCTGGTGTGTATTGTTGAGCTTAATCTGGTTCCAACTTTCAAATAGATTCAGATCCTTTTATTTGTCTTACAGTGGGGAAATTTCAGTGTTGCATCACCAGTTACAAAACAGTAGGAAAGAGTAGCACACAGCACGATAACGATACATGAACAATAACTCGTGACTAAATACAATAAAATAAATGTATAAATATAAGAAGTATAAATTCTCTATCTTAAGCATAATGAGTACAAAAACTCTATTCTTTAGCATAATAAAGAAGTGTAAAAGCTCTACCTTTGGCATAATAAGAAGCAAGTATGACTAATCTAGCGCAAGAAATATGTAGCTGTATGTAAACATCTGTACATGTCAGCAGCATGAGGGTCTGGGACACAGAGCAACAGTGGACACACATGGCTTTATATTGCACATTCTGACACTAGTTCAAGATGATGTGAGGCCAGGTCAGCAGTGTTCTTTAGTCCTCAATGTTTGTCGTAGGTTTGTATTCTGTTATTGCGCTTGTTTGGTTTCAGTTTATTCATGGAGGCCACACAGCAAAGATCTCCGACTTCTCCTGGAACCCCAACGAGCCGTGGGTCATCTGTTCTGTCTCCGAGGATAATATCATGCAAGTTTGGCAGATGGTAAGATCCACATTTACTCCCAATTTCTGTTCTTTTTAATTTATTTTTTTAAACCAATGATCTAAAGACAAACTGTTTCTACTTCATATAGGCTGAAAATATTTACAATGATGAGGACCCAGAAGGAGCCGCAGACTCTGAGGTTCAGGCGTAAATGGGGTCTTTGCCTTTGTCCAACTCTTAGTCTTTTTGTCTGTGCAGCGTGAGATTTTGTAGAAAACAGAAAGAATGAGAACCACATCGACTCTTTGATTGAAATATTTAAGGTCTTGATTTGAAGCCCCTTCCATTGATGGCACTATGAAACTATGTAAATATTTTAGGTTTCACATTGATCACAATTTCCGGCATAGTAGTAAAGTCTTTTTTATTTGTCTCCTTTACATTTGTGTATGAACAGTGTTTTTGTGTATTCAGAATAAAGGTATTTACAATAATTTATTCAATATCTGCTTTTGTTACATTATAAAATATGAAATAATATTGCATATTTTACATGCATTATTTTTGTATTGCCCTAAATCACATCAGTAGTTATCACTGAGGACTTGGCAAAGTTGTCCATTCACTATCACAGATCAGAGAATCAAACACTTCGATCTCTTTTTACAAGGTTCCATTGAAATTCCCCTTTGGCAAAAGATCTGGCCATGGCAGCAGTCAGTGCCGTGATATACAGAAAAATAAGTATAAAATTGTGTCATGGAAAATGTGCGCCAGTCAACACCCTTTAGATTTGTTAAGTTCTAAACTTGCCATTTAGGTCAGCAGGTAGATTAAAAGGGCAAGAAAATGTCTATAATCCTGATTATTTGGAAAGTATTTGAGAATCAGCTGCTCCATCGTCATTTCCCCTGAAAAATGCACATGTTATAAACAATTGTTTATCCATCAGATACAGTTGACTTAAACTACCTGAGAAATAGGAGTTCTCTTGACAAGCCCTCCTTAATATCCTGTAGAATGCTTTTGGATTTTCTTTGCGTTTCAAACTCTTCTTCAAGGACATCTAAGGTGCCCTTCAATTTTTCCACTCGTTCCTGTAATTAAATTTGTTCACAAAACAAATTCCTCACAAATAACTAATTAGTGGCTACTTTGGCACCTTCTGGTTTTTGGCGTTGTTTTGCCTCTCAGTCTCCATCAGTACCATCCTCTTCTCCAATGATGCCCTCTGTGTGTCCAGTATCCGTACATCCTCCCTGAGGGGTCCCAGCTGAGTCTTCAGGTCTGCGCTCTGCTCTTTGGTCCTTCTTAAAGCCTCTTCTCCCAGCTGTCTTCTCCGGAGCAGAGCCACAAGTCGGGGTTCATACCAGCTCTCCATAGACTTGAGACTGTCACTCAGCCTGCGCTGCAGCCGCAGAGAGGCCTGGCGACACAGGCTCACACTGTCACTCATAGTGCGGGACCTGGGCTTGGCCTTCTGGCTCTGCAGATGACACATCCGCAGTTTGTGGGCTTTCTCAAGCTCACACTTTTCCTCTCTTAGACTTTCAATAGTAGCTTTAAGCTCCCCCTGTTGAAAGATGCAATGGTCACTGATGGCTATAGTCTCACTGGAAAAACTGGTATTGATCTGAAAAGTACTGACTTGATAACAGTGGGAAAGGTAAATAAATGTATAAAAGCAATGAAAACAGCAATAACAACCATACGCATGGTATTGTCTATTTCTGTATTGTAATCCCTTTATATTTCTGTAACATTATTAACACACATTACCTGTGTCACATCAGACTGGGCCACTTCAAACTGACGCGTGGCCAGTGTCACCTGGTTCTGGATACTCTCTCTAGTCGTGGAGAAGAGTTTCCTCTTGAGCTGCTGCACGTCCTCATAAACAGAGATGTAATTCATTTGAGCCAAAGTGAGAAGATCCTGTGCCTCCATCAGTCGGCCTCTCAGGTGCCGCACCATGTCCAGCATGGGCTCCTTGAGCTGAGAAAACTCCTGTATGAGCCGGTCCCTGTGCTTCTCCAGGAGAATCACTTCATCTATGCATCGCTCAAAAGCCTCCCCCACTTCGTCCAAGTCAGTCTGGATTGAGATGTGACGAGAAGCTCCTTCTTGGGAAGTGCATGTGAATTCTTCATACGGGTTCAAATTACTTAAACTATTTCCATTTTGTAAATCATCCTCTATATTCTCCATAATGGTTCAAACTGCAAGAGAAGACAAACACATAGAAGCCTAGGTGACCATCCTTTTGAATAACTAATTACTGTTTCTCTTTAGCAAACTATCAACAAACAGTGTTAAAACTTACTTAAGTCCTGCGATGTCAAAGCAATCCAGTTTCTCAGCTTGAAGACGATCTGTCCGGAAGAAAACAGAGGCACACTTTGTTATTAATAACACTGGAAGCTCTAGGGAAACACTATATCTGGATTTGGAGGATGATTTTTGATATCCCCCCATGGGAGCATGAACTGTGTCAGCAGGACTGGACTGGCCTACATGCTGTTCCACATCATGGCTATATTTACACTGCTTTAAAACTGTTTACTGCACTGAATGTTGTGAGAGCAAGAACTACACACGTCTGGCCATTGTCACTAAGTGAAAGTTTGTTGACATGGTTTGTTTTTCTACATTATTTTATTTTAGTGCTCTATCCAGGTGTGTGACTGCTTTGCATGGCAAGCTTTGCATCCCCTTTGTCAAATAAATTACTCACATAATACTCTGTCCAAAACATTTTCTATGTGATGATTATTTTAAATATATTCAAACTAAAACTATATTCTCACCTTATTATCATTTTTATATTTCTAATAAATATTCTTGTCATGGAACATATAGGGCTCTTTATTGTGCTTTAGTTCTTGTTTTATCATACCTAATTTTGGGATTAGTCTTGAACTATTGATAATTGTTCTTGCGCCTCCTGTTCGGCGACCCCGCTCCCATCTCTGTGTGGAGTGAGAGACAAATGCCAAAAAAAAATAACAATTGTAAACCGCTTTGTGACTCTGGTCTGTGAAAGGCGGTATATAAATAAAGCTTACTTACTTACTTAAAATAAGCACAACAACTTCCTCGTTCTTTATGTTTTATCATAAGTTAAAGACAGCCCGTGTGGACTGATTTGTTTAAAATCAGTCCACACAGGTAAAAAATTTAATAAGCTAATCCCTAATAAATAATAAACAATAAACCATCTGTGTCAATTTCACGGGCCAGGGGCCAGATCCGACCTGAGAATGATTTTTCTTGGCCCCCGGGATGATATTTAATTAATATTAGAAACTGCCCACACAGAACCATGAGAAAATATTGGATTATTCATTTCATCTATCATTCATTATCTGTCACCTCCAGTCTCTCTCCCTAAAACCTTCAAACAAGGTCAGAAATCTAGGGGTAATACTGGACTCAGACTTAAATTTTAATAGCCACATCAAATCAGTAACATCAGCAGCTTTTTACCATCTAAAAAACATTGCCAGGATCAAAAACATAGTGTCTAAAGCAGACTTGGAGATTCTTATCCATGCATTTGTCTCCAGTAGGTTAGACTACTGCAATGGCCTGCTCACAGGTCTGTCCAAACAGGCTGTAAAACAGCTGCAGTACATTCAAAATGCAGCAGCTCGAGTCCTGACTAGAACCAGGAAGTACGACCATATTAGTCCAGTCCTCAGGTCTCTGCACTGGCTTCCTGTGGCTCATGAGGATAGACTTTAAAACAGCTCTGCTTGTGTACAAGTCTCTCCATGGCCTCGCACCAAAATATATTCGTGACATGTTAGTCCCATATGAACTAGCCCGGACTCTGAGGACACAGGGACTGGACTCCTGTTAGTGCCCAGAGTCAGAACTAAACATGGGAAGGCTGCTTTTCAGATTCATGCTGCTGAAAACTGGAACAATCTTTCTGAAGATGTGAGACAGGCCTCCTCTCTGACAATGTTTAAAACCAGGTTAAAAACAGTTCTGTTTAGCTGTGCATACAACTGAGGGATTTTATATTTTTATCTTTCTTTTTAATGTTCTGTGATTATTTATGATTTTAATGCTTTCTTACTTTTGTTGTACATTTGAGTTGCCCTGTGTATGAATTGTGCCATACAAATAAACTTGCCTTGCCTTGCCTTCATGTTCAGGACATGTATTTTCTCTTTGAAGGAAGTTTGTTTTTGACTGTGAGCGTGTTGAAAAAAAAATTCACTTGAAATTACAGATGGAGCCATACAAAAATATTGGAATATTCATTTAATCATAAAAAAAATGCATCGGTTTTATACACTGGGGCACACTGACAGAAGCGAGGCAACCAGTACGTGCCATCGGCCCCTCCGACCACCACCAATCATTCTCACAAACACACACCAGACTCATTCTAGGCAATGGGGGTGAAGTGTCTTGCCTAAGGACACAACGGCAGTTTGGCACTTTACAGCCGCAGCCGCCTCACTGTGGCTGGTGTTCCCAGAGGTTAAATGTCTTGCCAAGGACACAACAACAGCAGACAGTGGGAATCGATGGAGAAGGTCGGGCTCGAACCCACGACCCTCTGGCTCAAAAGCCAGTGTTCTACCAACTGAGCAGGAAGTCACAGACTTGGAAATTGCTTTGGCTCAGTGCAACAGTCAGAAAGAGATAATAAAAAAATAAGAATAAATAAATAAAAAAAGTGCTATATCTTGGGCTCTGATATCTAACCCTAACCCAATAGGTCATATGTATCATATTTATATGTTAGGCCCTCGGTTTGTAGTCAATTTATTTATTTTTTCGCCCTATGATTGACTTCTCTATAATAATTGCACTTCCGCAGTTTCGCCACTAGATGTCGCCAGCAGCCTGAGCGTGTGCTGTCACCTGGCGCAGCTGTCCTCCTCCAGGTGGGACCCTCTCAGCAGCAGCAGCAGCAGCAGAAGCAGCAGTCCTGTCGCAGCAGTAGCAGTACTTGTTGTAGTGCTGAAGTTCCCCCTCCAGATCCGCGCTCAAAACAAGGAAAGCGAAAGACGTCTGTGCTCCACTCACGTCTCTCCCTTCATGAATGTAGTCTCCACACGGAAGCTCTATCGCTGCGCTCTCCACGGAAATGCTTCACCTGAACAAGTTTGCACCGTGAAAAGTTTGGAGATACGGGACAATCAGATGGACAGGGGCTAAGACGAGCCATTTGGACCAGGATTCACAAAAGAGGTAAAACAACTTCTGCTTTTTTTGTTAAAACATCGTCATACGACACATCTTGAACGTGTTTAATAATGTAACCACTATACTTTATTATTCAGAAATCGAACCAAGATGGGTATTTATCTACACAGGCTATTCATAACCTAATTTTTTTTTTTATATTAACAAGAATCTATTAAATGCTTGTATAGAAATGTAAGTGTTGATTTATATAGATAGTTGTTATTTGATATGTACTTTATATGTAACACATTTAAATAAATAAAGAATATAGAAACAAAAGTAATAAGTTGTCTTATAATTTCATAAATTGCTCGTTATGGCATGGAAAAAATTAGGTGTGGGAGATTTGCTGAGCATGGCCTTGAGGGATCTAAGCACAGGTAATATAAGACCTTATAGTCCTTCTTTCTGCTTTATGACAATGAAGACTATTGTGCTTTCTGTCATTGACATACGAACCTGATTCCTTGACAGCATCTACTAACATGCATGTCTGATAAATACATTTTATTAAATCAACTTATAGTGAGGGGCGTAGATTTGCCTTCATGGTCTGTTTGCCTATGCTGAACTTTGCACTTGCACTCTCAAAATCCAAACCTTTTCTCCCAATGCTGTTTAAGGCCGTTACACCTCTGCAATTGAAGAAGCCATTTGTTTAGTAAGGGTGTGCCGTCTTACTGGTGCTTCTTAAGTCTTCTTTGCCAGGGCTCGTTACCCTTGGAGATGCTTGGTGTTATGTAAGCAACGGCGCAGACAGAATTACCCACTGAGATCATGATGGGGCAGATGACTCCAGGTATAAATGGTGGGTTTTTGTGCCCCTATAACACCAGCACAGTCCTGATTTAGATCCGATCTGGTGGGAGCATACTTTAATTTTTGCCTGAGGGACAATTGCGAAATCTGTGTGATCTAATGACATGTTGCAACTATATGCTTGACTGATGAAGTGTGAGAAAGTTGAGTGAGTGATTTGGAGTGGCACAATGTGAGGAAACCCCTGTGTGTTGTTGTGTTGAGTGATTGTTAATCAAAAAGATGCTAAAACTACGTCACAACATCCTTATCACCCCGGCTGGGAAAGTTTGAGTAATAGCCGCTGGAATGATCAAAGAGTAGAGTGTTTTTGGAAACTTGTGCCATATCCAAATCTCATAGAGTTCATCTGAGGATCCGTCAAACAAGGAGTGGTGGAAGACCTCTGTTGACTCCCACACTTCTGTATTTACTTGCAGGATGATAGTTTAAAAGCACAATTGGACATTTTAGATGTGATTTGCATGTTTTTTTCTCCCTGGGGCCTCTTCTGGTAATGGTTCATATCAGATATCGGAAGATTTTGAAAGCCATTGATTGGAATCGCACATAGATCGGTTCATCCCTCCTTTAAATTCGCAGTGATGTTTTTTTTTATTAGTCAGGAAAAAAAAAACATATAAAGCTGGAGAACTTACTAACTTTACTTTGTCTCATAAATCCTGTATGTTTGTCCCAACAGAAAGAACCTTTTTAGGCAATATATTTTTAACAAATCAGATCAACACACCATCTTATTTATCAGAAAACATATCATCTTTTGCATAGTGAGAGCTGATTGGCTGAGTGAGGGTGGTCCTCTTTACACTTCTATGTTTGAAAGTTTTTCTATTTTTTGTTTTGTTTTTTTGAGTATTTTACTACAGAATAAGTAGGTGTCGTCTTATTTCTAGAATACATTTAGATTTGATATGTTCCTATCAACAGACTTGTATTACTTGTCTCTCAATATTCGTAACTCTGAAATGTTATATCGTGACATCCCTAGTTTCAATATGTTGTAATATACTGATTGATCAAAATTTATAAAAGTTATTGTTTTAAAGAATGTAAGTGAACGTATTTAAAACAAATCCAGTATTGCACAGAAGGCAAATGGACCTGAGTGAAGTGCAGAAGTATGACCCTAGTTTTGAAACCAAGTAAATAATGTATACAAACAAACCTTTTCTAAATGTTATTTGTTTTTGTATTCTTTTGATATTTCTCCTATCTGAGCCACTGTTGTTAGAGATGAGAGAAAGAAGCAGGAAGACTTGTATTGGAACGATTTGGTTTTTAACTTTAATCCATTTGAAAACTTTCCTTATTACAATTACAGATTTGCATTGTATTGTTTAGGCCTTTTGACCCCGATAATATACTGTTCCAGCCGTGATTTATTGAACAATCAGTCAATATAGATATGATCCAGACAGGCCTATATTCTACATGTATTTATAGTTTTTTCCCCCCTTCTGTTCAGTATTTTTAAACTTTTGTGTCCAGCTCCCATGAAATCCTCACAATAGTGTTTTCTTTCTGACGTGTTTCTGACCTAGTGAGCTATCCCGGGCATTTGAGCTCCTACAATGCTGCCTCGGTCCAGACGGGAGACCCTCTGTAACCTCACCAGGAAAAGCAAACACCACACTGAGCAGAGATTTCGCCCGTGTGTCTGCTGGCAACCGCATGTGGATACTGAAATTACACTCTTTACTGCTATGGGAAAAAAGGAACAAAAGTAGCCCAAATTTGTGAATTAAAAAAAGAAAGTTTGGACAATTTGCTCTCCATTCATAAGCTTTTCACTGGCACTGGTTTTATTGTACTACATGTGGAGCCCCAAAGTGGGAGAAATACGGGAACAAAGACACTATTTTGGAAATCTATCTTCCTGTAGATTGATTAATACTGCTTTGGTTTTATACAGTGCTTTTTGGGACGTTTCACAGCGTTATTTAGTCGCTCTGTACACTATATGGTGGAAAACTCGTATAGTAGCCACAGCTGCCTTGGGGTATACTGACAAGAAGGAGGCAGCCAATATGAGCCATTGCCATTTCATCAACCATACACACACACACACACACACACACACACACACACACACACACACACACACACCTATACTGGGTCTTGCCTCAGGGCTAGTGTTGTCTCAAAACTACACTTCAAACTTGATTTTAATAGTAAGACTTATTCTGTCTATCTCTATTCTATCATTTTGGACAATAAAGCAGTAAAAAACAGTTAAATTGTGTGTTTAAGTTGATACTTTTGACATCCTTCTAGGACCCAACAACAGTTTTGTTACTTTACAGCCACTGTCGCCCCATGTGTTCCCATTCTGCAAAAAAACAAACAAAACTTACCTGATTCAAGAAAAATGCATCTTCTTTTGAGTACATTTTGACCGTTTAACCAAATCAATTTTTAATAAACACAACATGATCTTAGCTTGAACCAATGTTTTGTATTTGATAATTTTGTGCAGTGCAGAGGTCTCACATCACGATACTAACACCTGACCCTGTCCTGCTTAGTTTCTGACACTTAACCTCAGTAGGCTTTCACGCTGCAGGTGGCCATACCGATAATAGGGCATTGTGTCAAACAGGTATGATTGGTACTTAACAAACAGCCAATGTTACCACACAAGTGCGTAAATATAGTTGTATGTTGAGAATGGATTGACGACTGTAGGTCTCTTTAATAGAAAACTGAAATGAATGTTCTATATAGTCTAGTTTGTTTTGTATACAACTTAATGTGTAGGTGCATTAATCATACTTTAAAATGTTGTTGTACACTTTTAGCCAAAACGTCGGGCACAGATTCGTTTTGGCTCCATTCTCACAAAATGGATCTCGGAGAGCAAATATGTACATTGCTCTCCAAACATTGAGAAACCCAAACCATGTGCTCTTTCCTCACAGCTCAAAACGATAGCGACGACTTTACCCAAATTCTCCCAGAACAATAGTGGCAGTCATTGCACACAGGGTCTTTTTTATATTGAATCTTCAAAAATCTCTCATGTGTTTGCCATTATTCGTGACCTTGTCCTGGGCCACTGTACTGGGGATGGGGCAGCGGAGGTGGGCAGGAGGAGGGCTGAGAAGGGGCGGAGAGCTGGAAAGGGGTGAAAGCAAAATTTGGAGAGAAGAGTTCCTCGGTCGGTAATTATCAATCTCTCAGGAATGCAGCCGGCGCTCTGAGCAGACAAGCTGCTGCATGGCTACAGTGGCCCCTGCTGCACCAGCGCACAGGGGCCGCGGATACATGTGAGGAACAGGCTCCAGACGGTTCTGTTGTTCCAAGTGGAGTCATGGTCGTTATTCTCGGGTTTTTGTGATTGTTTGTTTATGTCACAGGCTTTTTTCCCTAAACTCTTTCCACTTTGCTACAAAAAAAGGAACCACAATGTGTTTGTTATAGATTTTCTAAGCATGGATCTTATAGTTATGGTGCCGACAGTATGTGAAAGCCAGATCCTGTCAGACCTATAACGCTAAGCAGGGCAGGGCTTGGTTTGTACTGTGATGGGAGAGCTCTAGGAACATCCCGTGCCACAGTGGGGCAGGTGCGGCTGTTGAAGTTAGTTTGGTGCGCCTTTAACTCGATTTAGTGTGTTTCCTTTTGTGTTTGGCGCTGTTTGCATATACATTTATCATATCCAGATTACACTTGTTAAAGCCTATGTCACTTACTTTAAACATTTTGGAAAGACGGGGCCTTATCGAATGCAAATGCCGTGCTCACTCTTCAAATCCGTCTTTTCCTGCAATTGTTACTGGTAGTGGTTATGCCAACGGGACCCACTATTTTGTTTCTTAAAAATACAATTACTTAGTTGACGTCATAGAACTGGGTCAGGTGGTCAAACATTGGTGTTTTAAAAATGAACATCATTTTAAAATAAGTTGTATGGACAAATACACTCAGAGCTCTGCCTTCAAAGGCCAAAGACAATATTTTTACCCAATCTTCAATAGAGCATGATAATGATGTAAAAAAACGCCTAAAAAATTACAATATGTTTATTATAAATGTAATACTGAAATAATGGGGGATTCTTAAAGAAGGTACATGTTGGTCGTCTATAGGTTGTGAGGTCCTTCACGATCACCGCCTCTGTAAATTCCTGATTTACCCTCTGAACCTGTGCACAGTGGGGCGACAGTAGCTCAGTTGGTAGAGCATTGGCCTTTGGGCCTGAAGGTCGTGGGTTCAAGCCCACCATAAGACCTACTTCATGACTCCCACTGATGACTGCTGTCGTTGTGTCCTTGGGCAAGACACTTAACCCCACTTTGCCTGAAGCTCCCACTGAAAGATCTCAGCTCCTGTGGACTCACCACCTGCAGGAGGACCAGTGAGGGGCTGGTGCTAAGTGTACTGGGTGCAGCTCTGACTGCCACCCCCCCGACCCAGAAATGGATTAAGGGGAAGAAAATGGATGGATGGATGGACCTGTGCACAGTCTCACATCCTCGGGCTATGACCTTCTCGCTGTCGCTCTCTCTCAAAACGCTCCCTGTGAATGGAATAGCCAATGACATTACGTGTGCTTCATTTAGGAGTAAACTAAAGACTCACTTGTTCAAACTGTCCTTTTAGGTCACTGGAGCCATGAGATATATAATATACAATAGACTTCAGCCTCAGCACCCATTTAGCCTCCTCAGGTGTCACATGTGTATGAATATATACACAGATAAATTAATAAATAAAAAATATAAGATAGTTTCATGTTTTTTAGGTATTAATTTGTCTAAGGAATGTGAACACTCCCACTCTTTGGACATTTTGCTTTTTTTTGCCTTAGAATCCTCTCTTGCTTCTTTATCCGTCCATTTCCGAGTCCAGCCGTTTGCAGCTTGTGCAGTGCAGGTCGAGCCCAGACAAGGTTATTTAAGTCTGTTCTTGACATGCAGGGCTCACCTTTGTTTGATAATGCCTCAATAAGACGCCAACGCCCAGACACATGCTTGCAGCCAATCAGTACATTTTTTTGTAGCTCTTTGCTTCGTTGCAGTTTTAAGCTCAACAGTGTTTATGTAAGTTTTTAGTCTACAATATAACCCCAACCCTGGCATATAGTTGCATTTTTTGTGGTTTAATAGTTAGGTTTGAGATTTAAAGTTTGGGAACCTAACTTAAAGTGATAGTATGTAACTCTAAATAAATTACAAATTTTAAGAATTGTATTAAATTGACCTACTGGCCTTAAATGTTGAATGCTATCAATCATCGGCGCTGATGCTCATAGCTGCGCGCATGCTCAGTTGTTTGTTTTCGCGGAGCCTCCGAATCAAGCCTCCATTAGGCTCTGAAACTACATGAAAACTGAACAAAGAATTCTGAACATCCGCGCTGAGTTACCTATGTATATACTGAACCTATATCCATTATCATTTATATTCTGAACCTATACCCATAATCAGATCCTCTGCACATGTGTCCTATAATGTGCAATTAATACTCCTTGGTTTGCTGCGATCGCTTTTTTTGTGCATTAAAACATTATTTTTTTCATGAAAACGTTAACAAATAATTCTGAAAACCTCCGTGCATGTGTATTAATAATGTATATGTATAATGTGTTCTCTGATTAACATTTAAATGTGTTACGGAAACATAGGTGTAGACGAATCAGAAAGGAAGGGGGAGGGAGCTTGCGTCGTTTTTTTTCAAATCAAGTACCTCTCTGTCTCTCTTTCTGACAAACTCCAGACAATCACCGAAGGAAAGTTAATCATTCTGACTTGAAATGGATTTTGGTATCAATGACCTCATGGTAAAAGTGAACCAGTCCTCGCTCAAACAGAACTTTTCAGCCCCTGACACACTTCCTGCACATCACACCTGCAACATTGTCCACGCTCTGAAAAGATAATTACTGACTGCGTTTAGAAGCGTTTGAAGTGTTGCCGCACAGTCTCCAGATGTAGCCTTTCTGTGCTGCTTTGTTGTAAAATGTATCAAGATTTTCCCCTTTTCCCCAAAAGATAAATTCACTGCTAAATCAAGAGAATAACGCCATTTTATCCCGCTTTAATTACAGATTTCTGGTATCTGTACTTTCCTTTTACTACTTAAACTTATTCTGCATATCTTTGACCTTTTTTCCTCACTTTTGAACCCAAATATGTGTCTTCTTCTCTGTTTTAGTGACTAGTCAGATTCAGATTGCGACACAAACAATAGATATGAAGTGGTTAGCCATGCTTCTACTGAACCATTGTGGGTCACCATGCTTCTAAGTTAGCTGTAATGTGTTGTGATTGGCCATGCTTCTATCATTACTAATCAATTGGTAGATAGCCATACTTCTAAGGTCACACACTTTTCGGCAGTTCTACCTGCCAGTTAAAAACATGTATACAAGCTAATATTGTTGAAATAAAATAAAGAAAAAATAAAGTTTTTCAAAGATCATACTTAAATGTCTATTATTTTTACTAAAGTGCATTTTACATACTACTATTTTATACATTTGTTTAAGTGAGAGAATGATTTCAATACTTCTACAAGTCTGTTTGATTTGAACCTGGCTCACTGTCTTCAGGCCAGACTCCTGGCCCCAGCTCTTTCAGTGCCCCAGAGAAAAAGAGCCAAATTATACTTTTGCTTTTTCCTCCGACAGAATTTTGAGTTGTACATAATTATTGTTCTGTGTAAACTATAGCCGCCCAGTCTGATATAAAGACATGCAACGACCGGCCACTTTTATATAATGGTTTACTCCCGCAGTTATTGACTCGGTGGCGAGGTCTGACCTGTCCAATGTGAAGGCTTTTGACATCTTTTGTCAAGGATAAGTAAACAGCCTGTTGGAACACGTCGCACGGCTGACTGTTAGTGCAACCACATCAGAGTAAAAGAAAATAATCAATGAGGACGTACACGTGTTAAAGTAACATTCAAAACATGTTCGTTTGTTCATGTTATAGAATGGAAAACTTTTTGTTTTTTGAAAGGTGCATTCCTCAACTCTCCTGGTGGTGACCTGCTTTTTGTGAAGTGTTTTTGGTTTGTATGAGATATCGCTCTGTTTGGTTTAAAACATTAGTATTCCTATTTATGAATCATTTTAATGCTTAGACACCAAAACCTGTCCATAGATGTAGGATCACAACGAATTCATAATACTAATTTAGTATTTGAAACTTACACAGACTTAAACATAATGAGAAGAGCTTGTGACTCTAGAATTAAATAAAGTTGGGTTTATTAAGTATTTTCAATCAAACCACCCAATGTGTAACAAGTTACTGCCATGGAGATGTTCTCCAGGGGTATTACTTGGGCTTTATTTTTGGTGAAATATATATATAGATATATATATACGACAGTAGCTCAGTTGGTAGAGCATTGGCCTTTGGGCCTGAAGGTCGTGGGTTTAAGCCCACCATAAGACCTACTTCATGACTCCCACTGATGACTGCTGTCGTTGTGTCCTTGGGCAAGACACTTAACCCTACTTTGCCCAAAGCCCCAACTGAAAGATCTCAGCTCCTGTGGACTCACCACCTGCAGGAGGATCAGTGAGGGGCTGGTGCTAAGTGTACTGGGTGCAGCTCTGACTGCCACCCCCCCTACCCAGAAATGGATTAAGGGGAAGAAAATGGATGGATGGATGGATGGATATCTATATATACCATAGTAAGTATATACTATGTACTATACTATAAGTATATACCTTATAAATACCATAGTAATTGTTCATTACAGTTCTAACTGTAATGAACAGATATAGATATAGACTAACAGTTAGATATAACTGTTAGTCACATGCTTGTTTTCAATGTAAAAGCAACGTTTAGAAATATCCAGGAAAAATGACAACATACTATAGGTGTACCCAGAAGCAGGCCGCCACCTGGACTCTGACAGAATGCCCCTTTTTGAGTAGAAAATTATGAATAAATATGTATAATGGATAAAGAAGGGATCGTGAGTAGTGAAACACCGCCATCTAGTGGTAGAAGAGTTCTATTTAATTCTGTTGTTTTGGTATTTAAGTTCAGATTTCAATTAATTGAAATATTATATATTTTGGATGTTCTACATCTGTGCTACTAAATTTTGATTTCAGTTTTGAGGTTAGGCAAAAAAGTGGTACACTTCAGCCTTTCCGTCTGTATAAATAATAGTCACAATTTGGATTTTTTATGGACGAAGAAATGTATAAACTGAACTAGTGAATATTAAACTCAGGGTTTACAATCATAATAATAATAATGCATTATTAATTATTAATATTGGAGCTACACATTTTTTTTTTTATTGCTAAAGAAAAAGTCTTTATAATCAGACCACAGCATGCTAACTTCATCTTATTAGAAAAGATTTTACCTCTTACTTAGCTGAGACCGGACTCTTTGGGCTGAGCAGGGATGGTCATTTGCTTTTCACGTTTCCGTCTCTAATCTAAAGCTGCGACACGAGCCCAAGAATCAAAGCTTGTGGATGTAATTCTTTTGTGTGAATGATGCTTCTAAGTGTTCTATCAACATTACCCAGAACTCATTCAACACTGTTTATGCCATGCGTCTTTCTGACTTCATTGTTTCTGTTTTGAGTTGATGGGAGGGGCGGTTAGCGGGATTAAGTAATTGCAGAGACAAATAAAAGTGCCTTGTAATCACAATGTCGGCTCTGTAAGTGGTTGGTTTGAAGCGTTTCAGAGGATGTGAGGAGATCTGCACTGAGCAAAACGAAAACAACTCGTACTACTCTTCTCAATATATTACTACTATTAGTATTACCGCTATTATATATTCATATTTAATCATGTATAATACTTTAAGATGCATTATAAATTGCCCCGGGAACTGTTTGAACCTACTTGCTGAAAGTTGTCTTGAAAAATCTACATTCTGAAAAAAAATATAAATTAATACATAAAAAAAATAAAATTTTATATATATATATATATATATATATATATATATATATTCACAACTGTATATTTTTACAGATGTGACACGCACAAACATACACTCAAAGGTTCAGTACAGAAAAGGAATAAAATAAAAAATACAAACATACATACACTCACACATAATGTCACAGCCTGTAGGCAGGAGAGTGACACAGTCCAGGTCGGGTTCGGGTTTCCAGTATTAGCTCCACTCATGAATGATCACTGTATGTAATTGGAAATTAAACTTGTGTTGAAAATGCATAAAAGTATTATCCATTGTTTTGACCACACTTGATACTCAATGGATCTAAATGTTGCCAGTACATCATCCTCTCCCCCTAAAAGCCTTTATGGTGTAACATTGACCATTTGTATTCCTCCTGTGTTTTTCAAAGTAAAGTGAGACATTCCAGCTGAGCTCAAAGATCAAAAGATTCATTGAGACAAGTTTGGCTTTATGCGTCATATATCCATTACTTTTGTTTGTCTTAAGCTGAAATGAAAGGTTTGGCGTATCCATGGCGATGTTGTTATGGGTCTCCTCTGTGTGACAGTATAGTGGGTGGTCTGGTGTGTCTGACTGGGCCATGCAAAGCCCAGCCCCCTGCTCCAGAGGCGTCTGATTAGTGGTGCTTGTGGCCAGAGCACATGCATGGGTCTTACTCATGTTCAAATGACTGTAATTTAGAGCAGGAGAAACAGCACTTAGCCCAGGGAGAGGCGAGTGCTTCCCTGAGCAGAAGATGGATGCTCTCGTCTGGTTTCCTTTCACTAAAACATACTCCCTATAAAAGTTCAACTTCATGTCAACATGTCCTGCATTAGGGCCGTCTCAAGTGCTTTACAACCTGCAGCCTATGTAAACCAAACAGGCATTGTGTGGTACCTGATAAACTTGCCCCTCGCACATATTTTTGACGTGAGCTATGGGGAAACCTCCCTTTCTTGTGAAGTCAAAATAAACTTCAATCATTCTATAAAGTAGGTGGTACTGCTCATACTGCTGTGCGAAAATATTTTGAAGTTCTGAAGTTTTGAAGTATGAAGGTCAAAATAAAGGTACAAACACCATATACTTCTTCTAATCTTTTTTGAATAAAACTTGCTGGCAGGTGTGTAATATATGTGGTATGAGTCATCCCACAATCATAATGTTCTCCATTTAAATTCATGCTGCTTTTGTGAGACATTTTTTAAGTTACAGTGGTGTCAAAGGCTATTGTACTGAAACTCCAACTTATTCAGAACACAAATTAAAATAGTGTATTTGGGTTTGTTTGATGTGAAGCTATACTGAGGTAAAACTAAAAAATCTGCTCGTATTTGTAATATGAAGATATTTGAAGTTGTTGAAATATCAACCATCGACCTTAACCTCTTCCCATCCGGCCGAAATGGTACCATGACATTTTAACACAAAAGGAAAATAATCTATTTTAGTAACTGTTCAAATAATGCATATAATATGCTCTACAGTACCCTGCCTTCTTTATAATTTAGTGCACTTCTTTTTCAACCCAAGTTTCAGAATGCCTCCTTAATATAAAAAGTATGTATGCATAAATACTTCGTTTGTTTATGCAAAAGCACATTAAACCTTCCACATACAATATACTGGCTAAATGAATGCATACTACTTATATCGCGCTTTTCATGTCACCCAAAGATGCTATCATTAAATCATTCCGTACTCTTGTAGCCACAGCTGCCCTGGGTTAGGGTTAGGGTTACAGACTGGCAACCCTGTGGGCACTGCACAGTGGTGACTCGGACCTGGACCTTGACACTGACTGAAAGAAGGCAACGACTTCCATCTGCCCCACCGACCACCACTAATCCTTCACTCACTCCAGACTCATACTCTGCAATGTGGGTTAAGTGTCTTGCCTAAGGACACAACAGTTTTGGTATCCAGGATTTTAAATACTTCCTCTTCTTGAAAAATACCCCGTTCCCATCAAGACATTATGTAATAACGGCTAAACATATCCTACTGGCTGGGGAATGGGATCAAACCCCTGTCTATTTGAAAATCATTCTGGCTTGCCTTTTGAAAAATGTTTTAAAAAAGAAAATAAGAGAATAATAAATCTGCCATTCGCCATCGATCACAACTGTCACCTCAGATCACAGTGACAAGCGTGAATTATTGGAAATGGGATTTTTCTCACTTTCACTAAATTTTTCGGCTTTATTCTGTCTGTTCGCAAGCTGGGACTTCTATAATCTATTCTGCTCCTGTGATGCAGACTTCACAGCATCTAATAAAGTGCACAGCTGGTAAAAGCCAAGGATCGACTTAAAAACAGTCCTACTGTTATCATTTATTTCCAACATATTTTGTAGAAAAGGCAAAAAGAAAGAAACCGGATACAAACAATATTTTTATCCAATATATTTTTTATATATATTTTTTATACGCACACATGTATGCCCAAAAAATGCACATACACTAAGACAAGACACGTGCACATTTGAACAGCAGCTTCTCTCATTAATAAATTAGCATCCTTGATCCTTGTCATTGGTTTACTTATTCTCCTCCAGCAAATCTTACTGCTCATAATGTCATTAGTCAGGGACTAATTTGAATGTATTATTGTTGAAAATATACATTTGTATAAAAATGAAATGCAATTTAAGTTTCTGAGTCCTTTTCTGTCAATGAATGGGCTTGAAGCATGTCTATTGTGGACTCCTAGATACAGTCCTATGATGACCTCTTTTTGCAAGGTGTTTAAAGGCTGTTTAATTGTAACAACTTGCCCACATGTCACCGCGATAATTTAAATTTAACATTGTGCATTGACTAGAAAAGCACGGCTTCAGTGTGAGATGAATCAATTGCACTTGAACTGTTTGTGCGTCTGTTCCTACTTTGCTATGGAGGCCGCCTGAAAGAGCGGGCGCGAGAGAGAGAGAGAGAGAGAGAGAGCCCACGGGTGCGGCTTTGTGAATTATGACTCCGTGTTGTGGAATGAAGGGAGCGGTGCCAGTGCTTTTCTTTGCAGGACTGAGAGGTTTACTTTTGGACACAGGAGGGGGTCTGCTACGTCTTGAGTCTCTGAGCACGACAGAGGAAAGAATACACGCATACAAACGGTGTTTATAGCTCCGACTGCTTGTCCTGTCATTATGAGCATGCATAAACATTTCCACAACAGCAACAAGCATGAGAGAAGAATGGGTTTAAATCCTCAAAGTCTTATAGTTTGTCTACAGTTAGAAAAAAAAAAGTTGGAGGCCTGAAACCTGTTAGGCTGGAACAATCCATCTTTGTTCGCTCTGGTCTAGCAGAGCCTGCACTAAATGCAGTTTCTTCATGCAAAACACTCATAGTAAAAGCATAAAGACTATTAATAGTTTGTTTTCCCCGCAGGCTGACATAGGATTGAGGCTACCGTTTTTCTCTACCGTATGTGAGAAAAACCCTAATTGCTAATTAGGCTGTTCCACATTTCATTATATTCTAGATTATTAATTATTAATACATGGAAAAAAATAAGCCCAAAAAGTCTGCTAAAAACACACAGGCCAAAACACTCTCTGACCCTACACCTCTCCCCTGCTACAGGCATCTTTCCTCCACCTCCTTCTTCAGAACTTTTTTATACAGGTTTAAAAAATGCTATCAGGTTTGAAAATTTTGTAATTAGATGGATTAAGTTTTGTAAATTAGGCAACACAGTAGCAGAGATGTGTATATAATTAAATTTTAAATGTTTAGTGCCCCCTGCCTGTGCACAAGTGTGTGTATATATAACATTTTAATGAAACAAAATAAAACAAATACAAATCAATTTAAGGGGAAAAACATGATTTTTTTCCCCCCTTACAATGCCCAACCCTAATTACTACTCATTAATTTGTCGGTCTGCAGTAATGGAACCAGGGAATGTCATGATAATTGGTTGATAATTGGTCGCTCAATAACTGATGGATGAAATAATAGCTTATTCATTAGGCCCGAGCCCCGAACGGGGTAAGGGCCTATTGCTTTCACAATGGTGAAAACAAATGGTGGCGGTGCGTGACGGACGCGTCAGCGCCCGTCACTCACCAAAATGTGACAGTTGCGTGCGTAAACTCAAAAGCTTTAAAATGATGTATCACATGCCATTGAAACCTATATTGTTTTTGCTCGAGACGTTAAAAAAAAAATTCCTTTTTTATTTATTTCTTTCTTTCTTTTTTCTTCTGCACTTTGAGCCTTAATTTGACCCCCTGAACATGCATGAAAAGTTGTTAATTTTGGCCCAAAAATCAGACCTGGCGAAAAATTTGATATTTTGGTGTTTATTTTTATGGGACTCAAAAAATGCCAGAACAGCGCCACCTACAACAGCCAAAATAATACCCCTATGGGACTTTTTGGAGGTCAAGTTTGTCGTAGAAACATGAGATTTGGTACACATGTTCCTTGAGTCAAGACATGAAAAAAATATTATTATGGCTCCGCCCTCTGACAAACAGGAAGCCCATAAATTTCACTGCAAAATGGAAAAATGAACAGCAAAAGTTTTCATACATGTCGGTTGGAAAGCGACTCCTCCTCGGCCGTTTCACCGATTCGCCTCAAAATCGCTCCACATCATCTCAACACATGTACCTTCAAAATGACCTCAGGGATTTTTGATCAGTGAAACATTGTTTGAGCAGCGGAGCGGCAAAATGTGACCTTTTTTTGGCCGTTTTTGACAACATTAAATTTGCTCCCGTTTGCACAAACAAAGTCTGATTTGCACAAAACTTTAATACATTGTTCAACTTTAGGGTCTAGGTCATTTGAAAGTTAAATGATTCACATTGACACATTAGCGCCCCCTACAGACTATTTCAAAGTTTTAGATGGGCATTTTCAAATTTAGTTTTTTCAAAATGTTTGAAATTTTGCACATAAATCTGTTTTGCACTCTTGATTCAAAAAGTCAATAGGGTCCAAGGCTTATTTTTTACCCTGTTGCCGTGGCGACGACAAACGCTCCAGATTCATTGCAAATGTACACCTCACACAAACATCAAACTAGCCTCGGCCGTTTCACCTATTCGCCTCAAAATCGCTCCACATCATCTCAACACATGTACCGTCAAAATGACCTCAGGGATTTATGATCAGTGAAACGTTGTTTGAGCAGCGGAGCGGCAAATAGTGGCGTATTTTTTTTCAGTTTTTGACAATAGAAAAATGGCTTCCGTTTGGACAAACAAAGTCTGATTTGCACAAAACTTAAATCCATGGTTCAACTCTTGGGTCTAGGTCATTTGAAAGTTAAAATTTTGAAATTGGCTCTATAGCGCCACCTACAACAGCCGATTTAAAAATGCCTATGGGAGGGGTTCGAGGTCAAAATTGTCATAGAACCATGTAATTTGGAACACATGTTCCTCAAGTCAAGACATTGAACTTGTTTTATTATGGCTAAGCCCTCTGACAAACAGAAAGCCCATAAATTTCACTGCAAAATGGAAAAATGAAAAATAATCATTTTCATACATGTCGGTTGGAAAGCGACTCCTCCTCGGCCGTTTCACCGATTGGCCTCAAAATTGTTCCAAATCATCTCAACACATTTACCTTCAAAATGACTTCAGGGAATTTTGATCAGTGAAACGTTGTTTGAGCAGCGAAGCGGCAAAATGTGAGGGTTTTTTTGGCCGTTTTTGACAACATTAATTTTTTCCCGTTTGCACAAACAAAGTCTGATTTGCATTAAACTTGAATCCATTGTTCAACTCCAGGGTTTAGGTCAGGTGAAAGTGAAATATTTGAAATTGGCCCATTAGCGCCCCCTAAAGACTGAGCCAAAGTTTACATCGGGAGCCAAACCAGCTCTACTTATCATATTCATTCAAATTTGACTAACAATCTTCTATGACTACGGGAACAAATCATCACACGGCGGCGCCACCTCCTTTGAGCGGTGCTGCGTGGTACGGTGTGGTGCGGCGTAGTGCGGGGCGTTGTGGAGCGGCGCGTTGCGGCTTGGTACGGGACGGCGTGGTGCGGGACGGCGTGGTGCGGGACGGCGTGGTGCGGGACGGCGTGGTGCGGGACGGCGTGGTGCAGGGCGGCGTGGTGCGGGGAGTGCGCGCGGTGCAGGGAGTCGCGCGGTGCGGCGAGGGCCGTTCGACGCCGCTTGCGGCTTTAATTTTCTGCTTGTTTTCTTTGCAAAAGGGGAGAGATTGATATTTTCTATGTTTTCTATGTCTACAGTATTTAGCTGTATGTGGTTCAATATTGTTATTATTTCAATTACTTTTTAATTAAATGGAAGAATAAAAAATGCTTTATTGGGATTATCCTGCTTTATTGTATTCGTATCAGCTGCATTAAGTCATTTTTATGTTATCATTTATTACAATAATCAATATATTTTCTTATTGTTACAGGCCTAATTTGATGTGCTGTTTTTACAGTTTAGTGATAATGGACATGTGATATAATAACATAAATAGATGCCCTCTGAGTTTTCCACTTGTCTTTTGTTCAGGGCATAACTCCAGCAGCAGCTCGTCATGTCGAACCGGGACTCTTTGGGCTACGGGGACCTCCTTCCGCAGGACGTGGTGGATATCTTCGCTCAGGAGAAACACAGCAAGAAGGGTCGCAAGCAGCACCACCGCTCCCTCGGCCGCGCTCTGGGCTGGCTCAAGGGGAGGAAGAGCAAGAAAGTGGGAGACAAGGCTCAAAACCCGGGGCTGGGACCTGCGTTTGACCTGGCCCTGGACGTTCGCTCCACTGGTCATCAGGGTCCATCCAAGGGGACGCTGAAGTCAGGGAAGCAGGGCCAGCAGCAAAGCAACAGTCACGGTAAGAGAGAGCAGGTCACATGGCTAACAATGGTCAACTGTAAGCTTGTGAATGAATCAACTAGTTTTATCCTGATTTAAGTATAGTATTTAAGTTGTGAAACATGTTTTGCCTGTGAGACAAGCAAAAACGTGTTATTTCAAGCACAGTATACCCCCCAAAAACGGAAAAACTGTTATTTTTGGAGGAGAGAATGGTAAAGCAATAATATACAGTATATCAATATTAATAGCAATTTCTCCACTGTAGGACAAATAAAGAATCTATTCTCTTATCTTATCTTATAATAATTGTAACAGTAATGCTGCACTGGTTTTTATATTGCGCTTAATAAAAAAAGACTTCGAAACCCTCCGCACCAATTCAACACAGATTATTTGTGTAGACTAGACTGTAGCGCGACACAACACACACACACACTCAGCCAAGATACAGGCCCAAACACTCTCCGACTCTACACCCCTCCCATCCCTGGCTCGGTGCTGGGGGCATCACACTTTCCCTGTATGAAGATGAAGAGCTAAGAAAGATTTGGGAAGCCCCAGGAGTTTTTAGTCTAATCAATTTTTGTTTTATGACAGTTTTGATGTCTCCAGAATGTACCAGTGCCATTAAACAGTAGTGGGTGGAACTTAAGTATATAATAGTAACTTTACTGTGCTAATTTTCAATAAAAAAACAGAAGAGGATTTCAACATTGTGATGTTATTGTCACCTCATACTTGCGTCCAGGAACGTTTTGTCTTGTCTCATTCTTGAAGTGTGTGTTTTGATACTTGCAGACCTACTTTTAGCGTATATGGTTATCTACATTATCCATACTGTGATTATCCAACACTTCCATTAATGCTAATTTATTCTGTGAGCTACTGTATAGTAAAATGAGAAAGTGTTGAGATTGATCGGTGGGAACCAGAGGGAGATCCGGCTCCTTCGCTCCCAGACATGTGTGTGTTTGCTTACCACAGGGATGTTTGCATAGATCTACTTCCTAGTTACTTTGCAAACTTCACCTTACTTTGTTTGCTGTGAAAAAATCTGTTTAGCCTCTGATTCCGTCACTTACCTGTTCTTCTGGTCAGGTTTCAGGGAGAACACGCTGCTGTTCAGGACAGGTGCACGATCCATCACAATCCAATCGAAAACACAATTTTAGTTGTCGCAATCAACAAGTCTCAAAATCTGCAATTATTGAAGTTCTTTGTAAACACAAAGGGATTTGGTAATGGATCTTTTATCTTGGACAGAAGCATTATTTTCTCATTTTAATAGTTCTGTATTTATATGTTTATGTTTTCTAATGCAGATTATCCATTTGGAAAGTATAATAGAATGAGTCTGCTCTCTCGTTAGTCAATTTTGCTGTTCTTGTCTCTTTGTAATTTTTTTACTCAGTATATTTAACAACATTCACAAATAATCCTGAGATGTTCACTCACTAAACATTGACATCCTTACCAGAATGTGTCCTGTTTGGACTTGGCTGAGTTCCCTTAAAAGGTTGAGTGATGGTTATTGTCTGAGTTTATGGTAAACTGCTCAGCCTGAGGCGTAGTGAACAAAAACGCATTATTACCCACTTATTTATTTATCTATTTGTTTGGAGGATAAGCCCCTAGAGATGAAACATCTCGTTTTATTGTGCTGGTATTGTAAAAACTTGTTTCTTCAAAGGACAATATGCAAACTCATCTCTTTCGTCACTATTGACAGTTGTTTTAGCTCCTTCCACCAGGGTTTTTACCTTACTACAATTACATAGTTGATTTCTCTACTAATAAAAATTATCAGGTATAAACCAATACCACTTTTTTCAAAACCGGTGCGAGTTCCTTAATTTGAGTACTTGCCGATACCGAGTACCAAGTACTGCAAAGAGACCAAAAATATTACTGCATCGTGTTGTTCCTGGGAATTCATAAAACTAAATCTACTGATATTCATATTCTACTCATATTCCACTCATACAAATGCTGTGTTGTAGAGTAGTCGTTGTGCTCTGGTGCTTGCAAAGAGCACAGAGCAGTATCGGTCAATACTGATACTGGTATTGACCTGATACCAGTATCGGTGCATCACTAAAAAATGTCTACTCGATACAATTTTTTTTTACCACTACAATGATTTATAATTTAAATGTTTTGGGACAATTGCATAGTTCTTATTTACTACAATGTTTATTGTTTTTGTTCTAAAATAGATAATCAATAAGTCATTAAAAAACTGCTCAGAGAATCTCACCTCCTGACAATCCAGTATCTACACTTTCTCCAATTAGTTTCACTCCGGATTGTGGCCTTGGGCTAATTTCCATCCGTCGTCCCACAGTCGCACTCACAACCACACAGTCCTTCACCCTGAACTATTTTTTACTGGAGGTTGATACTTTTGACAACCCTCATTTTCAACATTTGACAAATCCTCAATCTATGACATCATGTACTATATCGCAACATGTTAAAGATGCAGTCAATGATTTATCCAGACGCAATTTTTAAATGACTGTGGGGAGACGAAAGCAAAAATTCCAAATTTTACATTTGCCACCCACTTGTCCTCCTGTGGCAAAGAAGAGAAAATCAGATGAGGAAAAGGTATTCTATAAGAAGAGTCGGGACACAGACTATGTAATGCAACGGCAGTCAAGTGTTGCTAATTGCTAGTTAGTTATGGAAAGCTAGCGCATGTCAAGTATATCATGCAAATCACTCAGAGCCATAGTTTAGTGTGATGCTTTCACATTTAAAACTGGGAGGCTTCGTCATAGACTGCGTAATCACAGAAATGGCGTTCATGTGTGCTGACCATTGGGTATGGTTACCTCTGCGGTAAACAAGGCACCACTTTATATTAGCATGTTGGGTTTAGAAATCTATTTCTAAATGTATACTTGACAACTATTTCCATTCAACTCAATTTCATTATTTTTTGTACGGCTCTAAATCACACATTCCTAGTGTATTTTCAATCAATCAATCAATCAATCAAAGTTTATTTAGAAAGCGCTTTTTCATACAACAGATGCAACACAAAGTGCTTTACAGTTTGGCTAAAAAACAATCCTGCCCATGCCCTCCCCCCGACCGCCCAACAGACCCTCCCCCCCCCACACACACACGCGCACACACACACGCACCGATAAAACAATAAAACGACGATAAGAGACTTGGCAGGGTTCAGATGCAACCGGCTGAAGAAACGCCATCCAAGGAGCCGTCAGCGCCAGGAGCAGAGAGCCGCCCATAGCCAAAGGGGACGACACAGGACCCAGAGGGGACCCAAAACCGAGGCCCCGGGCCCCCACCAGGTCCAAGAGTCCGACCCCCGCAGCCACACCAACCACCGCTCCCAGCGCAGAAGGCTCCTCCAGAGGAAACACTGGGGATACTTAAAAACAATACAATAAGTAAAACACTAAAATGTGAGCCTGAAAGGAACTATCACACAAAACATGAATAAAAGCAATAGCAATATAATAAATAATAAAGGATAAATAGAATATATAAAAATGGACTAATAAATACTAATCAAAAGCTAATCTAAAAAGGTGTGTCTTGAGCCTGGCTTTAAAAATATGAATGTTCTCTGCGGCCCTGAGCTCCTCCGGCAGACTGTTCCAGAGACGGGGGCCGTAGTGTTGGAAAGACGCCTCACCGTGAGTGTGTGTCCTGACTTTTGGAATGGTTAGGAGTCTGCTGCCGGAGGAGCGCAGGGGCCGGGAGGGTTCATAGGATAAAAGCAAATCTGAAAGATAAGAAGGCCCGAGACCATTAAGACATTTGAAAACCATTAAAAGAACCTTAAAATCAATCCTGAAACACACGGGGAGCCAATGCAGCGATTTTAAAACCGGTGTAATGTGGTCCCGCCCCCTGGTCTTAGTCAGGACACGTGCGGCCGAGTTTTGGAGTAATTGTAAACCTGAAATGTTCTTTTTGGGAAGACCAGAGAGCAGGGCATTACAGTAGTCAATGCGACTGGTTATAAAAGCATGCATCAGCGTCTCCGTGTTGGCCCGAGAGAGGCCAACACGGAGGCTACTTGTATTCCAAAACGTGCAAAGCCAAAATAAGTATTATCAAGATTGTGTTAAAATATAAACTTTTTTCTTTAACTGAAACGGAAGAGTTTGGATTTTTTTTTCCAGACTTTGGGAAAGGAGGGGATTCCCACATTGGCCCACACAGTCTAAATACATTGCGGATAAACATCTCTTGGTCACGGTTGGACAAATTTGTCATCATCGTCGGGTTATAGAGCCTGTAATTTGCACAAGCACAGCTAATGGTCACACGCAGGGTTCTGTCGAGCAACAGGGGAACTGAAACCTAAAGACGCAGACGATGTAGAAAATGTGATTTAAAAGTGGGAAAGTCTATATTTGGAGATTATGGTCATATATTGTTGAAAGCGCTCAGTCACATGGATGTTTGCAGTCTGTGTGTGTGTGTGTGTGTGCGTGTGTGCGTGTGTCTGTGTATTTCCTCTATGCTTTATCTAATCTTGAATGGAGATAGCTGCTGATAGCGACTTGTCTGTAGTCTGGCAGGTTCCTACAGGAGTTTTTCTCTTGTTTTTCTTGTCTTTTTTTGCGGTGTGGAATAGAAATAAGGAAACAAAGAAAGGCAACTGCGCAATTATGTATTTAAAAAATATATATTATTGGGTAGTAGAGGTGGAAGATATATACTGTATCTATGTATTTAAAAATATGAATTCCATAAGTTGTTTTGAAGATACGCTCAAATTCTATTACAGTGTTTTGTCTATAGTCAAACCTAATGGAGGTATCCATTCAAATTATTTTTATTAAGCCCTAAATCACAGCAGCAGCCGGTCTCGGAGGACAAAGTTGTTGATTTGCCAACAACAGATCAGAGAATCAAATAGTTTGAATCATTTTCAAACAGTTCATTATAATTTGACGAACCGTTTGTTGATGGTTAGACTTTTTCACATGAAGGATTGTCACATCATTGATTATAAGTTTTTTAAAAGATGAAAAGTGTATAAAACATTAGTATCTATTTATTTGAATGAAGAATAGAGTGAAGGGACCAACCCTTCACTCTATTCTGTGAAAGACTCTAGCGATCACAGAAGTGGAGGCCCTGGTGCTAGTGCTGCCAATTCCAGGTATTCCATTGGTAAATGAGGCACCAGAGAAATGTCCATGCTGGGTCATAGCTTGGGCATATTAAGTTTGATTCATTGGACTCTCAGTCTTTATGATCATGTGGGTATAGAGCCTTGAAGGTGAGAGTGGTCTTTGAAATACCGCAAAAGTATAACAGCATTTTTATGAAAGGAATAAATAAAAATTAAATTAAATGAAAAATTGAAAGTATCTAATTATTGTATCAACTCCCCCTCTTAGGTGGTAAAGACAGTTTAGATTTTGATAAAGACCCCAGAAAAGGTCTCTCCATCAGAAAGCTTTAACTGAAAGCACTGTTCACAATTATTAATATCAATATAAATTATTGAATAACTTTAAATTGTGGACTCTGGCTCCTCACATGCATTCTGTTTGACTCGACAAAAAGAGTCAAATCTGACCACAACATGCTGTCTTTATCTTATTAGAAAACAATTTGTCTTTTGCCTGCTTCTAAGAAAGTAGAGAGTGAGGGTGGTTGGGTCTTTTTCACATTTCTGTCTGAAAAAACTGTGAAAACTAGTGATAGACCTGTTGTGAGAGAGAGGAACTAGTTTCATTGGTTTCTTTACTTAGTTAACTTGTTGTTGTCAATCTTTAAAGAGGAACAAACCTGAAAAAGTTGTTTTCCCTTGTTGTCAACTCACACTAAGCTGTTTTCTGGACTGATTCATGCATGACTGAGTTATTTAGTAACCTCATTTATGCACCTCCCTTGCTCCCCCCTCAGTATTCTGACTACCGGCAGATAGCCCCTCCCCCTGGTTTGACCTAGGTACTTTCTTTCCCAATTTTAATTACTCAATCTGTGATGATGAACTCCCGCCTCTGCGACGGTATGGATTAATTTCCCTGATGGTTTATCAAAAGGGCCGGGATAAGAGGCGGAGTCTGAGAAGGGGACTGAAAAAGGATCTACTGGACTAGTATCTTTTTATAACAGAGTTTCTATATCATCCCAAAGATTCCATGTTAACTATATATTCAATGAAGAGCCCGAGAGGTTATGGAGAATCATATTTGTACAAAACACAATCAGGTTATGTCCCCTTTAAGGCTTAACAAAAACATGGTTAATTTACTACTGAACGATTCCATGCGTCTCTGCTCTCGCTTCCTGCATGTATGATTTGATTCCATCTGCTATCCTGACATTTTTACCACATTAGAATGCCTGTAAAGGTCGAGGATGTGATGATGGCTGCTCACTACTATTTGCTGTATTTCAGGCTCACTGCCAGTTCATTAGAAGCTTTTACCGTTGAGAACAATGGCCTCTTTTGTTTTCTCTGAGCTTTCTTCTTCCTCTGTTCCTCCTCAAACTGAGACGCACAGTCATAAACATGAATAGTACTCCGTGTGAGGAAGTGCTACAGGCGTCTCAGTGTTGAAACCACTCAATGAAAACATACAGGCACGAAATCAGCCTTCAGTTGTTATTCTTATTTTTGCACAATTCCATAATCTTGGACCTATTTACATTTCAGAACAATATAATGATAGTGCATTTTTATTACTGTGTGATCAGTTGAATTCGAGTGTATAGTGTTAGTGTTGTCATAACCTTTTTTTGAATGTTGATTTGTCATTACAATGAAGTCTTCTAGTTCAAACCTTCATCAAAACATCCAATCTTGGCCTTTTATGTATACATCTTTTATGGTGTTAAAACCACAGAACACCACTTTTTATCACCAAAGATGTATCACTTGCATTGGTTTATGAGCTTCCATCTCAACAAATCAGAAAGATATTGACCATGAGGAGAGGTTCCCTTTTGGCTGTGATTCTCCACAATAAGGCCTTAAAGATATTGTCAGTGTATATTTAAACTGAGACTATTACTCAATATGTACTATTGATTCCATGAGGTTATACACGGTTGCTCTAAAGCTGGAGTATCTAACTTTAAAACCACAAAAACACATCTAAATAAATGTATATAGTTAGATCTCAAAATGGTTTGGTTGTTAGGTTACTCCAGCTTTATATTGAGAAGGAAATGATGTCTGTCAACTTTACCTAAAAAACATTGCTCTGTATGGATTCTGTAAGCAGAGGAAATTACAATGTTATCTGTGGTAGACACTGGACCCCTGGACTCTCCAACATGTCGAGTACATGTACACACAAGTCTGCACTTTGTTTTATAGTCCTCTCCCTTTTGTGCAATAATCAAAATCAATATGTTTAACACACGCAAAACATTGACAATTATTATCTTGTTGTTATTTGCTGTTCACAAAGTATATTGGAACATGTATCAGTGTGATTTGAAAGACCTTACAGCTGAAACAGTGAACAAAGCATTCCCACTCCTGGTCACTCCCGGTGCACTGGACGGTCACCTGTTTGCTGAAGCACTCCCTGGAGATTCCTCACATTCTTTACTTCATAAACTTGTAGAGATGGACAGTTGTGTGTGCTTCCGGGAACATTAAACTACTACTATTGCTGCATTCTCATATTGTGTGTTTTATACTTTGTGTAGTGACGTTACTTTAGTTTGACACAAAGATATTGAATCACAATCTGCATTTAAATCACCTGATTATTGACGATTGGCAATGATGAATATTGCCAATCTCAGTACTGCATCTTTCAAAACTATGTGTGTATAGAACATTTTTGATTACTTGCATTGTTACAAAGTCTCTTTGTGGAGGATGACACAGTAACGAGGTCAGGCGGACAAACAGGTTTTGAAAAGAGGCCGATGAAGTTTCAGTTCTATTTCAGTTCAGTTGTTGAAAATTGCTTTTCTGCCTTTGTCTTTTTAAAAGTGACTAACATATGTGTTAGATACAGAATGCATTCTGTTTGTCTTAATAGAAATAGTCTTGCAACACAACAATTTTTTCTTCAAAAACTGAAAAATATCTATTCACTCATTACTGTGACTGTAGCAAGAAGGAGTTTTCCAAAATGTTGTCGCTCTGCTCGTTCATGAGCCATGTGAGAAAGTTTGGGAAGTAACTATTGTTTGTATTTTGGTCGTAACTGAGATATATAGATGCTTTTAGATAATACTTGATCCACCATAATATGAATATGAGGTTTTAACAATTTGTGGACGTGAAGACTTGTATTTTGACCCAATGTAACCTCATGAATGTTTGTTATTTTTAATGTAATATCATAACAGCAGCCTGCCCAGGGACTACGGGTGGAAATGAGCTCTTGAGCTATAACCTGGTACAATGCATCTTTCCCTTTGAGGTTAATGTTTATTATAAACTGTCCCTGTCATCTTAAATAAATAAACTAAACTAAACTAAACCATAAGAGAAATGTTGGTGTTCAGCAGCAGAAACGCATCCATCCATAAAAACAAATAAATACAACAGCACTGTAGGTCACAGCAGCAGAAGCGGATCAGCCGCTGGTGATGAGCTGCTTCCTTTCCTCTATGTTAAACTACTTAGAACAGTCATGTCTACTTGCGGCGCTCAGTGTCATTTAATGTGGCCTTCTGCCTTTCTAACCACGGGCAGCACGGTGGCTGAGTGGATAGCACTCTCGCCTCTCAGCAAGAAGGTCCTGGGTTCGAGTCCCGGTTGGACCAGGGCCTTTCTGAGTGGAGTTTGCATGTTCTCCCTGTGTCTGCGTAGGTTTCCTCCGGGTGCTCTGGTTTCCCCTACCACTAAAAATATGTACAATAGGTCTGGCATGTGCCTCCTGTACTGGCACCCCCACTCCCAAAAATAACAATTGTAAACCGCTTTGAGACTCCGATGTGCAGTGAAAAGGCGGTATATAAATAAAGATTACTTACTACTACTACTTACCAAATGTAGTTTTTGAGATCATAAACACAAGTTCACTGTGTCATCCATCCAACTTCAGCTCAGCCAATATAGACATTACGTAACTCGTTCTAAAGCCCAGTACATCAGTCTTATTTGACGAGCACGTATCACCAGAATGATTGACAATTGGGAGGACCAATAGTCTTGATGATCCACCCCGAAGTAGAAATTCATCCTATATACCATTTTAAGTAAAAATAATCAAAATACAATATCTGAAATGCACCCAACACTGCTCAGAACTTTCTCACTTTTTTGTCTGAAAAAGCTGGTGTAAAATTGTGACGGAACCTAAAAATACATCAATAAAAATCATGTGAAATTAAATTTTGAATACATTTTACTGTTTGAAAATTATTTACCCCAGCTTTAACAAGTGACGCCTGCCTCTCCACAATACCTTTGATAAAAGAGAAGGTTTAAGTCGGCCAGAACAAGTAAAAACAGGCCTGGTCCTCCAAACATGTATGAGATTTACTGCTGACGCGGTGGGAACTCTGCAGAGGAACATTTCACTATCTGTATACAGTAAACACATCACAAATACACAATCATAATCATAGGGCTGTGACTGAGTAATCCTGATGCCACACCCAAGTGTAGCACAGATCACATTTAGGTCAGAGAGAATAGTAAACAAGGATTCCAATATACAGCATGTGCCAGTTTGCCCTGTAGTCCCATCTGAATCACCCAAGCTCCTGTTTCATTCCACTGTTGTGTGCTAGGACAGCCAAGAGCAAAAGTTCACACACTTTACAGGTGCATTGAAAAAATACTGCACAATTTTTATGACTACATTTTTAAATTTTGATTACATTTGTGCTTGTAGTAAAGAAAGTTAGTAATTATTTATTTTTTGTTTTTAGACCTGGTCAATTTGGTGTTTTTTGCTTTTATTAAAAATAATATATATTTATATGGTGCCACACTGGCAGAGTGGTTTGCGCTCTCACTTCTCAACAATAAGGTTTTGAGTTTGAATCCGGGCCTGAATTGGGCCTTTCTGAGTGGAGGTTGCATGTTCTCCCTGTGTCTATATCGCTAGTCCTGACCATTAACATTTGGAGATGTTGCTTTACTATGGAGACCACTGCTCCTGACAGAGGCCCCTGTGGCATTGGAAGGATGGGTCAAATTTAGATGACAAATTTCCCTATGGGGACGATAAAGTATAACTTAACGTAATAATTATTATAATCATTGTGCTCATGACAAACAAGTCCAGGAGCTGAAAGGTGAAGTCAGCCACTGATTTAGTAGCTCAGTTGGTAGAGCATTCGCCTTCTCCACCAACTCCCACTGATGTCTGCTGTTGTTGTGTCCTTGGCAAGACACTTAACCTCTGGGAACACCTGATGCCACAGTGGGGCGGCTGTGGCTGTAAAGTCCCAGACTGCCGTTGTGTCCTTAGGCAAGACACTTTACCCCCATTGCCTTGAATGAGTCTGTTGTGTGTGAATGGTTGGTGGTGGTCGGAGGGGCCGATGGCACATACTTCTGTCGGTGTGCCCCAGGGCAGCTGTGGCTACAGTAGTAGTTTATCACCACAGTGTATAGAGTGAATAATGACAATATCACAGCCCCTGCATGAATAGTTTTGACCATAATAAAACTAAATGGAAAATTGTCACTGAGTTGTTGGCAAAGTTCTGTGAGAAAGTTGCATATGGCTGTTTTTAGACTGGCTCCTTTTTAACTCCACTTCATTGTGAAATGTTATAATCTCATAAGCCAAGAGTTTTGGAGGACTAAATGGTAGACGATAGTTGGAAAAGGGCATGGCAATATAAACAGTAATTGTTCTGTAATATTTAATAAGTTCTGTTTTCCCAGAATCTTTCTATTGTTTGGTTTGTCTGTCTTTTGTCTGTGAAACCTCATCATTTACACTTACAGGTGAATCTCGGAAGATTAGAATATTGTTCAGAAGTCCATTTACTTCTTATAATGTGAAACTCATTTATGACAGCTATATCTGCTCTTTATATGTTTTTATAATGTTGATAATGGGCTAACAGCTGTAAAAGCTCCAAATAATACAACTTTATTTTTTTTTTAAAGGACTGTAAACCAGAATCATCAGGATTATAACAAATCATGGCATAGGTCTCTTATGTACTGAGTCTCTATCATATATTCACATTTTATATTATAAATTCAACTCTATTACAGATACGAGGTCCAGATAAGAAAGACACAAAAACAAAATAATTATACTTACATAAAAAAGATGATTGATTTTCTATGTTGAGTTACAGAAATAAATGAACCGTTATGAACTTTTTCTGAACGATTCTAATTTTTCCAGTTTCATTTGGATAAAACGTTCAATCAATCAATTTTATTTGTAGAGTGCTTTTCCTGCACAAGGCAACACAAAGCGCCTTGTGTACTGCAGTTGTGCTGTGATACTCAATAACTTTCTGACACTCTCTCTATAGTTCTGTTTGTCTGCTGACGACCAGTTATCAGACAAACAGATTTACTTAATTTCTGTCAAACCTCGTGCTATTTATACGTGGTAGTGTTCTGAGGATTTCTTTGTGTGCATGACTTCTATATCTATTTTTGACCAATACGTATTACTGGCCTTCTGCCAAAGCAAATTCCAATTTTGTGACTTCCTGTTACTTACAATGACAATAAAAGCATCCATATAAGTATTCTAAAGACTGTCGCCCAACAAGCATATACATTTAAATATTGACATAACATTAGCATATCTTTGACCCTCATTTAGACCTGTGTGTTGCAGTAAACACCAAATTTGCTGTGTCAACACAACAAACAACTGTAGCAAAGTGGTGCTTACATTAGACATGCTGAAGCAGGCTGCAGTATCTCGGGTCATTAATTATATGTATTTATGTTTCGCTCATGTTTTAGTGACAGTGCGGTATGGCTGAGTTATGTTCCATAGGGCTCTCTATTGTCGGGGCCCTCGCAGCAGTGAAGAAACAGCAGTTGCGATGGTTGTGTAATCCATACGGGTGACGAGTGTGGTCGTGGACGTCACATGACACAGGCGTATCCATTACCTGGTCTTGCCACACCACTGTTATCCAAATCATGTTAATATTTCATCAAAGCAGGGGTACCAAACTTTTTTTTCGATTTCATCAATAATATTACATGTGGTTCGCCCCAAGAGAGAGACGGGTAAAAGAAAACAAATCAGAAAACATGCTGTCTCTCTCATTGTAAAAACATTTCATCATTTGCATATATTTCCTGTAATTATTTGACTCTTTGGGCTGCGAGTTGATTGGCTGAGGGAAGATGGTCCTGTCTTTTTCACTTTTCCATCTAATGAAGCAAAAGATGAGACCAAAAATGACTCATGAGAAAACTAGTGATTTAATTACGTTGTTTTGAGGGCGAGGAACTAGATAGATGGATTTCATTAGTTACATTTTTTTAGTTGTTTAAAGTCGGATACCCCTAGCTTTAACAGCGGTAAACTTAATCTTGAGAATATTTACATTGACATTTTATGTTTTGGATTATCTGTGGAGAAAGGAACAATGGTTGTTTTTTATGCCAGGTTTAATGTTCACTTTTGCATATGTAAAAAAAGATCCCTGGGGGTCACTCATTGATTCTTTGCACTTAGAGCTGATCTCAGTGCAAAGAATCAATCTCTGCAATCTCTGCAAGAGAATTCTCTTTGTCTATTTTTTTGTCTGAGAAATCTGATCTAAGGCTGTGACAGAGGCCAAAAATGTGAAAACCTAGGCCTTACTATTTTGAGGCTACATAGATAGATTAGATAGATAGATTTTTATTTATTATAGTGTCTTGCATACAAAGATGCCCAGCCCACATGGGCTTATAAGACACCATTTATGCAAATACAGAGACACAGGCCAACAACCGGCACATACACCGAATCATACAACAAAATCATAAACAAAATCGAACACAAATGCTCTCATTTAAATAGATGAGACTGCCGCTTCTTCCAAGCTTTACTTAAAAATGAAGACACTTTAAACACTTGATTTTCAAATAAAAATGTAATCTTGTCATAATCACAGCCCCAAAACAAATCAGGATCCCGGGAGAACGTTTCATAAAACAACACATTTCTAAATTCATCCTAAAAAGGACAATATAACAAAAAATGCACTTCACTTTCCACTTCATCGAGTTCACAAAATAAACACAGTCTCTTCTCCTCAGGGGTTTGTGAAAACCTCCCTGTTTCTAGCGCTACAAATTGAGTTGGATTTGCTCAAAAGTTACTTTGTTGAGCTCAATTTTGAAATTCAGAAAGTCAAGAACAAGCCGGACCAGGCTCCGTTCTAGCTGTTTTGAGATCCTGGAACACCGTAGTTTTGATTTCATGTTTAATTTTTTTGTGCTTTAAAAGTTGCATATCCATCTTTAATTTAAATCACAAATGATCCTTCGCCACGAGTTGGACCTGGCTTGAGTTCTAGCTGTTCAAACTTGACGTCTCGCCCATCGACACGGCTCTTCCAGTTGGGTTGGTGCTGATTAGGAGCTTAAGCACCTGGCAATCGTGCGCTCCGCTGCTGAATGTCTGTGCGCGGCTGTCTGCTGCACACTCAAAACAAGAGACGGGAGGCAAGTCGGGGCAGGGCCTGGAGGTGTGGGAGAGCCTTTTTCGTTCTCATGGGCCAAACCTGAGGAGACGGTTCTGTGCTCCACACCAGTCCTCGTTCTGGGAGAAATCAGAAGCAGTAACAGTATAGTAGTGGTGGTAGCAGTGGTAGTTGTGCTATAGAGTCTGCATAAAGCCACGTGATGAGGACCATACCATCATTTCCACTCGGTGTTCGTTCCACAGGTCAGTCCACTTCGAGCGTTTCACAGTAGAAAGTATATAATGGGTGAATTAGAGCATGGTGGTCACTGCTTATATATTGGTCAATAGTTTTTGCCAGTGCAGAACGTGCTATAGTCAGCTATATAGAAAAACATCAGGATTATTTTGGATTTTGCAGTAGAGAGTAAATGATGAGTGAGTCAGGGCATGTTGGTCACTGCAGCTTAAATATTGGTCAATAGTTTTTACCAGTGTAGAAATTACTACAAGAAGTTACGAAGAAAAAAAGTGAGGATTGTTTAAGGAAGCGGAAGGCAGTATTTGATTTGTTTTCCTTCATTCTTCTAATTTTCTATTGTGTGGCGAGACTACAATTATTTACAATGCTATTTAAATGAAGGGGGATTTTACAATTACAATTCAAATACAAGACATGTACAGAAAAGTAAAAAACACGACAATAAATTAACAGCAACAGCGACAGATATACAATACAAAAGTACAAAGTGAAACGTGGGAGTGGTGTTTGCACGTGTGTGTAGGTCTAAGTGTGAGTCTATGGTGTTATTATCATAGAAGTTATTACATAAACAATCCCCACCTTCTTAAAAAAGAGGAAGAGTAAGGAAAGTGGTTATGATAGAGAATTATAAATATTGATTATAAAATTTATTGATTGACACTGTTACCACCTATGATTGTTTTATTTTTCTTATTTAATTGATTTGATTCCACCCAATATACCCGGTACTCTTTATGCCCCTATTTTTTGACGTTCATTTTGTGTTATTTTTTGTATGTGTGCATTCAAAACGGTCAAAACTGACTAATCAGGAGTGTGTCGACTCAGGGAAAAGTTGACTCTTGGTCCTGTTCTCTTTTAGCAGCTTGTGGGGACATGTTTCTAAAGGCAGCTGTGTCTGTGTCTGACGAAATGTCCCCATGCAAAATGTTATTGAGTTTGTTTGTGATTATGATGATAAGCAGATCCTTGACAATTGGTAACGATTGAATCTTTGTATAGAACTATTTTTCTTGTATTGTTCCTATGTCTGTTAGGCCAACACGTCTGCCACTGTCTGTGTTTGAGCAAAGGCAATTTTGGTGATTAGCGGGAAAAGGGCAGGGCATGGTGAGTACTGTGATGAGAGACCTCTGGGAACACCATGTGCCACAGTGGGGCGGCTGCGGCTTTAAAGTGCCAAAGTTGTGTCCTTAGGCAAGACACTTTTCTAGGCAAGACTCACTTTTCCTAGAATGAGTCTGGTGTGTGTGTAAATGGTTGGTGGTGGTCGGAGGAGCCGATGGCACATACTGATTGCCTCTCTTCTGTCAGTGTGTCCCAGGGCAACTGTGGCTAGAGTTATAGTTTATCACCAATGTTTGCAGTTAAAGAATTATGACACATGTTTGAGTGTCCAGAAAAGCGCTATATAAAGCCAATGTATTTATTATTATTATTAGACACTCATTTTAATAAAGTCTTAAATACAGATGAAAATTAGACTATCGTTAAAAGTCCACTGACTTCTCCAATTCAATTTACAATGTGAAACTAATATACAGACTCATTCTGTATATTAGTAAGCACCAGTCCCTCTGATCCTCCTGCAGGTGGCTGCTACATCAGTGGTGCCACAGTCCTGGTGTTTCAGGCAATGTGGGGTTAAGTGTCTTGCCCAAGGACACAAATATAGAATATACACAATTACGCTCAAAGTAAGATAAATCAACCCTTTAGTTGTTATAATTTTGACACTCATGGCTCACAGAATATTTTGAAAATGAACTATAAGCCATAACCATCAACATTATAACAAAGGCTTAGCATGTACAATGTGTATATCATGTATTTGCTTCACATGTTAAGTTGAATTACAGAAATAAATCAACTTTTGAACAATATTCTAATCGTATGAATTTCACCTGTAAATAAGTAGACCAGGCCTGCTTTAGTATATATAGTCTCATTCAGATGATCTCATGAGATATGAAGCCCACACATGTAAGCATCCAAACCGAATCCAATGATAACATTAATACACATTTAAGAGGAAGCTTTGTTAATATTATCAGCTGCAATTTCTGGATTAAAAAGGGAAAAAAAACAATTGAGCCATAATCCTGCAGACAGATGGTGCAGTCAGGATGTGGGTGATTAGTATAGAATCATGTGTGATGTCAGGAGCTCTAATAATACAAGCTGTTTATAAGCGACACGCCCCAGAGTCAAGTCTGAACTAACACGGTAACAGGATAAGCGTTTTCCCGGACCAACCGACCTGCACGCGGATCACCTTTCTCCCTTTGAGTTGTACTGGTAACTTTGAAATAGTGGTTGATTTTCAGGCTCTGACAATATGGAAATGGGAGCCTCTTTTACTCTTTTGTGTGACTCATTGATCACACAAGTATACCGGTGTTTTCCATGTTCTCATGTGTCATGCATTCCATTTCAGGTCCACACTGAGAAACAGGCACTTTTCACATGTCGTTTTTTCCATTTGATAAAGGTTTTTTCGTTCAAAATCAGCTGTTTGGTTAGAGCTAAAATGTTGTCTCTCAAGGGCGGTTTAAGTGCAAGCTGCTTCACTTTGTATTACTTAGTTACATATCACTATTGGTAACAAAACAATACTTGTTTGCCCTTGTGCTGAGGAGGCTTCTTTTAAATATGTTTTTAATCTTGTTTTAGAGACTTCTTAACTTCAGGTCACTTACTCCCCCTTGTGGTGAAAGTGGTGAGACCGTGTAAACTGTACTTCAGCCACAAGGTAAAAAGCAAGAAGGATACATGCATTGAACAAAACAAAAACAAGAGAATACAAGGTATACAGAAACATCACAAGTAAACGTTTTTCCAGAGAGAACTTCATGAGAATTACATTTGAAAAAGTGTATTTATATGAAGCGATTACCTCATACACAATTCCCCACTTCAGAAAATGTTCTTTCCTAGTTTAACTTATACTATAACTATTTACATTTGTTCTAAGAATGAAATATATCTGCAAAAAAAATTTTAATAAACGCTGAAATTAAGTTGTTTTTATGTTTGCCCACAAAATTGGTTTATTCAGAACTAGTTGTGCAAATTTTGACAGTTTAAAATAAATTATGAAAAATATTGAATACGAAAATTATTCCTCTGCTTGACAACAGGACAAAGGATAAATGTTCCATCGATAAATCTTCAAAATATTCTCAAATCAAGGCACATTTTCACAATTTCAAATGATTGTATTCGTACCTTGTTTTTTGTCTTCTAATCGCGGTCACAAAAACAACACTTTGGATTCGAAAGCGATCATCAGTGAAATCTTGCATTGATCAAAACAAACGCAATCGAGGTAAACAAATGCATGTTGTTTGTGATTTGGATAACTCTCATTTTAATCTTTAAGCGCGCCCCTCAAATCCCCTCTGAGATTTCTCCCCCTCTCCATGTTTACTCTTATGATCTTTCAACCTTTCTGGCCAATAGGAGGCCAGGGTTCCCGGTGGATGGGGAGCAACAGTGTTTTATGGGGCCTCCCTCTCATCACTGACAGGACCAACGGCAAAGGGAGGGGGGGATTTAGGTCCAGGATTACTGCCTGAGCTCTGATTGTCCAAGTACTTGTCACAGGCCAATACACAAACAGCCCACATCACATCAGGACAGCACTTTCTTCTGCTTTGTTTTGCACTGACTTGAGGAGCTATGGTTCTCCTTGTGTCCGGTCCGCAGTGTGACCACAATAGTATTTACTGCTTTCCAACTGTTTTCAAGAAGAGAGGTGAGTGAAAGCGGCACTGTTCTGTTTTGATGTTGTCAGACAAAACATAACTGGGTTTATGGCTCTAGACTAATTGCTCCTGTGTCTATTATTAATATGTTTAGGTATGACAGCAACAAGCTCGGGCGCACCTCTCTGCTGGCAACGGAGATATTTAAGTGTTGTTTTGAGGTGTGCACAGCCTCAGTCCTTGTTCTACAGTCTGAGTCCTGGATCTATAGCATGTCTGTCTGTGGGAGCTGGTTTCTCTATAAATGTTGGCCACCCAAGGTTTCTCACTTTATTCCCACTGGGTTTTTTTTTTAGTTTCTTGCTGATGTTGGAGGCTCCATGGACAGTGATGATCAGAGACATTTATGGACATTCTTAATAATTATGGACATTGGTCAACCTGCTCCTTATGGTCCATTGGCGTTTGTTATTATTGTATTTCCTGTGTTAGAATCTCTATCCTGATGTCGGCGAATCAACAACTTAGTGAAGTCCTCCATGACCAGTGCTGTTGTGATTTAAGGCTATACACAAATAAATGGAATTGAAGTGTTGCATTGCACTCCATAAACTTCTATCTCAGTTGGAGTCGTCTACAGAGATGAAATAGTCAGTCCTCTATGATCTTTATTTTACCTCACTTAATAGTATCCTGGTGTTGATAAAGTTTAAAAATATTCTTTAAAAATAACCACTGTTTGCTAAAGTGCTGACCACATAAAAACTCTATTGTCGGCAGAAAAATAAAAAAAATACAGGATGTTAAATTGGAGTATAAGAAGAATGCAGTTTCATGTCCAAAATTCTTAAAGCTGGAGTACCTTACTTTGAAATCATGATAAAATATTTTTTTGCACACAGCGCCGCAAATGGCGAAGTGGCACGCTCTCTGCCAAGACAATTTCCAAGTGGACTTGTTACTCAACTTTGTTACTCACGTGGCAATAAAAATGATTCTGATTCTGATTCTGATTCTGAAAATATTTTGTACAAAGGAATCTATGAAAGCTCTCAAAACAGTTTGGTTCTATCCCTAGTTTTCACATGCGTGTATTTTTGGCCTCTGTCTGATTTTCCGAGAGAAAAATGAGAGCACCTTCCTGACTCAGCCAATCAAATCTCAGTAAAATATCACATGGCGATAAAGACTCACGCAATGTTACTCAAACAAGACTCTTTCCCTTGTTACAACACCATGAACTTTTGCAACAATAAGTGAGTTACTCCAGCTTTAACGTGTGGAGATTTTAAACAATCAAACGGGATCACTCTGGTCCCGTAATCACGTAAGCCAATTCTCATCTTTTGAAACCGATCGTAGACTTTATGTGGATTGGCAATTGGTCCAGTTAAAGTGAACTATGCTTCACATGGGATTGACTGTGTAAGTGAAAAATGGTGCCATGTGCCATCAGGTCAAGGCTAATTCCATCCTGGTCTTACTGACTGAGTGACAGGAGGAGGCATTGTGGCTAAATCCAGCGTCTGTCACTATTACATAAAACTGACTAAGAAGCTTCTCGTCCTTTAGGTGTCTGCTTATAACCCATATAATAAACCTTTCTATGCTGAGTAACCATTTATTTTTAACTTTTTAGGTTTACCTGAGAGGCACGCACATGTGATATTGTCTGTTTTGTTGTAATATTGTCTATTTTGTTTTCACGTTTAGATTTTTTATTTGATGCCTAAGGAAATTTAGCTTCAACAGTAGAAACAGTTACTTACTGACATAAAGTATTTGTCTGGTCCGGTACTGTCAATTTACCTGGAAGTCTGATGGCTGTGTTTTGCTTTTGGGCCATCGTCTTGACACGCTCCCTTACAACATGTGGCAATATTTTTTTATTGCCAAATTTATTTCACCACAACATCAAATACATACTTAATAACGGTGATATTCCAAAATTCTGTTTGACAAAGATTACTGATTCAACTTGCAATGTGAAACAAATGTATGACACGCCTTTAATTATTATTATTTTTTTTTTTTTTTTAATTTATTATTTTCAACTGTCAGAAAAAGAATCAGTTTAACATAAATATACAATATACACTTACATAACTTGCGTACCACCCCACCCTCCCTCATCCCCCATTCACACTCACTCATTCAAACTGTATTTTGAAAGGTTTTGTCAGTCTGATTTAATTGTCCTGTTCAAAGAAATGATGCTGTTTTCCAGGTACCCAAAAAGAAAAAAAACCTGCCTTAAAACAGTATCTCTGGTAAAACAATAACCTCCATCTGGTTGTGTAGATGTTGGTCCCTATTAAAGTGAGCCTTTATTTGTTTAAATATAGATAATTAATTAACATATTCTAAAAGCACAATATTTGTTCTGTAAGCCATAGATTTACAACAAAGGCTAAGCATATGTCTGTATCATATCGGTTTCATTTTCATCCGTTTAATTACAGAAAGACATTAAGTTTTGACTAATACAACAACATGTTTCAGTGCTTAACCTGTACATATCGGGATACAGTGTACAGATCCACCCCCGCTGCTGTTTAGGCCTCATCTGAATCTTATTAGCAGTACTTTATCATCGTTTGCCTGTGTCATTACAATCTACTTACTGTACATTCCCGTGGTGCTTATGTACACAGTAATCAGCATGACTTTTCAGTGACAAACGCCGTGTTGCTTTTGCTGAGTCCATATGGTCGCTGTAAACTCTGTAACAGACATGGTCCAGACTGATCCGTCTTTTCTTCTCCTCAAGCTGTCCCAAAGAGAGATGACGACGATGATAAGAAGACCCCAGCCCCCCTTCTGCTCCAGGAGAATGTGTTCATTGAGGCCAGCAGACCCAAGTACCTGGAGGACCTTCACACTGAGGCGTTGGAAGGCCTCAAACTGATGCAACAAGAAGGTAAGGGAAACAAATTGATAGCTTTAAAGAGCATCTGACTGATTAACTTTGCTTATTCTATATTAATGAAAAAAAAAATCTAAATTCAGATTGTCTTCACATACCGAGACCTAATCATGTAAAACTACGATAAATTGTTCTGTCACATCAGAAAAAGTCATGACTGTAAAAATTAAAGCTGGCAAACCTAACTTCTTAACCCCAATAAATGACAAATAGTTACTCACACCTATTTATTACAGATCTTTTATTCGTCCCACGGCGTAGAAATGTAGTGTTGCATCACCAGTGACTGAACAGTATGAATGAGGAGCACACAATACAAGATAAATATACTGAAATAATATAAAAAATAAATCTCTAATGTTTAGCATAATACAGACGAAAGTATAACATCTCTAGCTTTAGCCTAATTCGGAAGTAAGTTTAAAATCTACAATTCAAGTAAAATGAAGATGCAAGAATTGAGGATAAAATCTAGTATAAAAACAAGTGCAAAGATAACATGAAGACTTTCTGTAGCGAAAATCTAATAGATGATTTCAATATATTTCTATATTTTGCAACATTTTATTCAGTTTTTTGTCACAAACTGAGACTTGGCTTATTTAAAACTCCTATAAATATTTACCAATGGATCTGTTCCACCAAGAAAAGTCCTGTCACATGCACTTTTATCATGTTTTTTGTTTCTCCAACCCAGAGCGAAATCTTGGACCCGAGTGTCAAGACAATGAAAGCACAATAGTGAGTAAATTTAACTCTAAGCCTCTCTCTTCATTTTGACTGAAACATGAATGTGAACTTTTTTGTACAGTCCACAGTGTCGGCCCGAGCAGAAGTGGACGGAGGGGGCTTCACCACCGACAGCACCCTCCCAGACACGTCCTCCATGGTCTCAGTGCAGTCCTCTGTGTCGTCCCGGTCCTCGCGCTCTGGGCTCACACGCCAAGGTAACAGCGCTGCCACTGCTAGTTTAGAAGATGTATTTTTAGATATTTATTTAATTCATTAATGATATATACAGTAAACAATAGTTATTTTTAAAAACATATATTATTCCGTTTGAAACATGTTTGAAAGGCTCATGCAATTTACCCTTTTATCAAACCGTTCAAAAGCAAGATATACCTGGGTCCTGTAAGAAAGTGTATCCCCCCTGTTTTGAGGAAATTCTGTCAAATTTTCCAAATGAGGATTGTTTATTCATGTATGTGGTTCATCAATGTGACCAAGGTGACTTTGTTTTTCAGGGTCAACCTTCAGACCACTGAAGTCTGAAAAAAGCAGTAGAACACGAAGACGACACAGGCGCACCATTGGAAGCATCCCTCAACACCTTCAAAGAGAATTCGGTATGTGTTTGCACATTACCAATATAATGACCATTGTGACCGTCATAGTGATGTCTCTCCTTCAACAGGACTGGACCGAGCTGAGTGGGCCGTGAGTTCACAGTTGGAGGAGGAGATGTTAAATGGATCTGGTGTACCACAGCTGGCTGTGCACTCACCACCAGAGACAAACACAGAGACCCTCCACCCTGCTCATGTGGACGACATGGCCCTGCTGCAGCGTGTGGGTAGTGTGCCAGCTGCAGGGGAGAGGCCCTGGTCTCTGGCTGTCCCAGGAATGACTACTGCAAGCGGTCAATCAGGACCCCCCAGCCCTGTGATGTCCATGTCCCCGCAGGCTGCGTATCTGTCCAAAATCATCCCCAACGCAGTGCTGCCGCCCTCTATAGAAGTTGTAGAGATAAGTCGTGGAAGCAGCCGTAACAGCGTCCGCACTGTCAGCAAGAGCAGTTTGATGATGTCCAGTCCTCCCTCGTCCCGTGCTTCATCCAGAGCATCCACAACGCGGAGCACCTCATCCAGGTCCTCCGCGATGTCCTCTGTGTCCCGCCAGAGGCACTTCCAACTGTCAGACAGCTCCTGCTGGAGTAACTCAGACTCCGACACCTTAGTGTCTGATTCCTCCACTATTTCAAGCAGCAGCACCCCGCGGCAGTCAGAGGCTCAGGAGAAACACAGCCCCAAAAAACAAAACAAAGGCAGTGGTCACACAAATGCATCTAAAGCCGTGTCCAATGGTACAACAACTGTCAAGGGAGAAGACTCAAAGAAAGATGGAGCTTTTGTGCGCAGCCTGTCTGTCATGAAGTCTAAAAGAGCTCCTCCACCTCCAAGTCGCTCTTATTCTCTCCACAATAAAATGAAGAGACGTTCTCGTGATCTGGCGGATGTTAAGATTTTGCCAGGCCAATCGAGTGAGGGAAACATGAAAAAAATAGATAGTCCTGGATACAACGCGGACACCAGTTCATTGGACGAATCCTATGGCTCCAATACCCCAAGTCCCTTAAAACTGAAAATGGATTCCACCAAGCATAATACTTCCACAACTGCTTCAAGTACGAAGAAGGAGGAATGTATGTCAAACAGCACAAAAATAATTTCACCATCAAGTGGCTACTCCAGTCAGGATGCCACATCGCCACACAACTTCTCTCCAAAACACAAAATGGGGCTGCTTGCTAAACTGCATAAGTTTTTACCTGTCTCCCCAACCACTCAACCAGAGGCTGGTAAAACCAGAAATGTTTCTGTCATCGCTGTCAACGAGAAGTCTTCTGTGAAGGCTTTAAGAGAACTCCTTAATATCCCCCCACATCCAAAAATCCATGCCCCTCCTCCACCTCCTCCTGAGGTATGGTCCCACAGCCCACGCAGTATTGAGCTGTTATTGGGGCCTTCTGCACCTGATAATACCTATGCCATTGTGAAGAAGAATCCAAAAGACAAGAGACCATACAGGCAGCCTCCCTCCACACATGCAGATGAGCTTGTAGAGTCTAAGAAGGTCAATGTAAGTCCAGAAAGATCCTTGAATGTAGAGAACAGTGAAAGACTGACAAGTGTAGATGCAAGAGAACATAAAAAAGTACAAGTAAGTGCAGTATTGAATGAAGTGTTAGTTAGGACAGTAGAAAGAGATGGACAGAGGCTCCCTGTCATAGCTGAAGAACATAAAGTTAGTACACACAACACAAAGAATCCCGCCATTTCATCAGCTCACATTTCTCCTCGTCTTGTCACAAAACACAACGTAAATGGCTCAGCTCTGGTATCCGTACATGTTCCTTCCCCTGAATCGTCATGGCCCCTTCCACCCCCGCCTATTCCACAAGTCATTCTGGCCAGTCGGGATGAAACTGACTTTCCTCTGCCGCCCCCTCCTATTATTATTGACTGTGACCCAGTTGCCCCAGGTGCATCTAATACGTCCATTTCATTACAAGACAACAATGCTCCACCTTTAGATATCCCTCCTCCACCATCTTATACAGCGCCCCCACCACCAATAAAAACATTTGCAATATCTGAAAAAGCCAAACAGTTTTCTCCTGTTTCAAAAGATATTCCACCTCCATCAGTAAAACCAAGTCCATCACCAACACAAAAAGAAGTCGAGGTACATTTTATTTCTCAACCATCACCCCAGGCTCGCAAAAAAATCTCTCCTGCAGTTACTGCCCATCCGCCAACACCACCAATATCGCCAGCTTCTAAGCATTCAGCAGTTCCTCCACCTCCTGAAGTCCCTCCTTCGCCACCGCAGTTGAAGGAAGCTACATCTTCCAAAACCATCAACGTACTGCCAAGAGTATCATTTTCATCACCATCGAATCCAAAAATTCCTTCTCCACCAGTTATAATCCCAACCACTCAATCTAAAGAGGTGGTTATTATACATTCTACACTGGCTGATGCCCCATCTCCTCAACCTTCCATGCAGTCAATCAAAGAAGTATCTCCAACCCCAATCAACGTAAATGGACCAAAGGAGACCATTACGCAAGTCACAAAAATAATTTCATATCCAGCTTCAGAAATTATCACAACAGTTTCTGGCCCCAAACCATCAAATATCCCTCCACTTTCCCAGACAGTGTCCAAGCCACCTGAAAATGTAGTTCAAACTCAAGCAGCCACATCTCAAACAAAAGAAATTTCTTATGAAAATCTTCCTCCAACAGTCACAGAAGTTACATCACCATCTATTGTAGTGGTCACGCAAGCATCAAATAAAATTGATCCAATACCTGAAGTGTCCATACCACAAAAAGAAGCGTCTCCTGAGCTCTCAAGGGAAGAACTTTCTTCAACACAAGATGTCTCACAGCCAAAAGACCTGCCTCCTCAACCTGCAGAGGTCATTTCAAAGGAGCTCCCATCACCATCTGAAGAGCCAAGACCTAAAGATGTAGCTCCCACCGTTAAAATCAAGTCAGAGTTACAAGAGGTCACACCGCCATCTTCATCAGTTGTTGAGGAAAAATCTACTTCTGGAGTTGAAAGGAGCCTGGAAATCTTGCTCCATCCATCAGATAAAGAGGCAGTCTTACCTCCGGAAGAGACAGAGCATATAAAGGATTCTGGTCCCGTTTCAGAAGCACCTTTGCAGCAAATAGAGATTGCACTTTTAGAGGAAGAAACGGATCCCGATCTACCCCCTCATACAAGTTTCCTCACTCCACCACAGAGCATCCCACCTCCTCCGCCCTTTGAGCAACCTCCACCTGATGCTTTGCCTTTGATCGAACCAAACGAACAGAGAGAGAGTCCCTCAGAGGAACAAGAAGAAGCTGTCAATATCCAATCCAATGAACCTAAAGATGTTCCATTAAATTACGCAAAAGAACCTGGAAAACTTTCATTAAACGTATCAGAAAAAGAACCAGTCGATGAACCAAAAGAACCAGAAAAAGTACCAGTAGATGAACCAAAAGAACTAGAAAAAGTACAATCAGAGGAACCAAAAGAACCAGAAAAAGTACCAGTAGATGAACCAAAACAACCAGATATAGTATCATCAGAGGAACCAAAAGAACCAGAACAGGTCTCAAGTGTACCAGAGGAACCAGAAAAAGTACTATCAGGTGTACCAAAAGAACCAGAAAAAGTACCTTCAGAGGAACCAGAAAAAGTTCCTTCAGGGGAACCAAAAGAACCAGAAAAAGTACCATCAGATATACCAAATGAACCAGAAACCGTACCATCTGTTCAACCAAAAGAACCAGAAAATGTACCATCAGATGAACCAAAAGAACCAGAAGCAGTCCCACCAACAGCTAAAGTTCCATCCACTGAACCCACTACTCCAGCCCCTTCATCTCAAACAGAAGACGTTCCAAATCAAGAACCTTCTTCAGATGTTGCTCAAGAAAAACACGAGGAGCCAGTCTTGGTCCAAACTAAGGAGGAAGTGTCTGGGAATGTAAACCTCTCTTCTACTCAGGGTGTCAATGGCAATCTCGATTCTCCAAAATCAGAAGACGAAACAGTCCAAGCATCAACAGAAACGCCGCAGAAACCTGTCAGGAAATCGCTCATCATCAGCTCGCCGCCATCTCCTCCTGCAACAACAGCCACATCGCCAACTCTGTCCAAAGCCACAGCTACCGCCACCAAGACTCATACGGCGATGGCGCCTTCCATGAATCTTCAGGAGGCGATTCGCTTGAGGACAGCAGCACGGTCGCACAACGGGCCATCGTCACGGCTCAGCATCCACTCGCCGCCAGGTTTTGATGTCCGCAAGTCTCCTACTAGCACCGCCAGCTTTATCTTCTCCAAAAGCAACAAGAAGGTAGTGATTGAGACCAGGTCAGAGGCCAAGATGGACAAGCACAACGCAGATATGCCGACGACAAAGGCGGATCTGACCGCAAAGAAAGAACTCAAAGTGCCTCCACCGGTGGCGAAAAAACCCAAAGCAAAAACCAAAGAAGTGGAGTGTGACGACACCGCTGGATAGAATGCTTTAAAAGGTGAGAACATAGTGATTTATTCTCTGGTAGTTGGAATGATTTGTATGAAAGCAGACTTGTCAATGCAAGCAACCACCTTAAGAAATCTTTTTTTTTTTTCAACTTAATTGTTTAAAGCTGGGCTACTTTGAGCTGATTGGCTGAGTGAAGGGTTCCTCATTTACTTTGTTTGATAATTACTGATACCCCCGACCCAGAAATGGATTACGGGGTAGAAAATGGATGGATGGATGGATGGGTGGATGGATAGATAATTACTGATTTAAAATGTGACCGCTGACAAAAGCCCTTGCATAGGAATCAGGGGTTAGAACCAAGCTGAGTCTGAAACTATAGCTTTTTATTTTTGTTTAGTTTAGTTTTGTAGCCCAGCTTTAAATGACAAAAATACACATATAAACCTTTTATTGGTTGTCAAAGTTGTGAACTAAGTTTATAAAGTTAAAGTGTAAAACTGAAACAAATTTTCTGCAGATGAAAACTTTCCAAAAAATTATTAAAAACTGGTGAAAAACAAAGAAACCGGTTTAAAATGACTGTCTTTTTTATTCCAGATGATGCAAGAAACCAAATGGGCTGCAGGGACTGCTGAAGGACTGCAGCGCTACTCTTATGAAAGGACAGCAGTATAAAACATGTTTATTATTATATCATTCAGACTGTTATGGTGTAGGATGCTTCATCTGCAAATACACGTCTTTGTGAAGAGGATTGCGAGCGTCACTGATCAGATGGAGATGTGTCGCCATCTAGCGTCCGATTGTATGAAAGTCCTGCTGAGTAACACTAATGATCGGTTATTGCTACGATACATTTGGCTTTTGTTCACTGATCTGTAAATATGGCATTGCTGTACATTCACTTTATATTACGAGATGATATTCCAAAAAAGTATATATTTGTTTTTGAAAGTACTATTAAGTTATTTGTCAATGAACATTCACTTGATCATCAGAGCGTAATCCTATAACTTTGTAGAGTTCTTGATCAAATTTTAGTTTAATACAACAGTGATTAAGACTTGCAGAGTTGTTTTGAGTTATCTTTTTATTTCCTGCTGCTTTTTCGGGTGGAGAGTTGCTCTGCCTGCCTTAGATTGTGGGAGATTTCAGTACAATTAAAGACTAAAATAATGATTTATATTTGCTTATGATCTATTTCATTCATCTTCAATGTATTTAAAGCAAACACAGATGGAGTTACATGCATTTATTTTAATGAGGATGACAACTTAAGACATTTCCATTTAATAAAGCAAAATCAAATTCAGTCCAGAGTAAGTAAGTTATGTCCAATTGAAAATCCAAGTAGTGTCTTCATCCTCTCTGTCTCCCTGGTTCACCTTCTCCCTGATATCAGCTTCTTTGTTTGACACAACTGGTTGATATCCAGGATCCTCTGTGGTCACATTCAACATAATTATGTCTTCAACCACAAACTTTTCCTCATAATATGCATCATGTTGATGCCACTTCGGCTCTTCTAAATCTGTCCTATCCCCTTTCTTGATCTCAACATGAGCTAAATCTGCAGTTTCCTTTCCTGTCCCCTCGAGCCTCTTGTCCACACCAGTGTGTTCAGGTCGGCTGGAGGAGTCTGGATGATTGGACACCCACAGGGACTCGCTCCTCAGAACACCTTGGAAAAGTAAAGATTGTCAGATCTGTTTCGAAACGATAAATTAAGCTGGTAATGTTGCATAACAAAGCATCACTGACCGTCCATCATGGCCCTTTGTCGTTTTGAGGTCACACATCGCGAGTCGCAGCATTTACAGATGACATCGTCCCCAGAGAGGGCTTCCCACCTGTAAAGAATCTGTCATTCTCCCCCCCATAACAAGGGTGTACCCAGCTTTTAATTACTTTGAAGGTTCAAACAAAGTGAAAGAGTTTCAACAAATAGGACCACAAGTAAGATATTTCTGTTAAGAAAACAGTTGCAAGAACAAGCCCTGGGAGTCACTATTTGATGCTTTGGGGCTGAGAGTGGGTGATCAATAAAGTATCTTTCTAGCTTTCCTCTTCTGTTTGAATAAGCTAAACTCATAAAAGAACCAAATGGTTGAGAGCAAGGAACTAGTTAGATGTGGTCTGAATGTTAGGTACCTCAGCTTAAAATCTTGAATATTTATCATGATTTTAATGTTTTAGATTATGAAATAATTTGTTATATAGAAAAATATGGCATAAAACATAATTCAATACGATCATGCCAGACATTTGGACTTTCCTTACCCTGTTTGTGTGTAGGTGCAGGCCTTGTGTGCCTGGCTCGGACCAGCAGATGAGACATACAACTGGCAGTGCATACTAATCTGAAAGAAAAAGGAACAAAAAGTTATAATTATGCTAGTCCTGCCTTTTATAAGCGTCATCTCACCTCAGCATCCGGGTCGGTGACAAACTGAAAGGCCTTCATGGAGAATCTTATGCTCTCATCCGTTTGAGAGACGAACTTTGACGCGCCTGGCTCCAACTTGCTGTCTATGAGGCAGCTGTCCGTGTCAAAACCATACAATATTGTGGATATGTGGAGGAGCAATGAAGACACAATGACTGCACAATACACTCACCCATAATTGTCAATAAGGGTAAACTTTACATTTGGTTTGGAGTCGCTCACTGGAGCTGCAAAACAGTTCTTGATGTACAGTTTTTGACCAGCGGTTAAAAGCAGAGCAGAGACCTGGAAGTTGACCATTTCCCCGAGCTGGAAAACCTTGGATTTGACTTGATTTTCCCAAGTGTCTAAAAAAGAAAAGTAAAAGTCAACCATATTAACAACTTCACTGTATAGTTAAAAAGTACACAAGTTTTCTGGTGATTTTGTCACTTTGCAAAGTATAAGATCTGGTTTAAAATCAAAAGGGGAAGATATTTTCGGGTTAACTTTTTAGTTCCGTCTTTGACTCTGATGTTGAATGCATTTTCACAATTATTGCATCATGCTCTGTTACAGGAATCTTTCTGGCTTATTGGGTTTTCAAAAATGCTCAAAAATCCCACTGCAAAATGTGAGCGATGACTTAAGAAGACTGAAACCTCAAGTGGCGGAAGGACTCACCGTCCATCAGCTGGATCTGGAAGTCGCCTCGAGTCGCCCTCAGCCTCTTGTGCAGAATGGGAGTTTGCCAAGTGGGCTGTATGGCCAGTTTGTGCAGGTAGTGGTTCCTGGGAAAATATTTACAAACGCCTCATCACATTTAGATGCTACCAGTTCATTTCCCCGCAGCGCATATACTGGATGGATGTTCAAATGATGGAGCAGGGGCCAAAAGCAGCCATCTCCCTTATACTTTCACTATTCCACATCACATGGATAAAGTGTTGTGGCTTCTCTGCTCTAAAAAGGCATATGTCACTTTATACTACTGCCACTTTAACTGCACTGTTCAGTGTCTCTTGTGTGAACAAGTGATGTTTAATAGATCCATGGTGAACTTGTACATAACAGTGCATGCCCCACCTATTTTCACTCTTACAAGCCTGTCCGGCCGGAGGAGCGGTTCCCTTTCTCAAATGGGTCTCCCTCCCTGTGGGTTTCCCTAGTTCTCCTCCAAGGTTTCTCACTTTTTCTCACTGGGTTTTTTAAGAGTTTTTCCTTGTCGATGCAGGAGGGTCTTGTTGGACAGTTAGTGTCCAACAGAAAGGATTGGTGATGATCAGGACACTTTAACATTGTTTAACATACATTTAACATGCATGGACATTTTCTTCTGTGTGTGCTTTATATTCTTCATGTGTTTTATCTGTTGATTCTCTGACAGATGACTTCTGTTGTGACTTAGGGCTATACAAGAATAAATTGTATTTTATTGTATTGTACAACTTTTCACCTCAAAGCCACTTTGTTACTTCCAAAATAATTCTGATTAAGGCTGAGGTATAACAGCGTAAATCCATCCATTTCTGGGTTGGGGGGGGTGGCCAGAGATACCACCCAGTGCACATAGAACCAGCCCCTCTCTGATCCTCCTGCAGGCGGTGAGTCCACAGGAGGATGGCTGCTCTATGAAATAGCCTTGGTCTTTCAGCGGGGGCTTCATAATAATAGTGTATAATCTGTAGCAAAGTGGCTGAGTGGTTAGCACTCTTGCTTCTCAACAATAAGGTCCAGGGTTAAATTCACATCCAGACGGAGCCTTTCTAAGTGGAGTTGAATGTTTGTGTCTGTAGGTTTCCTCCAGGTGCTCTGGTTTCCCCAGCCACTAGAACATATACAATTGCTCCCCTCTCTCTGGGGCCAGGATGCCCCTGAAAAGGATTCTGAAATGTCAATGGGACTTTTCTGGATAAATAAGTCAATGATAAAATAGTGATTTTTAAGAGTAAAAAAGGCCTTACCTCGGATATCGACATTCAATGTCCACATGAACAGGATGGGCATTACTTGGAAATCGCTTTGGAGAGGGGTCATAGTGCAGAACAAACTTGTAGAGCAGATAAGAAGAGGACAGCTGTGGACAGAGGACACTTTGTTGCACAGGAGCAGGACAACCTGACACGACCAGAATGTTAGTGCGACAGGAGGGAGTGACCCGACTCCTGTCAGAGAGCACTACTGTCACCAGCCCTACTTGGCCCCACTCTGTCCACAGACGTTGGATATCTCTACCGATGTTTCCATTGACACTGATATTATTATAGATCTATGAACCAGGTACTTATTAGTACCTCCTTGACCCTGGTTCTAACCAGGTAGAGCTGGTACTAAAATGTTGTACTGAACAATTGGCCAGAGTGCTGCAGGAATCCGTGGTTTTCAGGAAATTTGCCCAGATAATGCTTTCTTGTGGGTAGGTTTCTAGGATACAGTACCAGATACAAAAGCGGCTGATGGAAACAGGGCTCATGACTTCCAACATAACTCTAGCCAATCTGTGCCAGGTAGAGCCCTTTAGAATAAGCTCGGCCTGGATAGAACCAGGAACCAGCTGGTACTAAAAATACCTGGAACAGGTTACCTGGTGGAAAAGTTTGCAATCAGGATAGAGTAGAGAGTAGGACTGGTTGAAACGGGACACTTTAGAACACCTTTAAACCAGTTCGGCCTGAATAGAACCAGGTCCAAGCAGGCACTGGTGGAAACGCTCCCAGTCAGTAGTAGAGTAAAGGGCCGAGTAGGGTCAAACAGGGCTGTGGCTTTAAACCCATGGCGTTACCTCGTAGTGGCTGTCGCAGTGTGAGAGCGGGTAGGTGAACAGCAGGTCTCCATCAGCCCCCTCCCCGTTGCTTGTGCAGCTCGTACCCAGTCTCAGGTCGTTGGCGCCGGCCCCCAGCCCGTAGAAGCTCTGTTTGACGCGCAGGACTAAGTGAGGCCAGGCGCAGGTCACCGTCACGTCCTGGGGCCCGGGGGTTTGTGTGTGTTCATCAGACTGGAGGGACCCGGGGAGCACGGTGAGGGGACCGGGGACCACGGAGAGGGGACCGGGGACCACGGAGGGGGAGAGGGGCTGACGCGCGACTGACGCAGCTTCTGTGGCTTTTGGTAAAGATAGTTTTACTAAAGCATTTCCAGAAACAGTGAGTTTTGTTGTTGCAGATGCAGAAAGGCCGGACACTGCAGCAGCGAGTAGGAGATAAATGTTCCACTTTGTTGCCTTCTCTAACGCAGTGACCTGTGTTTGCTTTCCCATCATTCCGCGCGTCTAATCCCAACACCTGGATGTAATAAGTGACGTGTGAGGAGCACTTAAGCTTCAAACTGTCATGTTGATAGTATATCTTTCAAAATCAGCCTCCGAGATAACAAATTACAAATGTATCACACAACAAACTTTATTCACAAATTAAAATAACATTTTTGACACTATTTTACAGCAGCAACATTTGGAACACTGGGACCTTGTGTTCAGTGCAAGTCTTTACAGGAATATATTAGTTACCTCTTTATCTTACATTTTTTGCAAATGTCAATAAATATTTAAATATTAAATTCCATGAGAATCACAATCCTTAAACTGATCATACATAATCAGGCGGTGACAGGTTGTTTGTAGCCTTCTAGATTTTGGAAATATCTTCAAAAGTTCTGTTCAAGATGTTTTTTCTTGTTGCACAGAGCAAATAGAAAAGACAAAGTGACAGATCATCTCATAAGACACCGTGTGCTTGTGTAAGGCGGTTATCGAAACACAGGAGATGTGATGTGCCTTCATTTGAATTCAAGTAGATGTCACATTTAGAAGTGTTTATATTAAATAAACTGGCAAAGCCTCATTCAGTGGACTTGTGCTGGTGGACCGTGAAGAATGAGGGTACAATATGAGGCTAAACCAACCACTGACTTCAGAACCCAAATCCATAATGTAACAAAAGTGTGAACAAGACAACTGTAAACAACTCTTCAAACAAAAGCTCTTTGGAAAATAATATCTTCATGTGTCTTCAAGGACTAACCCAGCTTTGCCAGCAGGGGGCTCCACGGGAGTCCTGTGCAGCAGCTGCAGAGTCCATGGTCCAGAGTTTGGAGCAGTTTGGAGACAGGTGCAGAATGTCAGTGAGTGCGCGTCCTTATACACTGCTCCCAAGTGCTGAAGACTCGGATTCCGAATCCGTTTCAGAGTCCCTAAAAATCACACACGGCCCAGTTAGCTCGGAGTCTTCTGCAGAACTTAGACATTTACTTTTGAAGGTGGTGGAAACAGCAGCAAGTCCTAAGCAGCTCTGAAACAGTTTTTTGCTTTACAATTGTTTTAGATTGTTTTTTTTACCAGTAAATGTTAGAGGATGATTCACGGCCCCAACCAAGTAGACTAAGTGTGTGTGGTGTAAACCTAATTTCTTTTCTTTTTTAAAAATGCTAAAGATTGTAAATTTCTCAATTGTGAGATTATTAAGAAACTTTATTTAAGCATTCGGCATTTCACTCTGGACCAGTGCAGAGAAAAAGTCAGAACCAAGATGCTACTCCACCTCTGCTGCTGTGACCTAAAGCACTATTGCATTTTATTATTATTGTTAAACCATGGTCTGTGAGCATTCCAACGCTAACTGCCCTTGCATTATTTTCGTATACACGCACGCGTAGTCTGGTAAGTTTATAATTATGCTCTATATCCGCCCGCCACAGTTGTTGCCATAGTAACTGTAACAGCTGGATCCAAGAAACTTTTAATTAGGTTATTTAGCCGTAGCAAGTGCCGGATAACATGGATTTTGAGGTGAATTATACCATTTTTGGACATAAACATTTTGCGGAATGGGAAGAAGAGGAGAACCAAGAAGAACGGCAAAAGCAACAACACAAGGAGTGAACATCGGAGCAACTAAATAGAATTGAAGATGAGAAAGAGAACACCAAAACCAAATGGGCTGTCGCTATTTTAAAAGACTTTAAAAGAGAAGGGTAGAAATTCTGATCTAGGCCTACATTTGACGGCAGTTGATTATAATCTACGTGCTAAGAAAAAGTAGTTCCCTAAGGCCAAAGTTTTGTTTTCAGACTTGTTAAATAATCCTTGTACTTTGGCATATTTGGCTATTTCAGTAAAGTCAATAAACATTTGTTACACTTAAATTCACGGGACCATGGAAAAAGCAGATTAAACAACGAGGAGCCGTGCATAAAGTAATAATGCGCTTGTTGTTTAATCCTTACTTAGCTACTCTTAGAATTATGATTTGTTTTATATGTATGGATGTGCTTCTGCTGCTACTGGACAGCTGAATGTCTCGTACGGGGGACTGATAAAGTGTCTTTCTGTTCATCTATCGAGAATGTAAAAAGATCAGTAAACTTACGTAATTTCCTTCAATTGTTTCTGATTGCATTTTCTTGTCTCCTCGTCGATTGGGTATGATTTAAATATGAGCAATCCCAAAACAATCAACGCAAGAGGCACAGGGCAGACCAGCATCTTCAGGGTTAAACTGACCGACCCCGGCTGGGAGCAGCCTCCGGTTACATATCCTGCAAATCTGTAGAAAAATGCACCAGATATAAGTAGATTGTCTGGGTTTAGTGCGGCAACAAAAGCCTGGTATGTTTTGTATAACGTTAAAGTACAGAATGAGCTTACTTCAAACTGAGAGTGGAGACGCCCAAAGACACACCAGAGGCAAATTTCAGGAAGAAAACATAGAAAGAATAGAATATTGCTTCGTGTCCATGGACTTCTGGATTTTTAAGTTTGAAATCATCCACCACATCAGGAAGCATGGACCTAAACACACACAAAAACACACACAGTTTTGAGTTTGAATGCGTTCAGTTGTTAAGCCTAGCGTACATCGAGTAACTGGAGACAACTAGTTGCAAGGCGGCTTTTGGCAACTGAGAGTAGATGATGGAGATGATCAGTTGCCGAAATCGGTCGATGTGAGCGCTCTTACAACTGGAGATAAACAGTCGATCTCTGGATTCAGTCAGTTGCCCGTGTTCTACTTTTCGGAAACTAGTTGTCCTCAGATCCAGAGATTTCACCCGATGTGCACGCTCCAACAACATGTGTGTATTGCGTGTATTGCGCGCCCTCTACAGTTTATGTCAGAAAACACACTGTGGTTGAGGCCAGTGGCTGTCGATGAACGCGCTGTTATTCCCGAGACTGGCCTGCTACTAGGAGTTGCCCGTTTTCGGCAGATTGTCGATGTGTGCGGGGCAGCAACTCATAGGCGACGGATATGCCAGTCCGATGTACGCTAGGCATTAATATTTCAAACATAAAGCGATTGCTCACCAGGGCAAAAGGAACGACGCTGCCACACTCACTCCGGCTGCTATAGACACCAGGTAGGATATCACCAAGTTGCTTTGGATGGACACTATGAGGATCATGAAGGGGAGCGCCCACTGGACAGAGACAGAACATTGGTTTGATTACATTTGTCACATGTTACTCTTAACATACGATTTCTATCTCGCTTACAGAGTTTCCGATATAAACAGCGGTCTTCTTGCCAAATCGAGAGAGGAACCATTGCCAGAACGGGATGGTGACCGTACCAGACAACTGCAAGAAAGGCAACAGCAAAGAGATAAGTGTGTTTCAAATCTGGAAATATGAAACCAGTGAAGAGATGAGTCAGACTTAAGTTGATTCAATGTGAAAGTGAAAGTAAGTAGCATGGCCCGAGAGCACAGCAGCAGACATTCTTTTGGAGTGGCCTCATTATGTTGTGTCTTTAGTGGAGAATGCAACACAAAGAACAACAAAGATATCAAAATGCAAGGCCTTTCATTGAAAAGTTTTTTGTGGTTTCATTTTACAGCGACTGCACTTTTCTAGCTAGTTTTTTTCCTGTTCTTTTGACCTCGTTTTACTCATATACTTGGTGCACACTTGGGGCTTTTGCACATGTATTCCAATTGGGTTTTACTGCAAATGGCAAATAAAATGAGCCTGAATCTGATCTTGTAATACTATTACATTTCTCCCACTGGGTTTTAGTTTTTTTACATGGACATTTATCAACATTCATGGACCAATAACTATGTTTTATTTAATTTTTAACTGTTAATTCTCTGATCTGTGTTGGTGATTTCAACAGTTTTGTTAAGATGACTACTGTTGTGATTTAGGGCTATACAAGAATACATTGAATTTAATTGATTTGAATTGAATATTTAAGAAGTTTTAAGACCCTGAGTTATACATGCATGAAGTATAAACCATATTTATTTTGAAATGAAAGAAAACTACCTATTAGTGCTGGTATATACTGCATATATATATATACATATGTGCATAACTAATAGGTACGGTCATGTTCTAGTTTGCATACCCTGGGATTATTTCTCCGGTCACAGTCCTAGACCACATCAACCTCAACACAAAAATGTGGCGGTGGTGGTGCTTGGACATCTGTGGTTAATCTTTTCAAATCGCTATACAAAGTAAACTAACCAAACGACTGAGGTCAAAAGTTGATATCCTCATCTTGGGTTGGGAAAAGGAATGGTTAAACGGTTGATAAGAAATGCAAGTTCACACTGAGAGCTGGTCCAAATGAGGAAGTTGTCACATACAGTAAAACGGTGCACGAGAGTTTTGAGAGTTCATAAACAATCTCTCAGCATTTCTATTCTCTAGATAAGAAACCATGAATGTAAACTTCTGAGCTGACCTGTATGTAATGACACAAATGTATGTATGCACCTAAAGCTGGGGTGTCCAACTTTTTCTCATAATTATGTATGTATTTGTCTATACTTAACCAAACTGTTTTGAGAGCAAGGAACTCATTTTGTTACACGAGTCATTTCCACCGGCCCTGCTTGGCCCTACTTGACTCCACCCCCATTGGGGGAGTTTCCACTGGCCTAGTTTAATAAGGTACTTTTTAATACCTGCTTGGCCCCGGTTCGATCCAGGCTTGTACTAAAGTAATCTAACTGATAGTGATTGGACAGAGAGCTGCTGGAAGCCATGGTTACCCAGGAATTTTGACGGATACTGGTTTGTTGTGAGTTACCAGGATATGGTAGCGGATACTAAAGCTTAACGGAAACACAACCAGGAAGAGTCAAGTCGAGTAAAGCAGGGCCAAAATAGGATAATGAAAACAGGGCTATAGTTCAAAACACTTTGGAAAGTTAGGTACCCAAGCTTTAATATTACAATGTCTATTGTGTGGACTTAGTCATTTCATGTCGATCTTATATTTTTAAGCATGCCTTATTTTTATTTTTTACTCTACTAAGAGCCAAAGTAATGTCCTAGTTTATGACTTCTTGTATGAATCTGAATTTTGAATAAATCAAAATTCAGATTCTGATGTAATCTTATTGACTGTTTCTGTGTGGGATGTCTTACCATGATTACAAGGAGGATGTTCTGGAAGTCGTTGCGGTGGCCGAGGGCGTAGGTGATGAAGAGGGCAAAGTTACCTTCTATGAGCTACAAAGAGAGAGAGACGGATGCAAATGTGAAATATTTTTTACAATACATCATTCGCACTCAGGGAAATTGACGAGCTCTTACCATAAAGCCCAGAGATGTGAAGAGGAAGCTGATCACCAGTTTTACATACGGGCCGTGGCTCATCACCAGCCACAGTCCACGCAGGAAGGGGAGTGGGGCGGACTTTTCCCGGATCTTATCTGAAAAGAAAATATTGACTTTATAAGTATCTGGCCATTCTGTTTAATCTGATTATCAAAGGGTTGATAACGAAATGCCAATTCAAACTGAGAGCTGGTCCAAATCAGTGGGAAAAATGTTTATAAATATCAGCGAGGCCCACATTGAGAGGAATCCGCTTCCAGGCTGTACATCCAAATGATCTGAACTGATTTCATTGAGTGCTTTCAGATCCAGACTGAGAGCACTTGAGACATCCTTATTGAAATGTATCCGTTTTAATAATTCGTGATTTCGTGAATTTTAATAATCTGTAATTGTATGTATCTGTATGTAACTTTTGTCCAGGACCCCCTTGAAAAAGAGGTTCTTAATCTCAATGGGACTTTCCTGGTTAAATATAGATTAAATAAATCCAGGACTTGTCTAGTTTATTCATGTACTGGCTATTTCCATATTCCACAAACACTTTGGTGATGTCAATACTCTGTAGTGATTCAAACTCATTGGCCGTATAAAAGGAGTGGACGGACAAAATGTTACTTTAAGAATGTATTGTATTCAGGGACACTATGATAATATTGTGTCTTTTATATTATGGGAATACAGTCACGTGATAAAAAAACCTGTTACATTGAGGCGAGCACCAGGTTTGGTAAGTCAAATTTAAAGGTGCAGTAAGTGATTTTGTTAGCTTAGCCACAAAAATGCCACAATGTCCAAAGCTGAATGTGCGTTTTTGTGTGAATAAAACATTTTTGGGGCTTGAATGTAGCTCCATCAAATGCACTAGTGTTGTTTTTTTGGTTCGTATCCACAGTGTGGGTCTTTTCCTGTGTAAGACATGCAGCCGATACCTTTATGTTCCTTCACACCCAGGAACAGCACCGCGGCACAGAGAACGTAGATCACACAGATGACTCCGGACGCAAGCATGTAGGCATGTTTCTGTGGGAGGAGCATGCAGTTAGTGGTAGACCCCGGGCAGAGAACAGGACTGTCCGACTCTTTCTGGTCAGGGTCGAATTGAAAGAGACAAAAAATACTGGTTTTCTTGCAATCAGATAAGATTCGTCCCACATTGGGGAAATTTAAAACTATAATTGTTTTGTGACAATTTACTTTTGTTTGACATGAGTTTGGAGATTCTTTTCTGGTAGAGTTTTGACTTTCCAGATAAAGGCAAATTATCGTGGTCCATAGTTTAGAGAGTTTAAAAAGCCTTTATTTTTTCATGGTTGTAATTCAAAATACCCACCAACGCGTTTCAGACTAGCTTGGATTTCTACAGGATGCAAAAGAAGAGATGAAATTGAAAACTGATGTGCCATATACGTTTATCAGTAAATTAAAAGAGTTATTTTGTTTAATCCTGGGTAAAAAAATAAAAATTGACTAAATTATAGTTTTACTTCTTTCAAAAACTATGTTGTATGTTCTTAGTATTTCTATGAGTGCAGATTAAATAATGGTTGTAAAATTTTGTCAGAATAAATACATTGTTTCATAAAAAATAAAAATAAACTTTAATATAATGTATAACATGCCATAGTAGCACCATCTATGCTGCAGGTTAATAATAATAATGATGACTATAATAATAATTATTGAAAGAATTATTGAAAAATACAGCAGTTTCTTACCGTATCGTCAAGAGAGACTCTGGTCCTGTTGATCTGTGAAGAATTGGTGGTAAACGAGACATTGGGCTCCGTCTCACATTCCGCAGTAGCCCCGCCCACTATCTGTCCTTGTATGGCGGTGCCCAGGACGTTCCCCAAGACTTCCATCATCATTCCTGGACATCATTCCAAACAAAAAAACGCCGTCAGCTTCACAAGTCACACCCCAAAAACAAATAACCCTAACGGTTAACCCCTAATAAAACATACGGTAAGCAGTGGCCGAGTCCCTCTCCTTCTGGTCTTTGCTTATGAACATGGTGAGGGCAGAGTACGGCACGTGGAAACACTGGAGAGAAAAAGAACACTCGGATCAGGACGTGGGGTCTTAACGAACGCTGAAGGTGCCAGATCTAAAACACAAACCGTCTGCATGGACTGGAACAGGCAGTAGAACACCAGGTACCAGACCACTTTGCCTTGTGCGAATGGAGGCACATACCAAATCAGAAAGTAGGTCAGCATGGCGAAGGGAGTAGATATGAGGATCCTGTGAAAAAACAAGTGTTATTGTGATAAAGGATGATGATGATAATAATAATAATAATGATGACGATAATAATAATAATAATGATGACGATAATAATAATAATAATGATGATGATAATAATAATAATAATAATAATAATAAAAATAATAATATGTGGCATACTCATAAAGTGTTGGAGTGGTTTAGTAGATAAAGCATGCACTGAAAAAACTTTATATAATAATTAATGGTAAGTTTCTTTGCTTGATATTTTTTATATGTAAGATTATTTGACTAGTTTTAAGATTATAATACTTCATAATCTTGTTAGAGAAAAAAAGTCTGAGCGGTGAGGTTTTTAATGCTTGTTTTAAGTATTTTTTCTTGTTTCCAGACTTAGATAAAGTAATTAGGATATGCTATATTCTAAGAAAGCAATTCTCAAAAATGTTTAATAAATAAGAAAATACTTGAAATTTTGGGGCTAGTGTTATTTCATTATTTTCAGAAATCTTGTCATAGATTTCTTCTATTCTATTGGAAGATCATTTTTCTTATTTTAAGCACTATTTTACTTATTATTCTTATATTAGTTTTATAACTTTATATATATAGCGTTGATAAATGTGTCTTGGATTATCACCACAGTCCTTTTGGTTAGACCGTCTAATCTAACAGTAACAGACCCTCCTGCTTATCAGCAAAGAAACCTCTAAAAAGAAGAAACCTCAGGCATAATAATTTTCAAACAGCAGCACAATACACATCTGTTCTTATATACATTTAATTTATTCTAAAAATTTAACCCAACACATCATTATAATGTATTTAATAATTTTAATGTAATCAAATATAAAAATGTTTTTAACTGAATATTTGGTCCAGTTTTGCCAAACAGAAAATAATGTCAACATAAGCAATTTTCGGAAATCCATTCTATTTCTTCCGGCCCCCGACCAGTTCCTGTTTCTTTCTGTTTGGCCCTTGACCAAAATGAGTTTGACACCCCTGGCATAGACCAAGGAATGTTTTCACTGTTTTTCCTCACCTGCTTTTGGTGAATACAAAAGTGCTTCCAGACAAAATGTTATGCCACCACAGTATTTCGTTTTGATAACGTCTAGTTTTTGCCTTTTGAACCGTGGTAACCTTCCCTCCCCCTCGCACATTCACAAAGTTGCAAGATGACGTTCCCTCACTGGTTTCTACTCATGGTATGTTGTGGGTTGGACCAATCGTGGAGCTGAGAGTCTCCCCTCCCCCCCGCAGCCCTGCACCGGCAGCAGCCCGGTATATTTAACTACACACAAGATAACACGGCATCATATAAACCTCCTAAAAGTATCATCTATGGTCTATGTCTGCATTTCATTATCTTATCATTTACACATCAGGGCTATTGCTGCATATTATTGTATCCTCTGTACACTCTCCTTTGGCACAATTCTATTCACAGATTTCAAGGTCATAGTTCTGTTCCAAGACACTCAATTCATTTTTATGGAGCTTAAGTATTAACTTTGAATATGTTAATGTATGAGCTTTATTAGACCGGAGAATGACATGTACTAAATTAATTATTTCATCCTCTTCTTTCCAAAATATCTATGACTCCATCTCGAAGGCATAGTAACTGCCGGGCACCTGCACTGTAGAGACGGTACTTTAGGACAAAACGGCACATACCACGGCATCATGCGGCCAATGCGAGTCCATCTGCTGCGACTGACCAGGAAGCCCACCGTGGGGTCGGTAACGGCGTCCCAGGCCCGGCCCACGAACAAGATGATGGAGGCGTGGAAGGGATCCAGCTGAAGGAAGGCCCACCATTAATAATTATTCATGTTCAAATCATGTGACGGCTTTTAACATCGTAGACACTCAATAGCACGGTGGCACTTTTTAAATGCTCTTTAACTTTCATTTCAACTTAGTTTTTAAGTGATTTTATAGTAAAGCACATTGGTCGCCTTGAGTGTTGTAAAATTATCTATACATAAAATATGATTGGTTGATTGATGTCACACAAATATAGAAGTAAAGTGACTGAGTGAAAGAAATGCACATATCAGTGACAGCTTTTACAGCTAGCTAAGAAGCAAAGCAGCTTCTTAACCCTTTAACATTCACCTCTTGAAGAAAGCAATGCATTTTTTTTTTTTGATTCTCTAAGATGTAAGACACAAATAACTTGTTTTTATGTTTTTTATAACCCCTTTTTTAAATTCATTTATAGGCCTTTACCAAATGGGTGCGATGCAGTTTGATGCTAAAAGTGCCTTAAATCCCAATTCATTAGATTTCAGCTCCAAGTCAGGTATATAGTGAATCATTAAGAATTCCACCAAATGCTTGAGGAAAGCATTCAAAAAGTTAAAGATTCTTGTCCATGCTCTGTACACAAACATTATTACACATATTTTAATATATGGAGAGGACGGAGCTCCTTTCCCTCCTTTCAAAATGAAGAAAGTACAGCTGTATTTAAGAAGAAGTGCAGTTACTTATATTGTATATTCTTTGTGCTCCCTGTGTGCTCTTTCCACTGTCCTGTATGTGCGCTGCAACATTGACATTTCCCCACTGTGGGACAAATGAAGGTACTCTTTATCTCATTAACCCAAAGTGCTTTTGTCCGTTCCTTCAGCAGGGGTCAGTTGTTTGATAATTGGAGGACAAAGCTGCGTGTGTCAGGGTCAATATGCTTGACTCAATCTTTCACTGATACTTTACTATAGTTCAGAGGAATGTACCAGGGCCACATCCAGGAGGTAGATCTGGAGGAAGAAGCCCAGAGCACTGCCGGTCATCTGGTAGGGCGCTCCACCGACGGCATAGCACAGTTTGTTCCACACAGACAGACCATTTCTCGGTCTTTTTTTCTGGAAGGACACATGAAACACAAACGAAAACACTTTAAAAGACTGGATGCAGTGACCTTCTGTAAGAGCGAGGTGGGATCCCTGGACCTCTCCCCACTCGCCTGATGCAGGATTACACTAAAGCCTGGATGATTGTGCAGTGTTGTGAGAGTGGGTTACTCAAGTTTACTCTCACACCACCTCATCTGCTCTGCCACTGGCTGAGGCAACTGGGTGTTCTGTTCTAGTTGAGTATTTGAAAATGTTCTGCCATTTTTTTATGATGATTAAAGCAATCTCCAGCATAATAATTTTGCTCTACTCTGCAAACATGCTCTACTCCAACACAAAAACGCAAATATGACCTGTATTTGTTGCATTTATCTCTTTTGCATATTCTCCTCTCTGTATAATGATAATCGTGGTCTGACTGCACACTACAGAGGGGCCACACAGGAGCCAGAGCGCTGGAGCACGAAGGGGAACATCATGAAAGGTGACTCGCTCTCTATATTTTATCTTCTAAATTTAGTCTGACAGAAACAGCACGAGTTTTGATCAGTTCATAGTATTAAAGAGCGTGCCGGTTGAAAGGATTCTGAGTCATGTCTCATATGAATGACCAGCTCCACGTCAGCTCACACCAGGGATGTTTTATATGATCGGCTTACGCACGCACACTGCACCTGAACATCCTACAAGTCGCACGGGGCTCACCTGGAGTGAGTTCCAAAGTCAAAAGCAAAGTATTTTTCATCGCACATAAGGAGTATAATGTTGGCGTTACCTTTTCCTTGAGCTCTGCGTTCACAATGGGCTTCACAGACAGTAAACCCGCGGCGTACTGCTCGGCTCCTTCTCCCCGCGCCATCACAGAAAATATTCCAAGTAGTGTTCCGAAGGTGCGATAAAAGAGGCACTGGTCAGAGAGGATCGGCTTCAGTACATGGTGCTGTGGCTCAGACTGAAGGTGCTTCTCTCCTTCAGCTCATTCATGTGTTCGGTGCGCGGCTCTACTACGCTCTGCGTCAGCGGTGACGCGCTCTCTGCTGTTCACTGACGTCCTCTTCTGCACCGCCCTGAACCACCATTCAATAAAATACCTTTAAATATAGATTAATGTGGGTGCGAGTCACGACCTATACACGGGTGGCTTCCATCCAAGCCAGCACCAGATATAGCTTACCAGTCCCTCTACACGTGGCATTCTGAAATACACAGATATCATGGCAATATCATAGACATTATTTATTCATCCTTTCATTTTCCCTCAATTTATCATTTCATTCTTTCTTTTTCCTATAAATCCTGTGAAGTTCATTTAGCAGGTGTAATATAGGTTAATATAATACCCCATTATAGGCCATGTACTCACTGAGGCGCTCAGAACCATGGACTGTAAGAACCACCGGTAAATAAAGACAACACAAGGGCGCCATCTTGTGGCGTAGATATTCTTATCACAATAGGTTTGCAGGCTTTCGATCAAATAACCATTGTATTATAGCAATGTTGGGCTGTAATACAACAAATATAGCCACAGGCGGTGATGAACGGCTCTTGCCAAGCCAGGTGTAAGGTTGCAAAACTCCGGAAATTTGAACAGGGATCTATTGGAATAAACTTAAAGGTTGGCCCCTCATGGGAACTTCAAAATATCGGAAGAAAGTATATTTTAGCATAATCGTGACTAAACAGATTCAAATACACTGGAATATCAACCATGGGCACACGCATGTGCACGGATCCATCACATGTTCAAAAGACACCTGGACCAGACCATAGACTGTATATATTAAGACTCACACTTGAGGCTGTGGACTAAACAAAGTTAAGTATATAATATTATGTGGAACTTGTTCTACTAAATAAATCTGTTGAATTTTTTGCAAGGATGTTTTTTATTACCACAGTTTTTCTGCTTGGGAATTATATGGTTTTATGGTAAATCACACTATTTTATGCTTTTGTCTGAAGGACATGGCCTCATTTACTTTGGAGAGTCTAGATGTGGTGCACTGACCCAGAGGAGGCAGTGTTCTGATTATGATGTTAATGTCAAGAGAGAGATTTGAACTACCAACCTTTAGTATTATTACAGTAAGTTACTGATCTGATACATTTGGCAGACCAGCACAGGCGAGTTAGTCCAACAGTGAAGATGATGCAAGTTTGGAGTGCACAAATGGATCTACTGCTACAAACTTTACCAAATTCACAATTGTTGTCCGTCATTTTCTATTTTTTCATATAAACACATCTACATTCTTTTACTCCCAGGGGCCTCGTCCCGGTGGAAACAGGCGTCCAGGTGGCATCCGAAAAAAAAATGCCTCTTAACGTGGAGAGGCAGCAGCTCTACTCCGAGCTCCTCCTGTGTGACAGAGCTTTTATCTCAAGGGTTTGTATCCGTGATATCATCCTTTCGGTCATTTCCCAAAAGGAAGTAGACTGACGACAGACCCATCCAGCGACCACATCACTGCATGTGCTGCCTCCATCCACGCCAGATTAAGTTACAAATGGTGTTAATATTGATTCTGAAATCAATTCCTTTTGCAACATGTTTCAGTGGTTTAGATCAACTCAAAAAACAGGTTTCAGACATACTACTATCTGACCATGTTAGGTTGCCCTTTTAACTTTTTCATTCAAATGCACCAGTACTGCTTCAAGTAAATGTTTTAAATCGTTTCTTCAATTCAATCATTCTCAAGCAATGGTGAAACTTTTATTTTAGGCTGTATTTTATTAGTGTGTCGTGCAGTGTTTTGTAATGTCTAGTAAGCACATGTCATGTCTGTTAATAAAATGTGGTATATAAATAAACTTGACCTTCCATCCATCCATCCATTTTCTTCCCCTTAATCCATTTCTGGGTCGGGGGGGGTGGCCAGAGATGCCACCCAGTACACAGAGCACCAGCCCCTCACTGATCCTCTTGCAGGTGGTGAGTCCACAGGAGCTGAGATCTTTCAGTGGGGGCTTCAGGCAAAGTGGGGTAATAAACTTGACCTTGATCTTTAAATAGACAGCATTACGATTTCTTTTTTTTTTTTTTTATCATTTTGTATTTTATTAGACACAAAACATCTGAAAACATTATTTACCCCAGTAACTTTCAGGTTTTTATTTGAACAAAAACAGAAACCAAGAGCAAAACTACAAGAACAAAATTTTAAAAAGCATTTTATACAATTTATTAAACGAGACACACAAAAGTCCATCGCTCTGTTAAAGAGACAGACCGCTGGACAAAAAACCCCCCAAAAAACAAGTTTCAGTCCGCAGTTCAGGACATTGACATAAAACCAACACCAGGGGGCAGTGTAAAATAACTTCAATGAGCTAATTTGAATCAATTATTAAAAACAGACTTTTCAAGAGATGCAATTGAGTTCATTAGCTCAAAACACACTTCAATTATCAACAAGTGATTCCTTTAATATTGAGCTTTTTCACCAACTTATAATAGTAAAATTAATCGCCAAACAGTATTTTTTTTTTATCTCATTATGCTTCAAATAAACATATATCCATAATCCTAGAAAATTAGCTGAACAAATATTGATCTTTTGCATGCAAGAGACCGTTGGCAGATAAAGCTGGTTAAATTCTATTCAGGGGTGTGTCAAAATGCGTCGTTAAGATCCCCAGAGACTAATAAAGATGAATTATTTATGTTTACCATAGTCGCATTGCCTCCAATTGATTGCAACATGACTGCCCTTATTATTGTGAACGACAGCAAAGGGTTAAAGTCCAGAGGTTTCGGAGCCATAAAGGTCATGGGGAAATCAACCATATCTGTTTCTAAATGATGTGCAGGGCTATACATTCACAGACCTGCCCTAAAACATGCAGATTCCAGTCACTGCTTTGTCATTCATAGGAGCTGAGTGGTCATGTGGGAGTGAGCTGGAGCATCCCGACCCCCGAGAGCCTCATTTGACCATCTCACACACATATGCTACTATAACAATCAGGGACAATAGAGGGTGCTTTTGAGGTGATAACTCAAGAGAGCGGGCTATTGTCGAAGTTAAGCATTGTGACGTTAACAAAGCCATGGGTAAAAAAGGTCTGATGCCGAGGGATACATGCGGATTTCCCATAGTTATAAGTTATTGGGATATATAGAAAAGATTGCATTATTATGGGTTTGTTGTGTGGTTGAAGCAAGTTTTGTATGATTAATTGCAACTAAGAATGGACCTAAAGAGTCTATGGAAGTGAAGGGAGTGAAAATGAAAGGACAATAGACGGGATCTTTGCGAATCAGAAAAATATGTGGCCATACCATTTTCAGTTTGTCCAAGCAACGGATACACAATGGGAGTCTGCGTGACATTAAAACTACAAAAGGCCGGATCACTTATACTTGTGTATCATTTTGTCTGTTTTGTCCTTACTGGGAAAACAGACTGGGTTTTTTTTTCCAAACACAAAAAGATTTCTTAATTAATAATAGGTCAGAAATGTGATCTAATTGTGTTTTTTAAATGACCTCAGATGCTCAAGACAACAGTTGGAGACATTCTAGGCGTATATTTTCTTCTATCTTACAAAACATCTATAATCCAACAACCCAATGTGTAACAAGCCATCTCTGTGTATAGCTTTTTTTCAAGGCATCACTTTGAGCTAATCAATTATTTCAAAAAATAGTTGTTAATTACAGATCTAATTGAATGTTAAGTTATGGTTTGGGTTCAAGCTGGAGTAACTTTGGAACCTCAACAAAATCACTTTGTCATAAAAAATCCATCTTAACACTTGTTGTTAAGATGTTTTCGGTCTCTGACATCTTCAGATCAGCCCCCACTCAGCCAATCAACTCTCAGTATATCACTTGTTTTTGTTTTAATTGTCTAATAAGTCAAGGACATCATGCTGTGGTCTGATTTCTTCAAATAAACTAGTCTCCTCCTGTTGGGTCAAACACGATCTATCCATAAAACAAAAAAAAGTTTGGTTCTACATTTTTTACTAGTGCAACAACCCTCTCATTTTAAGACAGTTTCTAAAAAAGGCCAATTCTGGGCAATCTTTGCTTAACACTTACTTGTGAAAGATGGGAGCAAATTGCGACTCCCTTTTGTGGGACTATGCAATTTCCCTTTCACGATCAATAAAGTCATGTTGGCTTCTCTTTGGGGTTTCTTGTTCCCACCAAACATTTGTAAACACACAGGAAGGCTGACACTTGGGTATAGAATTTGATCTAGTTTAAATGTAAAACAAAAAAAGCCATAGTTTTTAACCATGTGACAATAATGTAAGCCGACAGGTAAAACTCGGAAAATTAGAATACTGACAATCTCTGTAATTCAACTTAAACTCTGAAGTCATAATACTGAATAAACGGAATAAACGCATTACCGTTGTTTGTAATAATGTTGATGATTATGGCTGACAGTCTTTTTGGGGGGTTTTAATTCAATTCCATTCAATGTATTCTTGTATAGCCCTAAATCTCAGCTATAGCGCTCTTGGAGGACTTTACAAAACCGTTAAATTCGCCAACACAGATCAGAGAATCAGTTCAAAAACAGGAAATGCAACGATAAAAAACCACATAGAGATATTGATCCATAAAGGGGCAGATGACCAATGTCTGTAAATGTCTATAAAGTCCTAAAATGTTGATTAATATTGAGTGTCCTGGATCATCACCACCGTCTTTACACCCTCCTGCATTAGCAAAAGAAAAATGAAAACACAATTATCAACATTGTCACAAATAATGGCCTAATAATACACACAATCTGCCAATCATTAGCTTCACATTGTAACTACAGTTTGTAAATAGCCGTTTGAAGATTAATCTGATTTCCTGAGTTTCACTGGTCCATCCTTTGTCGTTGTGGCACTCTTTTACATATATCAATGGGATCATCAAAACTGAATTAGCCTCCAGCCTTAAAACAGGGAGAGACTTGCTGCTCTCAATCCATTTTACAACAAATGAATTGGGGCATGAAGCAGAAGGTTCAGTGAGAGGCTTCGTTAGTGACAGGACGTCGCCTTGCCACGCTCCGATCAATAATGTGATGGGACAAAGTGAGCTTTATGAGGAGGGGGCCATAAGGTCTGCTCATGAGACGTTAGTGCTCTTTGACCTCTGCTGCTTTTTAAATGTTTTTGAGCTTCTGAAAAATGCCTGAGGCTCAGGGCAACTGGTGTTTGATCATTGCACGTAACAGGTCACTGCAGATGTTTACACAACACTAATATTTCTTGCACTAGAATATACAGTATTTTATTATGCCAAAGTTAGAGATTGTATACTTCTTTATTATGCCAAAGTTAGAGATTTTATACTTCTTTTTTATGCCAAAGTTAGAGATTGCATACTTCTTTATTATGCCAAAGTTAGAGATTGTATACTTCTTTATTATGCCAAAGTTAGAGATTGCATACTTCTTTATTATGCCAAAGTTAGAGATTGCATACGGCTTTATTATGCTAAAGTTAGAGATTGTATACTTCTTTATTATGCTAAAGTTAGAGATTGTATACTTCTTTATTATGCCAAAGTTAGAGATTGCATACTTCTTTATTATGCCAAAGTTAGAGATTGTATACTTATTTATTATGCCAAAGTCAGAGATTGTATACTTCTTTATTATGCCAAAGTTAGAGATTGCATACTTCTTTATTATGCCAAAGTTAGAGATTGCATACTTCTTTATTATGCCAAAGTTAGAGATTGCATACTTCTTTATTATGCCAAAGTTAGAGATTGTATACTTCTTTATTATGCCAAAGTTAGAGATTGTATACTTATTTTTTATGCCAAAGTTAGAGATTGTATACTTCTTTATTATGCCAAAGTTAGAGATTGCATACTTCTTTATTATGCCAAAGTTAGAGATTGCATACTTCTTTATTATGCCAAAGTTAGAGATTGCATACCTCTTTATTATGCCAAAGTTAGAGATTGTATACTTCTTTATTATGCCAAAGTTAGAGATTGTATACTTATTTTTTATGCCAAAGTTAGAGATTGTATACTTATTTTTTATGGCAAAGTTAGAGATTGTATACTTCTTTATTATGCCAAAGTTAGAGATTGCATACTTCTTTATTATGCCAAAGTTAGAGATTGCATACTTCTTTATTATGCCAAAGTTAGAGATTGCATACCTCTTTATTATGCCAAAGTTAGAGATCGTATACTTCTTTATTATGCCAAAGTTAGAGATTGTATACTTCTTTATTATGCCAAAGTTAGAGATTGCATACGGCTTTATTATGCCAAAGTTAGAGATTGCATACTTCTTTATTATGCCAAAGTTAGAGATTGTATACTTCTTTTTTATGCCAAAGTTAGAGATTGCATACTTCTTTATTATGCCAAAGTTAGAGATTGCATACTTCTTTATTATGCCAAAGTTAGAGATTGTATACTTCTTTATTATGCCAAAGTTAGAGATTGTATACTTCTTTATTATGCCAAAGTTAGAGATTGCATACGGCTTTATTATGCCAAAGTTAGAGATTGCATACTTCTTTATTATTGCCAAAGTTAGAGATTGTATACTTCTTTATTATGCCAAAGTTAGAGATTGCATACTTCTTTATTATGCCAAAGTTAGAGATTGCATACTTCTTTATTATGCCAAAGTTAGAGATTGTATACTTCTTTATTATGCCAAAGTTAGAGATTGTATACTTCTTTATTATGCCAAAGTTAGAGATTGCATACGGCTTTATTATGCCAAAGTTAGAGATTGCATACTTCTTTATTATGCCAAAGTTAGAGATTGTATACTTCTTTTTTATGCCAAAGTTAGAGATTGCATACGGCTTTATTATGCCAAAGTTAGAGATTGCATACTTCTTTATTATGCCAAAGTTAGAGATTGTATACTTCTTTTTTATGCCAAAGTTAGAGATTGCATACTTCTTTATTATGCCAAAGTTAGAGATTGCATACTTCTTTATTATGCCAAAGTTAGAGATTGTATACTTCTTTATTATGCCAAAGTTAGAGATTGTATACTTCTTTATTATGCCAAAGTTAGAGATTGCATACGGCTTTATTATGCCAAAGTTAGAGATTGCATACTTCTTTATTATGCCAAAGTTAGAGATTGTATACTTCTTTATTATGCCAAAGTTAGAGATTGCATACTTCTTTATTATGCCAAAGTTAGAGATTGAATACTTCTTTATTATGCCAAAGTTAGAGATTGTATACTTCTTTATTATGCCAAAGTTAGAGATTGTATACTTCTTTATTATGCCAAAGTTAGAGATTGCATACGGCTTTATTATGCCAAAGTTAGAGATTGCATACTTCTTTATTATGCCAAAGTTAGAGATTGTATACTTCTTTTTTATGCCAAAGTTAGAGATTGCATACTTCTTTATTATGCCAAAGTTAGAGATTGCATACTTCTTTATCATGCCAAAGTTAGAGATTGTATACTTCTTTATTATGCCAAAGTTAGAGATTGTATACTTCTTTATTATGCCAAAGTTAGAGATTGTATACTTCTTTATTATGCCAAAGTTAGAGATTTTAGATTTTTTCCCTCATTATGCTAAAGAGATGTTGAACTTGCTTCTTTTTAGGTTTTTTTCCTTTTATTTCAGAGACAACCACAGAGTTATTCTTCATTTATCTTGTGTTTTTGCTCCTCATCCCTAATGTTCTGTAAGCGGAGATGCAACACTGACATTTCCCCACCGTGGGATAAATAAAGGATCTCTTATGCTTGATTATAGAATGATACTAGTGTGGTTATAAGAGCCTTTGTAATTACATCCTGCACCAGAGAGAAATCCTGGCTTAAGTAATGGCTCCAGGTTTGGTCAATATTGATTTGGAATGAATAGGATACTGGCTCGTCTCTCCTCACATCCTTTCAACACAGCTGCCTTAACTGTTATCTTGGATCTGAAGAAAGAGACGCTACTTTTTAATCTATTCGTTGTTATTTGTTTTAAAGATCATTCAAAATCATACACCAAATAGACTTCACTGTGAAACTACAGACATTAAAAAACATTTCAATAAAAGCAAAAGTTTGGCTTCATGTGAGGCTTTGTTAATTGAAAATGTGTAAAGTGTGTAAAAGGAAGCTGTTGTAGTTTTTGAGCTTCTTGGTTTTCCTGTTTGTATTCATTCTTGCTCTCTGAATATTCCTTTAATTGAATTCTAAGTTTGGAGTTGTAGAGAAGCAAATGTGTAAATGGAAAATGAGATGGGAGTAAATAAATGGTCTTCTTCAGGCCAATTGATTTTTATTTATGGATGTGTGTCTGTCTGAACTGTAAAGTCTCCTCAGGTGACTGCAGCACCTGTGTACAAAGAGCTGGTCCTCTGTTTGCACTCAGGGGAACAGCTCTACACACACCATCGTTATCAAAATGTTTTGTTGCTGTTTAAGCCATTGAAGCATTTACCTTTTCTTTCGACGCTCGACATGTAAATGAGGACAATCTGCTTTTAACTTCGGGCTTTTGTGATGAAAATCAGGGCGACTGTGACACAGCAACACAATCACTACTGCTCTGCTTCACTTCTATAGGTTTTGTTGAAAATCACAAAAATGCTCTTCGAAACTAATGTAAAGAACAGAGCTAATGTAAAGTGGATGCTTTCCACTTTATCTTGGATAACACGGTGACAGAAAGTTTAAAAGACAAGAGTTAGGGTTAAAGTTTATGGTTAGAGAATTACATATGAGAATGTGTTTTGACGTGGCAGATTGAATTTACTCAAAGTAAATGTAAAATATGGGAAAAGAACCAATGCACAGGTAACAAAAAAAAACTTGTAAAAACACATGCAAATAAGTATTAGCTTCAGTCTACACCTTTTCAGCCTTTCACTCTGCTGTAAAATTAGTGCTCTGTAACAATCTGTATAATTGTAAAGGTGACTAGAAATGCAATATCCCAATAATTATGATACACAGTGATACACAAGGCCAGAGTGAGTGTGTGCAGGCGTGTGTGTCAAGACTTTTTAGACTTTGTTTTGACTATTCTTGACTAGAAGCGTAATTATTATCAAGCACATATGTCAATGCACAATGCTTGACTCCATACAAAGCTACACATACAAAGAGATGACAACATTTATTTGCCAGTGCTCGTGGCCACATCCCCTGAGCACTGGAGTGAATGGGAGTGACCCTAACCTCGCCTTCTGCACCCCGATCATATTACACTTTTTATGACAGAGACTTATTGATAAGAACAGACTGAGTTCTTGTTCATTCAGGGGCGCTCGTGGGCGTGTCCAAGCCCCTGACCCCGCCCCTTATGCAAAAGAGGGGCTTACCCGGATCTACCGCTGCAGATTTTTTGGTGGTGGCGACAGAGGCTCCTCCCTGCACTTCTGATCGCCTATAACAGGATATCTCACTGGCGCGAAAAACGCACTGTGTGGTTTTCATTATACACCAGGGCGGACCTACAACCTGCAGTTCTTCCCCTGTGCTTTTATGCCTCTAAAGGGGTGCGATACATAACATCACAGTCCATAGACAAACTACAATATTGATTATTCCACTGGGACGCGCGGGGCTCCCTGCAGCTCTACTTGGATAACCCCATTTCTTTTCTTTCTCCTTTTGGGATTTGTGCGTCTTTCCGTAAGGTGAGATACTTTCTGACTCTTTGTGTGTTTGTGTGCTTTAAAACAAACTTAGTATCGGTTTGGAAAACAGTGAGACGTGTATTGCAGGCTTTAGTTTTTGTCAAGGCTGCTTCACATGACTGCCCCCCACGTCCAGGAACAAAGCAGCAGTAGTTACTTTGGTGGCGAAGTCTGAAGGTGTTGGTGATCTCACAGTGCAGAGTCATGTTTAAACTTGGAGCGTCTCCACCACAGACTTGTATTATGTGAAGCCTGCATCTGCAATCACTGGTGCCGTCATGCGCCGCTTTCACACAGACTATTGTTACTTTTGTCTGAAGCTGGATCGGCTGTTAATGACACTGTTTTATGTTCTCAGGGCGGACAGCGTGTTCTCCAGGCTCACTTGACAAAGGGTTATTGGATTGTATTCACTTCAGCCGCACTATGGCGTTGGACTGTTCACAGCATTATTTCTTTGACGGCTTGGACACCGAGGAGGATTTTTACAAGTCGACCGCACCGAGCGAGGACATATGGAAAAAGTTCGAACTGTTGCCCACTCCCCCCATGTCTCCCACACGGACCTTTAACGGGCCAGCCCTGCACTTTCCTCTGGGAGACAGACTCAGCTGGTCCAAGTTCTGTGGCCACGAAGACGAATACGTCCCGAGCAGCAGAGCGGAGCGGTGCGCAAACCTCAGCTCCATCATCATCCGGGACTGCATGTGGAGCAGCTTCTCCGCCAGTAAGCAGCTGGAGAAGGTCGGAGCTAAAGCTGCAGCGGCGGTGGTGAACTCTGTGGTGAACACTGGCGTGTGTCCGCTCCCGCAGAGAGCGCCCAAAGCCGTTAAAGCGCAGTGCGTCTCCGCCGCCACAGACTGCGTCGACCCCGCGGCTGTTCTCACCATCCCCACCGCGAACAGCAGCAGGAAGCCGGCTTCGTCGGGCTCAGAGTCTCGCTCCGACTCCTCTGGTAAGAACCGAGTAGTGCTGCCCTAAGTGCCCCACCCTGCGCCCCGCTCTGGATTATAGTGCCCTACAACAATGCGTAATGTGGAGAGAGGCTGTTGCATAACGAGTCCACGGTGCAGTGGGGTCACCGAGTGCAGCAGCCACCTCAATGCTCCTCAATGCGCCACATGCTTGCAGTGGATATGTTTTAAAAACCGCGCCCCCTCCTGCCTCTGCATTACGATCATAGTGCGGCAGTGGGGCGGCGCAGCTGATTTATTAATCTACCAAGTGGCTCTTTCACATTCCTGAATCGGGGACTGCCCCTGCCACCAGCCTGCAGTAGAAATAGCTGATTGATGCTCCGTGACAAATGTGTGGGTCACAGTTGACCTGTTCGCCTCCCCCCCATGAAGCATGCAGCCAGGAATCCACTTCCTCATAGTGGTCAGTGAGCCAGAGCCTGCGGTCACTACTGCCATTTTCATGTTATGATTGTTTAATGTTGTGTAAAGTCATCTTTGATATTAATTGTTTGTGTTTTTAGATGAGGATGACGATGAGGAGGAGATTGATGTTGTCACTGTGGAGAAGAGTAAGAGAATGCAGCTGATGAACGTCCGAAAGCCAGTGACCATCAGAGTGCGAGCAGACCCCTGTCCCAAACGCTTCCATGTGTCAGTGCACAGACAGCAGCACAACTACGCTGCCCGCTCCCCAGACAGTGAGCCAGAGGAGGAAGAGGAGGACGATGATGATGATGATGATGAGCCACAGTGTAAGAGGAGCTGTGCCGGTTCAGACGCCTCACTCACCTCCGATCCAGAGGACATAGACCGACGCAAGAACCACAACTTCCTGGAGAGGAAGAGAAGGAATGACCTGCGCTCCCGGTTCCTGGCTCTCAGGGACCAGATCCCTGGACTGGAGGCCTCCAAGACCCCTAAAGTGGCCATCCTCACTCACGCCTCAAAATACCTGAGCGAGCTGCACAACCAGGAGAAACGGCAGCAGCAGGAGAAGAAACGACTCAAAGGCCGACACCAGCAGCTGCTGAGGAAGTTGTCTGAGCTCAAGAGGTCCTGAGACCGGGCCATGGACTCCTTTGTGACTGTCATCTCAATGGCCTCATGGACATAGCTTTAAGTGCAGGGAATGTTTTGTTTGTCTTCTGGTCCATGAGCCTTACAGTGAAGATCGGGATATTTGTGATACAGAGTTTGCACATCGTTTAAAATGTAAAGAAAATGTTTCCTGAACTTTGATCTCCTTCAATAGCAGTAACTGAGGTACTTCAATTGCTGAGGAGAAATGACAATGGTCAACATCGAAATATAGCCGTCAGATTGTATGGTCGCGTCTCATCTTTGCACACTTTAATTCAACTGTAAATGCCTTCATGTGTACATGTGAATGATGACCCAGTCTTGTACATACTTTTTGTAAATAATAGCATATTTCTCCAAACAATAGGAGGCAGAATCCCAGATTTGGATCTGCTCTTCTGTGTGATGTGTTATATGGAGCATATATTTTGTTAAGAAAATGGGAAAATGGATAAAAATGGTAGCACTGCTGTACTTTATATCCACATGTCACTTTGTGATTTCAAAACTTCTCATGATTTTAAAGCATGTTATAATGATAAAATTTTATACATTCTTTGCATACCTGTGTGCTTCCTATTTTCTTCTTCTGCAGAAATGTACAAATCAGCTAATCCTGTATTGTATATCTGCCTCAGAGCGTCACAATCCTCAAGATATACTAACACTATATTTATTCTTCTCCTTTGACACCCATAAAATAAAGACACTTATCCCACTAAGCCATTTTTAATTGCCTGTAGTTATAGAGTATCAGCTGTTGCTAAATTTAAATCTACCCTTTATAGCAAATATTGAGCCTCATGTTCCATCCATCAATAATGAAAGAATAAGTGGATATAGCAATGATTGCGATAGAGCAGGAGTGGTCGTGCTCTCTGCTCCTCTGAAGGTTGTGGAGCCCGTCCTTCACCAGTGCCCTTGAGGAGTGTGGGGCTGGTGTATCCTCCCTCTGCAGCACTGCATCAGCTGCATGCCTGCTACCTGATCTCCACTCTTTCCCTGCACTCACAGCCGTGCCACTGACCTGTACGACGGAGCCCCCAGAAACCAGCAGACCCAACTCAAAGTACCGTGATGGGGGATGTGAGCACCGAGACTCACAGCTGCACTAAACACTAGAAACCATTCAAGGACCTTGTCAAACACAGGCAAAACAATCTAATCACTCTCTAATCCCCTCTTTCTATAAAACGTGTAATGTCTGAGGCTGTAATCTCAGTCAAGATTTCTATTGGTCATGGGGTTGTAATTAACAATTATTTGAATAAAGGATTGCAGTACTTGATTGCCTCCAAATCACTAGCTCTTTTTCCCTGCGGCTTATTAACAAATGTATATATTTTTATTTGAAAAGAGTGCCCCCTGGGTTTTGATCATGTTACATTATTTTGAGTCCATCGAGTTTAAGAAAGGATGGAAAGTTTGTTGCCAATATAGATTGTAAGAGTGCTTTGTCCATCACGAGTCAACAGTGCAGTAAAACATCTGACCAGTAAATCACAGTGTGTCCACTACAACATGAGGACTATCTATGAACAAAACATACTTTCTTTTCCAGTTAGTTCGTGCCATTTATATACAGGTGCGCTCAATAGTCCAGAAAGTACTGCAAAGATAGATACTTCATTGGTTCCCACAGGAGACATTCAGACGTCCAGCAGCAGAAACACACCCATCCTACAAACATCAATAAACACACTGTTCTAAAAGTTACTAACAGTAGAAGTAAAAAGCATAAGTTTAGCTCAGACACATTTGTTGTACTTAAAGACGAAGGAAAAAGGATCTCCAAAAACACAATAGATCTCTTATTTTAATAGATTCCACAAACACAAAGTTATATCTAAAATGGTTGTTTGTTTATTATACATTTTCCTTTTCAGCTCAGTTGGGAGTCATTAAACTGTACAGATCTAGTATCAGTCAAACCAGTCGGCAACTATTTAAATAATCAACTTTGTCTTAGTTGTTGGAAGATGTTATTTGTAATATCTTCCAGCCCCAGTTGACTATTTTTTTTCCCAATTACATAAAATATATACGTGTATATATATGTATATATGGAGAAGGACATTGACCAAAAGATTTTTGTCTCTACTAAAAGCCAAATTGAAATCTAACTTCTCAGGCTCTCCAACTACTCAACAATGTTGTTGTTGTTTTGATTATAAACTTTAGAAGTACAGCTTTGGTTGGATACCAACCATCTGTATACAGTACAGCCACGCCTCTTTTTTAGCCACACCCATGTTTAAGGGGCGTGGCTGTACTGTATTATTAATCTAATTATTTAAGAGTTACTTTGGCCAACTACAGCCCTGGTGTTGTCAGAATGTTAAGAAAACAGTGGTTAAGGTTGGATTAGCAAAGACACGTTTATGAACAAGCTGGGTTTATGAAATCCAATATTTATGAAACCCAAAAGCTAGTATGTGGCTTTTAAGATCATAATAATTCTTTCCTCTTTATTGATCCGATCGATCACATCCTCAACCCAATGAAAGGATCAGGGCCTGCCCACCCCTGATTTGAAGCTCCGCCCCATTTCAACAACACTACAATACCGTTGATGCATCTACATTCAGTTTAAGATAAGATGAGATATTATATTACCAAATTTAAATAATCTATGTTGTGTCTCATTTCTTATTTTTTACTTATATCCAATATTTGCTCCTTGAGCACACTCCTATGTACAAGCCTCTGCAGGCTCAGTCTGGCTGAGCTTAAGTCATTTGTTTAATAACTTTAGCAAGAACATTCAAGTAAATCCAGAGAGACCAGCCGAGCACGCCCTGAACGCCCTGAACGCCAACCGCCGCACACCTCACCTCTCTTTGTTACAGCTAAGATCATTGTTCTGTCTTTCTTCCCCATTTCAGGCCTCAACTCAGCCTTAAAACTTATGTTACACGACAGGACAGATGGCTGTGAGCATCATGGACTCTACCAGGAAACGAAAGTCAGTTGTAATCAGATATGAGGTTCTCTGTAGCAGAGGTCCCGCTTCAATATTTCCTGATCACAAAGGTTCTATAGAAAATCATTAACTGCATCGCTATAAAAGGGGGCAAGGTTTAAACGCTTTTTGTGGCTCTTTCATGAGGTGACTATGACTATATTCTGGGCAGACATGCAAAGCAATATAGCCACTGATATGCAAAACAGGAAAAGATGAAAGTCTTGGATGGTTCATAAAGTATTGTAATCAGGACATTCAAAACAGTATACCCTCTGCTTAGACTCATAATACTCATTCCCAAAACGTTTAGATACAGGTGAAACTTAGAAAATTAGAATATCGTTCATTCATTTTCTGTAATTGAATTTAAAATGTGAAAACCAGTATACATGGTACATGGACTTAGATGCAAAGTCTTTATCCAACAACTACGCAGACAACACTCAGATTTATGTCTCACTTGCTGCAGGTGGACAAGGACCAGTGGATTCACTGCTTTACTGTATCCAACAGATCAGTGAGAGGATGTAAAACAACTTCCTTCAGATAAACACAGACAACACTTTCCCAGAAACAAAGAGGGAGCGTCATCTGTCACCTACAGTCTCTCTCCCTAAAACCTTCAAACAAGGTCAGAAATCTAGGGGTAATACTGAACTCAGACTTGAATTTTAATAGCCGCATCAAATCAGTAACATCAGCAGCTTTTTACCATCTAAAAAAAGGCAAGGATCAAAAACATAGTGTCTAAAGCAGACTTGGAGATTCTTATCCATGCATTTGTCTCCAGTAGGTTAGACTACTGCAATGGCCTGCTCACAGGTCTGTCCAAACAGGCTGTAAAACAGCTGCAGTACATTCAAAATGCAGCAGCTCGAGTCCTGACTAGAACCAGGAAGTACGACCATATTAGTCCAGTCCTCAGGTCTCTGCACTGGCTTCCTGTGGCTCATGAGGATAGACTTTAAAACAGCTCTGCTTGTTACAAGTCTCTCCATGGCCTCGCACCAAAATATATTAGTGACATGTTAGTCCCATATGAACCAGCCCGGACTCTGAGGAGCACAGGGACTGGACTCCTGTTAGTGCCCAGAGTCAGAACTAAACATGGGGAGGCTGCTTTTCAGATTCATGCTGCTAAAATCTGGAACAAAGTGTGAGACAGGCTTCTTCCCTGACCATGTAAGACCATGTTTCTCTAGCCTTGAAATATCTCAATGGGATTTTTTATGGTTACATGGAATAGAATATAATAAAACGCTGCATGTAGTAAATCTAGTTTCATATTGTAAGTTGAGTTACAGAAGTAAATAGACTTTTAAACAATATTCTAAGTTTCGCCTCTCTACTGACCACTGCTGACAAAGTGCTACAAACTATTATTTACCTTTTGTTTACATCTATTCTGGGTCATTTCTATGTTCAAGTCAATTTTATCACAACAAAAATGATAACACAATAAAAGGCCACTCTCTGCCCCATCCTGTGGTCATCTCATTATGTCAGTGTGGCATCGTTATTGACAGTACGTATCCAATTATACCAGAGCAAATTCAGTTAGTGACATGGAATCTGGGAGTTTTTCTTATGGAAGACAATGATGTAAGACGATCTCTTGTGCTGTGAGATGTCCTTCCCTGGCTGTTTAGACTTCCTATACCAGCTCAACACGATTTTCCACTTTCTAATTTGTGCAACAACCTCAAACAGGAACCTTGAGAAGTCCAGGAGTTTTTTCACACACATGCACAGGCACACATGCAAGCACATACGCACACACAGTTGGAATATGGCTCCATTTAGAAGCATGTGTGCTTTATTTAAAGGCTGTCATTATTTTCCACAATAAAGGGCAGAGACAGATGTGATGTGCGGCCTGTTCTCGCAGAGCGCCCGTGTGAATGTGCATGAGTGTTGTCAGGGTGGGACTGTGGAGAATCTACAATTTACCGGATGTCAGAGAAGGAAATAAGGACACAAAATCAATAGAAATAGTAATTATAATACATTTTATGTGATAGAAAAAGTCACAACAGAAACATTTAAATACAAATGGTAATGCTAAACTAAATTGAGAAAGAAATTCTAAAAATATGACCAGGTTTGAGATAGGACTTGGAGAGTCCGAGGGGAGAGAGCATCGACAATCTCTCAATAAGGTGCACTTTATTGATCCCCGTAGGGCAATTCATCCTCTGCATTTGACCCATCCTGATGCCACTAAGGCTTACGTCAGGAGCAGTGATCGCCGTAGTAACAGCTGGAGGATTTAACCTAGTGAGCATGTTTTTAGTGGTAGGGGAAATCGGCGTACCCAGAGGAAACCTACGCAAGCACGGGGAGAACATGCAAACTCCACTCAGAAAGACCCCGTTCTGACCCGTATTTGAACCCAGGACCTTCTTGCTGGGAGGCGAGAGTGTTATCCACTCAGCCACTGTGCCGCAAATTGAACGAAGTTTTGAGGATTTGAAAACCCAGGTGCCACAGTGGGGCGGCTGCGGCTGTAAAGGGCCGAACTGTTGTTGTGTCCTTAGGCAAGACACTTTCCCCCACATTGCCTCGAGTAGTGTGTGCGTGACTGATCGGTGGTGGTTTGAGGGGCAGATGGCACGGATTAGCAGCCTTTTCTGTCCTGGGGCAGCTGTGTCCAGATATTCTATTTTACTTATTTAATAGAAATATTAATAGAAATATGTAAATACAGTGTAAAGTATTATGAGGGGAATTTTAAAATCTGTATTATGTTGAACAATATTATGTTTAAAAATGGATAACTAAACTTTATAATCCATTTAATCCAAGTTTTTCCCAAATTTTTCAGATGGGCTGAAATCAACTGCACAGCGGATGCTAAACTTCTATATTTGGACTTTTTCAAAATCCTATGGGGGAAAATGAATGGAAAATGTACTTCCGGAACCAGAGTGGACCATAAAAGCGGGAAGTCTCGGATCGCGGATTCTCGTCACTGGTTTAACATTTCAAGAATCCACATCTGTCAATCAATAACTCTCACTGCTCGTGTTGGTGCATGCCGCTCACACATCATAGTTGGCATTCGCAAACATGCATGTGAACGTTGAACCAGGCCAACTGCAAAACGGAACAGCACCTGTCCAACCTGCTCTGTCAGAATTACCTCATCGAATCGGAAAGCTCGCAAATCCGTAAAACATACAAACAACTGCCGACAATTAAGCAACTCACTGCTTTCCTGGAACGGGACAGGATCCGTTTCTGCAAGATCTGCATTTTTTCCTCTTCCCTGAAACAAAAAACATGTACACACGAGTGAGTAACATGTGATGGGTATATTGCGCAAGACTCTCACTTTAAAAGTATCGCAACCGGAAGCAGACCATTGTATTGTGATTGTTATGGCACCAAAACATATCTATGACCTACATGTAGCCACACAGAGCACAGGGCAGAAAAGGAAAAGGGAATTTGGTGCCATCTTGGGATAGCCTTATGATCTTAAGAATGCATGAATAATCGCTGATTGGGAGTTGTGAGCTCGAGATAAGGAGTATTTTTGCAGGGCTTTAAAGGTCAAGACAGAAAAGGAACATTGTGGGAGTGAAATTCTAAAGTTTTTTCACAATCTTTACTTTCTAGTGTGTGCCTACTGATCCAGATTCCTCTCCGGTGGTGTCACTGGCCTCCTCTGACCACCTGAAACCAACTCATGTAAATATATTCTAACCCAGCTCTGTATATACAGTAGCTCCGTGGCTGGTCCCCATGGAACCGCAGGTACTTATCCCCACCATGGACACATCTAGGTCACCTCAAGCGCATGTCTCGCCCTCCCCTCTCTAGGCCAGCCATTACGTAACACAATGATTCAATCTGAACAGGCAGTATATGCCACCACCCCTTCTTGCTACATCTGCCCTCAGCTGACTAAAAACTCTGGGTCAAAAGCAAAACTCAGCTGTTGTTCAAGAATACAGAATGTATTAATTTTTTGTTTTTTTGCTGCTTAGTAGATTAATTCAGGTCTGGGGTGAGCAAATCGTGTCAGCGGAGAAGCGAGCCTTTCAACTTGCTTGTCTAATCTGGAGGAGTTAATCCTAATCACGTTATTGTAAACACCAAAGCCATCTGGGTCCAAACACACAACAGGGTGCATTATAATTAACCCACCCAAAAGGTCCTGGAAAGCAGCACAAGGCAGGTCAGAAATCCTAATAATCTCCAAACAAAACTCCAGTCTATACCACTGATTATTCTATTTAGCTCTGTGTATCTATCGGGTTGGGCTCGCACAGCAAAAGATTAAATTCCCACATGTTGCTCAATTTGAAAAGCTGTCTTTCCAAAAAGCAGTTTTCTAAATAGAATGAATCCGGTTCTTCAAACACACAGCATGGAAACAGCAAAATTAAATAGTACATAGTTTGTTGTGGACCCCGACATGTTTTTTTTAAATTCTTACTATTAAGTATCAATCGTAAGAGGTTCAAATATTTTGCGAAGATCATTTCTCACACTACAATGGCAGGTTATCATTCATAGTATTCACTTTCCACAAAGAAAACAATGAGGGGGTAATTATGCCGGACATAAAAGTGCATCAAAAGCCCCCCGACCAAATATTTATATATATTTGTCATTCCGTCTGCAACACATACTGTACTTTGACGCCCGTGTAATAGATCAGAGTCGTGTCAAAACTGTGATCAACGTTAGCCACAATTACCAAGATTTAACAGAGACAGTATATTTCACATTCCGACATCTCGTTTTGACTTGCTCTCTAGGACCCAGTCTTGTGTCGTGTCTTGTGAATAGACAAAAGGTCAAAACTACAGGGCTTCACAAAAGGTCCAGCCATTTATTTGAAGGGTCCTAAAACAGATGATATTTTAGTGCATTTTTAAAAGAAAGAACACAATGGCAATGGAATACAATGGCATCCCAACCACACTATTTCTAAGATTTGCTTAGATATAGACAAAATGATCTACAGTGTGTCTAAGTTTGGGAATCAGCCAAAAGGGAGGACTTCATTGGGCAGAACTTGCTGTGTCACCTGTCCATATATAGACGTTCCACTCAGCCTGACCTCCTGGATAGACTCACTGCATTCCTTCACTATTTACCTTCTCAATTAATCTAAAGACAAGACAAAGAAAAGAAAAGAGCGCCGCAGGGGGCACAGAAGTCAGTCAACATGTGTGGAATACATTACAAAGCTGTAGATTGTGTCTTTGTTACGTATTTTGACAAGAAAATATGGTTTTATATAAATGTGGGATTGCAGAATTCAATTTGCCTGCTCATTTCTACACATACTTCACGTAACTAAGGATATGATTGAATAAACATATATTTCTATACTATATTTATTCACTTACAAATCTGTTGATCCTGATTCATTCTTACACAAATCACCAGGTTAAAGGTTTTTCCAAGACGATATTCAGAACATAAAATGACATTAGTGATTGATACATTTCCATGACTTTAAGAAAATTAACATTTCTGAATATTCAGCTTAATTTACAATGTCTGTAGGGGGTCATTTGCAGGGAAATTGGATATATTTAACATACTATCAAAGCCAGAGTACTAACCATAATCACCTAACTGGGTCATCGCTCTCAAAACAGTTTGGCTTCATCACTAACATCATACACAAAACTCTGCCGGCCTCTGTCACGTCTTTAGATCAGATTTATTGTTGTGTTATTGTTACTAAAAGAAGAAATATGATCCATTAATTTTACCCATTAAAATTAGGAAGTAAAATAAATGCTATGTTGAAACAAGTATGAAGGGTAAAAAATGTATTCCGCCTGTAACTCCTTATGCTACCACCAGAGGGAGCAGGGGTTTTAACGAATTTGAAAATTATATGTGCTTGTACAGAACATAATTACACACTATTACGGGACTGAGACAGGAGCCACTTTTAGAGACATGTTTTGTTTGTGTCCGGAGTTTGTGATATTAGATTTTAGACTTGCTTCTTCTTAAGCTATAGCGAGAATTTTCATACTTGGTTCTTCATTATGCTAGAATTGGAATCTTTATTCTAATTTAGTATAGAGTGAAGAAAATGACAAACTTCTGAGATCGTCTTGGACAGACAGAAGACGTGTTTTATTGTGGATGGTAGACGAGACACAGAAAAAGTTTCACAGAACGCAAGTGATATTATAGAATAGACAGTCCAATCAGTGGTTTTATCTAATCTTGTATCATTGAAGAAGATGACAAAGTCTGGGATCGTGGCTTTCATTCAGACAGAAGACATGTTTTATTGTCAATGGTAGAGACAGCACGAACACAAACACGACAGAATGCAGGTGTATTGTACAGCATGGAGGAATGCAGTCCTCCAATCAGCAGCTTCCACGGTGCCATGTAGCTTGGCCTTCAGAAGTCAAAACAAGGGAAAAGTACTGGCTCGTGCAAATGTAATAAGGATGAGTTTGAACTTTAACAATAGTTGCTTCAAAGTGTTATGAAATCTCACATTATGGTTAAAAGAGATTTTTAAAAAGTCAAGGCTGAAAAATTAGTCACCTTTAAAGGACCAGTATTGAAGTAAATGACAAAGTCTGGGATCGCGTCTTTAATTCAGACAGAAGACATGTTTTATTGTCGATGGTAGAGACAGCACGAACAACACGAACAACAGCAAGTGTATTATACAGAGCGGAGGCATGGAGACCTACAATCAGCAGCTTCCACAGTGCCATGTAGCTTGGCCTTCAGATAGACAAAACATCAAGTGGAAAAGTACAGGCTTCTGCATATGTAAGAATGAAGTTAGAACTTTAACCATAGTTGCTTAAAAGTGTTATGAAATCACTACAGTATGTACAAATCTGGCCAAAAGTGGTACTGCACTCTCCCTGATTCAGGTTGCCAGATATGCAGACGAATCCGGCTGGGATGATAATATCTGAATAAAAAGTTTTGTCAACAACAAATCAATAACCAACACCTTTTTCACAAAAATAGAAATCCTGGTTTTATTCCTTGTTTTCTCATTCATCATTTGAGAATCATAACAAGACCTTTTTTAGTTTTGCGGCCACATGATACTTTACCAGTGAGATTAGCTCGACGTGGTGAGTTCTGGCAACCCGGATCACGGACTTTCTGATTGGTGAAACGTTGGAGGGCGGGACATCGAAATAAAAACAACAACAAGATTTAGAGGCTGTAAAACTAATTTTGAAATCCAATTATCTCTGAACTATTGTTATCAGTTAAAGAAGTTTTTGACAAGAGCAGGTTTATTAACGCCTTGTGACAGATTAGGGCCAATTAATGATGACTGGACATGAAAATCTTACACATAGCGACTTTAAACAAGACTTTCTGTTGCGACAAACGAAACATATTCAAGACACAACAACAAAAGTTACGCACACCAGCTTTAAATCATTTCAAATTGCTATAATGACATCACACAGGCTATATACGTCGTCCGGACTGGTTACTGCGGGGGAAACGGACGCACAATTCCCACTCAATAAATTATTATAATGCCCTCTCCCAACAGCCCTTGTCAGCAAGCAGATGTTACTTTGTCCCGGGTAGGGTTTCTTCAGTTGAAGTTGGGACACTTGCTGCATCTTTTGAATTCTGCTCTCTCTCTCTCCCCCTCTGGCCCCTTCCTCCCCCCTCCCCTTTCAGCATTGTACCCTGCGGGGCCTTATCTGCCCTCCCCCCCCCCAGGACACCCCCACACTCCCACCACCCCACTAAGATCACTACATCTCCTGTTCTTTGTCTCTTCGCCGGTCAAAGCTACGCTAATCTACCCCTCCCCTAATCACACAGACACATCAAAAGCCAATTGAGAAACCAAATCCTGCAATGCGTAGACTGCACGGAGAGCGCACAGAGAGAGAGAGAAGCAATAATTAGCCAAATATACAGTTAAGTGAGAAGTGGAGTGGTCATAAATTCCTGAGTGCCTATATCCAGATTATTCTATTCTCACAATCTTATTATTATTATTCTTCTTTTCAGATTGTTCCTTTTTTGTTATTTAGATTGTGGAATACTGTGCAAGCTACTGTGAAAACCCAATTTCCCTTGTGGATCAGTCAAGTCTGTCTAAGTCTAAATGGTGCCGTTTTAGCCAAATTTGAAAGATTATGGATGACAAAAATGTTAATGGTTGTGTGATTTACAAGTGAAACTAACAGGAAGTAATAATGTTGGTCAAAAATGTATTTATTTCTGGAATTCAGCTTAAAAAGGAGTAATCAATGTATGAAATAGACACATTACAGGCAAAGTGACATGTGCCAAGTTATAATTTTGATTATTATTATGGTATGAAAAGGCAATTCCCATAGTTCATACACAAAGCCAAATCAAAAATAACCACCAAGCATTAAAAAGAGTAAATAAAAAATCCCTCAGTTGTATCACAGCTAACTAAAACTGATTCTAACCTGGATTTAAACACTATCAGAGAAGAAGCCTGTCTCATATTTTCAGACAGACTGTTCCAGATTTTAGCTGCATGAATGAAATGAAATGCACCCACATGTTTTTCCATTTCAAATTAAAACATCATTAATAATTCCTTTTATGTGATGCCGTCTTTCAAGACCCCAAACAATAGAATAACATAACACCACACAACAAAAGCCCAGGTGAATGGGAGGAGTGTTCAGTGAGCAGAACGGCTGAATGCTCTGGTCCCCATTGTTGCTGATACGCATCTAACGTGCAATTTGTGCGAGGCAGCCCAGGAATTTACAGGGGCTGGAGGCTTTTTGCTCTGGGGAATGAGTTGCTTTAACATCAGAGAGGATAAAAAAACTCATCCACAACTCCCACAAAATACTCAAAGTTGTCAGAAATGTTAGAGCGGCAACACATTATTGAGAACTAGGGGATGGAGATTTCTGATCAGGGTCAGAAGATACGTATTTTAAGATTAAGAGATCATGTATTGGTCTCGTGAGGGAAATCTCAGTGTTGCATCACCAGTTACAAAACAGTGGGAACGAGCAGCAAATAATAAGTTGCCAATCACTCTATACTAAATCAAATAAAATAAAAATCTCTAACTCTGGTGTTAGTATTAGATAGCAATATGGCCTACGTGCAGGACTGTACAAGGACTCTACAAGGACTCCATGTTATGACTATGATGTGACTGTCTCTTTGTGACACGTATGTCTTTCGATGTGTGACGTGACAATGACTATATAAACTGTGTACTGCCTTTATTCTGTCTGGGAGAAAGAAACAGAGGAAACCAGTGGAACTTGAGAGAAACTTAAATAAACTTCCAGAGTTTGGCACACCACGATCCGTCTCTGTCTGTTAAATCCTAACACTAGCATGAAAAAGACGTATACAATCTCTATCTTTAGCATAATGAGTACAACCAACTCTGACTTTAGCATAATAAAGTAGTATAAAATCTACACCATCGGCACTATAGCAAGTAGAAAGTACTGTGTATTCTAGTGCAAAGAATATATAGTTGTATTTTTGTGATTTTTTTAAAAGAGAAAACACATTAATTTGACGATATTTTGCTTCACACAACCACTAACAGTGAATGAAATAAGTGTTTGCCTTGTCATTCATAATCCAAACCGCCTGAGTATGTCCACTTTCAAGCACTACTGTATTCACTGGACATCTGTGGACCACTGACCACAGCTGGACTGAGGTCATTCCAAAAGCCCTTGTTTAAACTCACACAACACAATGCCACACACACAAGTTTGGCTCCGACTTCCTGTTTTTGTGAACCAGGAAATAGACAGGGGCTGCTACTTCTTTTGTAGCTGCCTTTTTTTATTTATTTTTATTTATTGACAAAACAATGCCGTCAGCTGCCACCCACTTACATTAACCGCTAGAGAGTGATAGCTTCAGTCTTTGCAGCAACAAATCAAATTATGTCACTGGAGTGCTCCGCGACTGCTGATGGGGCAGATGACCTTTCTCTGGCTTTTTGTGATGAGATGTATTTGCGCATCAGCAAGAAAAGTTATTCAAAAGACTGTAGTTTTATAGTAAGCGAAAAGGTAGAAGGAGAGGAATGGGGGGTGTCAAATTTGGCTTTGAAGGGCTGATAAAGGTTATAATAGTCATTCTAGCTAGCCTTAGTTAAGCCTCGAGGCGGTGTGTGGGTGGGGGTAGGGCTTGTGATGAGGGGGTAGGTGGTAGGCAGGGGGCTTCCTCAGACTGCCCTCCCTTCTTTCTTTGTTCGCACACCCCTGCTTTTGTCTGATCCAACACTACTCACACACTATTCGTAACAACAAAAAAATGGTTCAGATCAAGCGACTTCAATCCTACTCGGCAAGATCCAGGACCAGACGAGGCACATCATGAACTATATAGGTGTGTATCTTGCAGTCTGGGGTGTTTTTTTTTTCTTTTCCCGCCACTACACCACTCCAGGGCGCGGGGGAGGGGCAGACCAGAGCCTCGCGCCAAAAAAGCCGGCGTTATTCAAATGAGCTGGAGAGAGGGTGCGGCCCAACTGTCTGCATGTCCTGTTAACCCCCTCTGAGCTGCAGTCTGGAGGCACAAAGACACTCGAGTGGGGAAGGTTGGAATTGTTTCACGCATGTTCTGAATCCTCACGTGCCGAACAACGCCAGGCGGTGTGTGTGCACGAGGGCTGTAAGGAATGTAGCGATCATTCCCCTTTAATTTGCTGCAGCCACAACTAAGTAATATAATGTGAGAAAAAATACATGTTTTGTTTTAATCTTCAATCTACAGCTTTAGACACATTAAAAGTTAGATTTTGCTTTTACTAAAGACATTTTTGCTTGTCCCATCGGCAACTATTGTTTTGTCCCTTTAAGCACAAGGTTTTTGTTTCTTTTTTTACCCCTAGAAATGTTCTGTGAAGTGAGTAGTCTTCATCATTGTAGCGCATTTCACAGACCGAGGTCAAACAAAGCGTTTTATAATTGTTACTTTTATTTTCTGATCACTCCACACACAGTGATGACAGAAGCGAGCCACCAAACATGTGCCGCATCAAAGCCTGTGCATTTTTTCAGTGGTGGCGGAAACCGGAGCACCTGGAGGAAACCTAGGCAGAGACAATACGAACAGCTTTTTACAAATTTCCTGTGACATTTTGCAGTAATTACAACACAGTCATAAAACAGCCCATGTTTGCTCCAGTTTAAATATATTTGAAGAATTACGACAATCCGACAATGTATAGAATTAGCAACTGACATTCAGACATACATGTATTTGTCAATCACTTTTTCTGTGGATGTATCAGAATAATTGTACCTGACTTTTTTTGTTTTGTATAACTTATTTCAATGTATTTCTATTCAATGCAAAACAACCATTTCCTTTGTCACTTCAAACATAACAATTAGATCATATTAAATGCCTTACAAAAAACAATTACTATTATTTATGTGTGTTTTTTTAGTGCATTTTTCCAAACAGCCTTGTATGAGAACGTTTACACACTATTAATAAAAAGTGTATGTGCTTTTGCCCTTGTTGAACACAATAGGTGTCGGCTTCCTCTTTCAAACAGTGGCTTTCTCACATCCTCTTTGTCCTGGAGCCAGAGGGAACAGAGGAACTCCAGGTATTCTCAGCACAATGGAAGAGCAACACGTCGAGCTGCATTCTACTGCCCTCTAGTGGATCAACGTGGCAATTGCAAAACACTTGTATTGTGTATTGTGAAAAGGCATTCGGAATAATCACTTTGAGTTGTTGGAATTATGTACTGGTTCACATTTTTTCTGAATATATTTACTTTACAAAGTTGGTATGAGAATATTCACTTTGAGTTTTAATTGTGATTATGGAAAATACAAACAATTCAAAAACACAACTTATGCTCTGTACCGTTCTACAAATGTTCTGAAGTACTGACAGTGTGTGGTTGGTCTTTTTAGTTTTAAGTGTCTTGCACCGCTGTTCCAATGTAGTGATTAACTGCAAATGTTTAAACTAAACTAAGCTCATTATCTGCGTAGGTTTTCTCCAGGTGCTCCGGTTTCCTCTACATCTAAAAACACGTACAGTAGGTTCTGTATGGCGTCCCCGCTCCGAGCTAAATCTTTAGAGGTGATCATATTGGTGATGAGTTTCCCTGTTTAAGAGCTTGAATAATAAAGTTGTTGCTACAGAGACAGATATCTCCCTCCTTATAAAGTCAAATATCTATTGATGCAAAAAAAAAACTAAAAATGTGAAAACTTGGTGCATTTTTGAAAAGGGTCCTTCCTTTAGTTGAAATGATGTATTTAGCTGTTTTGTTTTTTTGTATCTTGAGCTCCATATCATAAATCAGTCATGAGCAATACATAAAGAAAGAAAGGCGTGTTATAGCCTGGTCTTACCATACCATTGTACTAGTTTTATTTCACAGGGAAATTATAATTTGCCAGAGTTTATAGGCTCAAAGTGAGAGGACGAATGCTCACAATTGTAAACCGCTTTGGGCGCAGTGTACATAAATATCACTCACTTAGTTACTTTTTACACAATATTCTGCAAGTCAATGTGAAAAGGTTATACATATTGACTTGCAGGTCTATGCATGTAACCCCATGTACATGAATAGACTTTTCTTTAATCTAGTCTTTATTAAACCAGGAACACAATTATTACATACACAAAAGTGTATAATAAGTGATTGTATTTAATTAAACATTAAAGGTGATGTATTTAATTTAGAAGAGAATACATGCTTTCGACTATATGACAACCTAGTATTATCTATACGTTTTTCACATAAGAAATATATTAAAACAGTCTTTCCCCTTGGAAGAACGATACAATTTTCTGAAGGAGAAAAGTTAGACCAATGGAGAGTTGCCTATCAAGGATTTGAATTAATTGTGTCCAATCAGGAAGTTGTGGGGGTGGCGCTTGCATTAACAAATGTCCCTTCCTTTTCACAAATTGGAAATTAACTGACCTTCTCCTCAATTTCTCATAATATCAGAGTTCAAAGGTATATAGGAGGCTTTTCTACTTCCGGGTGGATCATCAAAACTATTGGGCTGTGTGCTTGTCAAATAAGACCAGAGAGTGTTGTTAAAAAAGTGGAGAGGGCAGTTCTTTCCTAAAATTTGGGAAAATCCATGTCCCGTGAGATGGGAACTAGTTTGATCCTGGCGCCAAATAAGTTCTATCATTTTATTTCATTATTAAAAATTAAAATTATTATTGTGACTATCTCATTCAAACGCCAACTTAGAAATTCCTTTCTCTCTCTTTCAGTCTATGGTCTACCCCCCACCCTCACCCACACTCCCCTCTGACACGCCACATTGGACGAGGCTGGTCAGAGTAATGTCCCATCAAAAAGATCTGCATCTTTTCCGCATTTACTGTGTCTCTCAAAACAATGTCTGTCTGAAATAAATGTTTGTTTTGCTTTCTGCTGTTGAATAACTGTCATAAGGATCACTATGTATTACGCAGCCAGCCTTGATGTTTATTCATCAAACTGAATTTCTCCATTGTGAGATAATAAAGTAGTGCAGCCGCCTCTGCATTCAAAAACACATTGATTTAATTAAACATGTATTGATCTATGCAAAACCTAAATTGTCTTGTAATTTCCCCCTGCATAATGTTAAACCTCCAGACTTCAACAGTGAGATGGGACCAGTGCAGATGTATCCTTGAGCGGCTGACCCTCTTAAATCAATAACCGCTCTCAGTGTCAGGAGCCTGGAGAGGAGGGAGTGAGTGGTCTTTGGCGCAAACATTATGCCCATTGATTGTGAGTGCTTCCTTCCTGCCTTTTCAAACTCTGATTTCTCAATGTCGTTTAATGTGTGTCTCAATCACTTGATGGGTTTGATGGGATATAAGATTTTATTTGCCCTGCATTGCTTTTGAATCCTGTGTGAAATCTCTCTGTGTACTGGCAGACACAAAACACCAGCTGTCATTATGTACTTTAAAGTAATTAACTACTTTTCAAAGCGCGACACAGACTTTCATCTCTGCTTCACCTGGTCCTGTTTGATCCATGCCACATTGCTTTTCTTTACACCCTCCCCTCGGCCAATCAGATTCCAGCTGCAGTTTCCCTCCGTTGCCGGGTAACTAGGGGTCTCTGGCTTGTAATTCTACCCGCGGAAAGGATCCTGCGGCGTTGTACTAACACACACACGTGCGCCGTGGGAAAATAAACCATCAAAATGGCGGCAGATGACCCACGATGGACCAAATTATCTACATCACTTAAATGGGACAGGATTTGGCAAAAAGGACAGGACTCACGGGATGATATCTTAAAGAAACGCAACAGCTTCTGAGGAGAAAGTAATATTTTGAGCACGGTGACGCATTATGGCACACACTAGTTGTCAGACAGATTGCATAACTTCCACGCTCCAGGGAATTGCAAGGGTTAAGAAAGGGGGAGGATGTAGAATGGCTTAAAGTGTGACATAAGCACACATACTGTAGTAACACAAGAAGTGGAGAGGATAAAGAGCGGGGATTAAACCTGTTCCCACACACACACTGTCTCCCACCTGTGTGTTTACGCAGTGGCGCGTTTTTCAGGTCATCTCGAGAGTGCATCACCGGGATGAAATATTGAACGCAGCGTCATAGAACCAGGAGGATAGAGCCATCACCGGACGCACACTGGCGCTCGGTGTGGTCCTCGAGAGTGTGAGGCAGAACTGGGGAAAGATGAGCGGCGGACAGACTCTCTCTGCTGCCGGAGGAAACACAGCCACAAATGGAAGCAAGAGGACGCTGGGAGATGCCGCCAAGCCTTCCACGCCAACCAAAAAACCACAACCAGTGAGTAAATGTGTGGACGAGGCTTTTCTTAGAGATGTCGTGTCATGGATAGCAGCATCTCATTACAGGAGCTAGTGGTGAACCTGCACAGGAGTTGTAGCCAAACTACTTAAACTCTATGTATTTAATCAGGGGAATCACACTTTAGAATTGATTTTTGTAGGGTGTCCTGGCATTTAAGGTTTTAAAGGTGGGATGCTTAACTAAACTAAAAGATGTAAAGTCTTAACAGTCTTGTCAAAGTATAAAATGTTGTAAACTGTCTTAATTTTATGATATATATATATATATTTTTTTTTTGCATATTTAATAATAAGGCATCAGTTATATATGCGCTTTTTTGGACACTCAAAGATGCTACACATGTCATTATTCACTCACTCAACCCACAGTGGTGATAAACTGCTATTGTAGCTACAGCTGCCCCGGGGCACACTGACAGAAGCGAGGCAACCAGTAGGTGCCATCGGCCCCTCCGACCACCACCAACCATTCACACACTCTCTAGACTCATTCTAGGCCATGTGGGTGAAGTGTCTTGCCTAAGGACACAACAGCAGTTTTGCACTTTACAGCCGCAGCCGCCCCACTGTGGCATCAGGTGTCCCAGAGGTTAAGTGTCTTGCTAAGGACACAACGACAGCAGTCATCAGTGGGAGTTGGTGAAGAAAGTCTTTTGGTGGGCTAGAACCCACGACCTTCAGGTTCAAGGCCAATGCTTTACCAACTGAGCCACTGTCGCCCCAGTATTGTGAGTCACTTTTTGATGGGCTGAGAGATGATCAAGTGTGGTTCTCTATTTTTTGCTTTTCTGTTCTGAAACAGCTGATCTAAAATGTAAGAGAGGCCAAAAAAAGACATGTGTATAAACCGGGGATAATACCAAACCGTTTCATTGTTTGTGATTTGAGAGTTACACACCCCAGCTTTATCACAATGATTTCATAAAATTTCTTAAAAAACGGACCACTATTCTGGCAACAATGCACAACAGACAAAAACAAACTAAACCCTGAACAGCAGAAATACAGAAATTCATATTTGATAACTTTTGCTTCACTTTCAAAGAAAGCATGAAGGAATAAACCTTTCTTGTCTTATAATGACTGGTCAGAGGGGCCGATGGCACATACTGGTTGCCTCGCTTCTGTCAGTGAGCCCCAGGGCAGCTGTGGCTACAGTAGTCGTCTATCACTCTCTGCCCTGACAAAGACCGCTTTGATCGAAACGCGTAGGCAAGCCATTTTAATAAAGGCCTTTCACATTTTTACACTTCAACAGAGCGCCTCAGACTTTCCTTTTTTGTCATCCTACATCTGCTCCGATTGCCCCGTCTTTGAAGAACATCTGTTTGTTAAGCCTTCTACCCTCTGCAGCACTCACCTTTCTTGCTTTAATTTAAGTGGGCTATTACCATTGTGTTTGGAGGGAAAGAATATTGACCTATGAATGTCTTTGAGTCTCCGAAAAAGAGCTGAATAAAACCAATGCATTATTATTATTATAACAATGACTCCAGATACAGTATAATCCAGTAAAGTATGAACTAGTTCTTGTCTCATTTTCAAATGTATTTTTTGGCCTTTGTCACATTAGATTTTTTTTTTGTCACATAAGATTTGGTCCGTCAGAAAAGCTAAAAATAAAACTAATTCTCTGCCAATTAGTTCCCAACAAAAGCACGTTCTGAATGAAGATGACATGTTGGGGTCAGATTTGTTCTTTCTATTGGAAAACAAGAATTATTTATCAAAATTAAAAGTTAGGTCAGTTACTGAGCTGGAGGAGTTTACATTTCAATGGTAATCAAAAGGAGCCAGAGAGAGTTAGAGCAAAACTTCATCCACAAGCACTTCCCCATAAGGCTTCATTGAGCTATAGGAGGTTAGCACTGTCCATCTATATACAGTCTTTAAAAACAACTAACCTGCATCAACACTTTTACTGCCTGTTCTGCAGCCAAAGTCTCAGAACGCCATCACCATCGCCGTGTCGTCCCGCGTCCTCTTCAACATGGAGAAGGAGCAGAGGATCTTCGAGCTGCAGGGCATGGAGCAGTACATCAAGTATCAGGTGGAGCACGAGACCGAGCCCTTCAGCCCCGGACCCGCCTTCTCCTTTGTGAAGGTATGGGCTCTACAAAGGACACATATATTCACAACATTTGCTGTTAAAGAATACTCAACAATCTTGGGTAAATTGATCGAATTAAAGAATCAAAGAAAACAATTATAGTGTAATAGTTATTTACAGTTAGAATTTCCCCCTTATTGTCAAATAAAAATATTTATTCCCTTTTTTTGGCCCCTATCGTGTAAAGGTACAGAGGCCAAATCTGGTCCAGGACTTCCTTGAAAAATAGGTTCTTAATTTCAATGGGAGTTTTCTGGTTACATAAAGTTTAAAGAAAAAAGAAAAGAAAGATTTTTAATGCTCCATTCTCATCAAAGTGTCCTATATAGATATCAAATAAGCGCAAAAAGTCTGTCTAATATTCTCACATTATTTTGACCAATCAATGGAACACCAAACTCAATCTCAAAGCACACTAACATGTCACGGCCCACTGGTTTGAAAAACAAACCGAACTGAATAAACTAAAGAAAATCTAAACGTCAGCCCTTTGCCGTACAGTAGAACGCTGACATTTTGACATTTTCCATAATAGCTTTAAGCTCCTGTGTTTTCTCACGTCCTGATTATCTGTGTGAGCAGGCTCTGGAGGCGGTGAACGCTCAGCTCAGAGAACTGTACCCGTCCAGTGAGGAGCTCTTTGATGTGGTGCTTATAACAAACAACCATGCATACGTGGGCCTGCGCCTCATCAACACCATCAACCACCACGGTGAGTCTCACTGAGGCGGCTGAGGCTGCGTGGGGGCGGGAAATGTGATTTTGGTTCACGCCATTTTACAGGCTTTTATTTATCTCTATGCTGAGCCAAAAGAACTATAATAATAGTGATTATAACAATGAGATTATATAGTCACCACTTTCAGAGTGTGAAAGCTCCTGAAAAATGTTTTGCCAAAGTCAAACACAAAGTACACATAAAGTAGGTTACAATGTAAAGGTTATATTTGTGATTTATAAAGAAGTTATATTTTTCAGCATCGATAATGTAGAGCCCCACTCAACATCAAGCCAACAGCTGATAGGACTTTTAGATTTTTGTTAAACGTTCTCTTGCATCTGCACAAACCGGACCATATTTGTCCTCTAATGGTCTGAAGGTTTTCTAATTCTGTGATGTACACATGTTATATTTAAATATGAAAACGATTGTGGGTGAAAGTTAAAACAAAATATGATAAAGTCCTACAATATATTTCAGTTTCAATCATGTATTTTTACTTCATTTTGTAAGGGTTCAACATAAAGTCTATGGGTTCAACGCCTTCAAAGTGTATCAACACTGCCCTCTTGTGGCCTCGTCTGAGAACATTCTGTCAGTTTGTAAGATAGTGCTGTTATTACCTTGACATGTTTGCGATCCTAAACTAAAGAACTCACTGATCTGATATGAAAGTAGTCATGTGACCTGGTTGTATGTGAGTAGATTCATGGGGTGATTTTGAAGTGTGCGTTTAGGCACATTTGTGTTTTTGGGTTTACAAAAGCAATAAATATAAAAAATAATATGAATAATCATAATAATAACAATAACAGTGTGTAAACCCAAACTGAAAAATCACAATTTTCTCATTGAACTTAGACCAGTCTGTGAAGTCTTGGATTCACTGGAGCTTGAAATGATACTGCACATAGATTTTTTTAAATGAAACTATTTGATGTTTGGAGAACAGAGATAGGAGTAAATGAGTGATGTGATGATGTTGGACACATTCTGTTCTGCACACAGCTGTGTTTCCCACACAGTGACTCATGACCCAGTTTCCTTCCGTAGGTCACACTCATGACAAACGGGCCATCGGACAATATTTTGTGTTATCATTATAATGAAAAGAACACTTGCGATTGATAATAACCTCTTCTCAAGTGGAGGAGTTATAGTTAGAGTTAGTATCAAGTATCTCAGATCTGGTTCACGGTGAGGGAAACTGTTGTGGTGAAGAGGGAGCAGCGTCTGCAGTCAGAGCTGTATCGGACTGTTGTAGTGAAGAGGAAGCAGCGCCTGTACATTTCCGCCATGAGTTTTGGACAACGGCCGAGGGGAAACATTTCAGTCACACGGGAGGAGCTTGGAGTATAGCCGCTGCATCTCCACGTTGAGAGAAAACCTCCAGGCAAAGTGTTCTGGGCTCGTCCAGCTGGCGAGGGAAGTCTGGATTTGCTTGCGTTTGCATTTCAACTTGCCCCTAGTGGGATAAATAAAGTAGTCTGAATCTGAAACACATCTCTGGCATTGAAACCAATGTGCCACCACTTTTGCCTTCTGTGGGCAGTTTCAAAATGGCGGCGGGGCAGGAAACTGTGAAAAAATGCATTTGCGCATGTATGACTCGGCACAAGCCCTATCAATTTCACGAGAGCATTCCAAAGTCTACAGCGGCTAAACTAGACCCGAAAAAAAAAATACTCCCCTCAGCTTTGACACACATCTGGAACATAGCTTTGAGTCAAGACAGAGCCAACTTTTGGACCATCCTGTAAAGCCATTTTTGAGAGGAAAGAAGACGCCATACAAAAGCATTGGGTAATTCTCTTTCCGGGTACACCAGCACTGGCTAGGAGCGAGATTGCAAGCACGTCAGCCATGGATCTATTATAATAACGGACGTCAGCGCATAAGCTCATGGACCTTTTGGAGACAAGATCCGCCCCCACTTGTTTGAGCCATATAAACAAGCTATATGAATGTGAGCTTTTAATAAATAGTGTATGTGAAGACTTGATCCTTAATGCATTTTGGCCAATGTAAAGTATACATCCATGTACGTATATATGATTGCATCAGCCTGCCCAGGGACTACGGCTACGGAAATTAGCTCCTGATCTATAACTGGGTGCATCTCTCCCTTTGAGGTTAATGTTTACTGTCACTATAAATGAATAAACCAAACTAAAAAATGTGTGCTCCTTTTGCAGAGTTATTGATCGAGCGCTTCTGCATGACTGGGGGGAAGAGCCCGATCGGATATTTAAAGGCATATCACACTAACCTGTACCTATCTGCGGATTCAAGCAAAGTCCGGGAGGCGCTGGAGGAAGGTACCCACTACAATGACCCAATTGCCCGGATCCTTATGTGGCGAGACGTTAGCATGAGGTTTGTGATTGGCAGGTATAGCAGCGGCCACGATGTTCACCCCAGACAAGGTCACAGAAGTGTCGGACGTGCAGCTGCGGGTGGCCTTCGATGGTGACGCGGTCCTTTTCTCTGATGAGTCCGAGCGCATCTACAAAGCCCACGGTCTGGACAAGTTCTTCGAGCACGAACAGGAGCACGAGAACCGGCCCCTGGACCACGTACAGTACACAGCCACTGAACACAAACACATGCAAAGATCATGTCGATATGGTGGAGGCTTAGGGGTTGTTAAAGCAGGGGTACCTAGAGAGAGTGATAGAGATACAGATAAAAAGATAGAGAGGGAGAGAGAGAGATAGAGAAAGACATACTGTAAAGAGAGACACATAAATAGAGATAGAGATAGAAATAGAGAGAGATAAGAGTTTTAGATATATAGAAATTGAGATAGAGAGAGACGGATTATTGAGTTTCCAGCTGCAGAAACACATCATTCATTGATAAACATTGAAAACATAACGATAAAAGTTACTAACAATAGCAATATAGTAATAAATTGCTCATGTTTAACTCAGAAAGATCTGTTTTAGAGTCTTATAGCCATTCCAACTTTCCAAACCATGATGATCATGTTGGGTACTAGTACTAGCTTTCACATGCGTGTATCTGAGGACGAGTTGACCTTTTTACACAGAAAAGAGTTGAGCATTATTTATTTGCCATCAGATCTCCACCCAAATGTCTGATAGTGACTTAAAGGGTCCTTTCTTACCATTTGGATCAGATAAAATGTTTTCTGATAAGATGAAAACAGTCCATTCTGGTTTGATGTTATTTTATAAGACTCTTTCTGTTGAGACAAACAGCACGTGTTCTGTAAGAGGGAAAGGTTAGAGAGGACCCTAGTCTTCTCCACTTTGCATTTCTGGGTCCAAGCTCAAGCTATTTGTATTAAAACACATAAAACACACATCAACTTGATTAATTCTCAATTCCTCCTTCTACAAATAACCATCAAACATAGTTAGTAAAGTTTATACTTTTCGTGAGAGACCTTTTTTATTTATTTTGTTGCGTAGGGGCCCCTGAAAGGCTTCCTGGAGGCGCTGGGGAAGCTACAGAAGAAGTTTTACGACAAAGGCCAGAGAATGGAGTGCCCCATCCGCACGTACCTGGTGACAGCCCGCAGCGCAGCCAGCTCCGGGGCCCGGGCGCTCAAGACGCTGCGCTCCTGGGGCCTGGAGATAGACGAGGCGCTGTTCCTGGCAGGGGCTCCCAAGGGCCCCATGCTGGAGAAAATCCGCCCGCATCTTTTCTTCGATGACCAGATGTTTCACATAGAGGGCGCTGCTGAGCTGGGGACCGTGGCCTGTCATGTGCCGTATGGGATCGCACAGAAAGCAGCACAGAGGGCTCCTCAGTGAAAGCAAGATCTATTGGAAAACTGAGCAAAAGACTTTTTCTTTGGCATGTAGCTGTCACCTTTTTGTGGTGGTGCTCATTGGTCATGGACTGTAAAGGGATTCACGTCTACAGTCTATGCATTTGGTATGAAAGTAATAGTTATTTGTATATTATTTATCATATGAATTCGCTGTCTGCAGAATAAAAACAGCAAAACTATACATTTAAACAAAACTTTTACTACAGATAACGAGTGCCTTATCAGGAGGTGTTCAAGTATTGATGTGAGAAGATACTATTTTAAAAGAGCCATAGAAAAATAAATTGATAGATATTAAAAAAATAATTAAAAAATCAGATTAAGCAATCCTGTTTTTGTGACGTGTTGTGTTGGAACTGGTGCCTTTTGTCTTGCATGTTTTCTGTCTGCTACAGTATACATGTGTGTCTACTGTTCACAACAGTCAAAGGGAGCGGTGCAATATATTGTGGATTTGAATAAAAATCTTTAAGAGGTTCATGTGTGTTGTATGGAGTGTAAAAATTCACACTAAATGTTTTGTGCTAAACACTTTACATGTTGTTATTCCCCCATATAGAGTTTATCACCTCAAAAAAAGATATTAAAGCTATAGTCGAAAGTATCTGGTATATTCTGTAGTAGATCACTATAAATTATGTGGTTTTATTAGAAATAATAAATGTAACTGGCGCTAAGGTTACCATGACAACTCAAGTTATAGCTGAGTATAACTGACGCTTTGGTTGCCATGACAACTCAGATCATTTTTTGCTGCCGTTTAAGTTTGCTTCTCAAAGAATAAGTTGAGAAGTATTTTAAAGTATGCTGCTATAAAGAGACGTTTTTGCAGCTTGGAAAGAGTGTTATTCTACGATTGGTCTACTAAGGCGCACACGGTAACCTTTTTATTTCATTGTGTCTTTTATTTTGAGACCTGATTCTTATTGTGTGAGTTACTGTATGGAAATTTACTCTTCTCCTTTATCTTTGTAGTTTTCACGGTGTTCCAAATGCCTGTATGAAATTAAATGCTGCTGGACATCAGTCGAGGCGTTAAGTCCTTTATTTTCGGAGATCAACGTAGTTACAGTGAAAACGTATACCTGCCGACGACACTACATCGCCGGCTGTGTTCAACGGAGCTGAGTCAACGGTCAGGACGGCACTTCACTCTGCATCCACACGGGGGAGCCAGAATCTCTCCTCGCCCATCGCCAAGCTTCTGGAGCAAGCCAATTGTGTAAAGTATAATGAAAGTATGAAAATCAGCCCCAGATAACAAGTAAGAGAAAGAAAGAAACAAAAATAAATAAGTAAAAGAGGAATACAATTCAAAATGACTACTCAAGACAACGAACCATTGTTTCCAAAAGATACTGAACAAGATGATACACATCCAAGAAAATCCTCCAGAGAAAGGCAGTTTACACTTAAAATGCAAGAACTAAAAGTCCAAGAAATAAGTCAAAAGGAGAAAAGATTTATTTCAATGTATGAAAAGTGGAAAATTAAAGTAAGAGACATTCGCACAACATTAAAGGAACAGTGCTCTGAAAGGGATTTGTGTATAATGATGGATGAAGCTGAGATGTTGAATTCTGACTTGAAAAAGCTTTATGATGACATTAGACAGCAAACAGTTCCAACTCAAGAAATCAGAAGGAAAGTTGATGCATGCTCTGCCATCACATATGATTTGTTACACTTAATGAATGTGAGGCTAACTGTTATAACAGAAGATTTTGATCTTGAGGCAGAAAGAGCAAAGTTACGTGCTCTCTTAGACAATGACTATGCCAGATCTATTTATGGGTCTACTGTTTCCAAAGTTTCAACACATAGTCATCGATCTGGACAGCCATCAGAAACAGCAAGCATCTCAAGCAAAAAAGCAGAGATTGCAGCACAGTTGGCTGCAAAGAAAGCTGAAAATGACATGGAAGATGCCATTGAAGCTCAGCGTCAACAACTTAAGAAACTTGAAAATAAAAGAGACATTGAGGTAATGGAAGCTAAGTTGAGGGCATATACTGAGGAAGAGATAAAACAAAGGGGCGAGAGCTGCAGTTCTGTACACAGCAAAGTCACCCCGAGTTTGTTCACCTCTCATGTTAAATGTGAACAGCCAGTCACCCAAAATGAAACGCTGGTACAGGCATTTCAAGAATCAGTAGCACTAACTAGACTACCTGTTCCAGAGCCCAGCGTGTTTACAGGTGATCCTTTACAGTTTATAGAGTGGAGCACCAGCTTTAAGGCTCTAATAGAAAGGCGATGCTCAAATCCTGCAGACAGACTTTTTTACTTGCAAAAGTACATAGCAGGCGAAGCTAAATCTACTCTAGAAGGCTGCTTCTATCGTAAAGATGAAGACGCTTATAAACAAGCATGGGAAAGGCTAAACGATAGATATGGGCATTCATTTGTAGTACAGCAAGCCTTCAGAGAGAAACTCTATAAGTGGCCAAAGATTGGTGGAAAGGAGTATGTAAAGCTTAGAGAGTACAGTGATTTTCTTCAAACGTGCAGTCATGCTATGCCTCATATTAAAGGTCTACAAGTTCTAAATGACTGTGAGGAGAATCAGAAAATGCTAAACAAACTCCCAGATTGGATAACATCCAGGTGGAATCGTTTGGTCACTGAACAACTGGATAAAAGTAAAGATTATCCAAGCTTCCAAGAGTTTTCCTCCTTTATTTCCAAGGAGGCACGCATAGCTTGTAATCCTGTGTCATCTCTGCTCGCTCTCAAGCCACCTGCAGAACCAATTAGAGAAACAAAACGTGCAAGGGCAAACACCTTTGTTACTAATGTAAAGACGTCTAATATTTCCAGCCCTGCATTCAAGTCTAACAAAGAACAAGTCAAATCAAAGGACACGGACAATCAAAATAGAAATGATGTCCCTGCGTGTATCTGCTGTGGAGAGAATCACACCATACACAAGTGCCCATGGCTTACTGAAATGTCTGCAGATGGAAAGAAAAGGTACGTAATGGAAAACAAACTGTGTTTTGCATGTTTGAGAAAGGGCCATAATTCAAAAGATTGTAAAAACCGAGCAATGTGCGGAATTTGCAAAAGGAGCCATCCAACCCCCTTGCATGAGGACCGCTCTTTTTCCGGCAAACAACCTGCACTGAGCACAGTTGATGAAAACACTTGCTCATTATCCTGCTCAATGGGAGAAGGTGAAAATGGAAGCACTTCAATGATAGTTCCTGTGTGGATAACTTCAGTTAATGCTCCTGACAGTGAAACTTTGGTATATGCACTACTAGATACACAAAGCACACACACATTTGTTGATCAAGAGGTGTGTGAAAGACTGCAGGTAGCAACAGAACCAGTCAAACTAAAACTTGCCACTATGGTCAAAAGAGACTCTATTATAGAAAGTCAAAGAGTACAAGGACTCAAGATCAGAGGATACTATTCAAACACATGCATTGAGCTTCCCCCAGCTTACACAAGAGACTTCATTCCACTCGAGCGTTCTCATATTCCTACATGTCAAACAGCAAACAAATGGCCACACCTTGCTAATTTAGCTGAAAAGATGCCCCCTCTAATGAACTGTGCTGTTGGACTTTTGATAGGTTACGATTGCTCCAGGGCATTAGCTCCCAGAGAGGTCATCACTGGTGGTGACAATGAGCCTTATGCTGTAAGAACTGACTTAGGTTGGAGCATTGTTGGAGGTGCACCTCATCTTGCGAACGCTAGTAATGTAACTGGATTTTGCAATCGTGTGTGTGTTAAAGAAATTCCAACTTTAACTCCCTCCGCTATTATTAAAGTACTGGAGTCAGATTTTGCAGACACTAAAGAAAGTCACAGTGACGTCTCCCAAGAGGATATCCAGTTTCTTCAAACTCTAAGCAGCAAAATCAAACAAAATGAGCATGGTCATCTTGAGATGCCCCTGCCCTTTAAAGCACGCCCACAGCTCCCGAACAACAAATCTCTGGCTCAAGTTCGTTTAAAGCACCTCAAAAGGAAACTAGACAGAGACCCAAAGTTTAAAAGTGACTATGTTAAGTTCATGGAAGGAGTCCTCAGAGATGGTGATGCTGAGAAGGCAGACGTGCAGCCAACGTCTGAAACCGCCTGGTACATACCACACCACGGCGTTTATCACCCCCGCAAGCCAGACAAAATCAGGGTGGTTTTTGACTGCTCAGCCAAGTTCAAAGGAACAGCATTAAACGACCACTTACTAACAGGACCTGATCTTACAAACGGCCTCACAGGAGTGCTATGCCGTTTTCGTAAGCACAACGTTGCAGTCATGTGTGACGTGGAAAAGATGTTTCACAGGTTCCATGTTAGAATAGAGGACAGAGACTATTTGCGGTTTCTTTGGTGGGAAAATGGGGACACAGAGTCGGAGCCCACAGAATACCGAATGAAAGTTCACTTGTTCGGTGCGTCCTCATCTCCTGGCTGTGCCAATTATGGCATGAAATATTTAGCCAATGAAAATGAAAGAGAGTATCCATCTGCCGCAAACTTTGTCAAAAAACATTTCTACGTGGATGACGGTCTCACAAGTGTAGAGACAGTTGAGGAAGCAATCAAGCTGGTGAAAGAGGCCCAAGCGTTGTGTGCAAAGGGAAAGCTCCACCTTCATAAGTTCCTATCAAATAACAGGGAGGTTCTGGACTCTATTAATGCTAAAGAACGAGCTGTGGAGATAAAAGACATTGACCTTAACTGCAAAGACCTACCAGTACAAAGAGTTCTAGGCATAAGATGGGATATTAGAAATGACAATCTTTTCTTTCAAGTGACACTTGATGAGAAACCTATAACGAGAAGGGGTATTCTGTCAGTTGTGGCATCCCTTTATGATCCTCTAGGGTTCCTAGCACCTTTCATTCTTGAAGGAAAGAAAGTGTTACAAGAGATGTGTCAAAAGGGTGTCGGGTGGGACGATCCACTTCCTGCTGAGCTAAGATTGAGGTGGGAAGGCTGGATTAGTGATCTGGAAAATCTCAAGTTGATTCAGATCCCCCGATGCTTTAAGCCTGTTGAATTTGGTGAAGTACAGAGGGTTGAGCTTCATCATTTTTCAGATGCAAGCAGTCAAGGATACGGTCAGTGCTCTTACATCAGATTAGTGGGTGATCACAAGGTACACTGCACACTAGTCATGGGCAAAGCGAGGGTGGCACCAACCAAAATAGTTACCATCCCAAGATTAGAACTGACTGCTGCAGTATCTTCAGCCGCTGTAAGCAGCATGCTGAAAAGAGAGTTAGAACTTAAAGTTGACAGAGAGTATTTTTGGACAGATTCAAAGGTAGTACTGGGTTATATCAATAATGAGGCTAAAAGATTTCACGTCTTTGTAGCTAATCGGGTCCAAAGAATCCGTGAGACCACTAACCCTCAGCAATGGTACTACATAGACACAAGCGAAAACCCAGCCGACCACGCCTCTAGAGGCTTGAAAGTCACAGACCTTATCCACTCAAATTGGTTCACTGGGCCCACATTCTTATGGAACAATGAGATTGTCACAGATCAAAGCACGTCTGAGCTTATGGTGGGAGATCCGGAAATCAAAACAATACAAGTGCTACAAACCAAAGCTACGCTACAGTGCAACGTCAAAGAGCTCCTGTCACGATTCTCAAAATGGACTACTGCAATAAATGTCATTGCTCGAATCCAACGCATGGCTAAAGGACTAAAAACGGCAGAACCACCAAATGTAGGAGAAAGACAACATGCAACATTAACTCTTGTCAAGCTTGCACAACAAGAGGCATTTCAAAAGGACATGAGCAATCTCAGTCAATCACAAAGGTTGCCTCACAATCACAGACTGTATGAACTGGATCCATTTCTGCAAAATGGTGTAATGAGAGTTGGAGGTAGGCTTAAAAATGCCTCTTCACATTTTGAGTTGAGACATCCAGTAATACTACCTAAAGACTGTACTTTAACAAATCTCATTATTGCACACTTCCATGAAAAGACCCAGCATCAAGGCAGAGGCCAAACCTTGAATGAGATCAGAGCAAACGGCTTCTGGATTGTTGGAGGAAGTAAAGCAGTAGCGCAGTACATCAGACAATGTGTATGGTGCAGGAGAGTTCGTGCCCCACTAGAGCAACAGAGAATGGCAGATCTACCTAGCGACCGCACTGATCCATCGCCACCATTCACTTATTGTGGCATGGACTGCTTTGGCCCCTTTTACACCAAACAATGTCGAAAGGTATGCAAGCGGTACGGCCTTCTGTTCACGTGTCTGAGCTCTAGAGCAATTCATCTTGAGATGTTAGAGGACATGACAACTGATGCGTTCATCAACGCCCTAAGATGCTTTATAGCTATTCGTGGATCTGTGAGACAGATCAGATCAGATCAAGGATCGAACTTCAAAGGAGCAAAAAATGAACTGACAAAGGCTCTTAATGAAATGGACAAAGACAGAGTCAAATCTTACCTGGCAGAAAAGCAATGTGACTTTCTCATGAACGCACCAAGCTCAAGTCACGCTGGAGGAGCATGGGAGCGACAAATCAGGACAGTGAGGAGCGTGCTGAGTCAAGTTCTTTCCCAAAGTGCTGAAAGGCTGTATGATGCATCCTTAAGAACTTTTCTTTATGAAGCGATGTACATTGTAAACAGCCGCCCACTTACAGTCAATTGTCTAAATGACCCCACAAGTTTAGAGCCCATAACACCTAACCATCTTATCACCATGAAATGTTCTGTACCACTTCCCCCACCTGGCAACTTTGTTAGGGAAGATGTGTATGCAAAGAAACGCTGGAGAAGAGTCCAATACCTGTCTGAACAGTTTTGGAGCAGGTGGAGGAGAGAATATCTTTCCAACATAACACTAAGACAGCGTTGGCATGCATCAAAACGTAATGTGAGAGTTGGTGATATTGTCATTGTTAAAGATGAGAACATTCCTCGTAATGAATGGACACTTGGTAAAGTTATTGAAGTACATGAGGGTGATGATGGACTGGTGAGAAAGGTAACTTTACAAATCGGAGACAAAAAACTGGGAAGAAAAGGTGAACGCTTACATAAGCCTACTCTTATACAAAGACCTATTCAAAAGTTGGTTGTACTTGTTGAGAGTAATTAAATGGTATCAGACCTATGTTTCTTACATTGTTATTGTTGAAATGTTATTTTTGTTTTGTTTTTGGAAATTACCCTTGATGTTTGTTTAATGTATAAAGTATAACATCGTCATTATTATAAAGGTAATTTGGTGGGAGTGTAACTGGCGCTAAGGTTACCATGACAACTCAAGTTATAGCTGAGTATAACTGACGCTTTGGTTGCCATGACAACTCAGATCATTTTTTGCTGCCGTTTAAGTTTGCTTCTCAAAGAATAAGTTGAGAAGTATTTTAAAGTATGCTGCTATAAAGAGACGTTTTTGCAGCTTGGAAAGAGTGTTATTCTACGATTGGTCTACTAAGGCGCACACGGTAACCTTTTTATTTCATTGTGTCTTTTATTTTGAGACCTGATTCTTATTGTGTGAGTTACTGTATGGAAATTTACTCTTCTCCTTTATCTTTGTAGTTTTCACGGTGTTCCAAATGCCTGTATGAAATTAAATGCTGCTGGACATCAGTCGAGGCGTTAAGTCCTTTATTTTCGGAGATCAACGTAGTTACAATAAACACTAAAATAGTGTCTTGCTTTAACACATTTATTTGAAATGTATGGTGGTGGAGAATTTATTTATTCTCCACCACGTTTGTGCAATCTGACATTCATTCATTTGATTATTTTAGAGACAATGCCGGCCACAGTTCCTCCAACACCAGCCACTGCTGCTGTAGCTGCGGTCGAGAGTCCACCCATCGCTGCAGGCACAGAGACAGAGAGACACACAAACAGAGACAAACACAAAGACATAGACGCACATTAGCAATACAGCGCTAACATAATATACTGTGTATTCTGAACAAAAACTATGAATATTGTTCAAAACTGAATTTATATCTGTGTCTCAAACTAAAATCTGAAACAGCTACATGATGTAGACTCATTTTCTTAAGCTATCATTATTATGATATATATATTTTTTCCAGCTGTGAGTCATAATTATCTCATTGATTCATGTAGTCTTATATTATTCTCAAATTGTAAGTTGAATTACAGAAGTAAATAGACTTTTGAACATTTTTTATCTGAGTTTCACCTGAAATATTAAACATATCCAAACACTACACTACACTTTGCACAATTGCCCTGGGGCAGACTGGCAGAGATCTGGCTGGCATTCTGCCCCATGGTCCTGTCTAGGGTTGGACTGGGACCAGCCCTTCAGCAATTAAAATAAAGTGCAATGTACATTACAAAATAGTAATAAGCATGTCACTACATGGTTCCAGTTCCAAAACTATTGTTTGTTAGAAGGAATGAGAAAGTCTGAAATCGTGTCAGCCAAAAGTCAAATCAGTTTGGTTTTACTTTTGGACACAACCAACATGCACTGTTAATGCAAGGGAAAATGTAGGCACCTCAGTTTTAATTTAGCTTAGTTTAGTTGCGCTTCGGGAGCGGGGTGTTCATTGCGTACACAGGTTACGCAGAGACATACACAAATCAAGCAGTGCACATGGTCCACCCTGGTCCTGTCAAATCACTGAGCAGCTCATCCGTTTTCCCAAAGACACGAATATAATATATAAACGTACCAGCTGACTGGAGTACAGCTACTGCACTCCCAGCGGCCACTCCTCCTCCATTAGCCACAGCTGCAGCTGACATCATTTTGGCAGCCACAGATCCAGCCGCGATCCCCACCGATCCAAAGCCCACTGCTCCCAGGACCACAGGCAACGCGACCACGGTGCCAACTACTCACACAAAACATCAGACAATTTAATCTTCAGATACATTGATTTTAATGGAAAGGCAAGAAGCAGAGGTGTAATCAGTGGTGTGCCTGTAGATCTTGACATTACTGGGGTTACGGGGTCAGAGGCGGTTTTGATTTGTCTGAGAATCAGAAGAAAGTTTGACATTTGACATTTGAGGGAGATCTGCCGGAAAGGTATTGATTGAACTTATTTGATATTGATTGAACTTATGTGATATTGATTGAACTTATGTGATAATGATTGAACTTATGTGATAATGATTGAACTTATGTGATATTGATTGAACTTATGTGATATTGATTGAACTTATGTGATATTGATTGAACTTATGTGATAATGATTGAACTTATGTGATAATGATTGAACTTATGTGATAATGATTGAACTTATGTGATAATGATTGAACTTATGTGATAATGATTGAACTTATGTGAGGCCATTTACGCCAGGCCCACAGGTGCTACTTGTGGCAGGCGTGGGCACATGTGTCCGCGGTGTTTACAGGGACGCAAATGTGTGGATGTGAGGAGTGTACGAATGTATTCATAGAACCATAGTTCAGAGGTAACTGTAAATTATATTGTAATATTTGGCTGACAAAAATATTTAATTTTTTTTGTCAGGAGTAAAAATTCAGTTGCAACTGTAGTGGCACTTTGGTGTGGTACGGGGTTGAATACAATAAATATATCAATGATCTGATATAGTAATCTACACTCCAGGATCACTGTCAACGTTTCCTGTCCAGGATCAGTGATTTATTGGGTTAGAGGTTAGGACTAGGGTTAACTAAGGTTAGGTAATAGTGTAAAGGTTAAGGTTTAAGAAGCCCAGGTGCACACTGGACTAGCCTGGTCGTACCACACCTTAGTACAAATTTCATTTCATACTAAGGTCTGGATTTGCTCCATTGAGCTCCGTGAACAGGTGGAAGGGGTTAACTCCTTTTGCAGATTGAAACGATTGGATCTGAGTTTACCGTGACGTATGTAATGCGCCCGAGTGAGTTGTTAGCATTTAGGATTTAGCCTAGCTTTAGCCATCTCCTTTGCTGCTAACGGAGCCCGTGGGGAGTAGCGCCTCAATCTTGACCAGCGATTACATTTTCAAAACATTCCTCTTGCTCCTGCTTCAATTTCTTGATAGAACCAGACCGGATTACTTTACTATCGCATTCTTCGCCACTGCCAAACTACAACCTGCCCGTTCGGCGCAAACTCTTGACGTCACCGGCACCGACCTTCAACACGCTCTCTGAGTAGCCGGTCGAAATACGACCGATTGTATTCGCTAACACAGGGACCAGACCCAGACGCTACATGCAGTGAAATGATGATTGAGCGGAGTGTACGGATGGCTATGGCCAGGCTAACACTGGAGTAGTCTTGCAGTTTTTCCAATGTGGTTTGACTGCAAATGCCAAATCAAATCTTGAATCTTCATTGAGTCCAGGATCAACTTGTAACAGTGATCCTGGACTTTTAGGATAGGAGAACCTTTATTTGTCCCACAGTGGTTCAATTTTGTTGCAGCACACATACAGGAGTGTGTGCATACAGGGAGCACACAAAATATGCAATTACTTGCCGATATCAGATTGTGTAATGAATACAACAAAAAACATAAATTAGTCACCTGCTCCAGCAGCAATGGCACCAATCGTCCCTAAAATATAAAGAAAAAAATGTCATACAGTTAAAATCAATGCAGGCTACATGGACTCTCCGAATCTTGGTATTTCAGCCCGGGCTCAGGGAAATATTATATTATTTTTTATTAGATAATGGAAGGGCATCCCAAGTCGGACATCCCTACCTTTTTACTTAACTTGTCCTTGTTCCTGATGTTAGCCTAAGCGATTAAGACTATGTTTGGCACTTTTTGCCTATGTATCTACCTCCCTGGTAAGTATTTTGCGTTTGAAGGTCGTTTTGGTGTAACTATGCACTCAAGCTGATTGGGCGAGTCTTTTGGCTTTTGAAATTGTAATGTTTTCTAGAACAGTGCGTGTTTGAGTTGAGCCATGGTCTTCAATGAAGGACCAAAACTGCCAAAATAATAAATATATCAATTATTGTTCAATGAATTGTCATGTTAAAAGATTTAATTTGTAATCCCTCATCCAGGGGAATCCCGATGTGTCCCCAACATGTCCTGGGTCTCCCCTGGGGTCTCCTCCCGGGCGGACATGCCTACAACATCTCCCCAGGGAGGTGTTCTGGGGGCAGCAGCAGCTCTACTCCGACCTCCTCCACTGCGACTGAGCTCTTGCGGTATAAGGGTTGTGCAGCTGCAGGTTTTCCTTCATGAGCGCCCGTTCACTCTGCGGTCCTTCACATCAAGACCATAGGTGAGGGTGAGATGTTAGACTGCGTTTTAATAACTTTCCTCTGCACCACTACACTACAGTACTATTGACCTTTAAATAAAGACAAAACAAACTGTGTGGTTCCTATAGAAATGACTTTGTACGAGTTTTAAAAGAAAAAAATATAACAACATTCTGGGGATCACCCCCATGCTATCAAAACTATAAAGTATTATTTGATAGAATTGAAATTGACATAGTCCATAGCCTTATCGTCCATGTTGACAGCAGCACATAAAAAAACTCACAGCTAAAGAAGGTATTCATCATATACTGCTCAAAACTTAACACATTTAACTTTATTTGATTCTAGTAATGTTTGTGAACTGGTGATGCTGTTGTTTTATCGCCTGTTCAAGTGAAAAAGGTGTCGGTCTAAAAGATACACACAAAAATAAATAATTATTTGTTCTTTATAACCACTGAGAACTTTACCAATGTCATGAAGAAGATGAGCCAAGTCTGGGATCGCGTCTTTAATTCAGACAGAAGACATGTTTTATTGTCAATGGTAGAGACAGCACGAACAACAGAATGCAGGTGTATTATACAGAGAGGAGGCATGGAGACCTCCCATCAGCAGCTGCCACAGTGCCATGTAGCTTGGCCTTCAGATAGACAAAACATCAAGTGGAAAAGTACTGGCTTCTGCACATTGATAGAATGATGAGTTTAACTTTAAGTGTTGTGAAATCTCACAGTCACTATAGTACACACCATAGACTTAAATATGAATCAAACACTGCTAAATCCCTCTTGGATTAGTCCTTTGACAGAGCAGATATTGTACCGAGCGAAAGACCCAGAGAGAGCAGCAGCATAACAGTCAGAGGTAAAATACTCACAAATGGCCATGGCGTAAAGATGAGAGGGTTTGACGTGAAAGATGCTGTTGTGATCTTCTTAGTGCGTTTTTATCATAATATCTGGTGTTTATCGGGGGTGGCGCTCAACTTGTGTGTATTTCCGCCACCTACTGTATCGGAGTACAAAAATAACCAAGAAAAAATAAGACAAAAATTGATAATCTCTCTCCATGAGTCCTGAATCCTTAAAAAACTAATTTTATTTTTCACCTTTGTTGTTGAAAATGTTCATAGTAAACTCCAACCCCTGCTCTTACTTTATCACAATGTATCAGTAGATGACGTATTACAATATCTCAGAACCTTACTACCTCATTACAATGTGAACATAACGCAGTTAGGTGTTTATTGAGTAATTCGAATTACGTGCTGTGCCATTTGCAGACTTTTCCATGCAAAACATTCGCGCTTTCACTTTGCAGTCTCTCTTTCCTCTGCGTGATTCCCTCGTTTTCATTTTCCAGGAATCGAAACTTAATTTCAAGACTGAAACCAACCAAAGACCACTGGGGGGCGCTCACAACTCTAGACCATACACTGTAAATATAAACTCGAGACCAAACATTTGATTCTGTGTTTTTGTAATATCTTGAAGAATCTATATTTTTGGTAAATCTAAATGTATGTATGTAAGTAAGTAATCTTTATTTATATACCGCCTTTCACAGACCAGACTCACAAAGTGGTTTACAATTGTTATATATATATATATATCTAATTTTTTTGGGCAATTGTCCTCTCACTCCACACAGAGATGGGGTCGCCAGTACAGGAGGCGCATGCCAGATCTATTGTACATGTTTTTAGTTGTAGGGGAAACCGGAGTACCCAGAGGAAACCTACGCAGACACGGGGAGAAACATGCAAACTCCACTCAGAAAGCCCCCCCGACGGGATTCGAACCCAGGACATTCTTGCTGAGAGGCGAGAGTGCAATCCACTCAGCTACCGTGCATGGAAGTAGCTTTATTTACTGAGATAAATACATATGCAGTCATAGTATTTCCTGTCTGCATTCTTTGTCTAAAGTGGGTTGGTAAGCTACAGACCAGATTTCTTGTAGCTTTGTCAATAGTTCATAGCCTGTAGGGGTGTAGGTCTATACATTTGGTAGCTATAAAACAATGTATATTTAGGTTATTTGAATTATCTTTCTTCACGATACGACAGCATGCCAGATGAGAGGACGTGTTCACGTTGTGGTATCAAAGTATTCATATGAGAAAATATTTCAAAATTGTGTCAGTACATGTCTCAGTTCACAGTAGTGAAAGGGAGAGGTGCAACATATGGTGGACTTGAATAAAAAGCTTTAAGTGGGTCATTTGTGCTGTATGAAGTGTTATAAAAACTTCATAAAATTCATACAACATGTTTTGCATGTTATTCCCCAGTTACTATTTGAACTAGCCACATTATCAAAACATCCAGACAAACTCTAGTTGCTCTTTATCTTCAGCACGCACTTGATCCTGACACCAATGTGACGTATTAGCAAAAAACTATAATCAGGTTATATTTGAAATTACAATGCAGGACGCTATTTCAGTGTTCAACAAATGTATTTATTTGAAAAAGAACATTTCAGATTAAGAGTGCGAGGGCACCGGCCACAGCTCCTCCAGCACTGCCCACTGCGGCAGAAGCAGCCGTCGACAGTCCTCCCATCGCTGCACCAACACACACACACACACACACACACACACGCACACGCACACGCACACACGTTAATCATGTTTTGTAAAACAAGCTTTCTTGAACATTGTTCATGAATTAGTCCTCCACAATCAAAAGTATGTCAAAGAAGCGTATATAGTTGGGGCAAGATCCCAGAGTGTTCTTTGATCAATTCATTTTATAACAGAACTTTTTCATTCCCATGAAAAAGTTTTTTAAGAACGAAACATCTCGAAAACCTGCTGAGAAGTACAGATGATGGGTGAAACCTTCCTTTGCTGAGAGCTTACACAAAGTTAACAGAGAATGACCCAAAGTGACAGATTGTTTTAAGGAGATGCATTCATCTTTGATTTACTCCTGAGTTTTGATTGATTTATAACAAGTTGGATTTCAATAACAGTTGGAAAACACTAAAACAAAATTGTTTCCTTTTTAATCATTTGCAGGGGAATATCAGGAGCTTCTCTCTATGGAACATGCTGCTCTTGCTGCATATGGTCTTTGTAAAGAGCATCCTAATATATTCAATTTAATATTGCCTTTCCTAAGGCAAACTTGATCTTATGTCCACATTATTCCACATTAAAATGTATGACAAATGTAGACATGTTTGTGTTGGTGATAAGAAGAGTGTGGTGTCTGGCTCTGGGTGCAGACAGTTTGTTCTGTCAGTGTGCAGGGCATGGTCAGACTTGCCTCTTGGGCTGTGCCACACCAGTGCAAGTACATCACTCTGCAGTATTTAAATGAAATCACACAATCTGCCACCTCCAGTTGTGGCGTTATATGTAGTAATGACCAAGTTTTTGTATTGTAATCTGTAATGTTTTTGTATTGTATTATGCAATGATTTTGTATTAATGTCTTTAATGATTTTTTGTGTATTTACATAAAAATAAAAAGAACAACATTCTCAAAACTCTCACCCATTCCTTCACACACAAATACAGCATATCAACTCACCAACTGACTGGAGTACAGCCACTGCACTCCCAGCAGCCACTCCTCCTCCATTGGCGATAGCTGCAGTTGACATCATTTGGGCAGCGTAAGATCCAGCCACGATCCCCACTGATCCAAAGCCGACTGCTCCCAGGACCACAGGCAACGCGACAACGGAGCCTGCTACTCACGCAAAACAGTCAGTCAAAATATAGGGCTAAGGTAAAGAGTAAATATTATGGATTTTTTAGTTTTACTTGTAAAAACTCATTTAGATATACTAATAAAAGGCAGAAAAGTGCTGTGAGCATGATCTTATATAATGTTACAATGACATCATGCTGTATCAGGATCCTGATATTATCATCATGGATGGGTCTAAAAACAACTTCTGGGCTATTTCTGATGAGGAACAAGGTTGCTACGTGGTCACACAAAATATCCCAAGCGTTATATTTAATAGTAATAAGGACTATAAAATTGTGAACCAGGTCTAAAGTATAAACTGTGGGTCCAGACCAGACTGAGATTTAGCCCCGAGGCTGCAAGTTTTAGAAGCCTGCTATGGTCAGTATAAGAGACTTTCTACTGTCTTTGGACAAAACAAAGTTATTCATTCACCATCGAATGATATTTCTATATGTTGTAGCCAAATGCTAGTTACAAACGTTATTATTATAGATCCATGGTTACAGATAAACAAATCATAACAAAGCCAATGATGAATAGAAAAAAAATAAAAAATAAAATAACCTGCTCCAGCTCCGACAGCAAGGATGGTCACTAAAATCAATATGACACAGTTAATTATTGTTATTCATATAGATACAAATTCAATAATAAGGACTTACAAAGGCCCATGGTTAGACGAAGCTAAGTCCTGGATGACTGGATGCTGAGCAGGGAGAGGCTGTGCTTTATACCCAGCTGTTGTTTCACTTCCCAGGAAACGAAACTCCATTTTTTTTTTTTTTTTTTATTGACACAAATAAAAACATACTCTGAATACAAAGCAAGTTCAACATTTAAATGTAGTAAGACAAAAAAAACCGAAGGCCTACATTTACAGGTAACATACATTTGCTGTTATTTTGTAAATGTAAAGGGAATGTACCAATAAATGGAAGAAGTTTAAAATCATTAAAATACGATAAGATAACTTTTATTCTTCATTCTATGTTTCTTAGCTATAGCTGTAAATGCTTCAATATCGATATCAATATCAAGATAGATCGATAGATAGATAGATACTTTATTGATGCCCGTAAGAGTAATTCAGGTGTCCAGTAGGAGCAAAAACACATCCATCCACACAAACAACACAAATAAACTGATCATTCTAAAAAGCCAACAATAGTAGTAAATAAACAGCGAATATCTTAGTGTTACTGAGATAAAGTGAAGTCTGAAATTGTTTGAAGTCATTTCTCCAATCTCTAAATAATGTAGCTAGCAATGGATTTAACGTATGTATTTAAGCTAAAAATATAAGATTGCTGAAAATAAAAAAGATTGTTTGAATAAAAAAAACTTTAAGAGGTGAATTTGTGTTGTATGGAGTGTTGTAAAAATCCAAATTCATACACACAAATTGGGACATAGTCTTTGCATGTTACTCCCCAGTTAATGTTAATAGTCACATAAATGAGTCCAGACAAACTTTCATTGCTCTTTATCTTCAGCAGCACACACCTGATCCTGACACCAATGTGACGTAGCAGAGCACTATGATGAGGTTGTATTAGAAAGTGGGTTGAAATAGTTTGCAACAGCAGCGCCCACAGTTCCTCCAGCAGCGGCCACTGTGGCTGAAGCAGCAGCCGACAGTCCTCCCATCGCTGCACACACACACACACACACACACACACACACACACACACACACACACACACACACACACACACACACACACACACACACACACACACACACAAATAATGTTTTGTAAAACAAACTCTTGAAAATGTTTCATGAATTTCCACAACAATCAAAACATGACAAAGCAGCGTACAAAGTTGAGGCTCACCCACTCTGACAATATCCCAGAGTGTGTGTTTAGTGGGATGTTTTTACTTTTTGATCAATTCATCTTACAGCGAATAACCCAAAGTGACAGATTTGCATCCATCTTGATTTACTCATAAGTTAATATTGATTTATAACATGTCAGGTTTCTACAAAAGCTGTACTCCTCTGGCCGCACTCTCCGGTCCTCTGGCCAGAACCTGCTTGTGGTCCCCAAAACCCATTATAAGACTCGAGGGGACCTGTCTTTTCAGTCTGTTGCTCCCAGACTGTGGAACGCCCTGCCCCTGTCCCTTCGTCTGGCCGACTCTGTGGACTCTTTTAGAACTGCAACTAACGATTATTTTGTAATCGATTATTTTTACGATTAATCGAGTAATCGCTTGGCTGTAAATTGTTTAGAAAAAAAATATTTTTTCATCACAAAAAGTTAAAGTGGCAACACTCGAGGACGTATTGATGGCGTAAACTTAAAGTAAATGTTTGTAACAGTTCACTTTGTGCTAATTCTGCTATCTGATTGGATGAGACAGACAGATATTCATGAAATTATAAAAACAAAGTCGGTTTTAATCAAAAATACTACATTTTCATGTCATTTTTGCTCTGTTTGAGTCCGTGTGAACCAGAAAACGATTAATCGATTACTAAAATAGTTGTCGACTATTTCAATAATCGATTAGTCGTCGATTAATCGATTAGTTGTTTCAGCCCTAGACTCTTTTAAAAAAGGCTTGAAGACTTATTTATTTAAGAAAGCTTTTAGTTGATTGGGTTCTCACTGACGTCACTTTTACGTACATGTGTGTAAATGTATTTTATATTGTTTCGTCTTTGTCCACTGTCCTGTACAGCACTTTGTGATTTTTACCTGTGAAAAGCGCTTTATAAATAAACTTTACTTACTTACTTACAAAAGTTGGAAAACACATTAACTAAATTTTCCTGTTTAAACCTTTGCAGGAGAATATCCAGAGGAAAATTATGTTCTTTCTTCAAATTATCTTTGTAAAGAGCCACCTAAAGCATTTTGATAAAACTTCTTAAGGAGGGCAATGTAGATCTTATGTCCACATTATTCCACAATAAAATGTATATAACAAATGTACATGTGACAAGTGGAGAGATATCACTCATGATTAAAACTAAATTAAAAGGTTCCAACAACGACAGTCTTCCTAGTTATGTTGAATACAGTTCCTGGGGACATTTGTGAAACTAAATGGGGACTCCTGGGTGCAGGTGAAACTACGTGACTTGCATCACTCTGCAGTATTGAAATAATATCACACCTAATGTCTGCCTCCTCCAGCTCTAATAAAACAATAAAACAAGCTACTCTCACCCATTCCTTCAGACTCACCAGCTGACTGGAGTACAGCCACTGCACTCCCAGCAGCCACTCCTCCTCCATTGGCGATAGCTGCAGCTGACATCATCTTGGCAGCGACAGTTCCAGCCACGACCCCCGCTGATCCAAAGCCCACTGCTCCCAGGACCACAGGCGCCAGGGCCACGGTGCCGACTACTCACACAAAACATCAGTCAACCAGGGCTATTCCAATAAAAGAAAATATGATGATTATCTTTGGTCAAAAATGACCGGCTACAAACACAGCCACGCAATTGAAACATATTTTCAGAAGAGAACTTGCCAAAACTCATTTAAGTGGAAATACTTAAAAGATAGAAAACCACCCTGAGCCTTATTAGTACAATGACATCATAGTATGACAGGATGGAGAGAGAAGCTTTTAGAGTTAAAGACCAAGTTATTAATTCACCATCAAGTAGACAGATCCTAGTTACAAACAAAATAATAAAAAACCTGCTCCAACAGCAACACCAGCGACTGTCCCTAAAAAAAAAACAATAAAAGATGAATAATTTCTAGATACATATGGTTCAACATTCCAATGAAGAAGACTCACAAGGGTCCATGGTTGTGGCTTCACGTCTTTGAGACTGAATCAGTGAAGTTATATACTCTTTGAATCCTGAGGTGGGGCCGTTATTATAATAGAACCATGGGTGGGGCGGGCTGATAATCTTCCCAGGAAACGAAACTCAAAATACAAAATGAAAGGAGGACAGCTGGTGAACAAAACTACGTCATAAATGTTTTGCAATATTTTAAATGGTAGCAGATTACGTTGATAATAGTCAGTATATTAACAGATGTGTGTATACAACTTTAGATATATTAAAAATAATCCAAATCCAAAAAATGAAAGCGCTGTAATTCCAAACCAAAGTTGCAAATCAGCGTAAAACATGGCCAAAACTAAAATGTGTTTTTAATTGTGTTAAAGGCCCTTCTGTTGTAGCGTTTCATATGCTCATTGTGTACGCAAATAAATAAAAGAGTTGTTGGAATATATCAGTTGGAATATCATGCTGAGACGGCAGTAATAAGGGAGATATAGAACATTTAAGATAATAGCTATGCTCTTTGTTTGGGTTTATTATATTAATTCCTCCGTGACAGTGTTGCGCATGCGCGGGGGATACAGGCTCAAGGATGCTAACTGTGGCGTTCATCTTTACATAACACCATTAAAACCATAGACTTTTGGAGTCTGTCTTCTATGTTTCACACACTTGTCGCCTCCCGTCAGCTCTTCTACATGCTGTAGTGTGGCTCTTTCATCTCGATGTCTGTGGCCAAAGCGAAACACAGAGTTTTAAACCCGGTAAGAAGCTTGTTCCAGCAGATGCGTTTATGCTCTGGTTTATGCTAGCTTTAGCATATTAGCTGTCGATGCTATAAGACTGGGCTCTTCATTTTATGCCATTGTTATCCTCGATAATCAAAGTGAATGTTAAAATGATTGCTTCACAGGTGGTCCCGTACACTGGCGTCATTCCTGGAGGCCTGCACCCCGGGGAAGTGATCGTGGTCCAGGGCTCTGTGCCCCAAGATGCAGACAGGTAACTGCACTGCACAGAAACAACACAGGCAGATAGAAAAGCTTTGCTTATCAACAAAGCATTGGACAAGAGTGAAATTAGGGAAAGACGAGATCAGATCACAATCAGAAGATCATAACCCACTCAATCCTTGAGGCTGTGCACCTTCACACTTGTAGCTCTGTTTCAGACTCTGAACCAACTCTGGTTTACTTGTGGATGTAGAAGTACCAGACAAGTGAACACAGGTCCTGTGTGTATAGGAGGATTATCTCAAATTTTAGAAAACCACTCTCTACATTTTGTACAAAACTCTGGTCTTTTGATGAGCACGTATCACCAGAATGATTGACAAATGGGAGGACCAATAGTTTTGATGATTCTCACAGAAGTAGAAAATCCTCCTATATACCTTTAATTCGGGTTACATCTTTTATAACAGATCAATGAAGCATTTTTTCCCCAATGATCCAGATCTGGTCCAGTTAAAGTGATTCAGACCAACTAGTGTGAACGTGCCCTTATAAGTTATCACATAAATAACACGTTTTCAATGATACGTTTGTGTTTCAACTTTTATTTTGACTTTGGACCACAGGTTCCAACACTGAAAATAACACGTTTTCTGCAACGTGAGTGTACAACGTGACCTATTTTGAATGCAGAATTTGGTTCCTTATTTGCGTAATGTGCGTAAGTGGTTTTGGTTACTCCCTTTTCTAAAAGTTTCCTCAATCATGGTTTGCAATTAAAGTGTATTAGATTTAAAAGCATTGTTGACAGATGACAAAGTTGGGTACATTTCCTTGTTCCGTGAATGTTACTTGACATTTATGGACATTGGTCATCTGCCCCTTATGGACCAGTGACTCTATGTATGTAAGTAAGTTAGTAAGTAAGTAAGTACTTAATTTATATAGCAGCGCATTTTTACAGAGCAAGATAGATATAAACTTTGTTGATCCTCGCAGGAGAAATCCAGGTGTGCAGGAACAGCAAAAACGCATCCATTCAGACAAACAAAACAAATAAATAGATAATTCTAAAAAGCTAACAATAGTAATAAGAAACAGCACTTCAGGCAGCAGAGGTGGGCGATCCGCTGAGGGTGGAGCAGGACAGGCCAGGTCACCCAAAGCACTTAATGTTCAGAGTTCAGAAGAAGTTTCATCCTCTCCACACACGATGAAGGAGGCGAGAAGCCGAACAAACTAGTGCATCAAATCCCCCAAACAACACCATCCATTCACTCATTGCATTCATACCTATTGTGTAGTGGTAGGTGAAATCGGCGCGAGATTGCCACCGTGTCGCCCTAAGGAGAGGTTCCGTAGGTCTTTCCTTCCTGCTGCTGTCAGACTGTACAATAAGAACTGCTGAGCCTGTAAATTTCAAATTTCATTCATTTGTAAATAAGTTAATTCTTAAATCATGTGCAATACTTCAACTTCAGAATGTCACAGAACAATGTCACTTTACTTATATACTTATTATCCTGCACTATTTAACTGTACAGTATATAACTGCACTACTACTACATATATATATATTTTGACTGGTATTGAAGCATTTTCAGCATCTACAGCTAGTTATGTTAGCTAAGAAACATAGCTACTACTTACTGTATTTGTATATATTGTGTGTGCTCCCTGTGTGCTCTTACTACTGTCCTATATGTGCGCTGCAACATCGAAATTTCCCCACTGTGGGACGAATAAAGGAATTCTTATCCTATTGTGTTCATTTTAATTGCATTTCTTGTGTTTGAATTGTTTGATTCTCTGGTCTGTGTTGGCGAATTTGACGGTTTTGTAAAGTCTTCGAGATGACCGCTGTTGTGATTTATGGCTGTTCAAAAATACATTGAATTGACTGTTTGTTTTCCCCCCCTAGCTTTCAGGTCGACCTGTCCAACGGTTGCAGCACAAAGCCGCGCTCAGACGTGGCGCTCTGCTTCAGGGCCCAGTTCAGCGGCCCACTATGTGTTTCCTGCAACACGCTTCAGAAGGAAAGTTGGGGCAAAGAGGAAACCATTCACCAGCTGCCCTTCAAACTAGGAGCCCCCTTTGAGGCACTTTTCTTCATTCACAAAAATGCCTTTAAGGTCAGTTACAACCTCATCTTCTGACTGTTGTGCTGCATGGTTCACGGTGAAATACTTTTCTTGCAGGTGGCGGTGAACGGCACGCACCTTCTAGAATACAAGCACAGAATGTCGCTGAACAGGATCGACACACTTTCCATCTCGGGAAATATTTGCGTCAGTGCAGTCGGTTACATCCCAAGTTCAGTAAGTTCCTCTTTCCTCCAAGTGACGTAACTGCACCACTTAAAACATTTATTCACCTATGGCTTTTTTGTTTTGTTTTAGGCAATATACTCCGAATCAGGTGATTTGGTGAGAGACTTGCCCCTATTTTTCACAGTAAAATCGTAGTCAAAACCATGAGTGTCTTGTGATCTTACTAAATTTGGGCTCAATAGTATCATTGTGTGGCTGGTTTTATTTTCTTTGCTGCTTATTAAAAATGAACAATATCCCAAAACAGCTTTCAAACTTTATGTGAATGTTAAGTCGTTATGGCCAAAAGTTGTGTGTTGAGAAAGAGGTTTTGTAACTCTTACCCCAGTATTGAAATGGATCTATATAACTAGGGCAAATAAGTTTCCGTTTACCGTGAAATGTTTTGATGACATGGAACTAGGTGTAGTCAAATACTTTATTCCTTGTTATAATCTTAGCTGCATCCAAGTGTGTTTCTTAGGAACATGTATACATATTTTTGTCTTCTATACCAGACATTAAATGTTATTTAATGATTTGATTGGACTACAACATTTATAACCAAGGCCAGTTTGGAAAATGAACTAATAAATGTTATGACCCAGCTCTGCTTGGGTAAGGGAGGTACCAAAAATACCCAAGACGTTATACAGAAAAGCTAGTAATATAATAACAGGAATGTAAATGATAAGTGATGTTATTCATCTCTACTTTTCTGACTTTTCAAGTTCCAATGCAATAAGACATACTGGAGTTATTGTTCAAACATTTCTAAATATTGTAGAGTCTCCCATACAAAGGCAGCATGTTGAATGGCCTTAGCCCCGGAGAGCACATCACAGTCAAAGGGCAGGTCTGCCTCTATCCTCACAGGTAAGCACACAGGTACTGCACACACGTTCAGGATTATTCATTCCATTAATCTCTTGTCATTACAGCTTCACCATAAATCTCCGAAGCAGTCAAAATGAAAACATTGCTCTACATTTAAACCCACGCATAAAGTCTTCTGTGTTTATAAGGAATTCCTTCTTGAGTGATAGCTGGGGGTATGAAGAGCGAGAGGTGTCGTTCTTTCCCTTCTCATCTGGGGAGTACTTTGAAGTAAGTGCAATTTTGTTTTCTGTGACACACCACACAATCTTTGGATAATTTAACACGAGAAACCTGCATTTTTCTTTGAAGATTCTGATCCTGTGTCAGCCCCATCAGTTTAAGGTGGCAGTGAATGGGTCACATTTATTTGACTTCAGACACAGAGTGCAGGACCTGAAAAGCATCGATCAGATGGAGATTATGGGAGATGTGGAGCTCATTGATGTCAAAGTCTGGTGATGTACATCTGCTGAGCCGCCTGGGACGACCCAGATCAAATCATGATTTCAATCTACAGCTGACAGTAACTGCCATGTCATGTGGAAAGGCAGGCATTTCAATGTCTAAAGCACTAGTAAAAACAATAGGTAGCTGAGTGCTGCGGTTATTTATTTAAAAGGTCAACACGTTGTAAAAAATGTACAGAAGTACTCATGTGTCCTGCTTTTTCTTCCCTGTTAAATTTGTAAAATGTGTTTTTCTTTAGTATTGTCATTAAAATATTAACTAATCAAGCGCATACATATACATCGTCTTTTCAGTAGTTTGTCCAATACGTTCCTCAAGCCACAAGGTGGCAGCAAAGACTTACTGCTGCTTGATAGACGATGCATGTCTCCCAGAGTCCAGACGTGTAAATACAGTCTGCAAAGTCTATACCACCCACAAGATTCATACTCTTATGATAAAAAGTTTATTAATATCCACAGGAAATACTTTTCAATTTTCTGTAATACCATCGAACAGTACAGTCTGGTTTTCTTACATAAACGTAGAAAAACCATGATATGCAATATCATGAAACCAATTATTGAAAGGCTGACTTGATAGTCCAGTTATGTGTCCTATCAACATGTTAACTTTTCAAACTGTACGCATCATGTTTTTCACAGAAAATGGCATTTTATCTCAAAAAGCATTGGCCCTCTTAAAGAATGTCCTTTGTGTGAATAAAAAGGTGTCGTCTGTGGGATAACTGTAGGTTTGTCTCCCAACCCCAGCAAAGGCAAAAGACTGGTGTGAGGGCATTAGCAGCAGAGTAAACCCCAGCGTTTAGAGTCCAGCTTGTGCTGTGGGCGTCCGTCTGTGGCACCAGGTAATGAGGGTTATGCCAGTGTCAGACTGAGCTGAGTTTAACTAGTCCTCTGACAGAGTCCTCGTGCAGAGAGTCCTGACTGGCAGGATTGTAGAAGCCCGCCTGCACCGTGGGGCTGTGGCCCATGGGGCTGTGGCCCATGGGGCTGCCACAGGGGAGCATGCCAGGCGGTGAGGGCATCTCCTCTGGTGTCAGGAAGTGGTGATGAACCATGGGCTCTTGAAGGGGGTGTGAGTGGTTATGCGGGTGTGGGTGTGTGTGGTTGTGGGCATGGGGGTGTGTGTGGGTGTGGATAGGCAACATGTCTACAACGTCGTGACAGCTAAGGCTTTGTGTGGACGTGGGAGGTGTGGGCTGCCCGAGGGGGAGTGAGGTACAGGGACCGCCCAGTGACAGCGCTGTTCGTCCGGCCAGGATTCCATTTTCCGGGGAGGCGGTCAGGATGACGGGCTCACTGCTTTGCTGCTGGAGGAGAGGGGTGGTGGCTGCCTGCAAAACGAATTTGGTGCTCTGAATGCACTGGTCTTGATCACACTGAGCAGAAAAAGAATAAAAGAGGAAAGGGAAAGGATTGTGTGCAAGACAAAGAAGAAAAGGCAAGGGGAGAGAAAAGAAACCAGATGTTAGTATTATTGTTAAGTCCATAACCACAGCAGAAAGAACCATAGCCGCTCGTGCATCTGCCCCAGAAACAGCAGCCCAGTCAATGCAAACACAGCTCTCCAGTCTGCGCTTCATGGCCCATCGATCTGCATTGTATCCCAACTAAGTCCCACATACAAGTGGAGCATGCTAAATGGGTTAGGGCGCGTTGCATTATCAATACCATACAATAGCTCCAGGCAGATGAGCTCAAACTTAGTTAGGCTCCCCACAAACACATGTGCAGAGGTGACAGTGGTAAAAATACACTGCACCAACAGCAGTTTGAGAGTGTCCCCGCCACAGCCTCAATGTGAGCGTTTAAGTCATTCTTCCCAGAGCCTCACCTTTCATTCTCACTTTCACTGACCTGGAAAAGTACAAGTATGGTTACGATTTAAGTCACTTGCAATTGACCCCTACTTTTATTTAAACTGCCAACATGTCTACACTTGCACATTGAATTCTTTTGCATTTTCACTTAATCTTGAGTTCAGAGTCTGTAGAGGCAAAGATTTTCAGTGTAGTGTCAGACTGTGACAAAAATGTTTGTTCTTTAATGTGACTTCCAACCCACTCAGGTTCTGACTCGGCTCATTTATAAAACCAATCGGCCCACGCACTCTTAAAGGAGCAGTGTTGATCTATGGTATTTAGATGAGGCTATATCTTCAATATAACTGTGTTGAAATCACAAATGACACTTAATAGAATCTTAGAAAATAATTATTATTATCTAGAAATAATTATTGGCAGTGGTTGAAAATATTGGCAATGTGCTTTGTGGATTGGATGGTGTTTGCAGCACTTTGCTTCACGATTTCCAAACTGAAGGAGGTGCTAAGAGTCTAATAACGATTATTCTGTAACGCAAAGCAAGTCCTTTAAAAGAGGCAGAATGTTAGCTACACCGAGTAAGTCAAAAAGCATGTCATAACAGTGTTCCCACTTTGTTATCCTGCCGTTTTAAATATAGAACCATGCAAGTTTAAGCAATTCTGCATTAATCTTTCATTATTTCGAACATACTTGCGCAGGTACTATTTGGGCTCAAACATTTAAAGATATTTCTACACAGTGAAAAGGGGAGGAGCTTCACTGTTCTGCACTTTGGAACAGGAAGTCAATGAACCCCTTTCCACGCTGACTATAATATAATACATCCATAACTATGACACGTTACAACTTACAATATGTTTCTTGTTGTTTTATTCCATGTTCTGTGTTGTTGTTTATTCCTAAGCATATATGCGTCCTCAAGCGTCCTAACAGTTTCATCATTTCTTACTTGCACTTGTCCACGCCATGTATCCACAACATTGACACCTGGAAAAGTTCTTATATTTGTACAGATGGTCATTTCTTTTGATTAGTAGGACCTGGACCTGTGTGTTTTGCTAAAAATACAAACGATAAAACTGACATTGTGTCCATGGCGATACATGTATTCGACTTGAATCCTTATCTCCTAGATTTACATACATGGTTATCCCTTCCCTTCAAACTGAATCATTTAGACGTGTGCCTTTCCCATCGGCCCCTCGGCGTGCTCAGAGCTCAGGTAAACGGTGGCAGTAGGCACGAGATAAAACAGATGGCGGTTATTTGTAAATGTGCTGATGTAAGGAGAGGTGCAGACCTAGGTACGTGTCAGACATACTGTGCTGTGCGTAAGCGCCGTGAGATCAGCTGCAGCGAGTGTTGAGTGAGTAAAACTACAACCAGACCCCCGGCCCTTCTGTCTAAACGCTCCCATCTCAAACTCCATTTATGGCACACTTTCAGGCTATGACTCTTTTCTGCCTTTTGAAACAAGTCTTTAGTTTAACATGGGAATCTCCAGTCAAATGACATTCCCGCTTCTATGAGAAAGACAGGGGCCGTATGTATTATCTTGTACATGTGTCCGAGAGCAGAATGAGGTCCCTCATTTGGATTGCTGGTTTTTTAAGTAAAAATTAGCTGCACTATAAGCACTCTACAATTGATTAATATGTTCCAATGAAATAAGATACAAAAATAAGTAGTCATATGTAATACAGAGTTTGTACAGTCTATACCTAGCTAAACTCCAGCAGGTGGCTTAAATCAGTAATGTCTCAGTCAGGAAGATGGGAAGATTCTGGCAAGAGTGTGATTGTAACAATAATGACTTTATTAGACCTACATACTAGAGTACAGACTACATACTGCCCCTTAAAGTGATAGTCTGTAACTCTAAATGAATTACAAATTTTAGAAAATGTGTTAAATTGACCTCCTGGCCTTAAATGTTGATATAAAGTAAGTCATTTTATTAATTCCAATATTACGGGCAAGTCCCGCCTTCCCTGCTCTTAGCTATATTTCAGAATCCACGGTGCCGTCGAGGTTAACCAATGGAGTCATGCCAAGGGATGTCAATCATCGGCGCTGATGCTTGCAGCTGCGGGCATGCTCAGTTGTTTGTTTTCGCGGAGCCTCTATTAGGCTCTGGAACTACATGAAAACTGAACAAAGAATTCTGAACATCCGCGCTGAGGTACTTATGTATATACTGAACCTATCATAATCAGATCCTCTGCAGATGTGTCCTATAATGTGCAATTCATAATAATAGCACTTCCTGGTTTGCCACGATCGCTTTTTTGTGTGCATAAAAACATTTTTTTTCATTAAAACGTTCACAAATAATTCTGAAAACCTCCGTGCATGTGTATTAATAATGTATATGTATAATCAGAGAACATATTAACATTTCAAAGTGTTACGGAAACGTAGGTGTAGTCCAATCAGAAAGGAAGGGGGAGGGAGCTTGCGTCGTTTTTTTCAAATCAAGTACGTCTCTGTCTCTCTGATAAACTCCAGACAATCACTTTAAATGCGTTTCATTACTCCATTATTCATGTAGATCTATTTGTTTTTCACTCAAATAATTTGGTTTAAGAGCCCTAAACAATACAAATTATGCATAATATCTGTTCTTTAAATATTCGACAGTGGACTTGACCACTAATTGCACTAATTTGCCCTGCACTTGTTATGGCCTGACAGTGACACGGGGGAGTGCACAGTGTAGCCCTCACCATGTGGCTCTGCTGGGACTGCGTGGATCCGTACATGGGGATGCCATTGGCCGGTGGCGCGATCTGCGGGACGCCTGATTGGATGAAGCCGCGTCTGTCGATGAGACTGCGGGAGACGGGAAGAAGTCAAAGAAAAACGTGTCAAGAGAAACAATAACCAGCTTTTCATTCATTTTATATGAAAACTAAATGGAATGCCCAAAAGAACAGAGGGCAGAGGTGGCCAACATGAAGACAAGAAATGTTATTAGTATTGGCTAATAATATCCAAGCCATTCTATGCCAATCCAAATGAAATGGCTTAAAGCTGGGGTGCCCAACTTTTTACAGTCTAAAAAAGCTAATCTAAAAAGATTAAAAAGATTTCACATGCTTGTGAAATCTAGTCATAGATTCAAGCTTTGGAGCGAGGAACTACTTAGAGGAATTTTATTGCATAGTTCCATTTGTTTGTGGTTTGAAGATTAGGCATGCCTTTAAAATTTGTGCCGTAGGATCGGTCGTAAAGTTGACCACAAAATTGCAGCAAATAAATGCTCATACGTCCATGGCGACCACATGATAAATCATTACCATAAAGTTTACATAACTATTTTAGCTCTCAATTCAATTATTCAATCAGAAAGCAGATTTAATACCCCCGGCTTCTAATGAGTTCGGTCGATGATGTTTACAATACAAAGTTTAAGCTAAACATTACAGATGTCACTGACAAATGATCAAATGTTCCATCTAAAGTCATAAAGGTGTAAGACTGGGTAAGACACTGTGTGGATCAGATGTGAGACTGAGGCAGTGGGTTTGCGGGGTACAGGCAGCCTCTCTCACTCCTGCACCCAGCTGTGAGACGCCTGTGGCTGGCCACAAACATAATAAACAGACAGAGTCCAGATGGTGGCCACCTGCGTGTCTGGACTCTCCTCTGTGAACCACTCTTCATCACTGCTCAGCTGTGGCTGTGGTCGCATAAGCACAGAGCACTTCACAAATATTAAACATCACAGCTAAATACCACAATCTGGAAACGGTCTTAAAAATCTTTTTCTGTCTGATAGTGCACTTGAATCTCTCACAAGCACAAAGAGTCTCTCTGAACTCTTAAATCACATGAATGGCACAAGTGTAAAATCTAATATATCTCAAACTGTGATCTCGACTTTAGTTCAAATGAGCTTGAAATGGTCTTTCTGCAGTGTCTTATGTACAGAGCCAAAGCTGGAGGCTTCATTTCAAACAGCTCTGAACATCAAAAGGATTCTATTGAATAGTCAGGATCACTAGGGAGATTCCTCATTTCTACATTCTGCACATTGTGTCCAGCAGAGTGTGTGTACTATACCTGGGAGGCAGGGGTCCACACAGAGCCGCACAGCAGTTGGTGACAATATTTCCGTAACTGTAGGGATTGTAGTTGTCCTTCCCCCTTTTAGAAGACCACGAGCCTTTTATCTGGACAAACAAGACTCAAATAAATATGTCATGCTCTGACTGTTATGTGCTTGTGCAGATACTTACATCTTCATTAGTGGTCTGGTTTGAGCTGATCAAGTAGGTATGGAAGCCTGAGAGGCCCACTATAGACCAGACGGAGAAAAAACACACCACCACCTCCAGCACAGTGACAGCAACAGTTAAGGACTCTATGGTTTCCTTTTTTTCAAACAAACAAACCATTATTTTGTCTTTCTGCTGCGCCACAGAGAGCAGACTGGGACTCTTGCTGGTTTTTGCACACTGACCTACAGCCTGAGGTTGCTCGGCTGTTACCAATAGTTGTGTTACCAGTTCATTTGTCGGGAACAACTGAGCATCACTCACGTTTTCTGCACCACATAAAGAACACAAAAGCGGTGGAGATGCTCGGCTTTCGTGTGCATTTGATCTCATGTAATACAACATGAAAGAAGCATCCACAACAGTGCATTATACTGTATGAAATAAGTGAGATTTTCCTGAAACTCATTTTAAGATGACCTTGCATTACAGTGAAGAAGCTGGTGTCGCAGAAGCTCGTGGATCAATATGGTTTGTCCAAGTCTTGTGTCTCTGTAATGACTCCAGAACAGACAACATTGTTATCAGTGGGGCCTGGCAGAGAAAGTCATCTCACTCAGCGCTGGAGCGTGACAGGCAGTGTCACGGCCCTGCTCCCAACACTCTGAGCGTTTCAAAGAACAGGCGCTGTTGTCAGACTTGAATTTCAAGACAATCGACATCAACAGTTCAACTAATTGTTTCTAAAGAAGTTTAACAAATGTTATGTCGCACAATTATGAAAATGGACAACGTCTACAGCAACAAATGATAGAATACAAGTTCATAATTACTGAAATTGAGTTCATTTTGACCATCTTCAAACTAGATTTGTTTTCTCATTCCAAGGGACACATTACATGTATTTTTTTAAAAAACAAGCTCATACTTGCTTGTCTCATTGAAATTTTTGATTTATGTTTCAACACTTTTTGCAGTGTAGCTACATAGAAACCGTATTAGAACAATATGAGAAGGATATCTGGCTGGACTCTCTTTGAGTGCGCTGAGAAAACCACTGCGGTGTGACTCTGGAAACACAAGGACAAACAGGGTCATTTCTACACACTGCACACAGATGAAGAAGACCTGAGTAAAGGGCAGGTCTGACCACCACAAACTGGAAAATACTGGACCAAAAGCAGCTGCAACAAACTTTAGTTTAAGTTTAACCCTCAACAACAGAAACCCTGAACTGGGTCTTAAATCATCCAGAACAACAGTGAACCTGTGCTTTCAACAGTTTCTATTGACCTTTTGTCTGCAGCAGAGTAGCTTCAACAGTTTAGATCAGCGGTGCCAAGCCATGGGGTCATTTTCAATAATGCTTTTTTGCCAAATGTTTAAATTACCATCTGCAACCACAAAAATACTTTTGTTTGAGAAGGAAGACAGGGGCTTGGAGTGTGATGTCTTAGTGGCACAATGACAGAAGGGGGAGTTACATGTCTGATGAGGTAACATGGTTAAAAAGGTCAAAATGGTGAATTTGTGTCATATGGCTCCCTCAATTTATTAACCTAAAGATTTTTTTTCTTCTTTTTTTTCAAGGAATGTATGACTGCTGAATTATTGCAGTATTTTGTTGCATTACAGTGAGAATATGGAGCAGAAATGAATAAATAAAAGATAAAAACTTGTATATTCTAAAACATACACTAAAATAAGTAAAATATCGATTAATCTACAGTGAAACAGAAGTCTTCCATTATCGTCAGATTTCATTACAGTCAGATCTAATTGCGAGTCGCTGCTGGAGAGATCGGAACGAGCCAGAACACTGTGGCTTTTGCACAACACCAATTTACAACATGCAGCTTTCAAGACTCCAAGAACAAAACTAAAAGCGGCTCTATGCAAAAAGCTGATCTTACCTAAAATGATGTGTGTGATGACGAAGGAGAAGATGAAGATGGTGAGGAATGACAGCGAGAGGATGAACATGTAGAAGAAGCGGTAGTTTCTTCTTCCAACGCAGTTCCCCACCCAGGGGCAGTGGTGGTCGAAGCGCTCTGCAAGACAACACATAACAGAAACTATTTTATGATTGGCATAGAAATATATTGTTATTTATTAAACACAATTTTGAATCAAGTAAAACAGCTTATTTCACGTTTTTTCCCCCATTTAAAACAAATAAATAGTATACCTGTTTATAGACTATTTTGTTGTTCCAGATATATTAACTAGTAAAATAATGCTGTAAATCTATTCTCTGTCGGATACTTTTGCCTTGAATTCGTTTTCTGACAGTTGCAGAGAACCCGAATTCTTCATAATGCCATATGGAAGTCACAAAACTAGAGGTAAGAAACACTTATTCTAATTGTCAAGAAGAAAAAGTCCTTTGGCTATATATTCAATTCATCTTTATTACAGACTAGGTCCAATTCAAAATTAAATATACTGTAAAACCACTGTATCTTTATGGTTAGGACCATATCGGTAAAGTAAAAAAAAATGACACTGGTCAGATGGGGAATTTGGAATCAACAATTATTTCAACATAGCTGCTATGGCACATAATTAGGATAAAATGGAAAGGAAAAAGAAGAGTTAGTGAAAAGTGTATTATTCCGCTTCCTCAGCGGCCCTGCACTTGTTAATCCATGGATTGCTTCGCAAGAAGAGGGCTTTTTGAAGTGGTGGCTTTGGCCTTGCAGAAAACACAAGATTGCTCTCTGCCACACTCCTTCACTAATTATTCACAGCCTTGTGTTTAAAGACGTGAAGCAACCTACTTTTGTCTTCACTAATCAATACTTCGCTCAAATGGCCTGGGATTGTGTAGTGGTGAGGCACCGAGGGACCCACTTCTGGTTTCAGAGAATGTTTGATCAAAAAGTCTGAAAGATGCATTTTAAAACTGTTGAAATAGGGCTGATGATGACAATGAGGGCACTTTCACGCTAATGGATCAAGTGGACGAGGTTTACTTCAGAAGCAAATACAGTCACAACTCTGTTTTGAAAGTCTGGCTTAAAGCTGGGGTACACAACTTTCAAACCAAATGAAATTGAACTCTGTAATACAATTCATCTAACCAATCCCTGGCTATAATACAGTTGGTTCTCTTACAAGTTTTCACATGCATGTAGCTTCTCCGTCACATTTTTGCTCTTTACGACATAAACGTGAAAAAAGTGGACCACCCTCACTCAGATCCCAGCCCAAAGACTCAAACAGTGACTATTTTTGAGTAAGGAAGCAAAAGATATTCTAAAAAGTTGATTAGACTCTACAGAAACAGGCGAGTGGACCAGTGTGCAGTATTATCACACCCCCAACAAAGTGGGGCATTTTTTGCCACAATCTTACAAAAGAATAAGATTTGTTCCAATTAAAGTGAACCGCTTCAGCAGAGATGGGCTGTGGACGCACTCCAGAGAGGACAGGTCTAATGGCGAGCAGAGAGAGGGTTGAAAAGGTGCTCATATCATCTCTGCAGTTATGTTTCTTTCTCCCCGTTCCAACAGACTGTATCTAGCTGGCTCAGTCCACATAGTAAAATATGCAGGAAGTGAAAGTGTGCCTTGTCTGAGCACTTCTCTTTTAAAGGCGTCTTCTATTGCTCCCAGTGGAATTGCACACTTAAGAAAGGAAGGCGTATCCATTGTGGCTGTTTACTTATTTAACAGGTTGTTGCTACAGACCTGCAGAAGAGGGAATGAGTCAAGGTTTTACTAATGATACATTTGTAATTAGAGGCAGTTTGCGCCATAACGTAGTAAAGATAGGATTGTGTTGAACATTTTAAGAACATCTTTGCAAAATAAATGTGCCAATATTGATTCTCTCAAAGCACCATCTGTGTGTGCTTCACTCGCAGAAGGGTGCCATCATTGTTTGGATCAGCACGGCTATTTTTGATGTTGATTAGACCAGGCTTTTTTATTGGCTTGCAGCTTTTTTGTAATCAATTTCAAACCACACACGCCAATGCCACATCCAGTGTAGTGCTACTGTTATTACTTGACCAAATTTAAATTAAATAAATGAGCAAAATGTTGTTTTTGGTCTCTTTTGGTAAGTAAAACATGTGTGAACTAATCAAAACAACTGAGTGTGTAAATTACAATGAAGAACATCTGTAACATGGTCATTTTTCATGCAATGCCCACTTGGATGTAGATAATTAGGGATGTTGGCCTTTTTAACTACAATCGGTAAATAAAAATGACATTGGCCGAAGGTAGGCACGTGCGAAGAGGTAGGTAGAGGTAGATGGAGATGGCGGTGGTCGTCTGACAATATTTTACAGTTTTAGAAAAAGATCAGAGAAATGCAGTTTGCACGTGTCCAGAGAGATTTCAAGAGGGGGGACTGCTCAAAAATCATTTACCACAAAGAATTTCACTGGACATTTGAGAAGCATGAGGCAGCATACAGTGAAGAAGGCGTGCAAGCTGAAGAAAAAACAGAAGCCACCAAGATATGAACATAACAAAAATAAAAACATCGGTCATTGGCAAAGTTATGTTAAACATCAATATCAGCCAATAAACTATGCATCCCTAAACATACCGATTCAAAATGTCCCAGCACTCACCTACGCAGTTGTCACAGAGGCTGCAGTGGGAGGCACGAGGCGGCCTGAAGATTTTGCAGGTGAAGCAGTACTTGAGTTTCACCGTCTGTCCGTTGATGACCACCTCTTTGGTCCGGGGCGGCGGTCTGTAGCCAGTGGTGCCATTGGCCACGTCTGGAGCAGAGAGGTAAAAGTTAGTATGTATAGGTACAATAACAGCAATGGAACAAACTGTCTGGATTTAATACACACACAATTCAAGAACTAAAGCCTGGAATACACCAGAGGTTCATTTTTGAGTAAAAATTTAAGCCACTGGGCGACGGGTCAGTGATAACACTGGGTAACAAAAAAATATTTTAGAAAATAGTCCAGGGTTTTTCAGCTGAATGTGACTAATTTTGGTTTTGCTCAATCAGGTCAGGATTTTTTGCTACAGAAATATGTTTTTAAATTGATTTTGCGTAAAAAACAAATTTCTGCGGATCATCAGCTGAGACGTTTTTTCTGTTTTCCTCAAGAAATAAAAGGTCAACGTATCCAAAGTCATTCAGTTTTTATTTACTCCATCAAATTTGATAAGCAGAATTCATAATAACGTAGACGTACATAATCCGTAACACTATGGCTGTATCTCAAAAAGTTGACCTGATGCATGTGATATTCGGACTCAGAACACCAACATTAGTCTAAATCAGTTGAGAAACCCCTGACCATTTTTTGGCTGTCAACTTGTGTAATGGGTACCCAAAAACCTAATATTGCTTCAACAACAGCCAATGGAACAGGGAGGAGCATTACACAGGACATAGAAATATTGTAAAGTGCTGCGAAAAGTGCAATATCATTTTTTCAGGTTCATAAAGGATTCACTTGTTTGACATAAAGAGATACATATTTTCCTGATTTTCAGATGAGAGCAGCAGTTTTTAACATAACATAATAGTTCATATCCACTGGAATCACTTATATATTTTGAATCTGGTAGTGTTTGAAAGGAGTCTGAATAAAATGTAGAATCTTGGGGGGCTGACGATGAATAAGGAAGTATTGGACTGGCTTCTTGTTCAAAATAAAAAGCATTCAAAATACCTCTTTGAAAAGGAACAAATCAAAAACAAAATCTTTATGACATTTCTTGGAGCAAAGCAGTAGCTCTTTATCATTTTGTGAGGCGTTTTTCATTGGCAGGGAGTCAGTCAATAATAAACCTAATAAACTAACGTAAGTGAAGTTGCAATGATGAGTTTTGAAGAAGCAGTTCAGTCAGAGCCGGTGTGGACAGAGACGGTCTCTGGGAGATCATTTAAACAGGAGTCCATTGACAGAGCTGCTGTTAGTACTGAGAGGAGTGAGAGGAGTGTGACATTTCCAACGCAGTCAGTTCAGCTGTATTCAATTTGTGCTCTCCTCTTTCCTGGATTTGGGGAGGACGGAGAGCAGGGGGGAAGTAGGACAGCGGAATGTTTCAAAAATATTGATCATATATACTATTAAAAAGGTTTCACAAGATATTTTGATTAGATAATATTATTTAAACCATTATTTAAACTACTACTATTATTATTTAAACGTCACAAGTGTCTAATGTGACGTATCTATCACAATAGAAACGTGTTCGATACCAATAAAAAAGTTTAACTTCACTCAGTTAGAAATAACAGGAAGAAAACACAGGCAGTAAAGCCGAGTCATAAGCGCGCGGCATTCTGAGGGACGTAGGCAGAGGCTTCTCAACCTACCAAGGCATTCTGGGAAATGCACAAAAAACAAACCACCGCAACCGTGCATAGCGTCCATGGATCTATAGATTGTGTTTCAATGCTGTGTCAATGGTTATGCACGTCCGTGCAAGGAATAGCATGTGCGGCGCGGCAGAGGCAGTGGGTACAGAGACTTAATGCATGCGGCAAAAGTAAGAGGTGAACTTTATCCTCTGGAAGCACGTGCGGCTATCAGAGAGCCGCATGGAGCCGGCTCTCAACAGGAGCTATATCAGGACTAAACCGGGATTAAACCAGGACTAACAATGGGGGACACTGTGCTTGTGAACATATATCTCCAGCCTGAGCTCTCATTCCCTCGTGACTATAAACAAGGGCTGCTAACGTGCGTTAGCCTTCACAAATCAATTATAATCGATATCGACCAATATGAATATATCAACATATTAGCCATAGAACTAACAAATGCGGTTTTTAGCTTAATTTGAGTAAATTCTGACTGTTTAAGATTTGCCAACAGGACAAAGCAATTTAGTCTACTTTCAAGAACTGTTTGCTTAATTTTCTCATTCCAAGGGAGACATGTCTTGATTAAAAACAAGATCAATTTGCTTGTCCCTTTGGCAGATCTTGTCAAAAATCAAAATTTTCTAAAATTAAGATGAATTTTTCCTAATTTGAGCAATTTTTGACATATTTTTCCTCACTTTTGCAGTGTGTGCAGAGGTTGATTTGAGTTGAGTTTGAATGGATGGAACTTTATAATTTAAACAAAATCTCTCTTAGGACCATGACGTAAGGCCCAAAAAAGAGCAGATGTCATGTTGCACCGTTTCTCTCACACAAACACACACGCACGCATGCGCACACCTAAATATGAATGTTCAAAGTCAGCCAAACACGAGGAGGATCCTGGGGGGATAAAGGGGAACTAATTGCCTTCCTGCTGCGAGTGAGGAGGAGAGTAAACCAGCACCTTTGCAGCGGATGGAGACTACACAGAGATTAAAGGAAAAACACTGTACAACTTTGCAACAAAACTCTACAACCAAAACTACAGCTTACAAAGAATAATAGAACAAACAAATTCAGGTTTTATGTATTTTTATGTTCAAAATTATTTGTACAGTCTGCTAGTTTATTAAGATTTCATCCATCTTTTTCTTCTGCTTCATCTGTTCCTGGGTCGCGGGGGCAGTAGTCTAAGCATAGACGCCCAGACTTCCCTATCCACACACACTTCCTCCAGCTCATCCAGGGGACCCCAAGGCATTCCCAGGCCAGCTAAGAGACATAGTCCCTCCAGTGTGTCCTGGGTCTTCCCTGGTCTCCTCCCGGTGGGACGTGCCTGGAACACCTCCCCAGGGAGGCGTCCGGAACAGATGCCCGAGCCACCTCCACTGGTTCCTCTCGACGTGGAGAAGCAGCGGCTCTACTCCAAGCTCCTCCCGTGTGATTGAGCTCCTCACCCTATCTCTAAGGAAGTGCCCAGCCACTCTGCGGAGGAAGATCATTTCGACTGCGTGTATATCCGTGATCTCATTCTTTCAGTCATTACCCAAAGCTCATGACCATAGGAAAGGGAGGGAACGAAGATTGACCGGTAAATCGAGAGCTTTGCCTTTCGGCTCAGCTCCTTACCACAACGGTCTGAAACAGCGAGCGCATCACTGCGCATGCTGCACCGATTCGCCTGTCAATCACACGCTCCATCCATTGCAAACAAGACCCTGAGATGCTCCTCGACTCGCAAACAGCAGATATGAAATCCCCTCCAGCCCCTGGCTGCACCAATTAATTCTGTCCATAAAGACAGTTAACAGAACCGGTGACAAAGGGCAGCCATGGGAGAGGCAGACATGCACCGGGAACAGGTCCTGACTAACTGCCGGCAATGCGAACGCAGCTCTGACTCCGGTCAAAAAGGACCCTCAGCAGAGGACCTTACACCTTAGGCACCATTGTTAGGTACAAGAAAAGCTTTTGTATAAATAATAAATACTGGCTTTGTGCAGAGCCATAATCAGGGCTATGAGTCATTGTTCCTCTGAGTGTTCCTCTGGGCGGCACGGTGGCTGAGTGGATAGCACTCTCGCCTCTCAGCAAGAAGGTCCTGGGTTCAAATCCCGGCCGGACCAGGGCCTTTCTGAGTGGAGTTTGCATGTTCTCCCCATGTCTGCGTAGGTTTCCTCCGGGTACTCCGGTTTCCCCTACCACTAAAAATATGTCCAATAGTTCTAGCATGCGCCTCCTGTACTGGCCCCGCTCCCATCTCTGTGTGGAGTGAGAGACAAATGCCCAAAATTAACAATTGTAAACCGCTTTGAGACTCAGATCTGCAGTGATAAGGCGGTATATAAATAAAAACTTACTAACTTACTTACTTACTTACTGAGTCAGTAGCTCCATCCTACACATATTTTTTTCAGTATGAGCAAACAAACATTACAAATAAGTTGTAAATACTTATTTCAAATCATTATTTAAGCATTACTGGCCCTCAATGTGGTACTGTATAAAACACATTCAAAATCTACAAAGATAAGACATGAATCTTTCTCCAGTCTATTTTGCCTCAAACTAAATTTCTGGGGTCAGTGACGACCTGCAACATGTGCGGCCATGGTCTTTTACACCTCATTTTAAGACTTTTCAGAGGAAAATATTAATTTAGTTCTAACCAAAGAAATTATTGAATTAATTTTGCTCAGAAAAACAACTTTCTAAGAATAATTTGCTCAAACTAGGAAAAGATTAGCCTGGCCATAGCCATCCGTACACTCCGCTCAATCATCATTTCACTGCATGTAGCGTCTGGGTCTGGTCCCTGTGTTAGCGAATACAATCGGTCGTATTTCGACCGGCTACTCAGAGAGCGCGGGAGGCGGGTGTTGTAGGTCGGTGCCGGTGACGTCAAGAGTTTGCGCCGAACGGGCAGGTTGTAGTTTGGCAATGGCGAAGAATGCGATAGTAAAGTAATCCGGTCTGGTTCTATCAAGAAATTGAAGCAGGAGCAAGAAGAATGTTTAGCAAATGTAATCGTTGGTCAAGATTGAGGCGCTACTCCCCACGGGCTCCGTTAGCAGCAAAGGAGATGGCTAGGCTAAATGCTAAATGCTAACAACAGACTCGGGCGCACTACATACGTCAAGGTAAACTCAGATCCAATCGTTTCAATCTGCAAAAGGAGTTAACCCCTCCCACCTGTAAACGGAGCTCAATGGAGCAAATCCAGACCTTAATTTGTTGGCATCTATATTTTCTTTTGTTATTGTTAGTTACATTTGATAACTGAGTAAGTTCCCACTTTTAATTTAATGTAAAAACTGAAAACTAAATTCTCTGTTGAATTAGTCAATATAAACTTGGTCAAAATCAAGCCCCGGCGATTCAAGATGGCGCCCTATTCAAATGAATGGTTGTGCTCAGTGGCGCTTTGTGACGGCATGGGGGCTGAAAAGATTAGCGGAAGTTGCCTGAAACTCGCAAAGATCTATGGGAAACTCGCAAAGAACTTTGGGAAACTCGCAAAGATCTATGGGAAACTCGCAAAGATCTATGGGACACTCGCAAAGATCTATGGGAAACTCGCCTGTATTTGGGCATCGTCTGGTCCTCCCGGTTCTGTGCAGTGGATGATCTCCCATAATGCGTTGCGCCAAACACGCGTGTGTGGGTCTCACACCGGGTCTCACGCACGTGCACAGAGGGGCTCGGCTGCGCTCTGACCAATCAGAGCAGTTCATCAGAGCGGGAGTTAGAGCGAGAGCCAGAGGAGCAGAGTTTGTGGCACTAAAGTGTGGATTTAAACAAAACCGAAGGATTTAAGAAGAAAAAAAGTTCAGGATGACAAGGGACACTAAAATCCCCACAAAATACTATCTTTATTAAAGCTGTAGGTTCTCTGTCAGCTGAGGTCGAGCTGTTTTAATATGCATTGAGTTCTATGGGGAAAATTTCTGGGTATCCCACGTGAATTTAGTCTGGTTTAGTCTGCAGTACCGCGAGAATCCCCTGAGCACATGAATTATTCAGCTACAAGCTAGTAATACCCTATCCAGTTAATATAATAGATCCATGGTCAAAATACATAAAAATAAACATAGAAAAACAAAATGAAGGAAAGGCAAGCTGAAACAGGTGGGTTAGAAGTGATTGGCGTTTGTACCAATAAAAAATGTGTGAAAATAATGTGGGTACTTCACCACCTTACCAATAGCAGCTAATGCCGGTCATTTGTAATTGAAGTGAAAGAAGAAGAAAAAACTTTGTGGGGGTCACTGAAAATGAAGAGAGTAGATGATTGACATAAAACTAGACAAAGGACATGAGAGGAGGGATCTAAAACGAGAGTGAAAAATGTTGTCCATCAGCATCATGATCACCCGAGATGCTCCAGGATGCGTCTGATTCCTCCATGTCCATGTTTGCATTCACAGACGCCCACTCTTCATCACACTCTGCTCTGAGTCATCCGCTCAGTTTACAGCACTCCGACAGACACACAAAATAATGTTCTGAATGTGGAACTGGATTCAAGACCCATGTCGTTTGCTCTGAACTAGATACAAAAGCTCTCAGTGGCTCCAGAATGCTTGGCCTTTTTGTCTGGGAGCTTTAAAACGACACCAAAGAGCCCAGAAGTAATTAATAAAACATATTCATATTCATCTCCCTCCTTCATCCACTTCAACTAAAAACATATTGAGCTCAGGGCAACAAAACAACCCAGTAATAATAATCATTTGCCCGTAAGCAAACATTCCAATTGAGAGGCAGTCTGCTATGCTAATGCTAGTCCCAAGCACAAGAGCTGGAGGAGGCAGGACAGCTGGTATTTGGATCAACGCTGTTCATATTTGCAGCCTGTAATTTGTTTACCCTCATCACAGACACTTGCCAATAAAAGATCTTCGGCACAATGTTGATGAGTATTCAATTTTTCTCCTAAATCCTCTAATGAGATTAATTAATCCAGCTCAGCCCTCGTTTAATGACCTGATCTAAAGCACAGAAAGCAAGAGGAAATTATTCTTACAAAAGGGAGCCATGCATGTGATGTTTTAAACCAAAAAGAAACTGATAACCTGAACCTACTTTGAACTGTTTTAAAGAAGTTTTCCAATTGAATTTGATTTGATATGGAAATGAAAGACTGCACGTATACATTTGTTTATGTAACAGATGATAGTCCAAGCTTTTTTGACATTTAAAGTGTCCAAAAAGAGTCAGTATTCACAGACATACAGTATGACCTGCTGAAAGTAAATTGTTGCGGACAAATAAGACCACAGTGAGTTTTAATTTTATTAGACTTTTTGTAATCTTTTGCATGCTCAAGAGGTTCTGTATAAGTCACTATTTGATGCTTTGGACTGAGACCTGCTGATAAGTTGCTGAGAGTAAGTCTGAAAAGGCTGATCTGAAGATGTGACAGAGGCCAAAAATTCACCTAAGGGAAAACTAGTGGAAGAACCAAACCGTTTAGAACAAGGAACTCGATGACATTGATTTGTATTACATGGGTAACATTAAAGTGGTTTGAAGGTTTACTCTGGCGACAGTGGCTCAGTTAGTAGAGGGTCTCTGAACCTAATGGTTGTAGGTAGGCCTGTCGCGATATTCAATAAATCAATTAATTGCATGATAATTAAAATTAGCTCGATAATTTTCCTGGCCGTAATAAATTCCATTTGCATGCTTGTCTGTTTTCCCGTCTCTCTCCCTCTCTCTCGGGTCAGAGAGCCCCAAAGTAGCCACGGGAACATTAGTGGTCTAGCAAGCAGACTGAAATAACTCAAAAATACAAAATACAGCCAAAACAGGACCTAAACCAGGACTTAACCAGGACTTAACCAGGATTGACAATGGGGGACACAGTAGTTGTTCTCATTCAGGCTCTAGTAGTGACTAAACTAGCGCAACTAGCGTTAGCGTATTTGCCGATGCGGAAGTACCGTTTAATAATTAAATAAACTTATGACGCACCTCCGTGAACAAATACTGCTGTTATATAAAGTCTCTAGAAGGTCTCTGGACAAAGGGACGCTGCAGAGCTGCATTATTGGCAAGAAATTTACACAAAAAGCCGCTAGCATGATGCTAACGGAGTAAAGAGAGGGGCGACAGTAGCTCAGTTGGTAGAGCATTGGCCTTTGAGCCAGAGGGTCGTGGGTTCGAGCCCAACTTTCACCATCGACTACCACTGATGTCTGCGGTCGTTGTGTCCTTGGCAAGACAATTAACATCTGGGAACACCAGGTGCCACAGTGGGGCGGCTGCAGCTGTAAAGTGCCAAACTGATGTTGTGTCCTTAGGCAAGACACTTCTCCCACATTGCCTAGAATGAGTCTGGTGTGTGTGTGAATGGTTGGTGGTGGTCGGAGGGGCCGATAGCACATACTGGTTGCCTCGCTTCTGTCAGTGTGCCCCAGGGCAGCTGTGGCTACAGTAGTAGTTTATCACCACCGTGTATGGAGTGAATGAATAATGACATGTAAAGCGTCTTTGCGTGTCCAAAAAAGCGCTGTATAAAACCGATGTATTATTTTTTTTATTTTTTTTTTCATTCTGCCACTTCCGGCGGTGGTCTTTAAAAATAAAAGTGTATTTCTCTTTGAAAAGGTGTACCTGCATCATTATCATTGTATTAGATGAAAAGGATCTCAGAACGACAATATTATCGCTTATCGCAATAATTTCTGAGACAATTAATCATCCAGCAAAATTTGTAATCGTGACAGGCCTAGTTGTGGGTTTGACATATGTCATCTGTTCCCACTGAAGTCTGCTGTTGTTGTGTCCTTGGGCAAGACAGTTGACCCCACCTTTCAAAAGCCCACCAAGGCTGTATCTTCCCGTGGACCCACCACCGGTGCGATGTGATTTGGGTGGCAGCTCTGATTGCTACCCAGAAATTGAATAATTAAAGGGATGAAAATTTAAAATGACATAACATGACCGCACTAGAGTCTATAAAATAAGAGCATAATTAACATCTTGTTCCATATTTGGTTAGTCAAATTAATTTATCCATCCATCCATCCATTTTCTACCCTTTAATCCATTTCTGGGTCAGGGGGGTGGCAATCAGAGATGCCACCCAAGTCTCATAGCACCAGACTTAAATTAATTTAATATATTTAAAATCCTAAACCATGATATATGACTGGGGCTATAAACAGTTCCACCATATATAGTTACCCTTGAGCCATTCGGTTCATCATTAGGAGTGCCCTTGGCTTTAAAAAGGTTGGTGACGGTGTAAACTATAGTGAAAGTGCGGTGGTCTTACCGATCTGCCTCTCGAGGTCTGCTGCTTCGTCTGGCGTGGCCCTGGGCAGGACTCCTGGATCACTGAAGCTTGTTCGCAGCAGTGAGCCCAAAACAAAGAGAAACAGCACCCCCCCTATGACCGGGATGACTGGGGTCAACTGGAGAGCCAGGAACGGACAGCTGCAACAACATTTATGAAGATGTTACATGGAAGAAAAACAAAACTCATCTATTCTGAAACCAACATCCAAACTACAACAACACTCACTAGACCAGAAAGATCAGGACATTTTCCAAAATGCTTGACCCTTGATCAAAGTTAGTGTAAAATTAGGTTATTTTCATGTGTTAAAATGACGGAATACCGTCTCAACAGAAACTACTCTTGAAATTAAAATGTTGTGAGCAAATCAAACGACAAAGTGCGGTCTTTAGCTTATAATCTATTGGCCTAGATGAAAATTAAATGAAACACACACAAAAGTTCTACAATCATTTCACCTTTTCATTACAACCTGATGAGGATGAAAGCACAACTCTGCCAGGAGCAGTCCATCTCAGCGGGAAGTGAGCTGAGCCTAAATTTAGGATTTCCCACAAAAGCAGCAGAGACTAGTGCTGAGGGTGTCCGGGCTCAGAGTTATCTGTGGCCACAGGGAGCAGGCTGCGAGTCACTCATGTTTGACTTGATTTGAGGAATGAACAAGTTCAAAAAGGTCGTTGGTCCTTGAACCGCTCCTTTGATATTACATTTTGGCAGGACAGAATCCCTGGTAAATATTTAAACAATTAGCGGGGCAGTACACCAATATCTGGCCGTTTAAACCATAAACTGTATATGTGAGTAAGTAATCTTTATTTATATAGCGCCTTTTACAGACAAGAGTCACAACGAGCTTTACAATTGTTGAGGGAATTTGTCTCTCACTCCACACAGAGATGGGAGCGAGGTCACTAAACGGGAGGCGCATGCCAGATCTATTGTGCATGTTTTAGTGGTAGGGGAAACCGGAGCACTCGAAGGAAACCTACACAGACACAGGGAGAACATGCAAACTCCACTCAGAACAGTCCTGTTCCGCCCGGGATTTGAACCCATGACCTTCTTGCTGAGAAGCGAGAGGGCTATTCAGTCAGCCACCGTGCCGCCTATATATGAACAATGCTAAATCCCTAGCTAAACTAATCCCAATAAGGAAGTTCTCAAACAAGTAAATCAATTTTAAGTAACAATAAGTGACTTGTCAAACTAACTTGTCATGGGCATCCAGACAGTAGGAATCAACGTTGCCTTCAAGGAAAACGTCTATCATCAAATTGTGAAACATCTTAGTAACCAGCTCGACAACTAATGCATAAAACAAATGAGTAATGTATATAATGATGATAATTACATTTGGAAGCACAGCGAACGTTCTGTATAGTGTTATAAGACATTGGAATCTGAATGTAGGGAGTGGACACATCTGTATGGAGTGAGACATGTTTGAACATCAGCCGGGAACAAACAGCAACAAAGAGCTGTGCAAACACTGGTCTGTGGCCTCTAATGGTGAGTGAGTGAACGTACGTGTGCCTCCATCCAACCAATTTTCTAGTATTGGCATGAAATTCAAAACTAGCGTCGCATCAGTACAGATAAATTAATAAGGTAAACACTTAAAATTAAAGCGTGAACTTTCAAACAGGTGTAAGAGAAGCCCTGCTGAAGGCTACACCTCAGAAGGGCATTTGAGGAATTCTTTATATATAACGTACGAAAACACAGCAGAGAGTAGTGTCCATCCTTGGAGGTGTAAGCGGGACGTCGAAGTGTAATGAAAAAGCAGTCATGTGGAGAAAGGGACCGCTCAGGATAATCAGACGACAATAATAGATCCATCACAGGGGGAGGTGGCAGGAAACTCACAAATTACAATCAATACATGAAGACTGATAAACTTGCTTGATCTTTATGGCCCTTCGCTTTCTAAAGCCGTGTCTAATCCCAGGATAAGCTGCTCAAATGGGTGCTCTAATGCTCCCGTAAATGTCATAACATACGTTGGGTCTTTGGAGCTTAGTTGCTATAGAGACGGGCAATGCCTAAGAAATTGTAAATTGAGAAAGATCCTGGTTACCTTGGAAACAGACACGAGAGAAGAGAAATAAAAAATAAAATCAAAAGACACAAATGTTCCCTCGCTGGAAAAAAAAAAAACACTTGAGGAGAAGCGCTTTACTCAATGTGTTTAATGTGCCACAGCTGCAGATCAATTTGGGAATGATGAAATATCATTCAAATGGTGAATTTAAAAAAAAAGGTACAAGCGGATGTTTTTCATTTCGGCTTGTTCTCACAGGTGGATTATTAACAAAACACCTTTTATGTAAACAACAGTCTGCAGCATGTCACATTCCAGCACGATCCACAATTAACCAGTTGAAGATAAACAAGTTTAGAACAGAAGCTTGTATTGTCACAATACTACATTTGAAATTCCAGTTTTATACTAGAGAAAAATACCATACCCATTTCAATACCACAGCCGTTATCCATAAATGCTCTTTTTGGACAATAAACACATTTTTAAGAAGCGTCACGTTTAGTCTCGTTTTCCGTTTCATTTAGTTTGGATGCTTTCTCAAATAAAGATTTAGTTTTGATACAAGTTTTATTTTATTTTTATTTTTTAAGGGGTCATGATTTGCTCATCTCTAGCAAATGCATAATGTACAGCATTTTGATGACACCATATTATTCGGCCTTAAAAAAATTTCATCCCAAGTTGAAATTATATGGCTAATATACTAGTTCCTTTTAGCATTATAACCAACTTTTTAGAGAATATTCCTCCCTGGTATGGTTTTTTTTCCAAATGTACAAAATTACTGGTTGTCAACACAGAAATGAGTTTCTAAAGTATGTCATTTCCCTTGAGAAATTAACAAAAATAATACATGGACATAACTTTAACCTTATAATGACGACATACCATTACAGGACTAGGACAGAAGGGGCGGAGTCAGACCATTTGTTCCAGATGTTAAAAGTAAAGTAGATTTTGCACAATACATCTCCTTTAAAACAATTGTAAATGTTGTGCTCACCATTATTATAACTTGTGATCTGTATAACTTGAAACCTGTAACAGTCATCCTGAAAACGTGAGACAGGCTTCTTCTCTGACAATGTTCAAATCCAGGTTAAAAACAGTTCTGTTTAGCTGTGCAGACAACTGAGGGATTTTATCTTTGCATCTTGTTCTGTTCAGCACTTTGGAGTTCCCTTGTGTATGAACTGTGCAATACAAATAAACTTGCCTTACCTAGATGTTTTAATTCATATTTACAGTCTATGGTTTGAACACTGAACATGGTGCTGCACCCGCTTGCACGCATGACCTGAATGTCTAAGAGGGTTCCATCCCCATCACTTCCATCTCAACTCACCCACATCATCAGTGTTAACCTCACACCTCTAACACTGCACTAATCTCGGCCATAATCCAATTGAGATTACCAATATCACATTTCTGGATAAACCCCTTATGGCCGCTCCTGGCTTTTGGCCGTCTCTGCCCCCGAGAGCCTAATGCCCCGGCACAAGGCTCTGTAAAGGTCATTTACCACAGAGGCGAGCCTCGATAGCGAGCATAGATCTGTGCGCTGAGTGAAATATATACATTCTGGTAGCGAGTTTGTGCAAAGTGCGCTATACAAGTACTCACAGGACGAGGTCAGACTGGTGGTCACGTCTGTTTACAAGGGAGAAGTAACGTTAGTGATTAAGTGTTGAAATGTGACAAATCCAGCTGCCATCTTGTTAAAAGAGCTGTGAGGAAGGATCAAAGTAAACATGAATCCACTGGAAAATAACTGGTAATTCTGAAATATGTGTATGTGTTATTACTGTGGTATTTCCGCATGACTCTTCACTCAAGTAATTCTGAAATGTATGTATGCACTTCTCTGACTCCGGTACTTTTGAAATGTATTACTCGGACTTAGAACATGTCATTTAATTATGCAACAAATGGGTAGGCGTTGTAAAGTATTTTTTACTGTCATATTGAGCTCTATATAGCACATAAAAATTGTCTTTTTGTTGTTGTATCAAATGTATGTGTTGCTCTGTGCCCTGAATAAACTATCTGAACTGCCTGGAGGAGGCCCCGGGGAAGACCCAGGACACGCTGGAGAGACTATGTCTCTCAGCTGGCCTGGGAACGCCTTGGGGTCCCCCCCGGACGAGCTGGAGGAAGTGTGTGTGGATAGGGAAGTCTGGGCGTCTCTGCTTAGACTGTTGCCCCCGCGACCCGGCAACGGATAAAGCGGAAGAAAATGGATGGATGGATGGATGGAACTGTAATAATTATAAAACCATATTACTATGGTGTCTATGGAAACTACAGAGTCTGGCCATTTGTCTATACTCCAAACAGTTCACTAACTGGTTCAGTATTTTCATATATTGTAGGCATAAGAAAAAATAGCACATCAAAACCCGGTCTAAACCCACTCATTTTCAAAAGGAGAGATTTTCAGAAAGGACAAAAATCTGGTTATAATGCTAAAAGAAACAATAATAATTGAACTGCGGATCCAAGTATAAAGAAATACTTAAAGGAATTCAGCCGCATCAACGTCAAATTGAAAAGGAATGTCATAGTAAAATAGATTTAAGTATAATCTGCAAAACTATGTTTGATTAGTTAGGTATAGATCTGATTCTGAATTTTGTTTCAAGTATGAATATTGGAAGCATTCAACACATTTATTCAAGACATACGTTTTTTTTACATACAGAAACAAAAAGACAATAATCAGCCCCACCCACACCCTCCCAGCGACTGCCCAGTAATCTTCAAGAAAGTGTATGAAGGCTGCCAATTTTTATCAAATTCAGCGTGTTGTTCATGATATAAGGATGGAACAATCTTCCTGAAGATGTGAGACAGGCCTCCTCTCTGACAATGTTTAAAACCAGGTTAAAAACGGTGCTGTTTAGCTGTGCATACAACTGAGGGATTTTATATTTTTATCTTTCGTTTTAATGTTCTGTAATTATTTATGATTTTAATGCTATCTTGTTCAGCACTTTGAGTTGCCTTGTGTATGAATTGTGCTATACAAATAAACTTGCCTTGCCTTGCCTAAGCATTTTCTCTGAAGTGATGAAGGGAATCAGCAAGTTCTGTGATCCTCATTTTTAGAGAAGGGGTGTTTTTGCTTTCCACAATTGACGAATACGTTTCTTAGCAGTACTTATTGTATATTATAAAAGGTGTTGTGCAACATAGACAAGAGTTTCTGTGTTTTTAAAGTTTACAAGGAGTGTATTCTGAACAACAAATGATCAAAACTACAATTTCGACAAAGTGCATATCTAATAATAATGCATTTTTGGAATAATTTAAATGAAAAAACCTAAATAAAAACAGCAACAGAAGCATCATGTTAGCTTAGAGTCAGACACCAGTGGAGCTGAGCAAAGCCGAAAACGGTATTTAAACGCCATCATAAATCAACAGGCATTCAATTATGTGCATGTGCATGAGACTGGATCAACGAAGAGCTTTGCAGCAAGAGCGAGTCCATATTCTTTAGCCTGAGAGAGGGGTGCGTAATACAGGCAGACGTGAAAATGACACGGCCCTGAAAGCAGAACTGGGCGTAAAAGGAATGCTTTTCTTAGGAAACGTCTACAACGGGCGTGACTGTTCAAATGATGTGGACAAAGACGCTGGTAAGAAACTGCCATATGACACTCCAGGGCAGGAATACTGTTCACTGCAGCTTTCTCAGTCACACGCTCACCATAAAAACAAAGAACTGTGTTTGAGTCATCAACAGCGGAAGTAAAAAGGTGATATTTCTGCCCCTTTCAGATGAATAATGAATGAATGAGTTTTGTATGAAAAACAAACACGAATACAAGTGAATAATTGGCTGTAAAAAACCCAAATAAAGAGAAAGTGATATTTATTTATATAGCGCATTTTACAGACCAAGTTCACCGAAAACGCTTAACAATTGTTGAGAGTTCAGATCTTTTTCCCTTCACTTCCCAAGAGGATGATGCCAAACACACAGGTGCATCAAAGCCCCCAATCACCTCTCATTACATTCAGACCTATTGTACATGTTTTTATTAGCAGGGGAAAACGGAGCACCCGGAGGGAAACCTAAGCAGACACAGGGAGAACATACAATCTCCACACAGAAAGCCTGAAGGTGGAATTGAACCCCAGGACCTTCTTGCTGTGAACCACAAGCTCTAAACCACTGCACCACTGTGTCTAAAACAGACTATTAGACTGTTAGCTAGAGGTGCAACGGTTCATCACTGATCCGTGATCCGTTCGGTTCAACGTCTTCGGTTCGGTACAGACGTGATCCGCGGTTTGATTTATGAAAAAAAAGTTGTGCGCACGTTGTTCAGTCCACACATACAGTGCGGTCATTGCGAGCGGAGGAACGGAGATGCTTGAAAGCCCTGCGTCATTTAAATCCCCAGTATGAGAGCATTTTGGCTTCACTGTAACTATACTGATGATTAATATTCGACAAAACTGTCACGATGTGTAAGCACTGTGGCACAAGAAAGACATGAGTGAAAAAAGCGTCTCAACGGCATTTAAGCAGCTCCTTTACGCACAGTCAGACCGGGCTAAAGTCAACTCTCCCGCGCATCCTCAGCTGCGCTCACAACTGACGCTTGGACGTCCCGCGGAATCTATAATAGATCCATGAGCGGAACGGAGAACTTCATCACCGCAGACTGGGAGATGAGAAGTCTGGCGCTGAAGACACGCCCCCTCTACGACAGTCACACAGTCACACAGCGGAGGTACTGACACAAGCAGCGGAGGAATGGAAGACAAAGGCCCAGTACTAATATTCCAGTCACAACTGATAATGCCAAAAATTAAATAAATGCAGTGAATGAGGCTGGGCCCAGAATGGACCCCCTCCTTGGGAGAATCAGGAAGGTGGTGTAATATATGAGGGTAAATATCCTCATAAAGTGCCTTCTTATGTTGCACTTTGTGGTGTTTTTCATTAATTATCTTAAATAGACATAATTGGATGGATGGAATATGCCTTCCATCCATCCATCCATTTCCTTCCCCTTAATTAATTTCTAGGTCAGGAGGGAGGCAGTCAGAGCAGGTGCAGAGTCCACATGAGCTGTGTTTATTAAAAGACAAAACTTTTTTTTAGAAAAATGAACCGAAAAATGAACCGAACCGTGGCCTCTGAACCGAGGTACGAACCGAACCGTGATTTTTTCAAACCGTTGCACCCCTACTGTTAGTTATAACCATAACAATTATAAATTAAAGCCACAAGCGGCGTTGAGCGGCCCTCGCCACATCGCATGACTCCCCGCCAAATCGCTCGAGCCGCGGGGTACAAATCAGACTTTATACTCAATTTCATGTTTTACACTTTCAGTTTACCCAAACTCGAGAGTTGAAATATCAAATCAAATGTTGAGCAAATCAGACTTTGCATGTGCAAACAAACATCGGCCATTTACTGTGCATAATAGCGCCTCCTACAAATACTTTTCTTTTGTCTTTTACCACAGACCTAAAAAAAAAATCATTTGTTGCCAGAAAAAAACTTAATAAAAGAATATAGTGAGTTTTTGTGCATGCTCAGTGGGTCAAATATGAAATCAAACAATTGGAAAACTAAATGCGCTGTGTCCCCTATGTACAAGTTTTACTCAGCCTGTAGGGGGCGCTATTGGGACAATGTCATTGTTCACACATTCAGGCGACCTAGGCCCAGGAGTTGAACAACCGAGTCAAGTTTAGTGAAAATCAGACTTAGTAAATGTCATTCTCACCCATGTAAAACTTGACTCAGTCTGTAGGGGGCGCTAATGCTGCAATTTAATGTTTTACATTTTCAGTTTACCCAAACAAAAAGTTGAACAACCGATTCAAATTTGGTGCAAATCGGACTTGGTTTGTGCTAAAGGGAGCTATGTTTCTATTGTCAAAATGGGGAAAAATGTCACATTTTGCCGCTCCGCTGCTCAAATAACGTTTCACTGATCAAAATTCCCTGAAGTCCTTTTGATGGTACATGTGTCGAGATGATGTGGAGTGATTTTCGGCCAAATCTGTGGAACGACCGAGGCTGGTTTGATGGTGTACATTTGCCATAGACAATGAATGGGGAGCGTTTGTCGTCGCCACGGAAACAGGGTAAAAAATGAGCCTTGGGCCCTTTTGACTTTTTGATTCAAGATGGCAAAACAGATGTATGTGCAAGATTTCAAACATTTTGAAAAAACTAAATGTGAAAATTCCCATATAAAACTTTGAAATAGTCTGTAGGGGGCGCTAATGAGTCAATTTGAAACACTTCACTTTCAATTGACCTAGACCCTAGAGTTGAACAATGTATTAAGGTTATGTGCAAGTCAGACTTTGTATGTGCAAACAGGAGCATATTTAATGTTGTCAAAAAAGGTCATTTTCCCGCTCCGCTGATCAAAAATCCCTTTGGTCGTTTTGAAGGCACATGTGTTGAGATGATGTGGAGTGATTTTGTGTCGAATTTTGCATTCACCATTGTGAAAGTCATGGCATGTGTCAATGAGTCTATATCATGAACTGGATTCAAATTTTAAGACAGGAATAGATGATCTTTTGAACGATAGTGATTTTCTGAGTTTAGCCCTTACATTTTACAACTCACTCATACTAGATTACTATACTTTACTGCAGAGTTAAATGGAAATGTGTTTGCAAAGTAATTCAGTAAATCAGTTTGTTTTGGTCAAATAATAGTGAGTAATCCCATACACCAACCACTAAAAGGAATAGATAATTGGCAAACAAATCAATTATCAACAAAATGGTAAAGCCCTAGGGAATACATTAATCCAGTTAGTCATTGTGGAGTAGGAGAAGCTGATACAGGCTGCCATGATTTCCCAAAAGCGGTACAAAAATAAGTACATTCCTCTGTGAAGTCTTCTCAGTATCCATGTTGTTCCTGAAAGAGCCCCCTTTGTCACGTATTCGTTCACAAACGCTCTTTCAAACAGCCGCACCTCAACAAATGCTTTCAGTTTGTCTTTCGCAGCCTCCAGGCAACACAACTCAACCGCCACTTCATCATCAGCCGAGGGGGACACCATCACAGAGAGCAAAAACATATACACAACTTATTAACTATGTCCTTGTTGATATATGAAGAAACGGGAAACAGAATGCCTCTCAGGAAACGACGGAAAAGGTAAGGCGCACAAGAATGAAACTATTACCCCTACCAAGTAAGTAAGTAAGTAATCTTAATTTATATACCGCCTTTCACAGACCAGAGTCACAAAGCGGTTTACAATTGTTATTATTTTTGAGCACTTGTCCTCTCACTCCACACAGAGATGGAAGCGGAGTCGCCAGTACAGGAGGCGCGTGCCAGACCTATTGTACATATTTTTAGTGGATTTCACCAATCAAACAGGAAAACTTCCATCCCTTTTAGAAGAGAGACATGTTGACTGATTTTTGCATATTTTGGTAAAGAATTTTTGTCTCGCTGGCAAGAGTTTCCTCCAGGACATTTAGTTTAATCCAAGGAGTTAATGTTTTAAACTTGGTTTGTCTGTTAGTTCTCAGCATGACTTGAAATGTTGTGGCTGGATTCCAACAACATTTCTAGGAAAGCTCGGAATTGAGACAACAGACAAATGACTTATTACTTCAATATTCTTGCACTAGTATGTTCCACACATGGAAGCAGGGTCACCATACAGGAGGCGCATGCCAGACCAATTGTACATTTAGTAAGGTAGGGAAACAGGAGCACCTGGAGGAAACCTACAGAAGCACTGGGAAAACATGCAAACTCCACACCGAAAGGCTTTGAGGTGGAATTGAACTCAGGACCTTCTTGCTATATTAAATCGACCAATACCTGGACTTAAGATAATTTTCCTTCCCTGAAATCTTACCTAACACATTAAGAATCTGTCCAACTGTGCTTTAAACTTGCCAGTGAGTAAAAGTGAATACTGTAAATGATCAGAAATTTTTATTTTAGAGAATGTACATAAATTCACTGAGCAAATAACAAAATAACAGGTTGGGTATATCCTTATAAACTTCCAACCCCCGTCTATCACTCAACTCAACATTCTGCGCCAGTTAAACCAATTCGCTACATAAAAATACTCTGCATATCCAACAATGTCTCCACTATAGGCAGATATCCAACTCCATTATTGTATAGGTGCATCCCTACTGCTGGATAAATGTTCCAGAGCATCCCAGTTCTGACCAAACTTCCTCAGCAAGAAAAAAAATGTTTTTTGCTTATCTTCTGGTGTGGCAAAAAGATGACAGTGCGCAAAATATTGATGGATTTTCAGTCTATAAAAACAGTTCCCCCTAATGCCACTCAAGTGCTACTCAGAAACACCTGTGGCTTCGTAGATCAATACCACCTAAAAGGAAAGGCATCCAAATCAACACCAGTAGTCGGCTTTAACAAGGAGACGGCGCCGGGAGAGTAAGCAACATGTGGGGCAACAGTGCACACGGGGATCTTGAGGATGACTGGAGGTAGAATAATAAACAAGAGGGAGACTGCAGGTCACAAAGAGGATTTGTTGTGCTTGGGCGAGCAACTGTGAAATCAACAAGAAAGGATAAATATAGATCACAAAGCGTTTTCTGTGCCTTTTCTACGCTCTCACAATGCTTTTAGTCTGTCAATAAGTGGCATCAGCAGTCAGATACAGGCCATGTGATTTAAAGCACAGTGTCAGGATACATGGCCAATTTACAAACTAGAAGAGGAGGCTGTTTTTCTACTTTGCTGACAACCAATGAAGACGCTTCGGAAAAACACATCTAATCGAAATGCATTACACTTAATGGCAACAGAGGCCAGTGTGGAGGTCTGCTGACGATTGCCCCATCCGATAAATGTCTCCCTTCAGCTGACAGGCGGGGGCAGGAGGAGTATGGGGGAGGAGGGGCGGTCAGGAGGAGTCAGAACGTCAGATCGAGAAGGGACACATGCTTTTCCTGTTCTAGGCCGCTGTTGTCACAACAAACAAAGAGACACATGCAGAAAGGAGGCACCACTCAAACTGGGCACAGGAAGTAGGGCTGTATCACCAGGAAGCATCTGGGGTCGTCCCAGTGGGTGTCCAGGTTATAAGAGTTTTAACAGCGGGTCAAAAGCTTACCCATTTCCCTGAGTAAAGTTCATTAAAATGGGACATGACCAGCAGAAGTGAATGCAGCTTTGGATCATGTTATAGTGGTTGTCTGGTGTAGGTTCAGAGAGCGTTTGGACCTGTGTGTCTGTGAATGTTTTGTTTAAAATTATCATGTGATGAATGAAAAAGGTGGAAGTATAAAGGGGTCTGCTTCAGCCAATCAATATCAACATATCTGTGGCATGCACCTCCTGTACTTGCGACCTCACTCCCTTCTCTGTGTGGAGTAAGAAATTCCCACAACAATTGTAAAGCGCATTGTGACTCTGGTCTGTTAAAGGCGCTGTATAAATAAAGATTACTTACTTACTGTCTGTTATTTTGTACAGTGAAATTGTGTTTGTACAGGTTTTTAAAATAAACATTTTAATTGATCAACACCAAGGCTACAATATCAATATTGTAAAAATGTGCAATTATTGTGTTTTTTCATGCCTCAAAAGTACAAAAAAAACAAAACACTGAATATGGAGGTGTGCTAAAAGAATAAAAATCAATATTGAGATCTCAAATGAACTTAATAATTTGGAGCAAAAACAACCGTTCCAAATGGTCTAACAAACGATATATCTGTTTTATATAGCACTTTCTATGCACTCAGACACTTAATAACTAATATTGTAGCCACAGACTCAAAGCAAGCAACCTCCAGGCATCACCAACCGTTCACACACACCCCAGACTCCTCCTAGGCAATGTGGGTAAAGTGTCTTGCCTAACGACACAACAACAGTTTGGCACTTTACAACCTGTGGCAGCTGGTGTTCCCAGAGGTCTCCCATCGCAGCACTTACCAGGCCCTGCCCTGCCTAACATCAGAAGTCTGACAGGATATGGCTTTCACATGGAGGTGGCGCCACAAACATTAGCGACATATCATTTCTAAACTTTAAACCCTATTGATTGCGGCACACTGCTATCTAAACAATGCACTTGTGGACAACAAAGTATGCACTGAGAGCAAACAGGGCTCTGGTCATAGCGTGACTGAGGTAAAACAGTTATATGCTCAAACTGTAGAAAATAATCATTTGCGTGGAAGGAACGTTTGACTTTTATATACAAACACTCAATTAATCTACAGACGAGCTGGCACACAGTCACCAACATTTAATTAATCCCTTATGATGATATGAGATGTGATGATGTCATGATATTTTGCGTGTTATGCCAGCTCTTGCTCTGGAGCACTTTACCCTGATAATGCTTCTCTAATTGAGCCTCACGTTGCATGATGGTGCATTTTCTTATCACCAGAGATGTGCTTCAGAGACCATCAATGCCAGGGTGATTACTGAGCCCTAATGAGGAGATAGAGCGTGTCCCATGTTAACAGGTCAATGTCTCCGTCTACACGCTGCACTGCACATAGAGCAGGATGCAGACCCAAAGAAAGAGCTATTTTCTGGTCCGCAGAGAAAGACTCCTCCGGGGATAACAATATGTGATTAACACAGATACACAGAGTAATCTACACCACCAGCCACAAGGGATTGTGACAGGGCAAGAAGTCAGGAACAACTTCAGATACAAATGCAACATAATAGCAGAGGGCAGAGAAGTGGAAGCTGATATCAGATCGATGTGCTACATAACCGCGCAGGAGACAGTGTTAAATGTGGAAAGACTGAGGGTGTTCTACAAGCCAGTTAATACACTTGCCGGCAGTGAGAAGAGCTTTAGCTGCAGAATACGATCTTATAGTACTATGGCACAACAACACAACAAGACAGGGAGAGGGTCCAGTACCTATAACAGGGGGTAATGTGTTCGCCACGGTTTGTTTGTTAAAAGGTGAAATTATTATGAAATGTTGGGAAGAACCAAATTAGTACATTTTTTAAAAGGTGTGGATTTATTTTTTAGAGAAGGGAGCCGCGCCCTTTGGAGGGGGTCGAGTGCTTTTCTTGACTTGATAATGTTTTTGCATTTGCTTTGACAATAGGTATGATCTGGCAAAAAAGTGGAGAAAAGCAGTTCTCGCCACAACCAGTTCCCTCACCCAAAGTAATAAAAATTCCCTCTATTTTTCATTGTCGTAAAAGATGGGTAAAAGACAAAAACACTCACTGTTCAAACAAACACTGTTCATTAGACATGTTACATACGGAATATAAGAAAGCACAATGTTAAGTTAGATAATGCATACATACGTGTTGAAATGCAAATATCTCCAGTGAGTGCCCAGAGATCTCTCTATCATCGCCACACTGATCTGTGACATAATATCTGACCCATGTGCCATATTTACGACAGCTCACATTTCCCAACACTGGTGTGAAGTGAGGGCAGCGTCTCGGCGCAATACTTACTCAAAGGTGAAGAAAAGTCCACAGGTGGCTAGAATAAGCACCAGGGTGAGGTAGAAAACCCCAGTCTGTTTGGCCATCATAATCCTGCCATCGCAATAGAACTTGTTCCGTCCTGGGAACAACTGCCACTTCCTTTTCTTGGGGGTCCTCTTCTTGTAGGGGGTCTCCATGGGTGTGGAACTGCGAGTGCTAATCTGGCTGTACTCGCACTCTCGCATGGACTCAGACACCCCAAGATGCATCAGGGGCCAGGGACAGTCGCCTCCACAGCTGAAGAAATCTCGACCTCTGCACAGACAGGACACCAGCTCAACTAAGGCAAGGCAAGTTTATTTGTATTGCACATACAATACATACACATACATAAGGCCACTCAATGCTGGACAAAACTAGAGACAATCACACAAGGCATTAAAATCATAAAACAATCACAGTACATTTAAAAATCTCTCAGTTGTCTGTACAGATAAGATAAGATATGCTTTATTAATCTCACAAGGAGAAATTTACATGTCACATTTGGCATGGACAGAAACACTCCATATTGTGCAAAAAGAGAGGAAATGTGCAAACATGTTAAATGCAGGATATATTATGTAAAATAAAAAGTGTCAATGTAAAATGTAAAAAGCGCCAATCAGAAACAGTGTCAATAGTAGTGCAGGTTTTTTCAGTCTTAATACAGTGACTTAAAGTGACTTGTTGTTTAGTCTGACAGCAGTGGGGATAAAGGCCTTATAACCTGGATTTAAACATTGTCAGAGAAGAGTCCTTTTTCAGGAGACATTTTTCAAGAGACATTTTCAGGCAGATTACTCCAGAGTACAGCAGCATGAATGTGAAATACAGCCTCCCCAGGTTTAGTTCTGACTCTGGGCAGCAGCAGGTCTAGTCCAGTCCCTGTGCTCCTCTGAGTCCAACAGTTGCAGTTTGCAGAGACATGCCTGAAGCCAACTCCCTTGAAAGTTTCAGGAAAAGTTATAAAAACACACACAGACAAACTAGGACTAGACTGCAACTTGTCCACTCTTTAAACAGGCAAATTACACAATAAAAATCCAATAAATTCATTAATTAAATCTAGTAAAACAACTAGTAGCTTCTTTGTTAGCTTGTACTTGGCTAGCTTATGTAGCATCTAACATGTTGCTATGGCTAACCAACTTTGCGACTGAATTTCAGCTCAAATCCGCGTTTTTTTTTTAGCATACTTGGTTTAATTAGAGAGATTAGAGAGATTAGTGAGTGTGTATCATTGCATGTGCCTCTGTGCGGTGTGTTAAGCCCTCGTCCAGTGTATTTAAGCTGCAGACCAGAGCAGCTGTGAGCGTCTTACCACAGCCAGACGCAGCGCTCCTCTCGCGGGGTGGCGTCACGCAGATAGCCGCGTCTCCTTCGCGTTATCCAGGCTTGTTCCGAGCCGAAGACAACGCAAACAACACCATTTTGCAAAATATGAAATCACACAAGAATACGAAGAGGATCCACAGGGAAAGCCCTCGGATCCAAGTCAAATCAGATCAACACCCACGGGGTTGCTTTGGCTCCGGCGCGCAGTCTGTTCCATCCATTTATTTATGTGCAAGAATTTCACGGCGACGAAAAATGTGGAAGACGTTTTTTCACTCGTGGTTTCGCGGTGTGGAAATATTTGCAGCGTTCTTGAAGACGTAGAAAGGCCAGAGAGAAAGACGACAGCCCCCGCACTGTGATCTTGTGTGTGTCCCCCCCCCAGTGTGTCTCTCGGTCCTCACACACACACGAACAGCGAATGGGCGCTCCTCCTCCTCCTCCTCCTCCTCCTCCTCCTCCTCCTCCTCCTCCTCCCACTGCGAGTGCGTTTCCCAAGCAGGGGGCCGAGAACCATCAAGGCTCTCACAGCACAAACCACTCCTGAATGTTATGAGAGGTGGCTTTCTTCCGTGTTACATCAAAGGGTTTGTGAATTTGTGTCTAATTGTCAAGGGAATGGGTTTATTATTGTATTTCCCGTGTGTATAGATCTTACAACAAAAAAGTATGTATAACTGTTGTTCCTGTAGATTATTTATTGAATCATAATTTCAATTCAGTTTATTTTAGTTTAGCAGTCTTGGGAGACTTTATAAAGTTGTTGATTCGCCAACAACAGATCCGAGAATCAAATAGCTCAAACACAGGACCTGCAGTAATAAATACCTCATAACAGCCATTGGTCAATAGGGAGTGGGATGACATACATGTTTTTTTCAAAATCCGTAAATGTCCTGGATCATCCCTGTCCTTAGACCCTCCTGCATTGGCAAGGAATGACTCAAAATACCCAGTGGGAAAAAAGTGAGAAACCTCGGGGAGGTCTACATTGAGAGAGGGATCCGCTCTACAACCTGTCCACACATAGGCAGGCTATAGATGCTATAGATCCAGGACTCAGGAATACAAATTTCTTTTTGGTCATCTACCCGATAAGTGGAGACAATCTACTGGTAAACTGGTATTTTATTAGGTATTAGTTTATTTTTTTAACATGTGTTGATTTAATTATTTATTCCTAAGGACAGCCCCTTGAGATGAACCTTTCTTATTCAAGGGGGTTCTTTTTAAGGATCAGAATGGATCATGGGCGAAGCAAGATTGTTACTGTGACCCTAAGCACGATTGATCTTGTGGCCTTTCAAATGATAGTAAAGTCATGAGATGTTGAGTTGGCCAACTTACTAATTCAATTAGCACTATATAAGAACTAAGCAAGATCTAAATGAAGCTGAATAGTAACCAGGGCTAGATTGTGGACCCCCTTCCCCCACCGTTGGGGGGGGGGGGGGGGGGGCATATCGAGGCACCATAGATGTAGATGTACATGGTTCAAAACAGATCAGTAAGATAATGAGAATGCTTCTTATCTGCCTTACAGACTCACGTACACTTCTCATTATTCAGGCTACAATGCACACATTTACTATTTATCCAAGACCTATTTGCATCAGCTTGCATTTATTTAAGACGATTGTAAAACAATGGCTGTTTTGAATAAGTAACGATTTCTCCAAATGTCTTTCATCTTGGAACAATTAATTTTATTATATTTTTTCACATTTTCTTCTAAGAGACATTCTGAGGCATCGCTATACACACACACACACACACACACACACACACACACACACACACACACACACACACACACACACACACGCACACGCACACGCACACGCACAGACACACGCACAAGCACACGCACACGCACACGCACAGACACAGACACACAAGCACACGCACACGCACAGACACACAAGCACACGCACACGCACACGCACAGACACAGACACAGACACAGACACACACACACACACACATTATTAAAGTGAGGGAAATGATTCAGTCCTAAATTAAAACCCACACATTTCAAAGCCAGTTGTGATTGACAGCATCATATTTAAAATGTCATGTCAAGAAGTTAACTTTTCTGCATCTCGTGGTGACATCATTGTGGTGTTGATTGACAGCCGTGATCAGTGTGTTATGACTACAAAAATCCTTTGAGAAAAATGTGTGTATCAGGACTTATCTGACCTAAAGACTAGGACACATTATGTAAGGTTTCTGCTCTGGCATCTGGCACCTGCTTGTCTCTGCGTAATTGCTTTGCCTGGAATAGTGTAGTGTAGCAATAAAGCTGGGTAACCTGATTTTCAAACTGGAAGTAGAGGTAGGTATTGAACATTATCAAAGTCAATATCACAAACACTTATAACAAGCAAGTCTACGGACCTGTATCAACATGTTTGCCTTCCGTTACTCCTCCTGCTGTAAGCCTTAATGGCATCAGGGTGGGTCAAATGCAGAGGACAAATTTCCCCACGGGGACAATAAAGAGCACATTTACAATTCACATTTACAGCTTGCTCACAGTGAACACCAACCTTCTACAACCAAAGAATCAAATAGTGACTTACATGGCTCTGCCTCACACGTTTGCAATGTTTTATAATAATTTGACAGTGGATAGATGCCCAAAGTTCTGTTTCTAATATACTGTACTTTCAAAGGGAAAACACAATATATTATTCTTGTTTACACTGAAAAAAAATACATAAAATATTAAGTTATGAAGGTTTATATTAAATTTAGATGAATAAAAACAAGCCTGAATTGTTCAGAATGTAATCTAAAAACAAGATTCGACCATGGGATGAGCAGTTTAGTAATATTTCAAGCGCAGGGAAATAGTTTTTCAATTTTCATGTCTCTAAGACATTTGTGCTTGTCCCATCAGCAAATGTTGTTTTACAGAATTAAAAATTTACTCAAATGAAGATATTATAAGATACTCAACTAATTCATCTTTTTCCAGTTAGTGATCTATACAATGATCTCACACACTTTAAATACAGTCTCAAAATTCATAAGTCTTGAAAAGCCTATTACGCCATAACAAACTGTAACTATTTTAATTAATTGTATGTTTTTAAAAGGTACCTTTAAACTCTATAAGTATGTAAGGCAACCTTGATTGTCAAGAAAGGAACCTAAGAAATAAAATTGATTATCATTATTGTTATAAAACAGTTACAGATTAGTTGTTGTTACGCGCCCGGGCGTATGCCTTCTCCCCTTCTAACCTGACTTTCTTTCAGCTCTGCCCTGATTGGCTGGCGGTGCGCTCAAAAGCAGCAGGTGTCCTGATGGCCCGCTCTCTCTCTCCCTCCAGCCCTCTGACACTCTGGTCCCGGCCACGTCCTGGGACAGACGTGTCAGGCCACGCCGCTCGTTCGTCTTATGATTTGACTTACACGCACTTGCACTCAACACGTACATTTACACAAAGGTTATCATACTGACTAATTTAGTGATGGCAATATGAAGCCCCATGAAGCCTTGAGGGATAGCAGCCTATTACTCGGCCCATGAGTCGAAGGCTCGAGGTGAATCATGCTCCACTACGCCATCATGTGGACAAAGAAATACATAACACTCTTAAGTGCTTACAATGAATGGTGAGATCTAATGTTAAAATGTATATTTACAATCTATGGTCTAACGTGTTGTGTTTGAAAAGATGCTTCATGAACTATGAACTATTTGAGTCTTTCAGTCAATTGTGTTGATACAACAAACACATCCAAAGTAATACAGTTCTACAGAAAGTGATTAATGGAGGAAAAACTACCAAGAGGTGGATTAATTAAACACAACAAACCATTTATTCCCAATAAATAAATACATTTACTTTGCAACACAAAATTTATTATGGGTAGACCAGGATTCGAACGCTAAATCTTCTGCTTCGGAGTCCGTCATAGACCGACTGCGCCACACAGCTGTTGTGAAATGTATTATCCAGCGTATTATTACTAATAACTTGAAGCCCTGATATATGAGGTTTTACTAAAGTGAAAAGTTTTTAATTGTATTTCATATGAAGTAGTTTCTCTATACTTAGTACAGGACTGCTCCACATCACGCACACACACGTACGCACACAGAGGCAGACGGGGACAGCCAATACAGTCTATGGTACAGCCGCGGATCACAAAGCACCTGTCAAAGCAATGCACTCTCCGAACTATATGAAGCACTATATGAACCGTCACGTGGTCCGGCCGCTACGCGAGGCTTCGAACGTCACCACACACGTGACCAATACACGCCTCGACCCACACTTCACAAGAAACGCCCCCAGATTACTCGGTCCACGCTTCGAAGACTCGGTCCGCTCAGCACATCACTACTGACTATCATTCGCACCACACGCACCTCAGCCCACCTCTCACTTACAGAACATGCCAACAGTAACACATTCTCATCCAACACTCCTATCTACACATAAGGTTATCCTGCTGACGATACTTGCATTGCACGCAGCCACTCACATTACACTTACCCTGATCGCAGAAATATACTATTATTATTCTTTATCAATAAAATGCCAAACATGGCTTTAAAACTGGTCCTAGTGTCGTTCCCCCTTATTCTTTGTTGCAGCCACAGAGCCGGGCTGTAACAGTTGTTTTTTAGGGAAAACAAACCCTGTCCTAAAGCCTCACCTCTCCCCAAATCGGTCACTAAATGTGTAACCTGGCCCCACCTTCATGACTGTATCACACATTCATACACGGCTCTATCCAGGCTTAGCCGAGAACACAACATGAAGCAAGTGATAAACCACACATCAGATCTGTGTTACATCAGACTGGACGATTGCATGAACTTGAAAGTCCACTTTTCCCGGTTCTGGCCTTACTCAAATACTCAGGGCTTAGACTTGGGCCGTGGAACTTCTCTGCTTTGAGAGTGAGAGCCGGTGGCAGCCACATCCACTCTGTCAGCTCGGCATGACTCAGCGGCACAGGCACTGGGCATGTGGGAGGCTTTCTCTGCCTACATTCAACATCCAACAGCACAAACTGGTCCTGCAGCCCACCTCTCATTCACATTTACCGAGGACAAGCAGAGGATACACAAGCCCTGTCCTCACATGAGCGATAGTCATAGTAGATCCATCAAAGCTGTCGTGCACCTCGTAGGAATGCTGTAATTGGTATAAAGGTGTCAGTGTAGCTTTAATGAGACAATTATAGTGATCTGCAGCAGAGCACAGTGTAGAGCAGGCATGGATCAGGCCATGTTTATGTTGACAAATTAATCAAAATGCATCGGTTTTCTATATCGCTTTTTTGGACACTCAAAGGCACTTCGCATATCATTATTCTCTCACTCCATACACGGTGGTGATAAACTACTACTGTAGCCACAGCTGCCCTGGGGCACACTGACAGAAGCGAGGAAAATAGTATGTGTAATCAGCCCCTCTGACCACCACCAACCATACACACACACACCCCCACCCACACACACACACACACACACACACACACACACACACACACAGACTCATTCTGGGCAATGTGAGTGAAGTGTCTTGCCAAAGGACTCAATGACAGTTTGGCACTTTACAGCCGCCCCACAGTGGCACCTGGTGTTCCCAGAGGTCTACCATTACAGTTCAAACCAGGTCCTGCCTTTCTTAGCTTCAGAGGTCTGACAGGATCTAGGTTTCATTGGTAATTATGGCAATAATTGGAAAAATATTGTCAATACAACTCTATAGGAAGCAATTGAAAGAAATCCACAACCACATTACTCTAATGTCTGACAGTGTCATGGTGTGGACGTTTTTATTTTAAATTTGACTTCTTATCTGATTTTGTTTTGGTTTAGATTTACTTCCTGTCCTGTTCCGTCTGTGTTGATTGTGTGCCCCGCCCTCATGTGTTTCACCTGTGTCTCTGTTTTCTACCCTGTGCTCTTTCCAACTTGTTGCTGGTCCATTGTCAATGTCTGTCATTTTCCTGGTTCCCGATTTTGTTTGGATTTTTTTTTTGTTCGTCCCTGGATTTCATCCTCATTAAATCAATATTTTTCCTGCATTTTGGGTCCTCCTTCATGTGACAGCTCGACAGACAGTCCTTACTACTGGCCAACATCATGAAATGTTTATTATTTTTAAATATTTTCATCACATCTAGATACTTTTATGAGAAAATAATTAGCTCATAGTTAATATGTATTGACACAGAACTGCAACGGTTTTTGTTATATGTGGGTTGGTCGGTAATGACAGAGAAATTAGCTGAGTTTTGACACTTAACATAGTTACAAGCCAAGATTTCTCAGCCGTCTTTGACTACAATTTTAAACTAGAGGCTCTCAGGAATGTTGTGATGTCACGTGAACACAAGCTAGAGTCTCAACCCATTGTGTTAATCAATATAATAATACATCATACATAATTAAAGCTTTTTTGGATATTCAAAGAAGCTTACAACAATTCTAGTTTGCTTTTAACTGCATAGAGAAAATGATAATATAATAAAGTAATAATATTAAGTTCTTCTCCCACTGAGTTTAATCCAATTTGAATTACATTGATCCATACACGCACAAAGACACAGAACTAGCAACACAATAAATTGTTTACCTCAGGCCCATAATTCTTTTCCAGACCTGAACAATTGATTTCTGGCTGTTTCCCATGTTATTATCAAGGGGAAACCAACGCAGCAGCCTGAGTAGATTTAGTTTTATAGGTTAAAGATTGTTGGGACATAAAGCGACATGAGTGTGTATCCATGTTCATTGTACATTTATTTGTGACATGTGCAACACAGAGTATAAATGTGTACTGATAAAAGAGACAGTCCAATGAAAAAGGCAAAGTTTACAATGAGCTCTTTCCCCTGGAGTCCAGAGCCAGTTCAGAGGGATTCCATTGACATGAAGGAGGTATGAATGGCCAGTTTCTCAGTAATCTCTCCTCTCAAACCGGCACTTTCATGTGGAATTACCAAAGCGATTGTTTTCTCTGCTATAATACAATGCATACAGGATTTGTACATTAAACAGTTACATCTTTTCAAATATTTGACCCCATTAACAAAATATGTATAATAACAATAACAAATTTACCAACAATAAAAGCATTTCTTTCTAATAATTCAGAAAGCCTCATCTGTCATTATGCTTCAAACACGTGCCCAATATACAACCCTCTATATACACATGAAAAAATACAGACATAACACAAGTGTCAAAACAAAGGCTGTGGTTGGTAAAGTCAGATGGTTCTTCCCGTGTAAATTGGCTTGTGCAATGCTGCCTCCCTGTGGCGTAAAGTACACATTGCATGTTTCTGTTTTAGACTTCGCTCATCTTATGGGTCTATTGCACAATTCATCTTCCAATGAAGAAAACATACATTTCAGAGTCAGTTTCAGTTTCATCATTTTTGTTTGCGATAAGATCAAACTACTGTACAGTGTCACATTTTAAATAAATACTCTTCATAACAAAGGTCGATGAGTAGATTGGCATTTTAAAAAACTGCAAATAATTAGTATTGTCCCCAAATAAACTGATTCAGCACCAATATCTGGTGGCAGCTTTGGCTGAAAACATAAACAACAAACCAACACATAAAAGAAAAGGCTGAACACTGCAATCCAACACCAGCAGGTATTAAATATTTGTATTAAAATGAGCTCTCAACATTAAAACCTGTTTACTAACAGGGCCAGGAAGCTTCACAGGAATAGAGATATTCTGTTAAGCTGGAGTGTTCATACAAAACAAATTCTTCTTTTAATTTGATAAATAAAAATATAAAATCACAGGGATATGTTGGCTTCACTGCGAGTCCTGCCTGTCCTCCTGTCATAACTTCCCGAGGTGGAAGATGATCTGGCAGATTGTGGCCACCACAGCCGTGTTGAGCACCGTTGAAATGGACAGGTCCAATAATCTACTTTCATACAGTACAAACTCAGATTTGTTCTCCTCCACTTTGGCCATTGCCAGGAGGCCTTTAGCGGCTCTACACAACATGTTGGTGCTGGGCGGGTCCATGGGAGGGTGTCCCATGTGCAGCAAGCTGTGAGGGTTCTGTTGGTACTGTGCCATACTAACACCATCCTCCAAAAAGCCCACTAGATTCCCCACGCAACTCTTCTGCATGGCGATCGCACGAGCTGCTGTAGAATCCCCCTGTGCCAGGTGCGACAACACGGCCACCGCCATCTCCCTGTACACCTGGGTCCTCCTCTGCCCCACGTACCGGACCAGGACCGTGAAGAGTTTCTCCTGTCTGCTGAAGGGTGGAGTGGCTAACAGCAGGTCTACATTAGCGTCCTGGATACTTAGCTTACAAAGACACTCGAGGACTAGCCTCTGAGGAGTGAGGGGTGAGTGAGAGCCCGCGGAGGGGAACGGATCCTGGGACTCTGCAGAGGGACAAACCATCCAGTGCAGCAGCCCGTCCAGGATGGGGAGGCAGATGGTGTCCGTGTAGTGGGAGAGGTCGAGCTGGCCGGAGATGTTGGCCAGTGTCACCATGGCGTCCTCCCTGAGCACACTGAGACACTCCCACCACCACTCGTCTTTGTTACTGGACACGCCCTGCTCCTGCTGCTCATCCCTCTGGAAGCTGGGGGCCTCTCTGCTCCTCTCCGGGTGCTGGTGGTGCAGTAGCAGGAGCCGGCCCAAGAGGAGAACCAAAGCGGAGTGATGGGACATTTTGGAGTCGTTTCCTGGGATGAAAGACAAACTCCGGACGATATTGGACACGCACAGACAGCGTTTGGAGAGGGACTCTTGCCAGGCCAGTGTGGTGCAGAGCGGAGCGTCATCCAGGCACCGAGGCTCATCTTCCAGAAGCGTGATGTGGTCCCTCTCCCCATTGGAATGCACTCTGAAGGGGTAGGACGGCAGGAAGCGTGCGGGGTGTGCGGCCGAAAGTGCATCAACCCGGGCACATAGCACGTCGTCGATAGTAGCTGTGATGAGTTTTCGTGGCTCCTCTCCCTCCTTCTCCTTCTCTTCGTCTCCTGTCCCTTTACAGCTTTGTGTGGGAGGTTCAGTCCGTGGCTCAAAGTGCGTCTGGATGTGTGCAGTGGTGTCTCCTCCTCCCAGCTGCCAGTGGAGGAGGCCAGTACTGAACTCTGAGATGTAACCCAAGCGCTCCATGAGGTCCTCTATCAAGTCCTCCTTCTGGTCGATTTTGATGGGGAACTTGTCGTGTTTGCTGGCCTGTTTTGGCTTCGGCTCGAGCTCAGAAGCTGGCTGCTCCTGTGGCTCATCCTTTATCTCCGCTTTCATCTCGATATTTTCATCATCTTGCTTCTTTTCCGTCACCTCTTTTTTATCATTCTTTACCTCTGTCTCCTTGTTGACCTCAGGCGGCACTGTCTCGTCTTTAGCAACCACGTCTGCCTCTGTGCTGCCCTCTACTGGGGATTGTGGTACTGTGCATTCAGGCAACGCTGTAGAATCAAGATCAAGGGCAGAGCTACAGACATCGTCTATTTTGTCTGCTACTTCATCGCAGGAAAACTCAGAGTCACCTTTCTGAACAATAGTACCAATTTCAAATTCTTCCAGGATGCCGAAGATGTCAATTAAGCAGCGACGGAAATGCTCTACAATCAGCTCCAGGAAACCGGGCAACTGGAAAATATAAAGAATGAAATTAGTATGAGATTATAAGACCCCCTGCTTCTGTCTGCTATTTATGATCATTTATGACAACAGTGACTCATTCTTCATTCATTCACTCATTATTGATCTAAAACAATGTTAAAAATAATCAAGGTCCTTCCACATTCTGGTTACATCAAACTGTGAAGCACTTTGTGTTAAGTTTTTGTTTGAAATGTGAAAAGCGCTGAGCGATGTGTTCAAAGACTTGCTCGGATGAAGTAAGATTTCGTAAGACTTCTCTATCCACACACTCTCTCCAACTCATCTGGGGGAATCCTGAGGTGTTCCCAGGCCAGCTGAGAAACATAGTCTCTCCAACATGTCCTGGGTCTTCCTCAGGGTCTCCTCCCAGTGGGACATGCCTGGAACACAGGGACCCAAGCCACCTTAACTGGCTTCTCTCTAGGAGCAGTGGCTCTTCTTCGAGCTCCTCACCCTGTCCCTGCAGAGCGCCCAGACCCTCTGTAGAGGAAGCACATTTAGGCCGCTTGTCATTACTCAAAGCTCATGACCGTAGGTGACGTGGGAGCGGAGATCAACTGATAAACCCGAGAGCTTTGTCTTCCTACTCTGCTCCCTCTTCACCACAACAGTCTGTTCCAGCAACCGCATCACTGCACATTCTGCACCGTGTATCAGATTGTCACTAATTCAGATATCACAAAAGCGGTGAACAAAGTAAGTAATAAAAGCAGTGGTCAGAGGAGCCAGAGGGCAGCAATTGTGTCTCAATTTCAGGAGAAAATTCAATAAATATCGTCTCAAAACATCTTTGGGCATGACAAGGAAAACTAAAACATGGTAAATAGATTTAAAAAAGTCAAATTATCAAAAATTGTCCCCTATAAATGAACATATATATAAACAGTTAAGTGCAGTTCACCTGGGAGAGGTTAAAGGAGCCCACTGTGCTGTCGTCATAAAGCAGGATGTTGATGGTGTCTAAAGCCCACGTGCTCTCAGCCAAAAGTCCAGACTTCAGTGACATCATCACTCGCCAGGCCTCTGGGGTTCCTGGAATAGAAGAGGAGAATGTAGTCAGCCGTGAGAACAAATCTACTCTGCAAAGCTCATTACCCAGCAGAATATTTTCATAATTGTGTGTGCTTGTCCACTTTCTATCAGGAGAAACGTGTGGAGTAGCGCTCACCAGTATCCTTTGACGTGAACTTGCGCCGTGTCTTTAAAGCTGGCATCGTGGCCTCTACAGATCCGGGTGGGTAGTTCAAGTCCCTCCTCAGGTTATGTGGAAACTGGAGCATCCCCGAGCCCTGAGAACCCACCATGCCCATCCCCGGTTTATGCAGCTTCATGGGGGACATAAAAGGGACTTTGCTGGGAGATATTCTGGAGTCCATGGAGCGCTGGTATGCTCCCGGGCTGGGGGCTCTGGACAGGGGGTTGACCATGGACGACGAGCCGGGGTAGGAGGAGGGAGGCTGGCGTGAAGACAGAGGAGTCATGGAGGAGGAGGACATGTAGGAGGACTGCCGGTGCCACTGCTCCTGCCCCGGCCGGCCCTCCATGTCCTCTCTACCCATCGAGCCGTACGGTTGCATCTGTGATGGAGGTCGGTTATGGTACGGGTAGCCTAGGTCAGTCCTGGATGACCACATGTTGGGTCCATCGGTGTGATTGGGAGTGGAGCTTGGACCCATCATACCGTGCTGGCTCTGGCCCGGCCCCATGCGGTCCCGAGAGTACGACGGGTAAGAGAACTGGCCTTGCATTAGCCTGTGCTCTGGGCCCGAGTAGCTGCCTCCGTAGTGGTTGTACATTTCTGATTGTTGGTTCTGATAGGGCATGCTGTACATATCGCTCTCGTGTCTCTTTGCTGGAGGTCCATACATTCCATCCATGGGGCGTTTGTAGGCCTGCGTGAGAAAACAGACAAAGGTCAAGAAGCGGTTGCATTTTGTCCCATGCATAAACAGCAAGAGCATAGAGATGTTTGTGACCTGCTGCTGCGGATACATCCCGGACGAGTGCATCCCATAAGGCATGCTGTACTGCTGTCCGTAGCCCTCGTGCCTGGAACGAAACAAGAACACGAACGGTAAAGGGAGATGCCAAAACAAAAATAATGTGTCTTTTATGGGATGCTTGACCTCGGCTGGGAGGGATATCGGTTGGGAGCATACATGTTGTTTTCACTGTTGGCTGGTCCCATATTGTTCTGACTTCCAGGAGGGCCCATGCTTCCTTCCATAGTCATCATATGGTCAGGCCTGAGACCACGAGAGATAAAAGGTCAGGTTAAAGCTAGGATTAAACGTTTCTGTTTCATAAATACATTTTGCATGTCCCAATGGACAAACCTGACCACAACATGTATGTAAAAACTACAAACCAAGAACCAAACTGTTTTGAGAGAGAGGAACTAGTAAGATGGATTTTATAATATGTAAGGTACTCCAGTCTGAAAGTTAAAGAAGTGTTAGAGTTGCTCCCACTCCCAATTGTAGGTCACTGATGAAAACAAAAGGAAAGACACAAGAAACATTCTTGCCGCTTAACAAACCAATGTAAAAAACGTTGTAATAATTCTTTAATTAACAACTAAACTTTCTTAAAAGAATTCTAATAAAATAAAAGCAGCGTTGTTATTCAGAAAGTGTCCTCTGAAAGCAACCCACAAACAAACCAGGCAAAGCTTAAAATATAATATTTATCTTCATATTATTACCTTCTTTCAAAACCTGGTCCGTAGGGATACGGAGTGCGCTGGTTCATGGGCAGAGCAGTGGAGGGACGGCCATACATGTCCTGCATGGGCCCCCCGGTCATCTGATTGGGCATGTAGGGGTCCCCCCCAGCCACTGCAACCACAAAAACAAACACAAAACTAAATTAACCATATTCACTTGTATAATTCAACAGGCACAGGACAAGATCTCATGCCACCAGATCTTGCAATATTTAACTGCCACAAGATTGAGCACGCAATTTGAAAATACTGAGATTTTTATTTTGAGGAGCCATAGTCTCTAAAAGCATTGCAACACCAAATGTGAAATAAAGGTTGAAATGATAATAAACAAAACAACATTTCTCAAAACACATCTGTCCCATCTTGCATTTCCTTAATTTTGGACATTTTAGTTTTGTCTTTTCTCTATCTTTTTATTTTAGATGACTTTTATCAAACAAAAAATCAATCATTTTGGTCATAAGGCTATTCTTTTTCATATATTAAAAAATGGCTGGGAGCCATTGTGCAACAGAAAAGAACATAAACATTCACAATAAAAGGGTTGGAATCATGTCTCATCCTGTTGGCATTAACGGCAAGGCAAGGCAAGTTTATTTGTATAGCACAATTCATACACAAAGCAACTCAAAGTGCTGAACAAAAAAAAAGAAAGCATTAGAATCATAAATAATCACAGTACATTAAAAAGAAAGATAAAATAAAAAATATGAAATCTCTCAGTTGTATGCACAGCTAAACAGAACTGTTTTCAACCTCGTCTTAAACATAGTCAGAGAGGAGGCCTGTCTCACATCTTCAGAAAGATTGTTCCAGATTTTAGCAGCATGAATCTGAAAAGCAGCCTCCCCATGTTTAGTTCTGACTCTGGGCACTAACAGGAGTCCAGTCCCTGTGCTCCTCAGAGTCCGGGCTGGTTCATATGGGACTAACATGTCACTAATATAATTTGGTGCGAGGCCATGGAGAGACTTGTACACAAGCAGAGCTGTTTTAAAGTCTATTCTCTGAGCCACAGGAAGCCAGTGCAGGGACCTGAGGACCGGACTAATATGGTCGTACTTCCTGGTTCTAGTCAGGACTCGAGCTGCTGCATTTTGAATGTACTGCAGCTGTTTTACAGCCTGTTTGGACAGACCTGTGAGCAGGCCATTGCAGTAGTCTAACCTACTGGAGACAAATGCAGGGATAAGTACAGTACTTTTACTATCTTTTTATTCTGCCAAATTTAAAATGTTTTTATCATTTTTACTATACTTTTTCTTTGATGCTAGAGTTAGAGATTTTCTTTTATTTTAATTAGTCTAGCGATTGTTCATTTAAAATTTCCCTACCGTGGGACAAGTAAATATAGCTAAATCTTCAGCCATGCCTTGTGTCCGCCACCAGATGGCAGCATTACTCCACACATGTTTCCCCTCGCTCTGATTAAACCTGTTGTTTTTGAGCGTCTTCAGTTATTATGCAGCTAACATCCTCTATATTATCCATTCAGACTCCATTTTCCTTCGCCTTCAGAGAGCCCCAGTTGTGTCTACAACTGGTGTTTGTTGTGAAATCCCAAACCCGGAGCGCGGGTCCAAACAGGTGCTTCTCAGTGGGGCGGTGTGGGATGAAAGGTGGAGATGTGGTGGATGAAAAGCATGAAACAAAGTTAGGATGAGAGAAAGGCTAAGCTACACGGCGATCAGAGAGGCTGCTGTTTTCATGATAACGCCGTGAGGATGTGACAAACAGCTTGCCTCGCCTTTCATATTTTTACTGGCGGAAATTCACATCTGTCTTTTTCTCAGATGACACAGGGATTACACATAATTTAGACCAGGAACGTGGATGAAAGATACCCTCAGATGAGTCAGGCCAACAATGTTTGTGAATATAAGTGAGGACAACGGTGTGTAACAGGTTTGTGTGCGTTATTTTGGACCTCTTTGGTTGGAATGAGAGTTTTAGTTTCACAAATAAAGTCCTAGTTTATGAAGAGAAATGTGAAAATATGTTGAAATTTACATGACATTTTATTTTGAGAACTGATGACATCACACAAGGGATGCACAAGTCAGTTGCATATTTACACATTTGTATGACAGTTTAATGATTCACTCTAACTATAAAAACTATGGCTATAACAAGAATATAGCCAGTTTTAATAGCCTGCAATATATAGTCAAAGCGTGGCAGCTCGAGTCCTGTCTAGAACCAGGAAGTATAATCACATTAGTCCAGTTCTCAGGTCTCTGCACTGGCCTCCTGTGGCTCAGGGAATAGACTTTAAAGCAGCTCTCCATGGCCTCGCATCAAAGTACATCCGTGCCATATGAACCAATCAGGAGAAGCTCTGAGGGGCACAGGGACTGAGAATCTTAGAACCAAACATGGGGAGGCAGCAGTTTTTAAATTCATGCAGTTAATACTAGGAACTGCAAATGACAGACTCTAGCAATGCTCAAATCTTGGTTAAAACAGTTCTATTTAGTTACGCACACAACTGGAGATAGTATCTGAACTCTTTTTTAATGTACTGTAATTATTTGTGCTAAAAAAACTCAAATAAAAATGTATGGTGTGGTCTTAAAAGTAATGTTGTTGACTGTGTTTTGTGAAAAGTCCAGTCTAACCTGCCATATGCACTTTCACAGCACTTCTCTCTTTTCTATATGAGCTTCTCAGCATGTGGCCACTTACTCTTCCTCATGCCAGCGAAGGGGTCCTTGGTGTCATAGTGCATCCTCATCATCATGTCGGGCATGGCCAGGCTCTGCTGGTAGGGGCCGGAGGGGGGGACGCGCTTCTGGAAGGCCGGGTCGCTCACCTCCGAGAAGGGGTCCTGCACACTCACACTGCTCCTGAGGGGACACGCCAGAGTTTACTTTTAAAACTGTGTGATGCGAGAAAACTCATTGAATACAAAGATATAACCCTCTAAATACAAAAAAGTAACAGCCATATTTTAAGTAGGATAACATTTAAATCTAATTTTCAGACCACAAAAAAATATGAGGCGCTAAGTTTGTCAAGTACCATGGTCTATATAGCAAAGTTTAAAGGTATATAGGAGGATTATTACAAATTTTAGGAAAACATATTTCTCTGGTCTTATTGGACGAGCACATATCACCAGAATGATTGACAATTGTGAGGACCAATAGTCTTGATGATCCACCTGGAAGTAGAAAATCCTCCTAGACACCTATAAGTATTGTCTGTGTGCTAACGGCGCCCCCTGGAGGCTTGTGACCTTCTTCACAGGGTACTTCATAGAAAGACAGAGGTGAGATTTTTCATTTTGTCGTATCTTTGTATTCGATTACCATGGGAACCAAAGAGAGCGAGGTTTAGATAGTTTCAGACCACCACAAGTGCCTGTCGTAAAAGGCCGCTGGAGGCCACTCGTAAACAAACACTGAACTCCCTCTAACTGGAGTTTACTCACAAATGGAAAAACATTTATGGACTTTTTATTTTGACTCCAAATTTTAGAAGAAATCTTTAGCCTCAATACAGATCAGGTTAAATGCTGTCACTCCATTAATTTGGCGGCACGGTGGCGCAGTGATTAGCGCGATTTCACCTCTGAGCCTTTCTCTGTGGTGTTTGCATGATCTCCCTGTGTTTGCGTAGGTTTCCTCTGGGTGCTCCGGTTTCCCCTTCCACTAAAAACATGTACAACAGGTGCCCACAACAATTGTAAAGCGCTTTGTGAATCTGGTTTGTGCAAGGCGCAAGATATATAAAGATTACTTGCTCAATTGCAGAGATGGAAGCTAACAGCTAAGGTAAGCAGTAGAATATCTCTAAGGCAGAGAGAGATTTTCACTTATTTTTGCAATTTCACAAACTACTTCTGATTCACAAATAACCTTGAACATGTTTCTGAATTGAATCTTCCTCCTCAATATCTCAATTGTGCCAATATCTGAGTTTAACTTTTTTATTAACATGCACAGTGGGTACTGTATGACATGCCCTTGGTCTGATTACAATGACCATAAATACGATAAATTAATGTATTGATAATGATTAGTAAAAAACAAATGTTTAACTAGATATTTGGCAAACACAGACTGATTCAGTGCAATGAAGAGTGGATCTATAGAGGCCTACATGCATGGAAGACATGAGACTATTGCATCTTCATGTTTCTGCCAAAATAGTGACTTCTAAATTAAGGCAAATATCATTCTTTGTGGGATGTTAGTTTTCTGCTTTTCTTCCCACAAATAGTGACAAAAAGGATCAATACCATCTGGCAATCCTGATGATATTGATCTTGGAGCATATCATTTTCAGGCTATACCTGAAAGCTGGGAATTTCGCCATTTCTTGTTCACTATTTTGTCTGAAAAACTAATCTAAAGTGAGGCCAACAATGCATGTGAAAACCCAGCTAGAAGCAAACTGTTTTTAGAGCTAGACTTGTTGTGTTTTTACAACGTTTAAAAGTTAGCTAATCCATCTTTAATCTAACCCAAAACAACTCAAAGCCTTGGGCCATATACTCAGTCAACATGATATATCATAGCTTGTTTCAAGTTTTGTAAAAAGGCAAAATTGAAGTAAGTAATCTGTATTTATATAGCACATTTTTACAGACCAAGGTCACATCTCTTCGATCTGGAGTCTCCTCAGATCAAAGAAAATGAGACAAGGCTTTTTATATGAAATGCATAGGAACACACGTCATCACTTGAGAAAAGCACTTTAAAAGTGCTTTACAATTTTCAGAGTTTAGATATTGTTTCATTTTACTCCACACGTGGTGATGAAAGACGCCGATCACACTGTCACAAAGCCTCTGACCAACACCATCCATTCGATTCACACCTATTGTGAATGTTTTTAGTGGAAGAGAAACCGTAGCACTTGGAAGAAAACTAAACAGAGATGGGGAGAACATGCAAACACCACACAGAAAGGCAGAATTGCGCTAACCACTGCGCCACCGTGCCGCTAAATTAATGGAGTTGTTAGAGCATTTAACCGATCTGTAGTCATAATAAACATTGCTTCTGAAAGTTTGGGTTTAAATAAGTCCATACACTTTTTTTTCCATATATGTGAGTATACACAGACACAGAGAGAACATGCAAACTCCACACAGAAATTTCCTGTTACGATCGGGATTCGAACCCAGGACCTTCTTGCTGAGAAGTGCCACGTGTTGAAAGACTTTGTACATTTTAAAATATAAATTATGATTTAAATGAAGCTTTATGGCTGGTTTATGGATGACGGGTACCTGTTTGGAGGGAGTGGCGTGGCCTGTCCCAGGGGGGTGGTGGCAGGAGTGGGGGGCTTTAGCTCTCCTCCAGCCTCTGCCGTGGAGCTGCTGCCGGAGGACTGGGGCGTCTGTGGGCCTTGGAGGGATCCGCCAGAATTTGCTGAAAGGCAGAAGCAGTCTTTAGTGCGATAGCCGCGGTGATCCAGTGTAACACGCACTCTGAGTCCGACTTGTCCTCTGCACCCACACCGCAAGGCTTTATGGGATATGAGATCAGAATTACAGGTGAGCTCGGAGATGTGTGCTACACCAAACCTCAGCAGCAGAAGGAGAAAGTGGAGTCAGGTAAAGGTCAGGCAAGAGAATACCCATGTAAACAAAAGAGGGTGAATTGCAGGGCAGTTTTTGCTGGTGTCGAGAAATTCAGATTCAGATTCAGATTCAGTTTATTTGCCATTTGCAGTAAAAAAACCACATTGGAATACATTAGCAAAAGTCACCAGTGTGCACAGACAAATACAGACATAAAACAACATTAAAAGACAAAAATAAAACAAATAAAACAGTAAACAAATGTCACTGTGAAATCGATCGACTAAAACAGTTTCAAAACAAGTTCAAATCATTAAAGTGCTCTGTTCACACTGATAACAGCTTGTGGATAATAACTGTTAGCGTAACGAGATGTCCTGCATCTCGTTACGTCTTTGTCTTCATCGCAATGAAGACAAAGCCGCGGCGATTGCACCTGTACCATGGTTTATTTTGGAGTAGAAGAAAAGGAGACGGGCTTTACATTGAATTGTGCTTAAGAACTGAGATGTCATCATTTGAGATAAAAATGACTCATGCTTGAGATATAGATATATAGATACTGTAGTAACAATGTGGGCCAGAACAAATGCATTCAGTTCTTCATATGATAAGGTTTAGCAGTAATACAGATATGACAGCAGCCCATAGTACAAAATATGCTGGTCAGATATCACACTGGTATTAGTCAATATAAACTCTCAGTCACACAGTAACTTAAACACAGGCCTTTTCCCCCTAATGAGCCTTTAGCAGTGGTGACAAGAGAAACAGATATATATTTGTAATTTCAACTGCACTGAAGTAGTACAGTATCAGTATTTTTCTACTTATTAATCAAACTACTTTTTATGTTTCCTCCTTACTCTTAAACCCAAATCCTTCTCTCATTCCTTCAACTCATACAACTATGGTTTGAAGTGATCGGCAATGCTTCTAACTGAATTCATTTGCTGTGGTTAGCTTTGCTTCAAAGTTCAAATTATAGTTTGGCTTATGTTGTTTCTTCTTTAAATGTATGCTTAAAAAATAAAAAACACAAAAAAGTATATATATATATATATATACTTTTTTATACTATCAGGACTGTCAAACGATTAACATTTTTAATCGCGTTAATTACAGCTTAAAAATGAATTAATCGTAATTAATCGCATTTCCAACTATCGACAAAATGATGCCATCTTTTTCTGTAAATGGTTGTTTGAATGGAAAGATACATGCCAATATAGTGTACATATGAACTGTATTAGTTTATTATACAATAAATCCACATAAAATGGCATTAACATTATTAACATTCTGTCTTTCTGTTTAGACTGTTTAGATGAGGGACATTTCAAAACAGTCTGAAATGCAGAATGTCATTAAATCTGTCATGAACTGGTAGTGGAAGGGAAAATTAGGTACCCCAGCTTTAATTTCGCAAGTGCGCTTTGGGAGAAGACACAGGCAGGAGACTGGTAGTCTCTGGTGTTAGTATTAGCGCCACCAGCTGGACCGAGTGTTGTACTACAGCACAATTTCCCTGGCACGGTTCAGACAATACATTCATGTGACCGTGGGCCGTTTTCACACCCCTGTGGCGACGATCCGGGCCACTTGGCCTTGTACGTTTGTAAAAACCTATGTGAACGTGCCCTGAGGCTCCATAGTCCAGCTTCTGCGCTGTATTTATTGTGTGCACCGGTTACGCAAAGCCACGCACATTACAATCAGAGAATAGTTCTGTGCGTGGTCTTGGATATGATCACGTTCCGGGGCGCCGTTCGCCGTGATCACAGCCGCTGGAGGAACCACTGGTGGAACCACTGGTGGAACCACTGGTGGAACCACTGGTGGAACCACTGGTGGAACCACTGAAGGAACCACTGGTGGAACCACTGAAGGAACCACTGGAGGAACCACTGGAGGAACCACTGGAGGAACCGCTGGAGGAACCGCTGTCCAGAGCGCCCTCAGCTCAGCTCGCAGAGTTCATACAGGAAGCGCGTGTATTCTTTTAAAACTTGAATTCCCAGAGACCTGCTCTGTTGCCATCTCACACACACGTGTCCGCGGCATTCTGAGTGTTATTATGGGATGCATGGGCATGCGTTAATTTTTTTAACGCGATTAATGAAAAAAATTAATTAATGTGCGTTACCGTGATAATCTTGACAGCCCTAATATATATCTATATATATCTATATATATATAGATATATATATATATATTTACTTAAGTACCTCCAAAAGCTTGTACTTTTATACTTTTACGATTACAGGAATCATTGCAATACTTGACCAGAAAGGATTTTTTATTCTAGTAATTATACTTTTATTCTAGTATTTATACTTTTATTCTGGTATCTATACTTTTACCTAAGTACCCAGGACTATATTACTCTAGCCACCTCTGACATTTGGAGTAGAAAGCATTTTTCTGTTAGCACAGACAGAGACGTTTAAATATTGATGAAAACAGTGAATTATTGAATGCTACCCCTGCGTTTACATCACGGCAGCGGAGCAGACAGAGACACGGCTGTCCCATGATGAGGACGGCCAAGGACCGGAAGTGGGTGAGAGGGCAAACAAGGGGCAGCAGGTGATTCATCAGCTTCTGGGATTAAAATGTTTCAAAATGATTTGGTCAAGTTAAATTTAAAACTTACTTAAATACTGTTTCAGGAAACTGCCTATTTCATCCTTATTTAATTCAATTCCTTTTTTGACAAAACATATATAAAAGTTCATATACTTTAATATTTACTATGATTTATAAGTGCTTATAAAAGGCTAAACAGTAAATGTAAAACTTTATTTATATATTAAAAATATATTAATTTGGGATCTTTTAAATGATCAATTCCAAGCCTTTTCCAGCTTACTGAAATAGTCAAAGAGAGATAAGAGATAATGTAACATTTTTGAATAGAATACGTAAATGGCTCTTGGATCTTGAAGGAACTATATGTGACGCATCAATTTGTAATGTCCAATGCCCTTTTTATGAAATTTTAAACTTTTAAGGCCTTGAATTTGGCTCCATCAAATGGAATTTATTTTTAATGATTTAATGACTCTGGGGCTACCCTGTATATATTACTACAGCCTTGAGCAGAGCAAAAACATAGCAGCAAGCATTCAGAGTAACAGGCAGGGAAAACAAGGAACCAGTGCTATCTGAGAGTGTGTGTGTGTGTGTGTGTGCATGTGTGTGCGTGTGTGTGTGTGTTTGGCTGTGACATAATCCCAGGGAGATGGTAGTTCACCGGGTGGAAGGTGCAGGGTTAAGTCAGTCAGCTGAGCCAGTTTTGTGAATGAAAGGTGGCAAGGAGGTCGGGTTTGTTTACGTAGTACATTCCACCGCTCATTAATCACCCCTCCCTCTGACAGCTGGACGCACTCCCACTGTGACATCATCAGCCTCCTGCTCTATATATAGACCTGAGGGTGTCACTGGGGCACACAGCTCTTATGGCAAAACAAGGTCAAGGCTACGGCGCTGATGGGGTGCCCCGTTCTTTGCATTGATACATTCTGACGAAAGAGAAAAATCCAGCAAAAGCACTTCTGTAAAAAAGTACTCATACAAACAAACCTATGCTTTCAACTATGCATATATGAATAAAATATATACTATTGAAAATATGAAATGGAATTTTCAATGTATAAAAGTAACAAAAATAAATATTACCAACTTTTTAGATTTTGTTAATGGGAATGAGACATGCTTGACTAGGACTTAAAATAAAAAAAATATTAACATTTAAATTTAAATAATAAGTAGGTCACTCAGTTAGTGAATTATCCATAATTGCTCATGGCCCAAATGAGTCATGCATATGATTCAACTTTGTTTAAAGGACACTTAATAACAAGACAATTCATATATGCACACTGCTGATTTTCACAGAGAACAAGCTAGAACTGTAGTCACAGCTGCCTTGGATCACACCGTCAGAAGTGTGGCTGCCACCCATTCTCTCACAAACCAGATTCATACAAGGGAAAATGGGTGTCTTTCTTACGAACACAACAGCTCAGCACCTTATGGCCCCTAATGACCCACTGTGGTATTGCTAGAGATCTCCCATCCAAGGTCTAACCAGGCTCAGCATTGCTTAGTTTCTGAGTTCTGATGAGTTTTGCCTACCAGGTGACGGAGGCTGGATCTTGACCTGCTTCCCCCGCTCTCCGGCCCCTGTCCCACTGCTGCTGTTGTCAGTGGGCGGTTCTTCGCCCCTCTCCATCTTACACTCGTAGGCAAACAGAAACTGGATGTACTGCTTCTTCAGAGTGCTGGCCACGCTGCTGGATGTGCCCACATTCAACGTGCTGGACAGCTCACGCCACTTCTTGTTCTTGTTTACCTGGTTTGAGGGGAAAAAGGAACAACAACAAACAACAAGGCAATAGAAGATTAAATAAAGCATGTTCCTTCTGATTGTCTCACCGGTGAATAGTGCCAGCCAGACACTTATCATTTTGCCTGGAGTCGGGCAGATTACAGCCAGCTGAGTAAATCCACAATAATTGATTTTTATGTTTTGACAGTTTAGTATTTACTCGTATCACACACTAGGTTGAACTCTAAATTTAGCAAATCATGAACACGTTTGAACAATAAGCAAAAAAAATGATGATACACTAAGTTATAATTTTAGTACGATATAATATTATTATAGCATACACACTAGATCTTCACCATACATTAGCAAACACGCCAAATGCTTAAAACATGTAGGCCTGGGTTTACTGGAGGAAGCAGATTAGAGCTAACTCCATGGACGGGAATATGACATCAACATATCTCATAGCAACCACATAGCAACCAAAGGAACAGTAAGAAGCAAGGCTAATCTGCTTGCCGAAGACAAATCAGAGAGTGGAACTGACTCCTGTATGAGTTAACTCTTAGGGACAAAATAATCAGAACACCAGAACTATGTGTTGAAGCATCAATTTTAAGGTTAATGTTTAAAGTTTGGGTCAGAGTGATGGCGAGAAGCTCATTTACAATTTTTATTCAATTAATAATTAATAATAATAATTTTTACAATGAGCCCTTCCCTATTACAGTAACCTTCAGCTAGCTCATGAGTTAGCTATGTCCATCCCTATAGAACCGTTTATGGCTTCAAATTGATTAACAGCAGCATATCTTTAATCATTTTGAAGTGGTCTGTATTTCCTTACCATCGCCAACCCGCCGATCTCACGCACGGCCATGTACAGTTTCCACAGGTCCAAAGGCTTCTTGCCCACTATTGGCAACTGTCCCACCGGCGTGCCCCTGTCCTCCATGAAGGACAGATACCGCTCCACCCAGCTGCGTCTCTCCGGCTCCGCACCAAACTCAAAAAGACGCGCCCCCCTTTCACCACAGAGAGAAGAGGGGTTCGGTTTCTGCAGAGAAAACGGAGAAGAAACAACCGTCAGCTCAGAATTATTGTGTATTGTCCAAACATAACAATAAATCCCAATCACATGGGAGTGACAGTCAGTTCGTTTTGACAAGCTCGGATTCTCAGAGAAATGGTGTCTCGATGGAATGGGAAAAAAAGAATGGATATACATCAAAAGCTCTAAATACAACTGCGAATGAGCTAGTGGTGTTACTTTTTCATTTATTTATGATGCTATACCTCTTAAGGAGGAAAAAAAACATGATTTAAAAGTCCTGAAAATCTATTTTGTATGATCGAAACACTCTTCTTTAATAGAAAAACAATGTTATTATTGACGATTCAATGAACACAGAAGTGATTTTGGATAAAACCTCCAAACAGATCCTGTCTGACAAAATTAGTGTATGGTTTGGGGTCTAAATATAATTCAGGTGTTTTTAAGTTTTCACAAAACATGCAGCCTTTGGGATCCTTCAATAATTCATCCTGTATTTCCACATTCTAAGGAAAGATTTTTGTTGAGGGGCAGAGCTTAAAGATTTTTGTTGCACAGGGAGATAAGTCTCACATTTTTATAATACTTTTCCAGACTCACTGCCTAAAGAAAATCCATTTCATGAACTTGATAGTAGTATTAGCGTGCACGGATAGGAGGAGTGTGATTCTGGTTCTTACAGGGCTGGGGGGGGTCTTGAGGGACCATGGTGGGCTGCTGATGCTGTCGCTGTCATCCCCATGGGAAGAGGACAGACTGGCAGGGCTGGGAGAGAGTGGGGAGGCCACAGGGAGAGCGCCCCCTGGTGTGGTGGGCTGTGACACACCTGCACTACTGCTGTTAGTGCTGCTGTAACCGTCCTGGAGCTATGAAAGCAGACAGACAGTACTGTGTCAGCTTCAAAACGATAGAAAAATAGATAAATGCTTTACTCATCTCATGAGGGGAAATTCAAGAGACAGTATCTGATACATTCACACAGACAATAGACATCGGAAACATAGGGCGACATACACAACATAGATAGGTGTGTGCTAAGAAATGCAAAATCTTATATTTGTACAACCATTTGTTTTAACGTCTCTATTTCGATAAGAGTTTTAGGCCCAATACTTTTATGCAGCAGTGTTAATATGAATATACTGTATATGTTATTATGTTGTATATTTGTATGTATACTGTTTTAATTGAGCCTGAGGAGCACATTAAATGGCCTTGTACAAATACAAACATGATTTCTAATGATTTTATTTTCTCTTGATGTTAACGTCAAGAGTAAAGTCTATAGAGAAATAATTGTCTTACTAAATTTGGCATCAAGATAAGAATGTTTGTCTTACCAAATTTGGCATTGCATTAACCTAAATCCCACTGTTTGAACAATCAGTATGTGTGTCCTCATTTTCAGTGTTTGTTGTCAAGCTGAGAATTTCAAATGCAGGCTGATCATTATGCATTAGCTTGCATTTTACATCTCCTGAGCGCGCACTGGCTAACAGACTAGGGAGAAAATCACTTCATGTTAGCTTCCACTTGTGTGTGCGCGAGTGTGTGTGTGTGTCTGTAGTGTGAACGTGTGTGTGTAGCGCCTGTGAAAGAGGGAACAACAGCTTGACAAGTGCTTCTGGTCTGGAGCGAGGAATACCCATGTCAGCAAAACCTTATCTTCCTCTCTCCTCTTTCTAACTCTCTTCCTCCCTGAGCAGACAGATCATCTCTGTCGGGAGCATTGTGGGTCTTTCTAGCTGCTCGGGCTGTTTTAAATAATTCAAAAGGCCCTCGTACAGTAATCAGCGAAAGAAAAGACAGGGATTTGGACGGGCTGAGGAGGTGATGGAGTGTGTGTGTGTGTGCGTGTGTGTGGGATTGGAGTTGTAAAGTGCAAAAACATGGGGGTGTGAGAGAGGGGTAGGTGGGCCGAAGCTAACACCACCGAGTTGAGTTGGAGCAGTGATAATCGGGCAAAATGAGAAGTCAGCATTGTGTTTTGGGACGTAGATACAGTGTGGGCTAGAAGCGCTAGGGAAGTGAGGTGTGAGAGTCAATGGAGGCATGGGCAGCGGATGTAGTGTGCCCGCCAAAATATGAAGCAAAGAACAGTGCTAGGGGCAAAAAGACAAGGGGGAAACATCGCGAGCACCAAATGTTAAACAAATTATTAAAGCTGCTTTTTGAGGTTTCTGCCATGTTGTAAAAATGTTCCCACTTCAAAAATGCACCTGGAGCTGTGTTTTGCTTCACTCATACCTGTTTATGGGAAGTTTTCTGTGTGCAAGCACTATCAAAAAGTTATCTACACACTGAGCTCTCATCTATTGGTAAAAATAAAAAAATAAAAAACTACTTCGAGTATGTAATTACATTGCTACTTGTTAGTCCCTGAACTATTCTCATAGTAAATAATGCAGGATGAACTTGATTTGATAATCCATTACATTGATTGTAAAATTAATTGGCTTCTAGCTCATCAAATATGCATAACCCGTAGTATTGTCAAGACTGTATGAAATAATTTGTGAAAGCTTATTGTAGCCAAGTAACAACAACAGCAACATGTATGAGAGCAGGAGGTGAAATGAAACACACTAGAACCTTTGGTTTGTGAGGATCATTAGCTGAGCCGTCTTCTTTTACATCTGATTTGGCTTTCGCATCTGGGCTCAGCACCTCATCAGTCACGCCTCCTTCAAGGAAAAGATTAAAAACAAAACACATTTTTCAATTGACAGAAACAAACCGAGCACACTCTGCATTCTCTGCATCAGACATTGTGAATATTCTATCAGTGGAGAGCCAGGAATCTGTCCAATCAGATCATCCAAGCTCTGGTCTGCCCTGAGAGCAGCTCTGTCAGATTCTCCTCACACAGACTGAGACATAGGTCATGCTTGTGCACCTAGATGTGAACATCCTTTAAAAACTATAAATGAATCAAACTGAAAGTGGGAGAGTCTTCTACAGCCAATCCCCAAAGGACAAAGGAACAGAGTTTGAGAAAGACTGTATTACGTAATAATATATATCTATACATCTGACCAGAATGTATGTTGGCCTTTTTAGAATGCTGTCAGGTTTCTATCTTGTCATCGGCTATAAAAATTTATAAAGTGGAGAAAGCGTGAAAGAGAATCAGACAACACATGCCTCTATTAACCTTGCGAGTGTGGAAGTATTCAGTGTATTCAAAACAGAGCACATTTCAAAAAATGTTTCTGTTTTTCAAAGAGGCCTTAGGTACGTTCAGGTTATTCATAATTGAAAAAGAGCTAACATCTTTAAGACTGGGTTTAATGGTGGCAGCTGCATACAAAGACGAGGTCCTTGGATGCAAGGCTGCTCTCTATTCTTCCTTGTGTGTGGCACAGCGCTGGGAAAACCAATGGATTTTTACCGTGCCCAGGGGCAAGGTGGATGAATTTTAAGGAACCTTGGTGCTCTAATTTCTTTGAAGTTTCCAAATGTCACACAGTTTTGATATTTAACATTGAATAAAAGCTGCTGCGGCGCATGGAGGTGTGTTTAGGAACAATGCAGCAGGTGAAAAACTTTGTACAAACAACCATTGGTGGAAATGCTGTGAAAAGCCCTATTCTTTTAAATTTGGTTTCTCCTCCCTATGCACCAGAGTTTATATACCGCAAGATGACATTTTAGTTAGAAGACAAAATGTTCCCTCCTCCATGAACTACAAAACTATATGGCTCTATATTCTTCTGTCATAAAGAGACCGTATTTAATATGCACTCTTATTGTTCTAATACAGTTATTATAAGTACAATCTAATTTTTGTTGCCAGAATCTTTCTCCCTGTGACACATGCAGCACCTCTGCACTGATTACTGATAACTGAATTTCGCAAATCAAAACGGTACAAAGTCTGCGTTTTACAGACAACGACTTGATGACTGTTTTCTTAAAGTCTATCGCTCTCTCTCCGTTGCAACAAGTTTAATTCTGAAAATGTAAATAATTAGATTTCAACTGTTGTTCAGAAAAGGTAAAATGTGATTTGTACACATGACCTGTTATCTGAGGGACACAAAATACATACATGCCATTTAAAATAAAAATATTACACACAGGCCCTTTAATTGAATGTCCTGATTGGGAATGCTCACAGGTACTGCCAAGGCCCTCCTGAAATTATCCTCAACATGAACTTTGCGAGGAGAAGAGAATATTGACATTTACCTGTGGGTGGCATGTTGTAGGCTGGACTTTGTGCGTTCGAAGAATTGTTGTTGACGACTGACTGGCTGTTTGACTGGCTCATAGCAGGACCTTGACAATTGCCCGGCCTGCAACACATAGAGAGAAGCGAAACCGTCAAAAAAGTGTATTTGAACAAGATGAGTTGTCAAGAGCAATGTGCAGCATTGGCATCATAAAATTCAACAACAATTCTGTCAGAGCAAAACTTCAAGACTAAATCAAATCACTGTGTATATGTGTAACTCTGAGTAAAAGACCAGACAAGCCACAAATCTCCCATCAAACAAACAGCTCTCCAAGCTAAAAGCATGCTCATGTTTTTTTTCCTGCATGTCTCCCCCCCTCCTGCTCCCACAAGTCCTCATTTAACTAATTAAGGTGTGCTTTTGGAGAGGATCATGTTATTTGTTGCCATGGTGACAGCAGAAATCAATCCTGCTCCATCTTCCTCCTCTAGCAGCCCTGCCTTTAAAGCCCGCTCATCACACGGTGTTCAAAGTGACATCAGAGGGGCTTATCTGCAGCCTGCCTAATGCCCGTCGCCCCTTTGCCTTCTATCTGCCCGGACCAGTGAGGACGGAGCAGGGACACGGAGGCTGAAAAGGAACACCGTGTTTAGAACAATTTGGTCTATCTCCTGGTGACTGCAGATTATCTCCGGGACGACCACAGAAAGCAAGAAAGGTGCACGGCGAGAGCAGATAGGAAGTGCAAATGGAAGACAAGATAAATTAAAGGTGAGACATGCAGATGGTCAAAGGGTTTGTTTAAAAGTGTACAGATAACCTTCCCCTAGTTTGGGAACAGACAACTATAAGATATATGGGCTCAAAAACGTGCTTCATGGATTTATGCCATTCAAAAAGTCTCTAACTGGCATCTCTCTCAGTCAGAGTGTAATGCCTCGTGTTGGAAGCTCTACACATAGCCTAAGAGAAGGGATTGGCTTGGTAAACCTTCACATAATCTCATCTCACAGATGTAATTAGTCATAGAGTACGAATGATGATACATGTGTAATCCCTCTATGGGGGCCGAGGTGCAAAGGGAGCTCCATGACGAGCTCCCAGAATCCGTGCTTATATGGCCAAGTCTCCATGTAGAATGTGCTGATGCTGCCTACGTATAACCTGTATGCATGTTATAGACGTTACAGATCAACACCATTGACTCCTCGATGTAACAAAAGTGGAAGTGGTTTGGCAGTGGCCTTGGTATCTCCACACTGTAAACGCCCCCTCTCACCTAAAGCAATGTAAGCACAAGCTCTCATGTGAATGAGAAATATCCAAATCAACAACAACCACAGTGGTTGGAGGTTTTCAACTGTGGCGCACTCCCATTATGACTAATTCATGTCATAAAAAAGCCCATTAGAAAGCACTTGATGGAGGCACCGCACAGCGTTTAATCACACTTAATATATGCATGTGCTGCTATCGGGGAAAAATGGAACAGCACATTCATCTTGCTCTTGGGCACCTTTGTGCTGGAAAAAGCATCCTGTTGCTGCAGAGAGAGGGAGAGATGGAGAAAGAGAAGAGGAGTGAATATGGAGAGAGAGGCTAGAACAACACAGAACTGTGAGCGCGTCCCTGGTGCACAGATGGGGGGCATGTTTGGAGCTCAGGGGCCCAGAGCTGGAGGTAATCGCTGTTCCATAAGACTGAGCCAGGGGAACCACACACTCACTGAGAAACATGGAAAACATCTATCTAGCTCCATAACATCAGTGCATTCTCAGTTTGTAGTCCAGGAGTGGCCTGAGGAGACAAACTCCACTTCACGCAACCAGAGTTTGAGAAAAAAGTTTGAGCTGCACAAGAGCTGTCCTCAAAAGTCCAGAAACCTGTACTGCGCTGGACATAAACTGTTTTTAGACTAACACAATATAATAATATTGCATATAATATTCAACTCATTTATACTATAAATCTGTTTCCTGAACACCCACACAGCCAAGCAGCATAGAGCAAGTCTAGTTTGAATAGCTGAAATATACTTTACAAAAGTTACAGTTTTTCTAAGTTTTAACAATCGCCACATTTCTGTGCAGACACATTGTGTGCAGTGCTGATCCTGGGTGGGTGAAGGGCACTTCCACAGCGCGATGTGCGTGAGGGCCCATGTGTTTAAGCGTGTCCTTGTGCTCATGACGGAGTGGGCGCCGTTGCCAAGGGGATGCCATGGTTACAACGTGCCAGCCAACCAGCTGACAGCGTCTCTCTCCGAACGGCGGTGGCTTTGTCCTTCATTTGTGTTGACAGGCCGCAGTGATGGCTCCCAGCGCTGCTAACTGGAGCAGACAGCAGCGGAGTGTGTGACGGCTGAGCGGCTGTCCCTATCGATCCCTCGCCTTTGTGCGCCACGGAAGAAAGAGGCAGAGAGCTGGATGGAAGGATGGAGTGAATCGGCTGGAGGCCATGAATTATATATGGAGCCAATCTGTTCTCAGGGCAGCGCGGGCACATCGCTCCTTCAAACTCCTGACTCAACTCTGTGCACACTCTGAGGGCACCAGAATAAACCAGTGCGAAAAATAGAAGGACAGCTTTTAACATATTAAATCCAGAGAACGCTACTCCCCCTTCATCCTCCCCAAACATCAAACAGCTCAGGATGGATGGAGGAGAAGCCATTTATTTAGCCCATCTAATGAAAGCAGAGCGTAGTACAGCTCTGCCAAGACTGCCAGCGACAAAGCACCACAGGCAGCATACCCGTTCTTGACATTCAAGCGCTGCTCTTATTTATTTAGCAAATTTACTTACTAAGGAGGTCAGAAATGAATTATTTGGCGAGGATTTGCCTCGGAGCACTCTACTCTCGTTGCTTCCAACATTTTTCTTCCTTCAATTTCCTTTGATTTACGCCTCTTTTTTCCTGAGCTTTGCTCTTCTTCTACTAAGTGCTTATTTTTTGACAGAGCCTGTTCCTATAGCTCCAGGAACTTTTTGTTGAGTGTCGCCGGCAGCGCTAGAAAGTCATTTGAAAAGCCAATTCTGCTCTCAGAAGCGGCTGCCAAGAAAAGCTTATATCTTTTAATACTTTGTGTTCTCTCTGTTTTCCAAAATTTCCCCAGCATCAATCTGCCAAGCAGAAAAAGCATCACCTTTATCCCAAACAGATTTCCACCTCCTCCGCCCTGACAGACCTGCCATCACCCATGTTCTTCAACACAACACGTGATGTTCCACATTCACTAACACACAGCAAGTTATTTCAGCTTTTTATCTGTAGTAAGTGTACGTCCAAGAGCCACTTAAGTAATTAAAATAACAAGTTAGGCTACACCAACAAACATACTGTATTATCAAACTAATGTTATTATATATTCATTTTATATTCTTTAATTTATATCATTACACAAAACAGAGAACTCACAGAAAATGTACTCAAAGTATTCTTCATATTTGGCCTTAAGCCATGGGACACTTCCAGAGACAATTGTGTTTTCAAAGGTTTGGTTGCATGCCACTTTGTGAGAAAGTGACCGAAGGAAATCCGAAGCTGACATGAAGTGTTGGATTTTAGTGAGTCACAACAAGACATTTGAAAAGTCCAGAGAAGATACAATATGTGATTTGGAAGGTCAGGCCAGTTGTTGTAGCTTTCACTATGGATGGACGCATCAAAGCATCCTAAAAGACATGCGCCGCAGCTAACAGCCAGTTTCTGAAGGGATCGGGGAGGAACCCAGCCAGGATCTTTCACAATGTTGCAGCCGAGAGAGAGATAGACTTTAAACTGCAGGTTTTCGGAGGCCAATTTTCCCCTGATCTCGCTCAGATGTTCTAAAGGGGGGATCTAAGGCAGGAAAACATAACAAGGCTGTAGCTGGAGTTGGTGTAGAACAAAAAAGCAAATTGGGAGGAAGAAAGACTACAGCAGATAAAACGGTCTGGGTAGGATAACAGAGGCGCACACATTGGCAGAGACGGGGGAGCACTGTGCAGAAGGGAGAGTTGGTAGAAAGTGAAATAAGGTTGTGGGAGGAGGCGGCAAAGAGATGGCTGCTGATGAAAGGAGGGAACTAAACGACAGTGCACACACGGTAACAGCAGCACCAACGTAGCTTTAGCACCCTATTAAAATGTTCACTTATTGACAAAATCACAACATTATGAAGAAATAAAAGAATTGAAGAGGCATGTTGGCAGATTGTTTCATCATTGTTTGGTGAACATCAAAACAGAAGGAGTTGCAATGACTTGTAAGAGCATTGTAACAGAAAAGTTGAAAACTCGATTTAGTGCACAAGTTAAATGAAGTGATTATATATAGCTTTAACTGATCTTTTATAGCTTTCTATTCCTGTTTAAGGCATCCAATGTGCTTTATTGAAGATGAACTAGAACCACTCACCCATGCGCTCACATCCACATACTCAAGTACTGTTGCCCACTTAATGCTATACAACTCCATCCATCCTCACTGCAGACTGGGGGAATACTGCATTCCCAGGATAGTCCAGATGAGAGACAGAGTCCCTCTTGTGCAGAGTTAGGACATTATTTTAAGCTAGGGCCACTGCTGCAGAGGGAAGAACCTTCATAACGTAAAGATCACATGCCATGAACAAAACATAAAGCTTGGCTGTCTAACTCTTTCCCTCATAAATAACAGGATTCATTTTGGTTGCCCCAAGAGAAAAGTCTTTCCAAAGAAAAAAAATATATTTTGAATACTCGTAATAAAAGAGCCCGGTCACAAGTTGGTGCTTTGGGCTGAGAACTAATTGACTACATAAGGGTAGTTTTCTTATTTCAGTTTACTGTCTGAAAGATCTGATCTAATGATGTGACAAAAGGCAAAATACATGCATGTAAAAACTAGTGACGGAAACAAACTGTTTTGGGAGCAACTAGTTACATTCATAATTCATGATTAATGTAACTGTAACTACGTTAATTTGACAGTCCATAATGTCACATGAACACAATCTAATTCACAAAGGATTTGCCACTGTGGTCTTTTCAAAGTAAAAACAGTTATTTTACAAAAAAAACAAAAAAAAAACAACTGAACATGCACTCTTGTACACACATACAATTTCCCTGATGGTGCCCCCCGTGCTAGACTGACAGGCGCTCTGATTGGACCCAGCAGCGGGGATCACATCTTCTTCCACTTTTTATTGACAACTTGAATTTGCATTATGGCTTGTGAATGTGACAACAGAATTTACCCCCCTGATGCCCATACTTAATCATAGACAGTCCCCTGGTAGACGCATATCATTTGTTGGCACATTTGAATGAGTAAGAGATGGGGATGATGGTGGTGATAGTTGGAGTCATAATAATAATGGCGACACCCATGGCTTCTCGCTCACACAGAGATCAGGAGGAATAATATCAGCAGCAGAGAGTTTGGGAAGCGATGGAGACGTACCACTTGTGCAGTGAGGGGGGTGGGATGGGACGAGGTGAGGGAAGGGTACGAGTGGGAGGCCAGTGGGTCGTGGGTGGCATCTGGAAAAGCCTAAACAAAAAGCAAGTGTAAAAAAATAAAATAATAATGATAATAATGCAAGTGCCGAAGCAAACATGCAGGGATAAAGTGTCGTAACATTGTCTTAAAAAAAAATTTCTAACAATAAATCTGTGTTTGTGTATAAACTGGAAGAATTGCAAAAGCAGGAAAAATCAGACCTGGATCAAAATGCTGTGAATAAAATAAATATAAATATAGCCAAAATAACCGCAATCATCTCAATGGACTTAACAATTTTGGTGATTCTCAAAAAGCAGACTAGAAAATCACATGATCAGAAACAACTTTCCTTACATTTTTGTGCACATTTTTCTTTTATTATTTTGGTTATTTTAAGAGACTGTTAAAAAATTGTTTATGTCATGAGGGCAGTTTTGGGGCTTCTCCTCCTTCCTCCTCTCTCCCACACCCCTCCCCTTGTGTGTCTGTGAGTCTCCTCCCCCATCGCAGGTGCCTGCTGTGAGAGCCCACCTGTCTCACAGCAGAGTATTTGTATGCTGGTAATCCACTCAGCCACTGCCAGTTTGTCCCTTGATGAGTAGAAGCAAAGCCTTTTCTGAAACTTTTGAGAAACAATTTTTTTGACTTATTAATGTACTTGTTTTGTGCACACTGGGGACTTCTGCAAATGTATTCCCATATGGTTTTACAGCAAATGGCAAATAAAATTAATCTCAATCTTTATTTTTTATTTTATTTTATTGTTTGGTAGGTTGTTGGGTGTCAAAGTCAAGGCCCGGGGGACAGTTCCAGCCCGCAAATGAATTATCTGGGTCCCCGGGATGATATTTGATTAATATTAGAACTGGCCCGCACAAAACCATAGGGAAATATTGGATGATTCATTAAATCTTCAGGACGTGTGTTTTCTCTTTGAAGGAAGCTTTTTTTTCAGTCTGTGAGCTGTTGAAACATGTTTTCACTTGAAATGACTGACAGAGCCATACAAAAATATTGGATTATTCCTTGAATCATTATAGAATACTATACACTGTGTTAGGTCTTGGTTCATCAGGTTAAATGCAATCACTTTAATATGTCTTAATGCGGGCGGCAGTAGCTCAGTTGGTAGAGCTTTGGCCTTTGAGCCAGAAGGTCGTGGGTTCAAGCCCCGCTCAAGACTTTCACCATCGACTCCCACTGTCTGCTGTCGTTGTGTCCTTGGCAAGACACTTAACCTCTGGGAACATCAGCCACAGTGGGGCGGCTGCGGCTGTAAAGTGCCAAACTGCCGTTGTGTCCTTAGGCAAGACACTTCACCCCCATTGCCTAGAATGAGTCTGGTGTGTGTATGAATGGTTGGTGGTGGTCGGAGGGGCCGATGGCGCATACTGGTTGCCTCGCTTCTGTCAGTGTGCCCCAGGGCAGCTGTGGCTACAGCAGTAGTTTATCACCACCGTGTTTGGAGTGAATGAATAATGACACATGTGAAGCGTCTTTGAGTGTCCAGAAAAGCGCTATATAAAACCGATGCATTATTATTATTATTAATAAACTTTGAACCAGTCCGGCCCTCGGCTTGTGGAAAAATGTTTTTTTTGGCCTCTGATGTATTTGACTTTGACATCCCTGCCCTAGATCATAGGTGTCCCAGAGCTATTGTAACTCTGCTTGTTATCATAGAGAGGACATAGCTTTATCATATAGTCTGGATTGTTCCACAGAATGGCCATACACTCCATCATCCTCATGGACAAACACCTGGATCAAATTAAGGAATATGTCCTAATGTTACCTGTATTTAAAGCTGGTTTGGTTTTATTAATACATTTAGTTTGAAGTCTTGTTTTTGTAAAAATCAGACCACACCATGCTGTCTATGTCTTATTAGAGAATGTGTTATCTGCTATACAGATAATTGGCTGAGAGCGGGCTGGTGATTCACTGAAAAACTGATGTAAGATGAGAGAAAATCCAAAATAAAATGTAGTGATAGAAGAAAACTTGTGACATGGGCTTGATCACACTAAAGGGCACAAAAGTGTGACAAAAGGCCAAAAATTAGATTTTAATAATCAGAAGATATTTTATGTTTTTCATGTTTCCAAACACCTCCTCTGTCCATTAGAAGTTGCTAGAACATAACTGTTTTATACATTAGACAAGTTTCCTATAGCGGCCCTGTTTATTTTATCTAACGGACGTGATGATTTGACGGAATGAGCTTTGTGCAAGTTTGATAGGTATTTTCAGATGTCCACATTTGATTCAGAGATTCTACTTTTTTACACAAAGTAGATGCAAAGTGATACTTTCATATTGTCAACCAATTAAATGTGAAAATAGACCAGATTTTTTTTCTTCTCAAGTTTAATTTTTAGAGAAAAGAGGACCGTCCTCATCACGTCCGTTATACATTTTTCAGGGGTCATTTAATTAATTATATTTTATTTTTTTACGATTCCTTTTTATATCAAGTGATTTCCTCCTGTTGTGGTAACCATGTAAATCTTGTGGGATTTCATCTTCTGCTTTTTCAGACTGAGGACATTTTATTTTCTATGTAACTGGAGTCACAGTAGAATGGTCCAATCAGAGGCTGATTTGGTCGTTTAAAATGTTGCTAAACACTTTTATGTCAATCTTTCCTTTTGATTTTTTCCACACTATCTCTTCAATGTGTCTGTGTTTGAAATCTTTTTTTCCAATCTATGAAAGTAATTTTAGTTTTTAAGTTATAACCTTTTAAAGTCCAGATACTTCAATTGTCACTTTACTGTGAACACACTCACAAAGTTATGTACTCCAGCTTAATTTACATTCAAGATAAGAATGTAAAAGAGCTCATCAGCCTCAACCAGACAACTGAATAGCATTTCAAAATAACCGATTAAGTAAAACGAGGGTTACGTATGTAACCACGGTTCTATGAATCCCGGATGACCGCCAGAGGGCGGTGCATAGCACTGAATGTTCCCTTCGCGCATGCGCAGTTCGAGTAATAATACCAAATGAGTCACACCTGTGACCCCCTGGGTGACACACCGGAGGTAATAAAGTCCAGCGTCATCCAGCACTCTGTTCCTGCAGAATCTTCTCGCGGATGCAAGGACCCTGAGTGACAGAGCGCCTCTGGCGGTCATCCGGGATTCATAGAACCGTGGTTACATACGTAACCCTCGTTCTATTTCATCCCTTCAGACCGCCAGAGGGCGGTGCATAGCACTGAATGACCTTATACCAGCTATGTCACGAAGGAACTTGACCACACACCTCACGGAGGAGAGCCAGAGGATTCCTGAAGGACCACGCCAAGAGGAGCCGGAGTGGCCACATTGATGTTATAGAATCTGGTGAACGTGCTTGGTGTAGCCCAAGACGCAGCAGCACAAATAGTTCCCAACGGCACCCCGCGCATAGCGGCCCAGGAGGTAGAGACACCCCTGGTAGAATGGGCCCTCACCGTGGCTGGCGGGTCGCGGCCGGCCGAAATATACGCCTGACTGATAACGTCAACCACCCAGTGGGAAAGGCGTTGCTTCGAAAGCGGACTTCCCAGTCTAGCACCACCATAAGCAACAAAGAGCTGGTCTGAGCGCCTCACACCTGCCGTCGCAGCAACGTAGGCCTCCAATGCCCTCACAGGACACAGCAGGTGCAGTCTGTCCTCACCCCCATCCAGGGGGGACACAAACCGCGCCAACCTCAAAGGCCGGTTACAATAGTCACGGGAAAGCACCTTAGGGAGGAAAGTGGGATTAGGCCACAAGACCACGCCAGCCCTCTCAGGATCCCAGTGTAGGCATGAGGGACTGACAGAAAGTGCATGCAACTCACCGACCCTTTTTGCAGAGACCACAGCCAACAGGAAAGCAGTCTTATAGGAGAGCCACTTGAGGTCCGTTCGGGCCAATGGCTCATACGGAGGGCGGCAGAGAGACTCCAACACCAAGGCCAGGTCCCAAACCGGAGACCGCGCGGGCACGCGAGGGTGCAGCCTACGAGCTCCGCGTAAAAAGAGAGACACCAGGTTATGGCCCCCCACAGTACAGTTATCAACCAGGCCATGATAACATGAAATAGCAGCAACATATACCCTCAGAGTAGATGGGGCCCGACCTTCATCCAGGAGAGACTGAAGGAATTCCAGGACAACCGCCACCGGGCACGACACGGGATCCCGACCGCGGGAAGAACACCAGCGGGAGAACAACTTCCACCTGTTCTCATACAGCCGCCGAGTAGAGGCCGCCCTGGCATTCAGGAGTGTACGCCTGACAGGGCCAGTGACATCGAGTGCCCGCAGCTCGGGCCAGCCAACGGCCATACCCACAACTTGAGGCGGTGAGGACAGGGATGCCACACCTGACCGTCCAGCTGTGAGAGCAGATCCCGCCTGGGAGGGAGAGGCCAGGGGGGAGCCCAACAAAGTCTGAGTAGCAGTGGAAACCAGGGCCGTGCAGGCCAAAACGGAGCCACCAGTAATAAACTGTGCCCCGCCCGAAGGACCCTCTGGAGGGTTGGCCAGATCAGAGGAAAAGGGGGGAAGGCGTACAGGAGGGCCTGAGGCCAACTGTGCGCCAGGGCATCCTGGCCGAGAGAGCCCGGAGCCCCGTCCAGGGAAAAAAACTGAGGGCAATGAGTGGAGGCCACCGAAGCGAACAGGTCCACCTGTGCCCGACCAAAGAGGCCCCACACCCTCTGGACCACACCGGGGTGGAGACACCATTCCCCCGGGGCAGGCCTCCCGCGAGACAGGGAGTCCGCCACGCGATTGCAGTCCCCTGGCAGATACGCTGCACGCAGTGTAGCCAGGCGAGGCGCAGCCCAAACCAGCAGAGCCTGAGACACCTCGAGGAGCCGAGCCGATCGGACACCCCCTTGATGGTTGATGTGATACACGACCGAGGTGTTGTCCGAACGAATGAGGACATGTTTCCCCAGCAGGTGAGGCAAAAACTCCTGGAGAGCAAGGTGGACGGCCCGAAGCTCCAGTACATTTATGTGGTCTGAGCGCTCCGCCCGAGACCAAACCCCTCGGGCCAACCTGCGCTGCCACACAGCACCCCATCCCGTACGGCTGGCGTCGGTGGTGACCACTTCCCTGCGGCACACTACCACCCCCAAGGGGACCCCACGTGACAGGAGACCGCGGTCCCTCCATGGAGCCAAAGCACGAAAACATGCCCACGTCACCTGTAACCGTCTGTGGCGGTGACGAACGGCATCCAAACGAAACCCGTTCAGCCACCTCTGCAACGGGCGAAGCGAAAGCAGCCCGAGAGGAACCACACGAGAGATCGAGGCCAGCTTCCCCACTCAGCTGTAGAAAGCTGACGTAACTGTGCAGAGTGCCAAGACCGAAACGGGACACCACACCGTGGATGTCGACCAGGCGGCGCCCCGACGGACGCGCCGTCATAGTCACCGTGTTCAGACTCAGGCCAAGAAAAACAGCGGCCTGCGAAGGTACCAGGCTGCTCTTTTCGAAATTGACCCTGAACCCCAAGCGGGCGACATGAGTCAGAAGGCGCTCCGTATCTTCCAAGGACCGTGCCCTGGACGGGGCGCAGATCAACCAATCGTCCAGATAAGGCAACACCTTCATGCCACTGGCCTGTAGCGGAGCAAGAGCCGCCTTCACGCATCGGGTGAAAACCCTCGGAGAGAGAGAGAGGCCAAAGGGAAGAACCCTGAACTGCCAGTGAACGCCCCGATAGGCGAACCGGAGGAACCGCCGGTGGGGCTGCGCAATGGGCACGTGAAAATACGCGTCCCTCAAATCTACGGACGTGAACCATTCCCCGGCCCCAACAGTCTGAAGGACTTCCGCAGTCGTCAGCATGCGAAATGGAATGACCTTCAGGAAATGATTCAAGCCCCTCAGATCCAGAATTGGTCGAAAACCCCCCGTCTTCTTGGGCACGAGAAAATAACGGGAGTAATAACCCCTGGGTTGCAGCAGCGGATCTACCGCCTCGATGGCACCCTTGGTCAGGAGGGCGGAGAGCTCCTGATCCAAGATAAAGGCTTTTGCCGGGTCCGAGAACAAAGTAACCTTGACCCGGCCCGACAAGTGCGGCCGGCGTCGGAATTGCAGACGGTATCCGTGGGTCAATGTGGCAACCACCCACGGATCCCGAGCTCGAGCAGCCCAACACTCGAGCTGCTGATGGGAAAAATGTCCGACGCTCGGCCCTGAGGCGTCAATTCCGTGCCCCCCGCCCCCTAGGGGCTCTGGGGGGACCCCGCCCAGGACCAGCCGCGGCGCCACTTGGCGTGCGGGTCGGGCGCCTATGTACGGGTGGGGCACGAAAATTCCCGGCAGGCCTGACCTGGGGAAAACGCTGAGCACCAGTCCAATCCCGAGGAGGCTGCCGAACACCGGGGGCCACCATCGGGCGCAAAAACTGCCGGGGAGGGCGCACCACCCTGCTAAGGCTAGAAAGTTGCTGTCTAGTCTGACCAGCATGGACAGTCCGGTCCAATGCTTCCTGGGCCGCCGTCCCAAACATCTGACCCGGCTCGACAGGCACGTCACGGAGGGTCCTACGACAGGCCTCAGTCAGGGGAGACTGAGCCAGCCATACCTGCCGACGAGCCTGTACAAGGACCGACATGACCCGTCCGAGTTCCCTGGTCATCAAGGCAAAAGCGTGCAGAGCTGCGTCGCTAAACGCAGTAACATCAGTGCCCACAGCACTACCCTCTTGGAGGGAGGCAGACAGGGCAAGCAGCAGATGCGCTAAGGAGTTACCAATACGGCCAGCTCGAGCACCAGAATTGTAGGCCTTTGTTAGCAAGTGATCCGTCGCACGACACTGGCTCCGAGGGCACCTCACATTCTCCCGCAAGGACTCCTCCGGGGAAACAATGAGGGAGGCAACCGCCGGCTCAACAGCCGGCATGCAATCCAGGCCAGCCGAAGAGGCATCGTGCATCGCGGCCAAAGCCCGACCCTCAGCCGAAAGCTTAGAGAGACGGCTGGGGTCCCTCCAGCACGCGTGTAGCTCCTTCAGATACTCCGCGGACGGGGGCACAACAAAAGCAGGAGACGAACCACCACGCCTGAAAAAAACACTGCCAGGGTCAGCCTGTCCCGACTGGGGAAGTTCCACCTGCAGACGGGATAAGGCCCTGCGAAGAACCTCCTGCATTGAGCCGTCACCAGACCGGCTGGACACACTATGTGCGGAAGAATAAGCATCATCCCCCGAAAGGGACCGCGCGTCATCCTCGTCCCGGAAGCACGAAGCAGATGCCGCCAGAGAAAGCACATCCTCCTCCGGATGGAGGGATGGCATGGAGCAAGAACCAGCCCCAGAGACTGCATCAGCAGCACAACGTGCCTGGAATGCAGATTTCATCGCCTCCAACTCTGCAGATAACTGCTCCACCCTCGACACCAGGACAGCATCCGGCTTGGCCTGCTTGGAAGGACCATGGCCATCAGACCGCTCCCCTGAAGCACAGGCCTCAGCACGGCGCTTAGAACGCCGAGGGGGCGGAGCCACAGCAGGTCCCACTGGCAAACTACCACCGTCGCCAGACGAAGGCAGCTGAACCAGCCTCGCCACCCTAACAGCCCAGGGCAAGCAGCTGCAGTTCATGCACGGGTTATCGGACACTGCCTCCCTCAAGTGAGTGGGGCCGAGGCACGCCGGACACAGGTCATGGCCGTCATCAACATCGAGTGCTGACCCGCAGCCCACACACGCATGTGACCCGTCCATAACAACAAGGTTGTATTTCTTTTATTATTATTATTATTATTATTTTTTTTTATTATTATTATTAAATTATTATTCTTGTTTCGACTGAGTCGTTAATTAAATATGTAATTAATCCCCAACGGTATACAAACTGCAAAACTGAATCAACGTATTGCAGTTTCACAACAGAAAAGCCAAATATAGCACGGTGGAGGAGCGGACGCGCGAACAGCAGCCTTCACACCACACAATGCACCCGCAGCAAAATGCCACTCGAATAAAGTAGTGATGGAGGAGAGGGCGCGCGAAACAGCAGCCGTCACACCACACAATACACCGGCAGTAAAACGCCAACTCAAAATAAAGTAGCGATGGAGGAGAGGGCGCGCCAACAGCAGCCTTCACACCACACAATACACCGGCCACAGAATAAACACAGGCAGCAAATGCTAACCCAAACAAGAACTGATGGAGGAGCGGGACAACGAACCGCAGCCTTCACACCACAGAGGACACCGGTAATAAAAACTAACCCAAAGAAGAACTGATGGAGGAGCGGGCGCGCGAACAGCAGCCTTCACACCACAGAGGACACGGGTAGCAAAAACTAACCCAACTAAGAACGGATGGAGGAGCGGAACCGCAGCCTCACACCACAGAGGACACCGGTAATAAAAACTAACCCAAAGAAGAACTGATGGAGGAGCGGGCGCGCGAACAGCAGCCTTGACACCACAGAGGACACGGGTAGCAAAAACTAACCCAACTAAGAACGGATGGAGGAGCGGAACCGCAGCCTCACACCACACAGGTAGCAAAAGGCTAACCCAAATAAGAACCGATGGAGGAGCGGGCTAACGAACCGCAGCCTCACACCACTCAATACACAGTTAGCAAAGCTAACTCAAACATGCACAGGCGGAGGAGCAGGCCAACGAACCGCAGCCCTCACACCACGAAATGCACGTACCAAAAGAAAGTACTGACGGAGGAGCGGGCGCCACAGCAGCCTTCACACCAACCAATACACACGCATATAGTACAGAAAACACCGATAAATACCCGAAGGACAACGTCACCGTCGCGCCCCACGGAGGGCGAACCGCAGCTCCGATGAAGAGGGCTCTCAGCGACAGACGTTGACGAAGTTCAAGCAACAACGATTCGAACCGCACGCGAGAAGAAAAAAGGAACAGAGTGCTGGATGACGCTGGACTTTATTACCTCCGGTGTGTCACCCAGGGGGTCACAGGTGTGACTCATTTGGTATTATTACTCGAACTGCGCATGCGCGAAGGGAACATTCAGTGCTATGCACCGCCCTCTGGCGGTCTGAAGGGATGAAATAGAACAGATTTTAGAGTATGGAAGTCATATATTCAGTTCAATCCCACACATGCTTTTCTGTTTGGACAGTGTAGTTTCCATTTATAGAGACTTCATACAGGCCCATATCTTTTATTCTGGCACTTGGCTTGTAGCACGAGCAATCAAACTGTCAGGGGCTTTATGAGATGTGTGAACGCAGAGATACTTCTGTAAATGGATTATAAAAGTGCAGAAACCCAAGAGGACCAGTCTTGGCCATAGATCTGAAGGGATGACGGCAGGTCTTTGTGATGCTCCTCTGCACATCTCCCTACAGAATAGAATTACACAAACACTAAGCTTGGAAACTCTATGTTATGTAAAAAAAGAATAAAAGTACATTTTACAGGTGCAGGGCGCAACTTTTCTGATGAGTTATGACTTATTGCAGAGGAAGTGTGGCTGTGTTACTTTGAATGCTCTTCAATATGGTATTGAACGGTTTTTTTCAGCCAGTTTGCAGTTATATGTTGGTTGGTGTGCCTTTGGAAATGACCCAATGTCACTTTATCGGTCAAAATATGGGAAAAGGAAATGGTATGAGAAGATTAGACAGACCTTTTTGCTCTGAGATGAAAATTACTTATATATATATATATATATTTATCAAAGGCTGCAGAGTTTCAAGTTTGTATAATTTTCAGCTGGGTTGCCATGGGATGGTTCTCAATGAAAAAGGTGCCATGGTTCAAAAAGGTTGGGGAACACTGCTTTAGAAGTTGTATATTATTGGATTGTCACGACTCAAACTAAACTCAACAAATGTCTTACATGGAGAGGATGCGATATAACTCTTAGCATACTGTATAATAATTTAAACGGCCTCTTGATTCATATGTTAAAAGTAGGCAGGTAGTAAACATTTCAGCCTGAACAATACTATTTCTATGAACACAAGATGACACGTTACGATAGGACCAACCCTCTGCTTTCTGACACATGTAAAGGCAGAAAGACAGTCGCATTTGTTTCCAGTAACTTCAGCCAGAAAATCTGCCACCAGTTACAGAGGGCAGAATTGAGAATGCACAATTTGTCATGCATCCCAACATAAAATAAGCCAAGTGTCAGAAAAAGAGAGAGATATTTGTAACATTCAAAATATAGAAGTTTCCATTAATGATTCTCCACTGTCAATCATTATGCGCAGCAGCAATCAGGAGTCTCCTTTCACCGGTTGTTTGTGATTTTCGCCAAAATGGAAGAGGTTTGTTTTAAATACAGATTATAGGAGTTCTATATTTTTTTGTATTTGAACTATTCTATTCTCTGATCTGTGTTGGCGTTTTGCACGGTTTTGTTAAGTCCTCTGAGATGTTGTGATTTTAGGGCTATACAAGAATAAATTGACTTGAAATTGTTTTGCTGTTTCCTGTTTTTTGTCTTATCGAACGTGTGCAAATACAGACTATGAAAAGCTCGGAGCAGAGATTGGGACTCACGCACTCGCTGAGGAATGCAATGATGGTGATTCTCAACTCAATCATGAATTTGAGCACTTTCCTTATTCATTACATTAGAAAGCTTCTCTCTTCCAGTGAACACATTTCCAGTGAAGGGTCCATCCCCTGCTTTGACCCAATGGAAATCCAGCTGTTCTGCCTGGAAGGTTCTAGATTTTATTAAAACATGCTGTATGTATATGATTCAATTTATGAAAAAAGCATGCACCTGCAACTTAAAATGATCAATCTGCAACCACAATTTCCAGAAAAGCAAAAAAAGTGCACCTGCCCCAGTAAACACAAGTTTTACTGAAATAATTCTTTTGATATCCCCAGCACTTGTGGTTGGACTGAGCAATTCATATACAGACCCGTCTTGCCATTGAATCTAATATTGCTAAGTAATATTACACACATGGAAGCGGTAGAATAAAAACTATCCGACAACCTGAAGCATACCTGTTTTGCGTAGAGTGATCGGACCCAGACATTGTTGCTGTGTCTTGGGGTTTGCGGTTTGCCGTGCCCAAAGCTGGAGGTCCCATCCCCGCAGACTGTGGCATGCTGGGGGAGCTCGGGGCCACTGGGGGGTAGCCTCTGTTGTGATTCTGTTGTGGGCCGTTGTTGCGTCCCAGGGCACCGGGCTGGCTCGGGCCTTGGCCTTGCATGGGACTGGTGGAGTTCATTCCCATACAGTTGTTCATCGCTGGACCACTGTAGCTGCCGCTGTAGTTGGATGGTCGAGGATAGTTACCTGCAAAGACAGGTCACTTACTAAACATGACAAACACATCTGGCATGGGATTTTCATTAGAGTTATTGTTCATGTATCTTGTGTTGTGCTCCACATTTCCACATCCCTACTGTTCTGTAACTGGGGATGCAACACTGACATTTCCCCACTGTGGGACAAATAAAGGATCTCTTAATCTTAAAGGTATTTAGGGGAATTTTCTACATCCGGGTGGATCACTAAGATTATTGGTCCTCTGAATTGTCAGTCATTCTGGTGATACATGCTGTCAAACAAGAGTTTTTTCTTCAAAAAGTGGAGAGGGCGGTTTGTTCCAAAAATTTTGGAAAATCCTCCTATACACGTTTGATTTACAAAAACACCAGGAGTATGTTGTAGAGCATTAACACATAATGTGAATCTCAATGTGGACCACTTTCAATGGGCATTAAAAGTTGGTAGAACATGGGTTCATTTCCCCCACAAGACCTACTCCAACTGCTCCCACTCATGTCTGCTGTTGATGTGTCCTTGGGCAAGACACTTAACTATTATTCTTGGACTCACCACCTGCAGGAGGATCAATGAGGGACTGGTGCTATGAGCATTGGGTGGCAGCTCTCATTGCCACCCCCCCCCCCACCCAGAAATGTAATAATAAAGGGGTAGAAAATGAATGAACGAATGTTAAACTAACATATTAAATCATCATCGTCGATGCAGGGGGGGCAGTGATGATTCATGATGACCCAAGGATATTAGAATACCCTACTGCTCGTATAATTATAAAGATTACATGTGTATATATAAAGCATATAAATGATTCTAACGAAGTTGACGATGCCATATTGCACTCTTCTTCATGTTTCACAGTCCATCCTATGCACATGTGTGATAATAATTTCAGTAATACACCAAACAGAACACAAAACAACATAGAATATAACTATCTCTTGAATCTCTGCGATGTCACCTCAGCCCAATCGAGCTGATCCAGAGAGGAGTCTACTTCTCTGCCTCTGAGCCTGTCCCCCCCCCCCCCCCCCCCTCACCCGCCTCCCCCCGGCCACACAGTGACGTAGCCTCACGCTGAGTTGTTTATCTCCAAAGAAAATTCTTCAGATTCGTTGGTACATGGTCATTTCAGACCTGAGAATAAACCTTTATTCACATTAAGCAGTAAATATGTCCTTGATTCATAATCAAACCCTAATTAAGTTAGTAGCACTGTACTTACAGATCGGGGCTTTGTGTTATCGTCTTTTATGGCAGGAATAATACTGGTTTCCAGATCAGTTTTTGACTAAGTGTTAGTGTTGTAGATTAACAGATATGTCGCAGATTGCAGAGACAGATCCCCATGAAAAAAGTCAAGCCGCATTCTCCCTTCTTGGGCCAAATAGTCCGTCACAAATGTTCTCCAAGTTGACATGATCCCAAAACTTTTAGTCACTGACAAAAGCAGAAAAACAGTATATGTGGTGGACGAGGACCGCACCATATTCAACAACCATTTAAAAAAGAAAAGTGCATCATATTTCTCGTCTATGTTGAAATCATCACAGATGTAGACCCGGGCGTTTTGCTGCCTCTCTAGAATGAAAAAGAAAGATTGTTTTTTAACTAAAGCTTGAAAGAAAACTGCAGTGATGTTTAAAGCAGAAAAGTCAAAAATGGTATCTTTAAAGCTAAAGAAGCATTTGCAGCACTTTATTCCTACTACCTGTAATGTAACACAGACATTTCCCCACGAGTACATGTGTCTTTCAACAGTGCATTTTCTTTGTTCTAATGTCCTGTTTTGATTCTCTAATCTAGGGATGTCAAAGTCAAATACATCAGAGGCCAAAAAAACAAATTTGCTACAAGCCGAGGGCCGGACTGATTCAATGTTTATTAAAACATATTCAAATGATTTCATTTAACCTGAACCAAGACCTAACACAGTGTACCGCATTTTATTTACACAGACAAAAACAAACTTGCTTCAAAGAGATTATGGCTCTGTGCTGTCCGTTTCTAATACTAATCAAATATCATTCCGGGGGCCAAGATGATTCATTTGCGGGCCGCATCTGGCCCCCAGGCCTTGACTTTGACACCCATGCTCTAATCTGTTTTTGGTGAATGGACAATGTTATAAAGTCCTCCAAGACAACTGCTGTTGTGACATAGGGCTACACAAAAGTAAATCGAAACCGGACCCGTAGAAGAGGCTATCCGGGGTGAGCAATGATGACATTTTCACAGGTTCCAAGATGGCCCAGGGAACAATTGCTAGTTTAAGCCTAACCACTTTAATCCGCGGTAAATGCTTTCTTTCTATCCCGTAGTGCTGCACGGTTCCAGTGCCTGTGACTCTCCAAAGGTGCACTTAAACCTCTCCGTTTTGGCTCAGCGTGACACCAACTTCAGCAAAAGAAATCTCCATGTGGTCAAAGGCAACATCTACATGCGGCCCCACACTAACAGGGGAAGGGCACGTACACACGCACACACATTGAAGACAGGGCAATATATCCACTCTCTCGGCAGCCACTGTGATCTTCCCTCCCTGGGACAAATCCACGCAAAATAGGAAATGGAAAGTGTGGCATCCTCTATTGTGAAAGAGGCTATTTATTTTGATTTGATTAAGGGCGCTTTGGTTGGGCCTTGCGGCTTAATCCTCTGAGAATGTGTCTGGAAAAGGGGATCAAGTCTCTTAAAAACCTGCAGGCTTTTTTCGAGCACCAGACGAGCGGAAGTTGAATGACAATCTTTTGCATGGGAAGGGATAGACGACAAGGAATGAAAATGGCTTTTGAGTGTCCTGGAGCTCAAGACACTTTTCACATGACATAATCTTGTGAGTGCCACATTTTCGGAGGGTGGGGTGCAATAAAACCCAACAAACAGCAACCGCTATGAAACTTCAACACCTTCAACCCCCAAGATAGGATTTATATTGAGCCAAGATCTCCCATAAAACTCAGCGCCTCAACTTGAATTTGTCCAGAAATTGTGATGAAATCTATGTCTGGAGATGGGAAAAAGAGAAGCGGATTATTTGGGGGAGGCTTTGGTGAGCAGTCAGTACAGCTGACACCTGTCAAGGGTTTTGGGGGAATATAATAGGGAAGTGTTCAGGAAGAAAGGATGCCGGCTAACGAACACAAGAGGATACGCAGAGGCTTGTACATCAGTGCATTGAGCATGTGTGTCCATCTGGTCTGCGTGAAGGCAAACTGAGGACTTCAGAGACGGACAGTCAAAGAAGACATGTTTCCGTTGGAAAGTCCTGGGAACATTCTCTGCAAGCAGCTGTGAGACCAATGGGAGACAAGAGACTTCTCTAAGTTACTCCAGAGGGAATAACATGATTCAATTTATGGAATATAATACTGTACAAACAAGAAAATATGTTTTAGTTTTGATGTTCAAGAATAAAATATGTACATTATTTACAATATTTTCTTTTCAAATCTTACAAAAACCCACACAGGTCCAGGACAGAAACCAAAAATATAATACATTTTGATAAGAAATAATACAATAATAAATGACTTCTATTAGCTTGACCTGATCCAGGTGAAGCAGAGGGTTCTCTTGGAGGGGATACTAAAACGATGGCTGTAAAATGGAAGCCCCCTCACTCGCTGGGGCGATGGGCAATGATATTTGTGGACATTGCTTCTATATAATTGTAATAACTATGTACAGTACATAGTGTGCCTTTAGTTTCATTTGCTGTCCTGGAGGGTGTGTGGTTGTGAGAAAATGTATAAAAAGTACATGATGATATCTAACACATAGGGTATACTACTGTATAATTTCAGTGAAATTATTGTATTGCATGTTGACAAAAGCTAAATATGTAGTTTAGAGTTAACTGATTCGTTGCTGTGTAAATGGTTCTCAGTCATACTGGAGCACCATTGAGTGCAGAGTTACTGGGGCTGACACAGACAAGACGGAGTAGCACAGGGACTGGGTTAATTCTAAGCTTTCCTTTGGGAGGTTTGTTCCACACTGACAAGAATGATTCATTTCCTGAAGGATTGGTGCTATGGCAGCCAAAGACTTTTTCAAGGACAGATAGCGCACTAACCCACTTTTTAAACAGGAGTTTGGAGACAGGAGCTTTATTCATGTGTGATGGAGGGCTCTTCAGACTGCTTAAATGAGAGATTGGAAATTAAATCACGCTTCACAAAAAAACATGTGAAAACTTGAAACAAAGAAAATTGGCTGCCACAGTATGTTGTTGAACGACTTATTTCAAAAATTCAATCAAAAACATTTTGATCAGGTTTTGAACGCCTAACATGTTCACCTGTGACCCTGAACATTAAATTAATGTTCAGGGTCCAGAGACTACTACTGAAAGAAACTGACCAAAAACGTACACATTTGTATCTATTCATTGTCAATTCATCATGAATTAATGACAAATAATTATAGGTTCAGGAATGGTGGTACTGAGTTGATGTCACTGTTTATTGTACATGCTTTGTGTGAGAGGATCTTTGGTGGTAAGCACTTCCATTAATGGAAGCAGAGAGATAGTGGTTAATGTGACAATTTAGGGATTTGTCTTCCTTCCCAGATAGATATGATGTGGACAGAGAAGGACAAGAAGGAGAATGAAGGTGGTTCTTGGTGTGTCCTTGTGGTTCACTGCTGTGGTACCTTTGGGCTGAGAAGGTATTTAGCGCGAGGAGGAATAAGGACGGCTCACACTGGTTAGTTCATGATTACATGGAAATACCCTGCCCCGTCACGCCACTGCCAGACACTGTGTCCTGTGCCAGCTTTAATCCCAGCAGTCCTGCAGGAAAGAGCAGTGTGACCGAGCAGATTACAGTCTCTTGCCTTCTCAGCAAACTGTGAAGGCACGGGAAGTCGTGGGTGTGAGGGTGCACCCTTCACATTACATGCTGACACATTTAATCCAGCAAAGGTTTTTATCCATGGACAGTGGAACACAAAGAAAAATCACTTTTATTTGGATTCTCTTTCTGCTCATGTCTGAGGTTTTTAGGTAGAAACAAAAAGTGTCAACAAATGAGAAAATGTTGGAGCTGTGTTTGATACGGTGTATTCTGACAGTTTTTATGCTGTTACAACTTTCTACTTTAGTCCTTTTCCTTGTGGTACGTGTATACAGTGCACTGTGCGCGGCTGACTGGGGTGGAGAGTTTTCTGCAGCCTTCTCTTGCCTGAGGCCTGTACATCCTCTGTGAGCCACCTCAGCACCTTCCCAGCAGGATGTCTGAGCCTCAGCAGAGTGCGGGGCCGCCTTGGGGCTGCCAGCTCCATACGCTGTCAAATTTCCTCCAAACCCCTCTCTCTCCCCCAGGCACTGGCTTGACTCATAGCCTTTTCCTGGGCTGAATTAGACCATGGCTGCAGCAGAGCAGCGTGGCTTAAAAGTGCAGTCTGAAGCGTGGTCATTACCAGCAGAGTGCTTAACCCCTCCAGCGGGGTGAGAGGAGAAAGCAGCCCAGGTTAGGACTCTCTCCAAACCTTGTCCTGTAAAAGCAGAATCCGCCTGCTGGACAAAGATGGACAGAGGAGTAATAAGGCTCAGTATTCAGGTTCCCCATATACTGGATAAAGGATAGCTTTTAGATCAGCCAACAAGTTGCACTTTGACAAAGCATTTACCTAAACCTCAAAAGTGACACCAATGTTTTCATGTAAACACAGATCCGCTGGGTCAATATCAAATGTGTGTGTTATCTCTGTCACAAAACTGGGCAGCAGCCGACCTGTATGCACAGAGCACAACACAGAAAGTCACTGTGACACTGTGTGCTCTGGATCTGGGAGCAGAGTGAAAACAGGACAAATATGATTCTTAACAATATATAAGAATTGACCTTTATTTAAACAGGTTAAAACCCATTGAGATTAAAAATACCTTACAAAGGTCAATCTCGAGCATGTACATGCACACTACAATGTAATAATGAAGCTTTTTTATCTATATTGTATAATAGTATTCTTTGTCTGCTGTAAATACGATCTTTCTCTAAACCCTCATTCACTCTGAAATAAAAAAACCCTGCAGTGAACATTTAAACTTTATTCAAGTTGTATACCAATACAATGCCACTAATATAGATGACTCAATCTGAGTAGCTACTAAATATTCTCTTAACCTCAACACAAACAAAGGGAGCATATGCAGCCATACGACTTCATGTAAGTGCATATAGAGAGCTGTTGTGATGGGACCACTCCACTGTCAACTCTGAGATGTCACGCTCTTGTCGTCTCAGGCATCATCGCCTCCTTTCTCTGCTCTCTGTGCGCTTTATTTCTCTTTCTTCTGAGCTTACTGGGCTGTCAGCCCAGCCAAAGTCACATTAAGAGATAAGAGTGGGTGGAAGGGGAGACAAAATACCAAAAGCATTAAGGCTATTAATCAACATTAATGAATGTGAGCGTTGGAAAACACATGCGCGGATGGGCGTGATCATCAAGGTGACACTTGAAAATACCCATATACTAAAGCTAAACTAAACTTCTCTGGTGCTTCTCCAAAGATGTGATTCACACAATGCAATAAGTTAAGAAAAGTTTAAGATGAAAGAAATCAATACAAACTAAAAGTGAAGTGTATGTGAGTCAGTTTGTCTGTAAGCTGCTATCAGGCTGATATCAGCTGACAGCACAGTCAAGAATATCACAGGTTTTTATCATAATTAATTGTTAAACCATGCGCTAACTTTGTAAAATGTGCCATTTGTGATCCGTAATCACTCAAACTACTGTGTTTTAGCCTGTTTATTTCTCAACAATTTCAAATTCCACTTCATTGTGTTTTCTGCTCTTAAAAGATTCATAGCTTTAATGAGTCTCTGACTTTTTGTCAACAAAACAAAAACATTCAAAACTATCACACTCAAAATAAAGTTAGCTAAGAGAAAAGTGTTTTATGTGGTCCTCTTACCCTGACCATACTGTGCTCCTTGGGATCCGTACTGGCCCGAGGTGTTCTGGGAGTAGGGGCCCATCCCTGGATATACGGGGCCTCCTGAAGAGGGGTGAGGGGACGTAGGGGGTCCAGACTGTGGACAGGCAAACTGGGAGCCACTCTGGTTTCTCTGCACATTGGACATGAAACCTATAGTATACACAAGATTATTATTAGGATTATATTCATCGATTTTAAAGATAATTTGAGTGTTTTCTTCCGATTAAAAGATCCCTGCTTTGGAAACAGAGATTATCCCTGGCTTCAGTTACCCAGAGATGGGCCTAACAATGACAAGCTGACATGTAAGCAGAAACTTCAGGACATCCAAACAAAAACACTTTAGGACTGGTTTGTTCATGTGTCCTGTGGACGAGGTCATTCATATGAATGTGACTGTAGTCTTTTTACTTGGGCTGATTGGGAAATACTAGATTAAGATTACGAGATCTTTAATTCATCCCACAGTGGGGAAAGTTACAGAACAGTAGAAATGAGGAGCACACAACACAAGATATGTGATGAAGTAATGCACACTTAAAATGTACTTTGAAAAAATAAACTAAAACAAAATCTCTGTCTTATCATATAGGTTTTGAAGATGATAACAAGGCCGGAATAATAAGACAAAACTAATTCCTCAAGACAAAGTTATTATAATATCTTACTTGAATCTCCAACTCCTTTCTCCATAATAACCTGGGAATTTGCTCACAACTATTTTTTTCAGAGCTTTTTCCTGCACCATTTACTCTCAATAGACATACTGAGCCCCTCAGGCCTGAACCTGGACATCACCATTCAAATTGACATTTTAAAGCAATCCTCACATGGGCAGAAAGCTTTGAAAATATCTAACTCATTTCAAAAAGCACCTCCTTTCAACACAAACCTGCAAAGGTCACCGAGTGGCTATTGAGAGTAAAGGAGAGGTGCATTTTATATTACAGAACTGCCCTAAATGGATTGGGTCCGCTTGACTGTAAACTTCCAAACGCTATTGTCAAATACACAGAGCAACTTGTGAGCGGTGGGCTTTAGCGGTTAAGAAAGTGCAAGCCAACACATGTACTTTCTCGTGTTTTTGCTAGCGGAGCGGAGATAAAACGTACAAACCGGAGCTCCACATACATGCCCGCTTTTGCCCCCTTAGCACGAACGCGAGGAGATAAAAAATAAAAGCTCGCCGTGTTTGCGTGAATAAGACAAGCAAAGGCTGCAGAAGATCAGGCGAACTGTGGGTGGGAGGGAGAGAAAGAGCGGCCGCGGTTTGAAAAGTGCTTAGGCTGCGAGTGCCGAGTTTAAGGAGCTAGGATGTTATTGTAATGTTTTGCTTCCATTAGGGTAAGGGGATTCTGGGAGACCGGCAGAGAAAAAAATACACTGTGTAATGCTGCACTTTAAATTGCCTGGAAAATGGACGGGGAAAGGAACATTGTGCAGACAGTGCTAAAAGCAAATAACACATTCAAGGATTTTTCTCTCCAAGCCTCAGTCCCGCCGCACTCTTATGGTCACACATAAAGGTTTTCTGTGGATGTCTCAACAACTGGAGCACAGAGGATTTGTGCGAGAGAGAAGAAGAGAGGGAAAGGGTACAGACATTCAGCCTGTTTATGGATAAGCAAAAACCCGAGGTACGAGGGCAGCCCTATGCTTAATTTGTTCCTATATGCTGTGTATGTAACTTATCATTCCTGATTCTACCAAAATCTCCATTCTGAGGTCAGTTTGAGAAATTATCTCAACAAAAATCTGGTTTGGTAGTTCCTCTTGTATCATCGCTCCAGCTGCTCTGACAAATTGAGAATGAGGGTAGACATGGTGTGGGTCTGTTGGGTAGAGGACCCCTCCCTCCAATAGGTCCATAAAGCCTTGTCTTTTTAATGCACTACACAGAACAGTTTCCAGACACAGAGGGGGCTACAGCTCTGAATGCACCACATGTTGTAAAAACAATGAAGATTACATTTATTATTGCGATGAACTGGATGGAACATAATTTGATAAGCATTGCTGATATTTTTGTTTGTTTGCATCAACAAGATAAAAATGATGATGGCAAAAATCAGGAATGTCATGTGAAATTTTTAAATATTTTGCAGCCGCTTAAATGAATTAATTGATAATGGGGAAGGCACATATAAGCTTTTGCTTCGGCCTTCTCCTTTTGAGCCTTTTTTCTTTTCTTTTTTTGAATTATTTGTGCATGTTATTGTGTATTGTCAAACTGCTCAAATAAAAATACTACTACTACTACTACTATGTAACTTTACAGACCATAACGCTGATGGTGAAAAAAACATTTGTATACGGGAGAGTGAATGCTTTTTCATAGCTTTTTACACTTTTTACGTTTTCTCTGATTCATTTTTAGTTTCCAAGTTTAGATGAGCCAATCAATTTCAAGCCCACTGGTCTGATAAGCCTCTGTTTTTGAAAGCCTACTTCATCACTGCTTTAAATATATTGTTTAAACTTTTACTATATAACATACAATTTTTTTAAAATCGTTAAAAAGTTCATTTACTTCATACAACTTGAGATATGAAACCACTGTTATGATACTCATTACATAATGCCAAGCCTGTGTTTGTTTTACTTTGGATGACTATGGTTTACAGTCCATTTTCAATGTATTCTTCTGAGGTGTTTTATTAATAAAGGCTTGTTATATCTTACTTTGTGGGTAATGAGTCTGACATAAATTTATTTTCATATTTTAAATTGTCTTACAAAAGTAATTTACAAGTTTCACCTGCATAAAATGAACAGTTACTAAACATAGATTTTGATGTCACATCTTTGATTTCTAACTCACTCATTACAAATCAAGTAGTTGGAAAGACCCATTCCTGTCACTGTAACACAGAGGAAATAGTGATATACTTTTTAAGGCCGTGCAATTCAGATTCACCACATTCATATCCATATAACAAATATGTCAGTGAACATTATTAGTGATGCTAACAAAACAGTAACTCAGGAGCAGGAGACGAGTTCCAAGAGAACCCTGGCACCTAATGACTTTCCAATCCTAATGATAAAACCAAGCAAGATGCTTTTATCCATTCTGGAAAAGTAGAAAGGCCAACAAGTTGTTACGTACTGAATTAGTAACAACTTTTCCTGCCCATTTACACCATTTTAATTTTATTTACACATATCCTACACAAGCTGCAGTTTGTCTGCACACATGAAGACAACAGTAGAGTGTGCGATTTCTCAAAAGCACAATGTCAGCTTACTGCAACCACACAACTATCTTTTCTGTCATTAAAGGAATAGGCCACCATTTTTACATACTGACATGTTCTTAGACTAGTTGATATGTACCTGTCTGGTCTTTGTCCGTGTGCTCTGTCATGCAAACGGAGCAAAAACGCAGCCTCTTCCACAGAGTGTATAGTAACAAATCAGCTCCCGTTAGAAGTTACCAAACTCTTCCACGTGTTCCCTATTTAAATACAGTTACGTGACGTGTTACACTACAAAGTATAGTAACACAGAAATGTAACATGTCGATTTTCTCAGCGGATAAAAAGGGGTAAGGTAAGAACATATGTCAGTATGTAAAAACGGTGGCCTATTCCTTTAAGCATATACTGTAGCTTCTTTATACTTTTCTCTTATTAAAAGGACCTTCTGAGCCTTAATCTTTTCTTTTTTTTACAACTTATCTTTTCTGTCAATGAATATGTGTGAACAGATTGAAATGTGTCTACACAAGGGCCTGTTGTAGGATACCTCTATCCTGAGCCATGGGGGAGCGGGGGACCGGAGGATGACTTCCCTCTGGTCCATTTCCAGAGCACTGTGCAGCTATTGATGAACCTGAAAAACAACAGGGAGAAGACACAAAGGTTATCGTCCACAGCCAACCAGCCAATCCCACATAACACATAACATTCGTTTTGCTGTCACCCCACTGTACACACACACGCACAGACAAGCACACGCACGCACACACGCACACACACACACACACACACACACACACAAACACATACACACAGCAGGGAATCACAGCCATCTGAGGATCATTGATTAGAAGCTCGTGTGGGTCTTTGAACTGCGTCTCCCTCATTGAAATCCAATGAAAAATCCAGGGTCTGATAAGGACAATGGCAGAAAATGTGGTGAAATTGATTTGACCAAAAGGAAGAAGACAGTATCCGTTTGTCGAACAAGCAAAGGCATGTTTCAGTTAGATAGTTGGTATTTGTTACTGCTACTATGTCCTCATGCGTTTATATTCATCGCCACACTTCAAATGATTCATAATGGAAAGTGTAGTAGGCCCCAGCAGCACACGACTGGAGGTGGCACCCTCTTCACACAAACAAACTCAATTAAGTCAAGGTAATTGCTCTGAATACAACTGCATAAACAACACATTCAGCCAGTAATTCACCCACACAAATGCCATCAAGTAGTAGCTGTATATTTACACTTTAGAGTACACAAAGTACAGAACGGCAGAAAGGAGCAAGCGTTTTGTGAGGAGGACCCCCCAAAAGCACACATGAATGGAGGCGGCAGCATGGCTTCAAAGACAGAATATTTGATTAGTTAGTCTGTCACGGCGCGTGCAGCAAAAGGATGGATCTGTGAGCCAGAAAACACTCGAGAAAGTGCTGTTTGGAAGTGCTGAAGGAATTCCACTCAAAGTAATGTCACATTTAAGCAGCACTTCACCTTTGTCAAGGTTAAATGCAAGTATCACACAATTTGAACACAACTTGTGATCAAAGCAAAACCATATTACAGCCTCCTGCTTTTGTGTTGGGAAAATGTCCATTATAGCTTAGTGAACAAACTTCCAAAATCAGAATTATCATTGTTGATTTTTGAGAATGGCAGAAGTTACATGGAAAGTTCAAGTTCCCAAGGGTAAGTAAATAAAAACGACAACCACAACTGTAAACAAAGAACAAACCAAACAAAAATATTAAATTTTGTAACGATTGCAAACCTCCTTATACAAAACATGAAGTTCAACAATGCTCACAATGCTTATCTGAGTCATAAAACCTCTTCTTTAACTCCATGAAAGATTAACTCATTACTACATTAGCTGACTATTATTAGATAACTCTTTAAATAATCATTAGTTGTGATAAATCTATACACTGCTTCCAGCTCTAATCTTTGCAAATATTGGAAAATTATATGGATCAGATAATGGTTCTGACACTGCTTTGTAAATGCTAAATCCCTTTCATACAACATTCTGTATCTGTTCAGTTAAAAATTATATTATCTTATATTCATAATAGCTTGTTCATTGAGCAAGGAAAATGCAATATAGCAATTGTTTGTTTAAGGAGCACAGGGATTGGCCTTCTGCTGGTGCCCAGAGTCTGGACTGGCAGCACTTCAGATTTAATGCGGAAAAAATATGGAACAGACAAGATTCTACTCTAAGAATGTGCCAACTATATCCTTCTGGTTTTGTGAAGCACTTATAGCCTTTTGTACAAACTGTTCTATACACATAAACTTGTTTACCCTATAAAACGATTCTTCTTGCTATAATGTAAGTATTCATCAAATTATTACGACTTACGAGAATTTGCCATGCCCTGCTTGTTGCTTTAGAAAACAGCAAGCTCCAAAGTCCCAAAGTCTTGCATTTTCTCCCTATTTCCTAATGCATACTCTACACCCTTCTTCCTTTCATCTTCAATTAATAAGAGACCTTTTATTGACTCGGCCGACTTTTCATCATTGGCATTTCGCACACACACAGTGGTTGCTATAAGCTTAATATTACCAAGACCCTGAAACAAAACAGGAATATGGCTACAAGTGCTCTCCTCAGCTTTGAACTTGCCAGCGCTCACGTTTGAAACCCTGATGAAAAACGCTTCAAAGACTAACGCTGCGTCTCTTCAAAGCGGACTCCGGGTTGCCTCGCCAGTCAGAGAAATTTAAAAATGCGTATTGGCTTTTTAGTAGGCAGCATTATCTCCGTAAAAAAAAATTTCAATGAACTCTTATTACTTGTGGCCCCAGTGCTGTGTATCATGGGAAAAAGTAGAAAATGGATGTGCTTGCTAAGTGCCGTTTTTTGCACAAAGAGGAAATTACAGTGATTTGACTTGCATTCCGAAGTGCATCCTTGTTTGAAAATCTCTTCTGCTTGCTTGCTCCGAGGCTTCCGAGAGTTTGCTTCTTTCTAAAAAGCCCTCATCAGAGCGTCCATTAGATCTTTTCATGTCTCCAGACTAATGCGCTTCTGCACGTCCCTCAAAAAAACAAACATTAGTGCAGGTGCGTTCCAACGTCTCCAATGTCAGCGGGGACAAAGCCGCTCGAAGGCCTGTCTACGAAGGGGGAGAGTTTTCACGTGGGAGGGAACTCAAAATGTGATGGTGGAACAGGGTGGTTGTGTGCGGGGACCCAGCTGGGCAATAGAGAAGGTGTAAATTGCAGTCATTGAATGGTGAGGAGCAGTGCCATGTGCTAATTGTGTTTAAGAGAACCTTTGGGAGCAGTAAGGTTTCCCGAATGTATGCAGGAAACACGTCACAAAGAAAAGTAAAGAGGGTACACAAAGAAATGAATACACTTTGCGACATATTTTACCCCATACAGTTCATCCAATGTTGACCTACTTACACAGAAGAACATAATATTCAACCCTTTAGTAACTTCAGAAGCATTTCAGAAAAAAAACCACTCAATTATAAACTGCTAAAAACAAAAGAGTCCAATACATTTCAGTCAGTTAAGACAGAAATTGATTTGATTTGTGAATACTCTATAATTAATGTGCTGTTTGAAATGTGCTAATTGCAGCACTTTAAACTGCACAAAAAATGTTCATGTTTTCCCATAGAAGAAAATGTGTTATGCTCTTATCAGGAGCCATCAGATTGGCGCATGCACTCATAACCCCCAAGTCCATTCACAGCTCACAACAAAAGCAGCAAGGGCTGGCTTCATCGAATTGAGGTAAGTCCGGTCTAAGCACCAATGTACAATATAGAGAAAGGGCTGCTTCAGCACCACTCCTACAGGCCTGAGGCTGTAAAAGCACACACCTGCTTCCACCAACAAACACAGCCAGCCCATATCCCCGACTTGGCATGTCTTTGGGGGGAGGAGGCAGATAAACAGCAGGCTCCAATAATGCTGGTTTAGATCTCAATAGGTGCAAGTCAATGCTTCTGCGCACCGGGGGCTAATGCCAGTTAACTCTCCCTGTAGGGGACAAGCGCAGGCCTGCAGTGGCTCGCAAAACAAGCACTCTCCCCAGATCCTCATTACTTCCACCACTGAGTAGCAAGTGTAAGTAAAGCAAAATTGCAAGCTTAAGCTAAAAAACAGCAAGCAGGGAAGTGGTGGAGGTAGGGAAGGAAAGGGAATAGGTGTACAGTAGGAGAGGAGAAATAATTGCGCATGGTGCACCGGTTTGGGTTTTCTCGTCAGTTTGAATGGGATCTCTCTAAATGGCTAACACTGCAACTCCACAGCTTTTTTTTCTTGTTTCTGTTTTGGCCGACAGTGTACTTTGTGATTGTGATGCCTGCGGGGAGGGCATTTTGCTGTTTCACATTGAACATGAGCAGCCATCAGGAAGAGCAGAAACGTCGGCATGTGGGAGCGATGGGCTATGGATGGTGCTGGGGGGAGGTAGAATTGTGAAGAGCTGGAGGTAGGAGTATTGTGGAGAAATAACAGAAGCGCACTATAGATGGAGGGGGGGGGATGTGTTCATTGCTGGGACGCCCGGGTACCACAGCAGTGCTCTGAGCAAAAAGAATAAGGCAAAGGCAGGAGAAAAGGGGTGGGCACAAGGCGAGAGACACAAGGGGAATCAGAAGAGAGAGAGAGAGAGCGCGCACATAATCTAATGAGAAAGACGATGGGACAGGGACAGCCAGAGGCGCTGTTCCCACCATGCAGCCTCTCAGGGAGTGCGGTGACTAGAAAACTCACTGGAAAACACGTTTGCATAAAATCTATCCGCCCTTCAACCATTTCGCTGTTGCTTTCTCATAACAACCAGCAAAACAGTGAAAAGCGCAAGTTTTCCTTCCCCCGTGGCCTGGTTTCTCATCCACTAACTGCATGCTTTAAAAAATAGCCTTGTGAGGTCAAAGACTCAGCAGCATTCCCACTTGTTTGCACTCAACCTTTGACCACGACTGCAGTAGACGTCTAGATGCATAGCGTTTATCTTTTTTTTTCTGTTTATGCTCGCCATGATTAGCATACCTTATAAAAACATTAAAACATTGCAGTCCAGGGGGTGAGCTCGGGGACAGTCGGCGTAAAGGACAAACGCGGCAGATGAAAAGCAAGTTGTGATTTGGTGTGTAGCAACCCCGAAGCGTCTGAACTTGAGACTCTCACGCCTCCCATCCCTGCTCCTCCTCTCTCGCCCTGACCTCCGTGTCCTCGCTCAGGCCCTGGAAGCACTTGAAGGCTTGGTGTAGATAAACAGCTCTTAAAGTCTCCCGAGTGCTTGCCCACCAGCTCCAATCACCTCTTCAGAAGAATATATTATAACAACATGCTTGGTGATGGAGAAAGGAAAGGTGGAGGCTAACTGGACCTCAAAGGACCTCCATGCTGAGTCGAAAGGAGGGGAATAGAGAGAGATGTTTGGCTAAGTTGTTGCAGTATCCGGGGGAAAGAGAGAAAATATTATGTTCTGGTTAATTAGTGATAGTATTGTGAGACATATCGGAGTCTGGCCTTTAGACCTGTGTCTATCCAAACACATGATGATTCAAATGCTTAAATGGAATAAATAAACACAAAATATGAACAGAAATGTTTGCCACGTTACAAAAAAACGTTTTCATTCTGTCCTTCTCGAGCCCAAAAAAGTTAGTAGTAGACAGAGTTTACATGAAATGATTGGGGAAAAAAAGCTGGGGTACCTAAATTTTAACATGAATTTTAACTGTGTAATCCAATCCATCCAACTCGTTCCTCGTTCTCAAGTTTGAACACTTTCACATACATGCAATTTTGGTCTTTAGATCTGCTTTTTCAGACTGAAAAGTAAAAAAAAACACTCAATCCCCAGCACTATCCGTAAAATAGTGACTCACAGGGCACTTTCTTACAAGTAATCAGATGAAGACAGCATGTTGTGGTCAGATTTTTTCACAACACTTTGCTTTTATAAGACTGATGGAACAAACAACATATTATTTAGGTGTAAAAAAGTTGGCTACTACAGTTCAAAAGCTTTCAACAAACAAGCCCCAGTGAGTTCTTAGCCTGTGTTTTCTGTGTATTTATAATATATTGCAACCAATATTTTCCACAACAACTTTATCCCACTTTATCCACTTTACCACGACGAGTTCATATCTCCTCACAGCTCACAGCCCCTGATGGGATATTGTATTCAGTCTTTCCTCTCACACCCCTCCACTGTCCGTCTGGCGGCAAGATGAATGGCTGTCCCCCTGCCCCGTCCCCCATGTCTTGCGGAAAGGAGAGGAAAATATTTTGGGAGATGCTCTGAATTGCTTCGGAGATACTGGGAGGATGACGAGGTGCGCGTGTGAATAAACAGCTGAGTGTGGAGTGTGGAGGTGGGTTGTGTGTGTGTGAGAATGCGTGTGTGTGTGGTGGGGGGGGGTGTTACGTTTCTTGCAATGTGATTTCTGCTCGACTGTCACAAATCTAGCGCAACAGGAAAATCAATTTGGCCCCGCGTGTGCCTTTTTGGCTCCAAGAGAGAATCCAAATAGCAAGGCGAGGCCCGGATAATGTTACAGTGTATTGGATTTGCTTCACGGGGAGACGGAGACGGGAGGAAAAAAAAGACACGAGGAAAAGTGCGGAGAAAAGGAGAGGGTATCACAGGCTTCAACAAGATACATTTGTGAGCCAGTTGTGAAGTATGATTGGATGCCAGGCTGTCACTCTACCCGCTCTTCTACATCACTTTTCCCATTCAATATGAGTGATCTGGAGTGTGGACGTGTACCGCAGGTGGACAGCTAAACGAAATTGTTTACGGATAAGTGTGAAAGTGCGTCAGTGCTGGACCTGACTGTTATGGTGTGAGATTTTCCATGGATGACATAATGAAAGTGTTCTCTCCGCTGACTGCTGTCAAGGGTAACGTGTCCCCCAAGTGCTGCACCACATGACACATCCAGTCAGTTTGCAGACATGATGCTGGCTGACAAGCACTGGTCCATCTAGGAATATGAGGAATATAGTGACACCCAGATTCAAATAATAAAATTGTGCTGCTAAAAACGGGGTTGTCAAACTCATTTTGAATTGAGAGCTGTTTTTCCGTCCAAACACATATAATAATAGTAATGCCTCCATCAATTTCTTTAAGTGGAAAGTTTATTTTGGAGATATTTTGACCACATTTTTTGGGATATTCATTTCTGGCAAATTCATCTGAATAAAATGAGTTCAGTCAAAGTTGGATTGAACCAAAGCTGAGTCAAAGATAAGAGACTTGACATTGTAGAGTGATAAGGCGAATGCGCTACAGGTTTATTGATTAGAATAAAAATAAATGGTTTCAAACTCTGCTTATCGAAATTGTTTCAGTCATCAAGTGGTTTGTGGACTAGTTTGGGCTCTCGTTCATTTGTTTGATTAGTTGTCATTTTGAATAATTGATGAGATGTTTGGATTCCGAAAGGTGGGATTTCTTTATACATTTGACCAAAACAAAGCTCAAGAGATGCCAGGGCTCTTGTTTAAGTCTATGTACGGTTCAAAAAATTATTGTGGAGACGTAAAAGCAGTATAGTAACTTTGTTGTTCTCAAGGTTGTTGGTAACTAACGGCCACTTGTTTTGCACAGCCTACAGTATGTGTCCGTGAGGAAAATCCATTAACCCAATTGCTTCAAGTTAATTTGAGTGTGCGCATGTGGAATTTCCCCATTGCCCAACCCAGCAAGTGCCAGGGAAATGTTACATACTCACCTTTAGTGAAATATGATATAACTTGAACAAGGCAAAGTAACAGATAATGCCCTGAGTCAATCATCTACCAGTTCTTCTAACTAACTTAACCCAGGAGTGCAATGAATTCTGCAAAATTGTCCATGATAAGACCTATAATAACCATTACTTCTCCCATGTCTTTTCAAGGGTTCCTGCTCTTCCATCACATTCAAAGTGCTTGTTCAAAAACAACTAAAAAGCACTTACTCCATATTATAACCCATTGTATTTGGCAGGATGTATTTTTAAACATCTTCTTATTAACCATACTCCAGCCCTGACTTTATGCCCCCATCTTCGCTGTGTAATTTGGGATCCCGAGTTGTGATTCTTGGCCCGGATTCCAGAAAAACCGCTGTCCCAGTTTTTCATTAGCGTCAATCACCAGAGCGCGTGCCTCCGAGGTGACGGCGGGGGGAAGGAGCGCGGGTGGGGCGTGACGTGGGGGATTGGGCTCCAGACACTTTGGCCCCCTCGCGTCAGTGTGACTGGCAGGTCTGAGACATGCTGATGCGCCGGTCAGACTCACTGCCAACCAGAGGAAAGGCGTGACAGCAGCACACGCCACTTTCTAATGCGCAGTGTTTATCTAAATTGTAACGCGCGCTCTTCTGGCCTCGGGAGACGGAAGGACGGAGTGCATTGTGTGATAATCTGGATGGTTGCGTGTTCTTCCTTCCGCGGCTTCAAATCTGATGGGAGGCGGCCCAAATACCTGCCTGTCTTAATTCATTAGTGAACCAAAATGAAGCGGAAATAGTCTCCCTGAAATATGCAAGTTTTACAATTTGTCAGGAGGAAGGGAGATAGAGTTAATAGAATCCACTGTCATGTAGGGACATTCTACTACATGGCTTGATCAAAGGCTTAACAAATCCCAACTATGGAAGTAGGAGAAAAAATGAATGAGTCATTTCTGATGAAGTGGCGAAGTGTAAAATGTTCAGCAGTGAGAATAAGGATCAGAAATGCAGAAAAAGATATCCGAGTCTAGACACTAGATTGATATGATTTGGGCTTTGGAGCAGTGTACTCCCAGACTAATCCTCTGTTCAAATGAAGGAAAATTGATCGGATTGGATTATGTCCTGTGTTGCAGATAGGAAAAGAGATTGAGGGAGTTTGGCACGTTTATGCTTCGGGATGTTGAAACGACCACAGTTTGGTTTTGGGGCCCGCAAAGAAATACCACAATTTGCAGATTTAGGGTGTTGATAAGACACTTTCTGACAAGTGACAAATTTGACAGCAGAGAAAAAAACCTGACCTTGCGCTTTTACAAATTGTTGTGTTAACCTGAATCAAAAAACAAATTAAAAGAACTAAAAGCAGACAACAACACTTGCTTGTTATAATATGTCCTTACTCTATATATAATTTTTGTCTCAAGTGTAAAGAAACGGTATAAATGCACAATTACATTGAGGTCAGTCCTCTGCCCTTTGAAAAGGTCTCTTAAATTGCACATATTCAAAAACAAATGAAAGCAAGCCGAAGCCTCTAAGTGGCTGGAGAAATTGAAAGGTCAAGCTGAACTATTGGTATAGGAAACGGTGCTTTTGCCTGACATACTGGCCAATGATGCTTCATGGTTTGTTTGGTAAAAAGCTGACCACAAAAGCGTCTCTAATGTCCCAGCTGCTGTTGTTACCGCTGTCAAAAGCAATACAACTGACGTGACATAACCATCTGGGAGATTTGCCTGTGTTCTCATTTGCTCTCAAACAGAAGCCCTTGTTTGGTGGCACAAAGCAATTTCCCTTTAAGCTGTAAAGTCATTTTGCAGATTTCCCAGGGAATCCGACACAGTAGTGCAGGATATAGGCTGGAGTGGAGTGTGGCTCACAGCGTTCTCATGTTTCTTGTGATTTGTGATGTTTTATATCACCGGCTGGAGGAGTGATGGCATGCCTACCTGCTGCAGTGTTAGCAGAGGGGCCGTTGGCTGGGGAGATGGGCCCAGAGCCGGTGCGGGATTGCTGGGACTGTGTGGAGCCAGCCGGGGAGCCCACAGGGGAGGGAGAAGGTCCGCTCCGATGGCTGGGGAGGTGAGGAGAGGCGTGGGGTGAGAAGGGGGACTGTCCCTGGGCATTGGCACCTCCCTGCTCCCCTTGGCTGCTACTGCCACTGGAAGAGCTGGCAGCACTGGAAGCGCCCACTCCGGCCTCTGTACCAGTGGGAAGGTCGTCAATAGAGCCAGATAGATCCTAAAACACAAGATAAATTTTTTGTTTAATTAATTTTGCTATAATTATGTAAAACGTATTAACATTTTTTCCATATATATTAAAACATTGATTAAAGTCAAAGATCCACACATTGAACTGAAGAATGAGGTTGAAAAGATTTTTCAACATTCAAACTTCAATGAAATCTGTATACATGCGGAGCATTAGGTCAGCACTATACATTATGTGTTTTTATGTTGTACAATTGTTGTGAAAAATATCAATACATACAAACAGCAAACAATGCAAACAAAACAAAATATCTTGAACAGGATTGATGTCCTTAATACCTGGCTTGACAATAACTCAGCAACTGGATTTCTGCTGATTTTCCCCACCACTAAAAGTGAAATATACTGTACAGAGGGCTATTCATATTCTCTACCTTTATACTGGTAGACTACAGACTTTGTCTACAGGAGCAAAAACCCCTGTGCAGTGGCTGTGGTGGTGAAAATGAATTGTATAATAGGCTTCAGACCAAGGTGAGCTCACGTTACCGCGCTCATTCCCTGTGGTGCGTGAGAAGTGTACACGAGTGTGTTCACGGGTTCCCCTTTTTTCAATTGATTCCAGGGATTCCCCACCAAATCCAGCTGACAGCGAAATGACAGCACAAAAGAGTATTGGGTGAAGTAAGAGCAGAGCTGGTATGACATAATGGGATGTGAGTTTAAACGACACACAATAAAACACACTGGAGCCTGTGCCACAGCTGGACAGAGTACAGCGGAAGTCACCTGCCAGTGACCTGTGTGTGAACATATGCTCCTACCTGCTACTCCAAAGCTGACCTCCTGTTGTCACACCTGAGCTCTCATAACTAGTATTCAGGCACAGCTCACAAAGTCGCTTTTGTTTACTCTCAAAGGACTGCCAGAACAGTAAACAGTACACCACAACATAGTGTTAAAGGCAAACAGAATGTACTACAAAGTAAAATGTATTGTCCGTCAACTCTCCATTGGAACTTTAAAGACCTTATGACGGGTTTTTAAAAAAAAAATAGTGGATATCAAAATTGCATGACAATGTCAATTTGAAAGAGATTCCGGCAAAAAAAATCCTATATTTTATAAAAAGAACGTGTTTTTCATGAATTTAAGTTGTCTATGCTCTAACCTGTGTGTGACGTCATAGCGGGTTACGCCCATGCATTGAAAACCATGGATCTATGCCACAGGACTGCCTTTTCTCTCTTCTCTCCACTGATGCCCAACACAATACTGCACTCTACAGGTGACAATTGCTCACTACACATAAATTGCCGTTTTGAGAAAAAGTGTCCGAGGTGGGATTTGAACCCAAGTATCTGGATTGACAGTCCATCGACACAACCACTGGACTATCTCAGTGAAAACAAAATGTTACATTCTAGTAGTTATCTCACACTCGCTGTACACGGCCTTGTCATCTTGAATATCCGAGAAAAAAGAACGAATACCAAGTTGTAAACAACTTACAGCGTTGAAACGTACCCGTTCTGACGTCACCAAGGGCTGTGAAGTTTTTTCGTTTCTAAGGGCGTTGCTATGGGGTTATTTCGATTTGGGGGGATCAGACAAAAAAAACAACAACTGATTTTGAAACCTTTAGTAGTTCTCTTCTAATATAAAATGGTATTAAAACTGTATTTCTAAATAAATCAAACCCGTCATAAGGTCTTTAAGGAATTGATTTGATTTCAGAGTTTCTATGTCAACAGTAAGCAAAAACATCTGCTTTTTCTCATTATTCTAGCACAATGTTACATCACAAGAGTAAGACAGGGGCTGCCATCTCGTTCCATCTATGTGGGCTCAGCCGCTGGAACAGACAAGAGTTATTGTGGCAGCCGCTCCATGGCTGCTTGTTTTGGTTAATGCGATCCCGACTCTGACACACAAAGCTTTTGTTTTGCTTCATGCCACTGTGAGTGCCCACCCGCTCTGCCAGTCTGCCAGTCTGTCGCCTGGCATTATCTCCTCTGCTCTGCTCAACACATGGGGCATTGGTTCCGTCTGACGCTTCTCTCTTTTCCCCTCACCCTGGTACCACTCGTTGTCTCAGCCAATCACGTCAGCCAGACAACACAGCTGAATGATGTAATGCTCAGCAACCACCAATAGACATGAGTGTTATTTTTGACCGAACCTCAGCTAAGGCACATGACATTTGACTTGGTGAGACATAAGAGTCCCGTAACCATGACAATGGCTCTTCCAAAACACTAGAAGCTAGCCCAGTGCAAAGCTAGGTTGTTAACCCACAGGCTAATTGTGTGAATGGATGGGAATAATTGCATTCCAACTAATTGGAAGCTGTTGCCAGCTTTTCCAGTGGCAGTTTGGGGCTGGGAAAATGTGTACCAGTAATTCGTTTAGAAGCTGTTAGGCTCGTTTGGATTATACACGTACTTGAGCACAGCTGTGAGGCTTGAGCCAAAATGTTTCAACGCTATATATGAAATTAAAGAGTGTTAAAGCTTAACACTATTATAGTAGTTATGGGATGTCATTTGTAAACACAGACTAAATCTATGATAATAAGTGTTGAACAACTGCACAACCATATGGCCGTAAAGTATTTCTGCTTTAGGATATTGACTAGACTCATTGTGTGTTAGGTACAGTAGTCATGTGTGAACAACCAATGAAAGTCCACAAACTGTCCAGGCAGGATCATCCCAACACCCAACATTCTGGGGCCCATGTCCAAAGTGGCCCAAATCCAATTTGTTTAGCTCGGGGCTGCAAATTGCTCTGTGCCTTGAGTCTCCAAGTAGCTGTCAACCGCTTCCGCCCGGCACCTTGTATCGCTTAATTCCTTCCAAGAGCATGTAATTGTCATAATAAGAAAAATATTGAGGTGATAATAACCAGTTATACTTGGAGATGGCCCCGTTCATACACACACACAGACATTGGGCCCAGAATGGAATCTACACTTCTCACACAGCATTGGAGAGCAAGCTGCTGGTAACCTTTGGCCTTGCTGCTGATGATGGGTGTGTGTCTGCAGCTGCTGTCTCCCGCAGACATGCTTGAGCACTGGAGCAGCCGAGGGACAGATGAGCCTACATGCTCTCTCTCCTCCTGCTCTATAGGACTTTACGCATCAGAGTGAAGCCGGGAGCTGTCACAGTCACCTTCTCCCCTGACCATGCAGCCGATGTTGTCTCCTCTCGCTGCACTTTGGGAATTAATCAAAGTTTCCATGGTAGAAGGAGGCGAGAGTTGTGTGTGTGTGTGAGGGAAAGCTTTCTGTCTAGACAGGGAGGAGTCAGCTGAAGCAGCTTCCCGTGGAGACAGGAAGAGTGGGCAACACAGGAAAGGTACTGCTCCTCCCCTTTCACTCACATTATAAAACAAAGTTTTATATAACAAAGTTTTAATAAATCAATTTTTCAATATATTGCCTTGACCTGGTCAAAGGAGAGAGCGGCTCAAGGCTCAGTAACATTTGGGGACAAACTAATTCGAGCCTGAATACTGTGTTAGAAGGAACATATCACACCGTGACTTGGTTTTCTTGGTATTCTGATGTTGAAATTACATTATTATGTCAACATTGACAAAAGTCATGTGGTTTTATTTCAAGCAGCAACAAACAATATACTTTATAATATGATATGTTAAAACTAAACAGCTGCAATATGAAGCAACAACTAAGTTTTTAAACAACATTGCAACTTTCTGCTGGGAGGCCCTCATGAGCACCTGTATATAAAAGGTTAGGAGGCTGAGTGGGTGGCTTAGAAGATATATCTATGTTTGTGTAGTCCTACTACTTTATGCATACTTTTCCTGCAGCGCTAATGTGCCCACCAATGTGTATATTTATCCATACAGGATTTGGGTTTGCATAGGTCAGTGGTAAAATACATTCAATAGTTGCACACATTGACTACAGTGCATTCAAAAATCCCACCTCAGTGGCCACTTTGACTCTCTTGGCTGGGTAAATATGATGATGTAAACTGTAATTAAGTCCAATAGCTATCGTTTGGAAGCCGCAGGGACAAGCAAGCGCATGGCAGCAGTACGCTCATTTATCGGTTTTGGACGATGTTCGCTTCATCTTTATAGTGCGCTGGAGAAAACACAGGAATACTATTGTATCAAGATATGATTGTTTACCATGCCCCACAAACCTCTGATTAAAGCATTATCCAAACGATAAGCTAAAAGTAAATACATACAAAGTAGCAAATATTTGTGAGCACCTGAATAGTGGGGTGGAGCAACAACTATTAAATAATGTGTTCCTTTGGTTTGCGGCAGCCACATACAAACAAAAACTGCCCCTTTGAGCAATTATCTTCATTCAGCCTCTCCAACATGTTCTCTGACGTGTCAGCCTCTTTCAGCCTTGTTGTAAGTCAGTGCTAATGTGCCCTCACCTTCTAAATAGTATAGGCGAATGCGCACTGGCACGTCTATGAGCATGTTTGAAGAGATAAAGGTGCAACGACTCAGTGTTCTCCTATGGATCCCTGAGCAGGCTCTTACTTAGCAGAGGAATGGCAGAGGTACAAGTACAATGCTGCACTGAACCTGGGGCAGATTGGGTGAAGACTTCGCAGACTCTTCAGCATGCTAAATCGTTAACCTGCGCCTATGTCTGCTAAATGTTTCCATCACAAGTGCACAAAGTTGTTCTGAAGTTTTCCTCACTGTGAATCCAAGGAGGACGTGGTATCAGTATAATAGTTATAGTTCCTGTTGTCTCAAACTAAGTATAAGCGTGAAAGATGGTCACAGTGAGAACCCTGAAGAAATGAAACCCTGTAAATTCAACAAACCGTCAAGATTGATAAGCTTGAAAGGTTTAAAAGTTACAGTTTACAGTTAGAAATATGACACTTAAAGCTGGAGGGCCTTACTTTTTTGTTGATCCATAAAGACATTGTATCTTCCTCTTATTAGAAACGGTGTTTTTTTTACTGATTGGCTCATCTAAGGATGTGACAGTTGCCAAAAATACATGCATGTGCTAACTACTATCAGGGTTTATTACATAGTTTATTATAAAATTTGGTACTAAAGCAGGAGTATGTATCGTTCTTCGCTGGGAGAGTCAAAAACAGAACGTGTACATTTTTAAACAGATTTAATTCAACTTATTTTTGAACAGCTTTAAATCAAAACAGCAGTCGTCTCAAAGGACTTTACAACGTTCCTGATTCCTCAACAAACAGTTCAAGCATAGGCAATGAAATAACAACAAAGACATATAATCTGTTGGATTTGATTGTACACGTCACTATAATTGTTTGAATTCATCTGTGAACTCATTTGGGGCAGAGGTTAAATGGAAAATAACTGAATCCCATGAAGATATCTCCATTATCCCCTCCCCATTATTTCCATTGTTGAATTGCCAAACCCGAATTCCTTGTCGATGGATGAAAGTCTATAACAAACGCAACTTTAATCCATGCCTCACCCATGCACCATGCAGCAGATTTGCCTAATCTCATGTTGCTTCACTCCTTAATACAGGTGGTCAAAAAGAACCACATTCAAATGTCTGTTTTTGTTTTGACACACAAATCTACAACAGCTTACCATGTTTCCGCCTGCCCGCACCTGAGAAAGCCTTTCTGTATAAAAGCTGCATTCCTGGGATTAGAATAATGAGCAAAACGCTGCTGCTACTATTTTATGATAAAGAGTTTTTTATGGAGGAAACAGTGCTGAATGCTGTCTATTTTGGCTTTTCTTTTTGTGCTTCTTTTTGTGTTATCCGAGAACAAAAGCTACCTAAGAACAAACTGTTCAGGGCTCCCCCAAAGTTGCTTAGAGAGGAGAGCCACGGCAGCATTGAAAAGAAATTGCGCTTTTTCGTTTTAATTCGCCACACTTCACAAAGCCAGCACAATCTCTTGATAATACCGCCACATCCCAGTAAGAAAAAAAGACAGTGCTAATGTGTTCCCCACAGAAGGGAGAGCGGAAAATCAGAGGTGAAGCCCACGGTTCAAGGGGTCAAACAGCATCGGACACCTGACGACGCCTGCCTGCACGTGTGGGGTGATAATGTCAACAGTTAGCCCAACGCATTAGCAATTATGGCATGTAGTCCGATAGAAGGCGACTGTCTGATAACTGCACTGTCTGCTAAGCTCCTTATAATGCGGAGATATGGGGCGGGCCACTTTGAAAAGGACATTTGAGACGCTATTAGCCCTAAGCTGGTAAAGACGGCCAAATCTGCGGCGCTTGTCTCCAACTGAAAAAGGATTAGCAGCGAGTTTTAGATCCTGTCTGATACAGCAGGGGTGGATAGTTAACAGTGCTTAAAGCCACTGGGACTATTGTTACTGTGATGAACAATGTGATGAACAATGTATGTTTGTTAGAGGTGCTATAAGTGGTAGGTAAGAGTGAAGACAGTTAAGATAAAATATGTAACAAACACGGCATGTATCTATTTTTCTGAAGACACATGTTCGATTCGTACGTATATATTCTTTCACCTTTGTGTCCCAATTAAGTTTCATAATCTCTTTCGGGGGCGTCCTGGCCCCAGAGAAAGGTGAGTTTATTGTACATGTTTTAAATTGTAGGAGAAACCAGAGCACCCAGAAAATACCTGCGCAGACATGTGGAGAACAAGCAACTCAGGAATTGCTGACAACTTAGCCACTGTGCCGTCCGAAATTGAATTACCATGATTTTGATTTGATTATAGCATAAAACTTCTTGACAAATTTCAGCACACTTTCTACCCATACCCACAGCTTGTTTTCATCACTAGTTTTTATGTGGATGCATTATTGGCCTCTGTCCCATCTTCATCTTCAGTCCAATAGTGACTCACTCTTTTTAACAAGTTTACAATATGATTTTTAATAAGATGAAGACAGTATGTTGTGGTCTAATTTGTGTTTCTATGACAAGACTCTTTACATGTATTATGCACTACAGTTGTAACAGTTAGGTCTATGTAGATCTGACCAATCACTGCCTCTGTATTTACGTAATTGCAAAAAAGTGGCACTGCATCATTAGTGGTTTTAAATATACTTCATAGTTTTGCCTGTCCTAGTCATTTGCTCTGCTAATGTAATTTCAACATGACGCCCTCTGCTGCATGCATGAGTGTGCCTAAACAGCACTGTGATATAGATGGAGAGCAATGGGACCAACGCAGCTCAACAAAATAAAAAAAATAAACGCTCCCTAAATTCCTCATTCTAATTCAGCTGCTCGTTCAGCTTAACCTCTCTCTCCTCAGCAATTAAAGCGCATGCCACATCCTTCACGCTGCGTACGGCCCCGGCTAAATAATGCAGGGGGCATCCAGCGCCCGCATCCTTTATCATCCCAAATGACAGCCATTTGCATATCTCCCCAGTCAATTAGAGCGCGGCGGAATAATCAGGCCATAATTGGGGGAGAGCGTGGGTAATCAGGCGCCCTGGCACACCGACAGGGCCGTGGCAGGAGCGCGCACTTCACTTCACACTAACGCGTCTAAACAACTCGCTCCGCTCCTCTCCAAACTCCCGATAATTCTCCTGTCCCCGCTCCTCTCCCGGCTAATGTGCACGTGGCGGCCGTCCTCGGCGCGTTTGCCTTCACCGTGTTATTTCTATGAGATATATTTCAAAAGAATGGGTCAGTGAAGGACTTTCAGAAGCAGAGAAAGTCTGCGTGAATGACAGGTTTCTGCTGCAGTGGCATTCATCCGCAAATGTTATCGAGCATTAATTGTGAGTCTTTGAAAAGGGAGAATAATGGTGCGCCCTTCAGTTATGCGACTTCATAAGTGGGATTAAGGGTTCAAGATTGCACTAGTTAATATGAATTAGATTTGAAAGCAGTCAGATACTGTGTCAAAGGTATTATTACATACATTATTACGACAATTCATACACACTTCATTTCGTAGTAATTTCCACTACTTGACGATGGAAGATATTACAACAAAATGTACATATGTTTGTAATGTACTTCTATTTTTTAGACAAATAAAGTATATGATAACTAATGATAATCACTTACAGGGACAGTTTGTATTATGCATTCTTAATGGTTCATAAAGTCATAATAATTACAGTCCATCATTGTTTCCAGAATGTTCTTGTTTGTGATGTGACACAAACAAGAACATCGCTGATTGAAGATACATAAAAACTGCTGGAGAGTAGGAACGGAACAAACTCTATGTATGACCACTTATTTTTTGTACCTGCTTTCGTTTAGATACCAAAACAAACTGGCAAACAATTCAGGATTTGAAGATATTTCCCAAGGGTTAAGTGATAAGTAAAATCAAACATGTGCAATGGCAAGAAGATACAACAGATGTACACACACTATATATACATATTGTTAAGAGCTCTTATGTGTTGTGTATTCACTCAGCATGTGTAAGTTTTTCAAAGAAGAGCAACAGGACATGTGTTCAAACAATTCCCTTATTTCATGGGATGGGAAGTTTTCTGTTTCGGCTTGAATGTCCTGCTTAAAGTCTTTTGAAAGCACAACAATTTGGGTTTAATACACTGATCTCCCCATTCTTTAGTGGCTGAGGCCGACAGTAACTATGTGTGTGTGTGTGTGTATGACATCAGGCCATCATAGAAGAGGCTAAATCCCATCTGCAGCTCCCATCTCTACTCCCAAGCTGCTTTTTTTGTATCGACCCAATCTGTTTCAGCACAACACTCTTTTCCAGTGTTTAATGCCTAGATGAAACATTCCTCTCCCCAACAGAAGCCATGAAACAGAAGTTACAGCTTGGCATGAGAGGAAAGGTTAGTAATTTTGCTTTTACATAAGGTGCCAAGCGTCCATAAAACAACATAAAAGTGCTTGCATCCTTGAACGCCCCCTACTGCCCGCGCACAAGAATGAAACAGAAATTTGATGTTTCTGAAGGTGACGTTCTATGGTTAATTCCTTTTTTCCTTTTATTCTCGAGGGATTCCTGGCATTTCCTAGCAGGCAGTCAGCACCGTGTGGTATGAATCACTGTCAGGGAGGCTCCGTTCAAATGGGGGGGACGGGGGACATAAAGGGGCGGGGGGATTGATGGGCACAAAGTTGAAGGCCTGTCCCCTCACCACTGCTGGACGGATGGGCCTAGCTGTCATTGTGGACCTCTCCAGAGATCCATCAAGCCCACAGCCACCGATCAATAACCAGGGATCAAGAGGATCCTGGAGAATTATGGACATGCAAAATTAATGTTTGCACCTGCCGAGCGAGGAATTAAACTTGAAATAGGATTTAGGTGGACAGCGCCGGTAAATTTTACAATGGGGGTCTGAAACTTCACATATTTACTAACTTTAAGGAAACATATTATTTTGTTCAGTTTTCAACCATGTTTCAAAGTTGTTCCGTAATCAAAACCAGACCTGGAGTTGTTTTTTGCTACACCCATTTAAAAGCTTATGTTTCCGTCCTGTAATAGTATGATGCAGTTGTGCCACCATGACATTACTCTGAAAGCTGATTAGTTTTCTGCCCATTAATACAAAAGTGTTGCCTTTAAATTAGTTTGAACCATTTCTCAGATGAAATCATGTTCTTCACAATCACATGTCTGTGTTTGCAGCTAGTCATTTTTGAACACGTGACTTCCTATGCTCCATCTGGTGGTAGCATAAGAAGTCACACATGAATCGGATTTTGTATCCTCGATACATGTTTCACTGTATGATCTGCTTAGGATAATATTTCTAAAAGATGAAATGAAAAAGTAAAATATCTCATTATAATTCTTAGTTGGTCAAAACTAAACTAGTTTTATGAGTATTAACAAGCAAAGGAAAGAGGATGGATGGATTTCTTCTTTAACATTTCAAGGACAAATGTCCATGAATATATAGGGCGGCACGGTGGCTGAGTGGATAGCACTCTCGCCTCTCAGCAAGAAGGTCCTGGGTTCAAATCCTGGTTGGACCAGGGCCTTTCTGAGTGGAGTTTGCATGTTCTCCCCGTGTCTGCGTAGGTTTGTTGCATGTCACTAGAAGAGCAAATATAAGTGATTTATGTAACTATTTATTTTATCCTTCAAAAACTAAACTAACGCATACAATGCTTTCAACTGGCAGTAATATTGAAAAACCTCAAATCTTTAAGCTGTATATATATATATATATATATATATATATATATAGGGGGCGACAGTAGCTCAGTTGGTAGAGCATTGGCCTTCAGGCCTGAAGGTCGTGGGTTCAATTCCCACCTCTACACCTTCTCCACCGACTCCCACTGATGACTGCTGTCGTTGTGTCCTTGGGCAAGACACTTAACCCCACTTTGCCCAAAGCCCCCGCTGAAAGATCAAGGCTATGCTCACACTCAGAGAGCAGCCGTCCTCCTGTGGACTCACCACCTGCAGAGGGTCAGTGAGGGGCTGGTGCTATGAGACTTGGGTGGCATCTCTGACTGCCACCCCCCTGACCCAGAAATGGATTAAAGGGTAGAAAATGGATGGATGGATATATATATATATATATATATATATCAAGTGTTGTGTATCTTGTTGAATGAATGAAGATGTTAGGGCTGAACAGTGTACATGAAGTATTGAATACTATTGTTATGTACCTGAATGTTCTTCGCTAAGAATGATAAGGAAGAGAGGATCTTTCTGTTGTTGGTCATGGTGTCACTGTCCATAGCTATGAAAATACAGATAGTTACTTTTTTTCATTACACAAAAACATAATATTGTAACATAACGGCTTGTACTTGATCAGGACAAAAGAGCACTTGCTTGTGTAGCATTTAGCGCAGAATCAAAGTTCCTTTTCGAACAAGGGTCTTCTACATTCCTCTAACAGACTGAGGTGCACAGGGAGCAGGAGCCCTCTTAGGACAGGCCTCTCCACTCTCTCTCACGTCATCCTCGCTTCTCGCTGCGTTCAAACAAACTTTTTAGCGGTGCAAAAACAAATTGGGCTCACCATCAAAGAGACTTTTCAAAAAGCCATTTCTCTCTGCCAGTTCAAAAGAGAGACGCGCTCGGTAAACAGACGCGCACGATTCACAGCGCAAAAGATATTGTAGAAGGAGGTAGGAGCTTCGCCACAACAAAGCCGAGGAGGGCGGCAATTCATCACCCGCTCCACAAAAGCAAGTGTGACTGACTGTCCGTGACCAAAGGAAACAAAACAAACAAAAAAACTTCTTAATTGGAGAGGCGTTTTTTTTTTTTCAAAGTCCATCCATTGTGCGTTTTTCTCTCTCTCATTCCAATTCCTCTGTCTGCAGTTGCCCTTGCCCTCTCCTCCCCGCTCCCCCTCCCTGATTCTTCATTAAAACAATTCTAGTTAGCCGTGCCTGCGAGTGAAATTAGCAAACACAGCTCCAGGAGAAAGAAAGAAAAAACCCATTGTTGGCTTGTGAGATCTCTTAACAGACAGGCATTTTTTTTTTTGCCTGTCTTTTACTACCATCTCCGCATGCACCTCAGGCTATTTTTTATTTGTCCAAGAAATCAACAGCAAACTTGGGAATAGCAGTGACTAGCGAAAGAAAGAAGTTCAGATTTAACAACCTCACGATGTCATTAGCTATGCACAAGACAGAGGAAATGCTGACACCCAAGTCGCACGCGGCGCAGAAGAGAAGCGAGGGATTGTGGGTATGGCAGGTGCAATCCATAGTATCCTACAACCATCTGTCCGTCTGTATTGACATCCTGGGCTCTTTCACCACCTCTGCAATTACAATCAAGCGGCGAGGCCAGAAGTTCTGACTGACGTGTTGGACAAGGCCTGGTGCAAAGGACCCTGGGTGCTTTTGGAAAGTGTGTGTGTGTGTTCCTGCCTGTCAGAAGTCTTTCTGTCCATCTCCGGGAGCATTGCTTTGTATGTGCAGCATGCTAGCCGCCCGGTTTCCCTGTCAGTGTCTCCTCCTGTCTATCACTTCATTTTGCCTGGCTTTTATTGGAGCGTGCAGTGGCATATGTGAAGGAGCGGGTGTGAATAACAATGCAATTACACATTAAATCCAACTGTGTGCTCCATTTGTTTCTGCTGGCTGCTCTGGGGAAGTGTATCATCAACTGATTATTTTAGGGCCGCCATGTGACTTGATAGATTCTCATGTGAGATTTCAGCGGCGGATTAATGATGGTAGACAATTAAAGCTTCTCGCAAACACAAAAATGACTTCAAAATTGCCTTTGTGATTTGCAGAACAATCCGGATACTGCACTTTACCCAAATAACAAACTGTGACAGGGAAAAATGTCAGAGAAAGTGACAACACAAGCCAATCCAAATGTTGAAGGATACGCAAGGAAATCACAAAGCTGTCAGAATAAAGGGAACAAACAGGCTCTGAATTAACTTCACTGCCGCGCAGCACCAATCCGCCAGGCAAGCTGTGTCAGACATGCAACGGAATAGAAAAGAGTCCCTCACAAGGCAGCGAATGAAAGGTGGGGAGGAACAAAAACACGTCAATCCGTGCTATCCGAAAAGAATGTGAGCCGCTCTCGTGCTTGGTGTCTGGTGAGTTCGAATTTAACTCTTGCCAAGAAGATAGCGACGTCATCCATCACACATGACAAACGGGACATGACAGCTCAGCACCCGTACAGGCAGAAATCCACTTAGAACACAGTGCTGAACAAGGAAAGGTTTGCCAGAACTGATCAGATCTGAACTACTGTGCCCTATGTGTCCAAAGAAAGGAGCGCTAATGCTAATGCTACAAGACAACTTTGAGTCGCATAGTGGAATAGAAGCATGAATCATCAGTTTCAATTTCTGTAACCCATTGCTACTTCACCACTAATAACACCCAAGATCAAATATGGAACAGTCTTCCTGAAAATATGAGACAGGCTTCTATCTGACAATGTTCAAATTCAGGCAAAAAAACAGTTCTGCATCCAGCTGTACGATTGTATCCACACTCTTTATAATGTACTGTGATTTTTTATTTTTTATGTGTATGATTTTAATGTATATCTATATGCATTTAAGAATTTTCTTTCTTGCTTTGTGAACCACTTGTGTATAAACAGTGCTGTACAATCCTGGGTTTTGTATCCTTACATAATAATTCTATCACACTGTTATTTTCTCTCGTTTATTGCTTGTTTATTTTGTGAGCAACAGTCTCAGCCATGATGTGCGGTTGATGACATCAAAAAATATGTGGCAACCAGTGTGCTTCAAGGGTCTCACATTCAAATAGCTACTGCCATGTATAGAACTATTATTATTACTTATATAGGCCTACAACTACAACTTTGTTTACACTCACTATTGCTATTACAAAGCTACAGCACTAGGCTTGCTATGTGTAACTATATATAGTGAGAGTATGTGTCAAAGTGTACTAAAACAAACATGGCCATTCTCGTATGCATGTACTGACAGCTTTTGTTGTGTTTGATCCTAATTGGCCGGCACACAAAAGATATATCCAAATACATCAGGCTTTTTGTGAGACATTAAATATACCACAAGTGTCAGCCATGAAAAAGAACTGCAGCACATGTCGGCCGTGACTTCAAATAAAAATGCCAGAATGAAGATGACAACAAAACAACCATAGATCCTGCCTCTTATCAATCAGCCCTGCTCTTTGCATATTCATGGGGCTCGTCCCGGGTGCCCTCGCTCTCCCCGGCGCTAACCAACCACAGCGTCCTCCGTGCGGCCCGGGCAACCAATGGACGACAGGCGTGTGATGTAAGCGGGGGAAAAGGAGAGGTGACAGCGGCGCGAGGGCTGATCTAATAAAAGGCGAAGATGAAACACTGTCAGATGCCTAAAACACACAGACGTCTCGCACTATCTGGGGCCGTGCGCGCTCACAGCCCCCGTGCACGCCGCTCCTCGTGTGATCGACAGTTTCATAGTGTCGGAGCTGAGGTGCCGGCCTATAAAAAGCACTGCTGATATGATTTAATGGGCAAAGTCTTATTATAAGGCTGTCGCTAGGCCGGTGTAATCTGGCAAAGCGCTGCAGGGCACAGCGCGGAGACACATGCACTACAATGCACTAGATAATATTGCTATGTGCTAACGTTGCTATTACGAGATGGAGCTATTTGCCACAGTGATACGGCGTGTATAGCACTGTCATTTGGGAAAGAGTGATTTATGACTGCGAGGCAGAGGAATAAAGACAGGGAATTATTTTGATTCATCTCTCTATAGAGGCAAACTTCTTTGATTCTTTTGTTTGTATTATGCTTAAAAACATTCACAAAACATCAGAGGTTTTTGAGTGTAATTTCTACAATTGCTTTTACTATCAGAAAATTAGAATATGTTTTAAATTTAATTTATTTTTTGTTATACAACTTAAACAATTTGAAACCAATGGTAACAAAGAAAACCTTGATATATCTCACTTTGAGTTTACTGAGTCTTTCATATATTAGTTTCACATTCAATTACAGAAGTAAATAGTTTTTTCCTGTATTCACTTATTGGTCAAATTAGTATTCAAACACCATGCTTAAATACACATCACATTATATAGTCTGGGAGTAATTTACCATTGACTTTCACAATGTGTTATTTCCAGACAGTTTCTGGACTAGTTTTACAATAATGTCTACATAGTTTCCACAATTGCTTGGTTACTTAAGTCATTTCTAGTTCATGCATCTGTCATTACTAACATTACTCTCACCCAAGACCTAATTGAGACAATAAACGCAATGTCTTCCTGTTCAGCCAGCAAGGCAAAACAAACAATATTGTACATAAATACACAAAACCAACTGTTCCATTATAGTTCCATTCTATTATATACAATGCTACAGATCATAATGATAAGAATAATAGTGGTATAATAGGATACATTATTCTGTCTGTGGCGTGAGACAAGAAGTGATACTATTTTGATTCAGTCCCTTCAGAGAAATTCTCTTCTCATCTTTGTTTGTATTGCACTTATTTTTATACTGAATCAAAGGGGAATCAGCAGAACACACACTGCAGCACTGTATAGGGTTAGAAGTATTTTTTACAAACCCTGTGGAGTGAAGGCCTCCCACTCAAAAACTACACAATGTCACTTCGACATTGATTTTGAATGTGCTCCTAATGGAACGAGATCCCTCTGTTCGCCGTCGAACAATTTTTGCAACGACCAAATTGCTATTAATTATAAATAGTGAAGCAGCTGTCTTAAAATATATGACACATCTACTCGGGTATTAGACACTGCGGTGATATTGCCTCTCCTGCCACTTTTAATATCAGCACCCTGGCTCCAATCACAGCCTAATAATGGCTTCTCATTACGAGGCGTGTGTGTGTGTGTGTGTGTGTGCGTGTGTTTGGGTGTGTGCGTGCGTGAATGTGTGTGTGTGAGAATGAGATGGTGTGCTTCAATTTCAGCACTTAAAAGCCACAGATGACACCTTGTAAAAAGTTAATTTCATTTTAGACATTTACGGAATAGGGTTGTAAATTTAAGCTCCGAGTGCACTGTGAGGCTATCAGGTCTGATAATTGAGATATTGAATAATGTGATACAAGCGTTTTAGCATGTGAAAAAAGGCAAAACAGGTTCGGAAAGATAGAGACACACACATGCACCCGAACACACATATGAAGGCATGTGGTAAAGTTTTACTATTTGAAGGAGTGAGTGTAATATGCAGAGCGAACAGGAGGTGGCAGTGTGCTTGTTGTGAGCACAGAGGAGCCTATAGAGTGAATGCACACAACATATTTTCCTATTCAAGAGAAAGTGTAATAAAAAGCATTGTTCTAATTCAAAGTCTGCTTCAAATACATATTATTATATATTATACTGTACATTAATACAAAACAAGATACTTTTACAAATACTACGCATCCTGCTACTATGTATGTATGTATGTATGAATGCATGCATGTATAACTAATAATATAATACCATAGAAAACGAAATGAAAGCACTACTAACTACTAATGCTCCTGCAACTATGTATACATTTGGATTCATTTTATATTTGTGAAATTGTGTGTGGGACTGGGGAGTGTCTTTGCTATTTATTAAAAAGGCATTTCTGACGCTTCTAAAGAAAATTGCTTGAGTAAAACGCATTAGCAAGCGTGCTATTGTTGCGAGATGACACGCTCCTCATTTGTTGTTCTTGGTGGATCAATGCTTGCCTATTTGTGTATATAGAGCACATAATGAAGCCGGCATTTTCTCTGACACTATTTCCCTTTGCCCCAGTGTATTGTGTGATTGCAAAAACTCCTCCTGCTGCTTGATTTATTTGTAACCCGCTTTAATTCCTGCATCAGACGAGCTGGAGTTGGCGCAGAAGGCATCCGCGTGACCGTATACAGCATCCGCGCGCCGCACATCCTCCTTCACGCAGACACCCCTCGCGGCCTCTGTCTTAATTTCACTGGGGAATCATTTGACAGATATTGCCCTTGAAGAAGCTGCCTGTATTGTGCCACGGAGAGCTATGGCGGGGGGCTGTGGGAAGAGGAGTGATGGGGGGAGAGAGAGAAAGAGGCCGGTGGTGGTGGGGTGGAGTGGGGGGGGATACAAAGTTATTAAGTGGATGTGAAAATGCAGTGCAGCCAAAAAGGTTAAGTCTGAAATAGGAAATTAAAACTTGCATCGCTTTTGGCTTTAAATAGATTTGGTTTCATTACGGGCGCCAAGGCCAGTTAGAGTCAAATCCCCCCGGAGAGAGAAAGGAGCAGACAGGAGGAAGGAGAGGAGGGGACGTAGACCGGAGGTAAACGGAAGAACAGGACACAATAAAGAGGAAAGATGGTTGACTACAAATCTCTATAGTTCTATCGAACAAAAGAGTACAACATCACAATTGTGTGTGTATGGGTATGTTGGAGCTACATGCTAGTATGCAGAGCTATTCAGATAGTTACATAAAGCGCTTTGGCACAATTTGTTTACTTTCCTTTACTCCACACATGGTGAGTCTCCCTCAGCTGGCGTCATAGGATCCTCCAAGCTGCCACCATCAACCATTCACTCACTCAGCACTTTCATAACCCTTTGTACGGATTTTTTGTTGGAAGAGGCAACCAAGGCATCCGAAGACACGGAGAGACCATGCAAACTCTACACAGAAAGGCCTCATGATGCCACTTAAGAGTCGAAACCTTCTTGCTGTGCCTTTGTTTCTCTCAATATCTCTCAATACTTCTCCATACTAATTAGCGTTGTGCCAAAACACTGCCACATGTAATGCCATAACATGCTATAACAAAATTGTGTTGGGTTTTGCGAATCGATTCAATTGTGACCTTGTATTTCCCAGCATGAATTCTTACATTTATCGTTTTAACGTAATTATCTTTTACTACTCCCATCGGCTAATACCAAATCACAAAGCACCGCTAAAACCATGGGAGCGTAAATAACCAGTACTTCTTCAGCTGCTAAAGTCTGATTATTCCCATTACTACAACTTCCAAGTATGACTTCTATCACAAATTATAATTACTCTTCACTATAGGCTCACTATAGGCTTTGCCATGAGTATTGTCAATAGTAACGCAACAACTTGTACAATCCTAGCTTTCGAAATTCCCATAACTCCATCTAGTAGAGGAATAGGCCGCGATATCATGCAGCCCACATTCATTTTCAATCTCCTCCAAACCCTCCTCAGTCAGGCGAATACCAATTCTGCATATACCATTACAGATTTAACACCGCAAATCTAACTGGGATCCCAGGCTGCGGCAAAATATGAATACAGAAATCCCCCGAATGACATTGACAAACAGGTGTGTGGTCGTGACCTATTCGCTTTTTTCCATTTACTGGGCTCCTGGGTGACTGTAGTTAATCTTTTGACCCTGGAACACACAGGCCTTTCTTGGTCTATAGCCTTTTTACCTTTGTCGCCTGGGAAAATGAGAAAGCATGTTCCAATTGCAACTACAACCTTGTACACCACACCAGCGTTTTATGTATGCATGAAATATACACCAAGGATTTCCACACCAAAGGAGAAACCACAAGGGGCCTTGGCTGCAGTTCAACAGGAGCGTACACTAAATGCGATGTGTCAGTATCTAACCTGTATGCAATGCGAAGAGACTATTTTTGGCTTCAGAGAACTGTGCTGTAGAATGATATAATTGTGTATGATTATAGCAACAAAGTGTTTCGCTCCTACAACAGGAAATTAGCAACGGATATTTAAATACAAGGTGAGTGTCTTGCCCAGTCACATCACATATAATGCAAATTGATTCTTTCTCTTGTTTAACCATGTTACAACATTGTTCCCACATTAAAATCTGATCTGGAAGTGCTTTTAGATCCGTCCAGGGTAGCATTAGGACATTCTGGTAAAAACATATAACTGTGCCCTTTTTGTCTCAAAGCTCCTGTTGTCAGTCCTGTAATATATGATGTAATGTCACACTCAGAGAAGTCTTTTAAAACAAAAGTAATGCCCATGAATTAATTTTTTAAAGAGAAATTACGTTTTTAACAATTGCATGTTTGTGGTTGCAGCTGGTATTTTTCAAATTAGAAAAAAAAAATTAAAAAAAATAATATATATATATATATATATATGCATAAATATTATTCTCCCTCTGGTTATAGCACTGGGAGTTACAGGCAGAAAGCTGTAATTTGTCTTGAATTCATTACCCTTGATACTTGTCCCACCATATATTTTCTTATATATAATAATCTCATTCAAAATTTTAATTGTCAAAACGTGGTGAGCAACAAGAAGCTAATGCCAAACAGTTTTGTCAAATTATGTGCAAAGGGATGGATAAGATGCAAATAGAGATAGAAGCCAAGGTGAAATAAAGTCATGTGCAGAGCTACATCTCTGTAGAGATGATATCGTTTTCCCCCTCTGGCCATGCAAGGAAACAACAACACAGCTAATATAACAATAGCTGCTGCATACATGAATAAATAAAATAGTTAAGGTTTTTAGGCAAATTCCAACTGTTAAAAGCGAAAACACTTTTATGATGATAATTTTATAAATGAAAACATGTAACCTGCAGCTAAATGTACCAGTGCACAATAAAGTTGATAGTGAAAAGGGGAATTTCAATGGAGCATTAAAATTATAGTTAAGATGCTAAATGTGGCAGGAAGCTATTTTCTTTCTTCCGCTTTCCTGGCTCTTCCTCCCAGCGACAGCACAGGGTGAGGGCAGAGTCTCCTCTCCCTGTCCGCCTCTGAACGCCACATTATGAAAATGAGCGGGCACCAGTGACCCCTCAGCTTCCACTGCACACTCCGGGAGGGGGCCAGCGACGCACTCCGGATGCTAATAAATACAAGGCACCGCCAAAGTGACACTAGAAAGAAATGCATTCAGATGGGAAAGAAGCTGGCCATGGGAGAGTTAGGCTGACATGTGTATTTACATAGTACTGCATGACTTGCTAATGAATGTATGCAATAAGTGGAATCATGTCATTAAAATGTATGATCTGTTGTTGTGCTCTTCTTCTCTGTAGTGCATACCCAGCTACAACTGTATCGTTGTAAATTAGATTTACGGCGGCATGGCGGCTGAGTGGGTTGCAAGGTCATGGGTCGGCCCTTTCTGAGTGGAGATGCATGTTTTGCCCCATGTCTAGGTGGGTTTCCTCCAGGCACTCATAGGTACATGCAGCATAGGGAAAATCCTCCAGCGATAGTAGTCGGGACAGAATCAAGCTTCAACGTCTGGAAATGGGTCCCTGGGCACTGCACTGGTCCCGACAGGTTGCACTAGTGGCTATAGAGTGATGGGTCAAATGTAGAGGATAGCTTTGCCAATAGGAACAATTAGTTGTTTACAGTCATGATGTTGACATATATTATAATATATTCAGTTTGTTTCCAAATAATTATTACCAATATTGAGAACAGTAGTGGGCAGTGGAACTTTACAACACAACACACGCGACTCCCAGTCCCCCCAGCAGAATATTCACTTCATCTTGCCGCCGCAAAGACGTGAAAAGAATGCACCAACATCATTCTGCAGTTAACAGCAGCTGCGGAAATGGAAACTGAAACTACAGCTTTGCGTGGTTTCAGGAGAAGAATTCTCCTCTGTGTAGCGCTCAAAGCGCACGTAGCTAGTTAGCGTACCCGCCGCCATTGTTGTTTATGTTTGTTCACACATTTTTCTTCACACGGCTGTGAAAGAGCCCCCCGCTGTGCAGCGTATCTGTTCTGTTCCACTCTGTGGGCTGGATCTTAACGCTTGCGTTTTCACCCACCTGAACCACTGTCTTAATGTAAACGAAAGGCCAAACCGATACCCAACTCTACCGTTTTATTTTTGCAGCGCCTGATGTGAGCTCTCCACACTGACTTCTTTGTAGTTTCTGTTCTTATTTACACCTGTGTCACAGCTTTTTATGACAGGCCAAACATCTTAAACGCCGTGAGTATATTTGCATATCAAAGGAGGAGTCCAATTGTTGCTTTGAGTCGAGCATGACAGCAGCTGCCCAAGTAATGTTGTAATTCAAATGCTAGAAGTACAATTGTTGCTGAAATATATGCTGTGTAATCTTCATGAAAAAATATTTACACTTATTCTAACTTGTAAAACCCACCACTGTCTCAGAGTCTTCAAAACAAAGTAAAGATTTGAAAATGGCCGACTACCTTGCGGAGCCTGTTGACACAATACGTATGGCACGACACCTAAACTTTGATACCTTATCATTCTAAATTATTTAATAATAATAGAAAAAAATACTTTGGGTCTCTTATAAAAAACTCTGACCCATTCCAACAGTAAGTAATATTTATTTATTTAGCCCCTTTAACCTAGGTTAGCTGATATTGAAGTCAAAATATCAAATCATAAACCAAATAAAAATATATGTATGAGATTTATTTTAAGTTTCTTTTTTTAAGTAAGAAAAAATTATCCACACACCTTATCATTGTTTTTTACGACAGCCCTATTTCCGTGAATAATTTTAATTTTCTTCATGAAAAAACATATAGATTTGAATATGGAGATAAGTGCTAAACAAAACAAATTCTTCCTTTTCACTTCAGTTTCACCACCTTCACCTTGTGAAGGCCAACATGCATTTTAAAGAGCAAACCATTGCATTGAAGAGCGTCAATACTATTTCCTGCTCCTACTAGAGGATAAGTGTGTGCGTGCAAGTGAGAGAGGAAAAGTGCAAGGTTGAGAAGAAACAATGCACTGACTTTCTTTCATGGTTTGCTTTGGAGCTAGAGAGCTAAGGCAGGGCATCTGTTAATGCGTATTTCTCTCTATACATCGCAAGAGTGTGGTGCACGCCCATTCCGGCAGAAAGGAGAGACAGAGCACTCTAGCAATGACAAGTAGGTAAACAAAAGCATCCGTGCAGAAAAGACAAGAGATGGACCGCGAGGACGGATGGAGAGGGGGATGTGAGACGCAAGAGGAATAGAAGTGTGGTCTAGAAAGTAGGAGATGCTAAATGATGCAAATAAACAGACAGCATCATAAATTAAGTACACACATACTACACAGGCAGTGTACCAACACATTTAGGCAAAGTAATGCAATATCAAAGACTAATGGATGATACTATTGGCTAAGCAAAGTCATTCCATAAGCCACAACATTTAATAACACTGCAGCATTATGGGAAAGTGAGTCCAGGTGTCTAGGGGTCTGTGTACTGCTGTCGGTCACAGAGACGGCTCCTAATGTGGCCACTCTATATCAGACTGTTGTGCTTCATGAGTCCTGACAGGTCAGTGTGAGCATGTTCTTATGCCTGGGCATCTTTATTTATTTATATTTAGTTCATGTGTTGCAGTGAGTCTTTGAACATCTGTATGCATCCGTGTCTGTCTCTCCCCCTCCCCATGCTTCCACTCCATACAACTCTGCCATGATGAAGTCCGTCGCAGGGTCCCCAACCCAATATCCAATGCCTAATAAACTAATACATCATTAATGAGAGGAAGGGAGGGATGCGGGGGGGAGACAGAGTCCACTGCCAGGCGCGAGCACGCTATTGCTCCACAGCTCAATAGGCTTTCTAACAAGGCTCTGTCCTTGAGAGAGGCTGCATACTAAAAACTTCTCCATCGGCTGCTGTGCCAGGCAAGGGGAATTCATAAACAGAGGACAGGCGAGGGAGGGAAGGCAAAGGAGGGCACACACAGCGCTTCTCAGAAAAGACAAGAACGAAGGCCAACAAGATGAATCATGCTCCACTTTAATTGTCCTTTCTTATCTCCTGCTGTATTGGGTCAGGCCGTCTGTCTGAGGCACACTCTAATGACACATGATCAATAAGTATTTTATTAGTTTGTTTGTCCTGGCAGTGTGGGAGTACAGCAGCCAGTCCATGTCACTTACATATGTGGGTCGAGAAGGGGGGCGCCACTCAGCTTTACTGTCCTCCATAAAACACATAATACAGTTAGAATGGTTGGAACACATAAGATGGACTAACTAACTGTTAAATGGAGGGTATGTTAATCCAGTCTCTCCAATCTTTATGTTGGCTTCATAAACACACTGGCACTCTCGCACGGGCACTCACACACACACTAATAGGACGAGACTGAGCAAATACTGCCGCGGGGCTCATTTGAATAGAGATAATTGAAAATCAGACTTGTTTATCAGGCTAAATAGAATGACAGACACTCACAAAAGAAGGCAGTGAGCGGGGGCTTAGCCAGTATTAGCATAATGTTCATGGCTGAATGATTTTAGGTCCATTAGGCCAAAGAAGGACGAACAGAACTTTTCACAGCTGGGACTAAACGTTGAAATGTTTCTACAATTGGAAGGTGTAACGGCAGATTTGGATGAATATTTTAATGTGATAATTAATAGAATAAAAGCTTAATTGAAAAAAGAAAAACAATCAAGTAGAGTTGTTTCATATGCACTCATATCAGTCCACCTCTGTTTCTTGCTCCTGCTATCTTCTTGTGATCACAGTGAGCACATTGGAGCGCGTCTTGGACTGTTTGTTTCTCCCTGGGCCCTGGTTATGGCTCAGTGCCTGGACGTCCCCTCAATTAGTCCCGGACACAATGCGGTGGCTCACAATAAAAGGGAACATTTGGCCAAGACGAGGCAAAGAGACTGCTGAGTCGACACTAGGGCACAACTACACATGCAAGATTGTCTTTGTTAATATTTTGGTTTAGCTTAAAGCAGTTGGTGTGAATCAAGTTATTGAGGTTTTAACCCAAAGTCAAATATTGACTCGAAGTTTATTTTGGATCTATTCAGACTAATAACAGGGACTTATGGCCTAACATATGATAATATGGTAATAGTATGTTGTAATTGAACTAATATGGCCTTCAGAAATGTTTGTTCCCTTTAAAACAAAAGGGTTGACCCTACAGTAGTTTTGGCTATATCTTTAGTAAAATGTCATTATTTATAAACTGTCGCATCCAATTTTTTTATTTTGAAAAACAAACAAACAAACAAACATACTTGTCCTTCTAGTGGAGGCATACGGAGTTACAGGCAGTGAGCATTTTTTTACCCTTAGGATTGTTTCACCATAGATCTTCAACTTATAGGATATTAGTTTATATTCTAAGGCCCCGTTTAGATGGAGGCGCTGCGTAGACGTTGCAAAGCAATTAACAGAAACGACCAGCGTTTGCGCAGTGTTTAGAACAGGGGTGTCATTCATACGGCCCTCGGGCCGGAACCGGCCCGCCAAGAGATTTGATACGGCCCGCGGCTCATTTATGTAAAAATATAATAATAATACATTTTAAAAAGCCGCTCCGCGACGCGAGGCGACGCGAGGCTCCGCAACGCGACGCCGCAGCGCCGCGCTCAGGGGTGAGTCCAGTGCGTCTGTAGTGGCTCCACCAGAGCGGTGCTGGAGGAATAACATCTTAAACTACAAGACTCGGCGAAAAATACGGCACTTTGAGTGGAGAATTGAGAAAACAGAAGATAAACATGTCTGGCCCTGAAAACACAGCAGTCTGTTTGTGCCCAGAGCGAGAGGTTAGTGCTGCTGCTGTAAAGGGAAGCTACCTGTGCTAACAACATTAGCATTAGCATCGCAGCCGCACAGTGAGAGAGAGTTTGTTAAACTCTTACAGGCTGCAGACATGGTATGAGAAACCACTCGCTTTTACCAACATGTTGCCATTGATAGACTGATGTTACTGATGTCACATATTCATTTGTGGTGTTACTGAAACTATCAGAGGAGTTTTGAGCGCTGCTGCTGGTGCTGCTGCTGGTTCTGCTGTTGTTGCTGGTGTGTTGGACAGTGTGGACTGGTACCGATGGTAAAAACAGGTGTAGTGACAAAGCTGCAAATGGAGGTGATGATTTTTGGACATTTGACTGTATTTTACACAGAGACACTGCTGCAGTCGTTAAGAATGAATCACGTTATGGAAGTTGTTTTATTCATTTCAAGTGAATCATGGTCAGTTTGATGCTTTCTCTGTGATAATAACATAACCATGGACCTTACCACACTGAAGATGGTTAATGTGATAATAACATAACCATGGACCGTACCACACTGAAGATGGTTAATGTGATAATAACATAACCATGGACCGTACCACACTGAAGATGGTTAATGTGATAATAACATAACCATGGACCGTACCACACTGAAGATGGTTAATGTGATAATAACATAACCATGGACCGTACCACACTGAAGATGGTTAATGTGATAATAACATAACCATGGACCGTACCACACTGAAGATGGTTAATGTGATAATAACATAACCATGGACCGTACCACACTGAAGAAGGTTAATGTGATAATAACATAACCATGGACCTTACCACACTGAAGATGGTTAATGTGACAATAACATAACCATGGACCTGACCACACTGAAGAAGGTTAATGTGATAATAACATAACCATGGACCGTACCACACTGAAGAAGGTTAATGTGACAATAACATAACCATGTACCTTACCACACTGAAGATGGTTAATGTGATAATAACATAACCATGGACCGTACCACACTGAAGAAGGTTAATGTGATAATAACATAACCATGGACCGTACCACACTGAAGATGGTTAATGTGATAATAACATAACCATGGACCGTACCACACTGAAGAAGGTTAATGTGATAATAACATAACCATGGACCTTACCACACTGAAGATGGTTAATGTGACAATAACATAACCATGGACCTGACCACACTGAAGAAGGTTAATGTGACAATAACATAACCATGGACCTTACCACACTGAAGAAGGTTAATGTGATAATAACATAACCATGGACCTTACCACACTGAAGAAGGTTAATGTGACAATAACATAACCATGGACCTGACCACACTGAAGAAGGTTAATGTGACAATAACATAACCATGTACCTTACCACACTGAAGATGGTTAATGTGATAATAACATAACCATGGACCTTACCACACTGAAGATGGTTAATGTGATAATAACATAACCATGGACCTTACCACACTGAAGATGGTTAATGTGATAATAACATAACCATGGACCGTACCACACTGAAGAAGGTTAATGTGATAATAACATAACCATGGACCTGACCACACTGAAGATGGTTAATGTGATAATAACATAACCATGGACCTTACCACACTGAAGAAGGTTAATGTGATAATAACATAACCATGGACCGTACCACACTGAAGATGGTTAATGTGATAATAACATAACCATGGACCGTACCACACTGAAGAAGGTTAATGTGATAATAACATAACCATGGACCTGACCACACTGAAGAAGGTTAATGTGACAATAACATAACCATGTACCTTACCACACTGAAGATGGTTAAGCTGAGGTGCTGTGTTAAAGTGTTTTTTTCTATCTACCTACTTTACCTTTGTGAGCAAGTTTTCTCTGTAATGAGCCTTAAAACAAAGCTAACATACAAATATTAATATATGTAGGGTAACTACTTATATTGCTGATTATGTTATTATAGTATAAATTTGGTAGTGTGGAGCGGCTAGTCTCCGGATCAGAAACTCGCCGTTCCACCAATGGGTCTGTCTTATTTATTTTGGGCACCAGTAGACATTTTGAGGGTCTACGACAGATCCAAACCAACTTTTGCCTCGAGTCAGTCTTATAAATCTAAAAGGTAGTTAATTCGTAAATCGGCCAGGGATATTCCGAGATCTAACAACACGACTCTGATAGGATTGAGTTAAAGAAAAGGGGTTTATTGATTACAAAATGAAGGTAAAAATATAACGAAGGGGATTTCTGGTCACATTAAAGCAGGAGTGGCATACATTTCATTCAAATCACACATTTAACAAGAACAGTCTTACTTTGTAGGAGCGTAGAGGATGGAGGAAGGATTTGGGTTGGGGAATCGGCCCACGTGGTTCCTTTGTCTGGGCAGGCGGGAGGTACAAAGCCAGCGAGTTGGTCCAGCTGCTGATTCACGCGTATGCAGCCCAGTCCGGAATGGGTTGCGTGCGTAGAGTCCAGAGCCACGGAAAAGAGGCTGGTGATGAACAGTTCATAAGGTCCCGAGCCGAGGAGAGTGTGTTTTGCGGAGTAGGAGGCCCGATGCGTGCAGGCGCGGCCGTAGTAGGAGACACGTGCCGCGGGACGCAGATGGGCCGGGGTGGTTGGAATGGTGATTTCAGGAGAAGACAAGAGGAAGTTCTATGGCATTGTTCGTGTTTATATTGACTTCCCAGGGGAGGCATGTCCATGCCGCCCCTGCCCTCTGTGGACAAACCCCTTCACAACAGACAGTTTGTAAAGGAAACACACACGATTGATGCAAATGATCATAAGACATGTACAAACACGCAGTGCATTTACATCACAGACATCAACACACACGAGTAAGGTCCGTAACGTTATCGACATGATATTACAGAGTAATGTCCTTTTCGGGTGTCCGCCTTGGGTGCAGTGGTGTCCAGTGTCCGCTAGGGAGCGCCAGAGCGCCGTGGGAGAGTCTCAGGTTGTGGAATGTCTCATGAGCGATTGCTGATGACTGATTCCTGATCTCCGTCTGGCAGGGGGCACACAGATGTCCTGTTCTGTTGTTTTATTGCCCCTCTGGGTCTCGTTGTAGTGTTCCTGGTGAATGTTAACCTTCAATTGAACCCGCAGTTGCTTTGAAGTCTCAGGAGCTAGGGAGGGCATGTTTACGGAAAGGGTCTGTTATTCACACCCGATTGGCGCTCACCTTTCCCTCACCCTACATATACATATTGTGAAATACCATTTTCAATGTAATATTGTAAATACATTACATTATTTGCACTGTGAAAAACTCACTGTTACATTTAAGTTTGTAACAGAAAACTGAGTATTAAAGGATAGTGTTTTAAAGGAAGTTTTAAATAAATGTGTTTATGTGCACAAAAAGTTGGACTTTGTACCGTTTTTGGATATTTTTGTAGAGCATCTCCTGGTCCGGCCCACTTGAGATCAGATTAGGTTGTATGTGGCCCCCGGACCAAAATGAGTTTGACACCCCTGGTTTAGAAGAAGCGTGAAAACAATGCAGTTCTAGCGCCCGGCCAGTAGTGGGCGGAGGAACTTTACAACACTGCAGCAGCGTCTCCATCCAAACGGGCCTAAAACATTAAATGTCAAAGTAAAACATCTCATTGTCATTTATAATAGCCAAAAATAATACAAGACAGATGACACATAGAAACTCATAAATGTCAGAGCTTAGTAATAAATGCTTTAGTTGAGGAGTTCGGAATAAAGTAATTAAAATAATTGGCAGTTTAGAAGTAGAGCTACACCTACTGTCTGACTAACTTCACAAAAAATAAACACTTTGCAGCAAATTATAATTCACCTAAAATTATGTTTGTTAAAAAACTCACAATAAGAAATGAGTTTTAAATACAGTGTGTTTCTGTGTTTTTTATGGATCCCCAGTGGTGCTCCGTCTGCAAATGAAGATCCTCACGGATAAAGAAAGTGATTTGAATTTGAAATTGAAATATAGATCCAATCCAAACAGATTTTTTGAGGAAACGCTCTAAAGAACACAGATTCACAACACACAGTCGGCTAAATAATATTTACATAAAGGCAATAGATCATGTGGGTAAAAAGTGCATTGGTGTGAGTTAATATCCTGACAGTGTGCCCTTGTGTCAGCTACAGCCGTCCAGAGGTACAAGTCAAAGTCAAGCTCCCCATTTCCCCGGTGAGATGGGCTGATTAGCAGGGGAAGAAAAATGGCTCTATGATGGGATGGATGGGGGGGAGAAGGGGACCACAGTCAAGGGAAGCCTGCACAAAAGTAAAGTAATGGTACGGGGAAGCTTTACCTTGTTTATGGCATTAGGTGACTTAAACAAGGTATCTAGAATGTATTTTAGTAGCTTTAGAAACACGCCCAAAAGAGATTTAAATTAACATATACGTTTATATCCCAATTGAGCAAAGCTGGGGTGTGATTATTCTCATTTGGTCTAGTGTTTAGACAGTTTCTAGTAATAGCTTGTTAAACGTTTTGTCTAATGTTTATTTTGTTAAAGCTAGGGAACCTAACTTGGTTTTTCTCATACGCAACACATTCTTTCGTTTTTTTCCAACAGAAAAAAGTATTATAAATCAGACCAGGAAACATGTTATCTTTTGCATACTTGTAAGAAAGAGCCCCGTGAGTCACAATTTAACGCTTTGGGCTGAGAGAGCTGATTGAGGGTCCTCTCTTCATCACTTTTGCATCTGACAAAGTGGATTTACAATGACAAAAAATACATGATTGCATTTGAATTGTACATGGTTCAATTGTTGTGGTTGGAAAGTTAGGTTCTCCAGGTCAAAGAGTCTATAGGGCATATGGTGCAAGCCTGTGTAGAAATTGAGTTGAGAAGTAATTATGAATGAAGGATTATTTTATTTCAGGCCATGGCAAATACACTACACATATAGTATGTTTTGTTTTATTAACAAAAAGTCAGCTCAAAAAGGTGTGGGAAGAAGAGGAAGACTTTTAAACTCCCACCCCCTATTTATTATTCTAGTTTAATTAACTTTAATTATGTGGTTGCAATAAGTATACCTAAGAATATCTTTATATGATGGTTTCTGTATTTGGCACAGCATAATAACGTATTAGAATACATCAGGAGCTTCTCTTGAGTTCTCTTTGTAAATGTGCAAAACAACTGATGAAATATGTATTAATAGGTCCACGAGTAAGACCTGCTTTACATGAATGTATTGAGCGACCAAACCGGGAGATAAAGCAAAGGACAAAGGCGTATAAAGAAGTGGCAGAGGACACGGACATTGGCCTGCTCCTTTGGGACTGCAGAGATGGGAGGGAGGCGAAGGTTGAGTAGGAAGAGCTGGAGAGGGCAATTTGGTTTCCACTCTCCCCTAATCTAATATGTGTAACTGTGACTGATTCTCTGTCCTAAACCTGCACCCCCAGACGCCGGCAAAGGGCACCAAACTTCTCTGCTCGCCTCAGGGACACCACGAGCCAAAAGAGGAGACGAAGAAGCAACATGTCAGCACGAGAGTGGAGGAAGACCTATGGTGCCAATTGTACAAACTGAAGATAGATATTCCCACATGTGTGCGTATTATTGCAGGGGATGTTGGACAAAGAAAATATCTAACATGGGCACGGTAAATCCTTTGACCAGTGACGGTGTAAGAACTGCAGAGAAGAAAAAAAAAAAGAGGACAAAATCACACATTTTTCACGGCCCCACGAAAACATGCTGACAAAAAGTGTATAGCTGTGTTGTGTGGTAGTGGTTTGGGTCCCAGTGCATTGAGCTCGGGCTGGCTATTTGCTCTTTTCACACCTTGCAAAAAAAAAAGCTTGGACGCACGGGGAAACACAGCTATTAAGACTTCCTAAATCCCCCATTTCACCGCAGGGCAATTCATGTTTGGCTGGCTCTGCTCCGAGACACTAATACCGACCAAAAGTGACACACATACACATGCACGGCCACGATAGGCTTTCTCCATTAGATTATTGATTTTAAGAGAGAGAAAAAGGCTCAAGGCAAGAAGGCTTGAACTGGGATATCTCAGAAGGCAAGGTCAGCAATCGGCAGTGTGAAAAAACCCATATAATACTTCATTTGGAATAATTATTGATGTGTCTTTCTGTATGTAGATTTTGCGGCGTAAAGAAGTGATGATTCAATCTGTTTGCGGTGACCCCAGTCGATAGGTCCATAGTTTTACTAGGCCAAAAGATACTTATGCAAATAGTTATAAGTTCTCAACAAGTCTTATCAGCCTCACAATTAACATTCAAAAACTTCAACAGTTCTCACCAGAACTTGCCCAAACTCAACATCTATAATCCTTGGTGGCACATGATAGTCCTATCTTTCACTCTCTGCTAGAAATGTCCCTTACAGGCACTCTTTCTGTCTTACAATGCATTCTCAATGTCAAACGGTGGTGCCATTCAAGCGTGGGTCTCAGAGGACCACAGAAGACGGAAGCGTTTAGGGCATTTTAGTGTGAATAATACGCGGACGGTCTCCTAAGTAAGTGGGTGCGTGTGTGCGTGGTGCATATTGAGTGTGTCAGAGATGAGTAGCCATGCGCAGCTCTCAGATAACGCCTGTTGCGTGGCTCTCAGAGGGATAGAGGGATGAGGAGAGAGAGAGAAAGAGAGGGAGCACATCTGAACACCAATTCTTCTGAGCCGATCACAGAGGACTTCTTTCAAACAGCTCACATTTAGATCACTTCTCTTTCCATATAAAATAAAATATTCTTTCTTCCAGCACTTATAAAAGGCTGTATAGCTGCTTCATGATCAATGACTTTCTATGTATGAAGTAATAGTGGGGGATCAACACGTGTGCTCTTCACAATGGTAACATGAAAAGTGAATTCATTGCAATATTGTTGTCAGTGTTCTATATAGTATTTCAAGTAATGATCTGGAAAAAGTACAAGAAATGCCTCCATGAAAGCCCACGTAACCTTGTAGCCTAGGAATTAAGTTACAGTGATGGTAAAAAGTCATGCAAGAAATCATTTAACGACGATGATGCCGTGTGGCCAGAGATTACATTGGATGCAAGTTAATGAGCAATACAAGTCAATTTGATAAAAAAATGTAAATAAAACACCTTTTATTGTTTAAGATATTCTCTGCTAATTTTCATCAGCGTGACGATCTGCATAATAATATTCTCATACAAATTCAATTCATTAATTTTATATGGGCTTACCACAGATACTTTGTGCTATAATTACATATATTCCCAGGAATGTTGTCTAACATGGTGACAATTTGCTGCATGTGCTCGTGAATATGAACTGGTGTGAGAGATGTGCTATTTAAGAGCCAGTTGGATCATTAGTGCCTTTGAGATCCACCATGGATTTCAGAGTGTTATAATGATTATGTTTGCACATGACAGCACCACAATGAGAAAGGCTGGAATTAGTTATTACTGTAATACAGAGCAAGAGAGTAACAGGGATTAGTAGAGTGAATGTGCACTGAAGAAAATGTAACTCAAGCCATGTTTATATCAATTAACGCAAAAGTACTAATTTGCTGAAATGGTAATAATTAATAATATAAATGAATTTCTTATTAAGTAATGCTACAATTTACAACATACATTCTGACAAACAGTGAATGACTACAAAGTTTCGCTATAATCAGTATTACAACTTGAACTAATTGATTTGGTAGCATATTGTTATTCTCACACTGATAAGGATATAGCTATCTTAAACACTATCTCACAGTTTGTCTTTTAATTATTCAGAATGCAAAGGACAAATTAAAAAGGATGACACAGAGCAGCGAGAAACACTGGAGGGAGGGGCACACGGGGTAAAGAATAGAAGATCTCATGATAAACAATCGAGCCCTTTAAGTGAATTAGATTAGGTGTCTGTGTGGAAAGGAATGATGAGGAGGGCTGATGTTATCACGATGAGAGAGGAAGGCAGCTATAGGTCAAACAGGTTAGGCAAATTTAAATCCAGGTCGTTGCTTTACTATATCTGGACATGGCTTTTGTTTTGGATTTTTAAGTAATAATAATAAATCAGAATGGTGCTTTGATGGTCTATAGTGCTGTCCTTTAATACGCAATTGTTTATTTTGTGTATATAATTTATATACAGGTCTTGTCTCCATCATGTCCATTGTTTCATCTCCCTATTTTCACATGGGCATAATGGAGAGGATAACATTTCAAAACAAATATAATACTGCGTTGAAATTGAGTATTTGTGCTTTTACTCATGGTATTACTCATTCACTCCAGTGATGTTAAACTACTACTGTGGCCACAACTGCCCTGGGGTAGACTGATGGAAGCGAGGCTGCCAATCAAATACCATCTCCGACCACCACCAACCATTCGCGCACACAGCAGACTCATACTAGGTACTGTGGGTGAAGTGTCTTGCCTAAGGACGCAACACCTATTTGGCACTTTACAGCCTTAATCCACTGTGGACCCTGGTATTCCCAGAGGTCTCCCATCCCAGTGCTATCTAGGCCCTGCATCGCTTAGCTTCTGATATCTGACAGGATCAGGCTTTCACATGCGGGTATGTGAAATATGGCTAGAAAGTACATTTAAAAAGTCTGAGGTGAAAGCAGTTTAGATTTATTTTGTCCACTTAATAACAGCACATCTCTACTAACTTCCCGATATCCGTAATCCTATCTCCGGGGCCGTTACACTATTAAATGGATGACATCTAGCTGTCCATCTGTGCTTTTTGCCACTTCAAGCTGGAGCCACAGAAAGGAAGCACAACGCAGCGAAGACACGATTTCAAACGTAGATTCTCCAGAGCTCAGATCACAGACTCGCTAAAACAGAACGAGATGAAAGTGTCACCAATGTGCCCTTCTGAGCATACAAAGCATCAGACTACCATCACATTTGAGGAAAAGGTAATATCGTATCACCATGTTTTCAAATGTAAAAAAAACTAGACTACTCTTATCACTTTCATCGCCCTACAGACATTTAAATAATTCTCATACTTGTCCCTCTTCTCCAGACTGTCACCCCTCCTGATCTTTTCCGCTGCTCCATCCCCCCGACTCCTTCCTGCCTCAGTCACTTTGCAATTTAAATATTTTGCTGTTTTAAAGTGCAAGGACAAAGTTATTATTGCTGGATTTTTGTGTCTCGTTTCCTCTCATTAGTTCTCTTCCTTGCCAGGTCCTGAATAGTGGAGAGGGCCTAGACTGAGAAGCATCCGATTGAGATAGATGGAAAAGAATTTTTACTATTGATAAAATGTAGAATAAAAATAGCAAAATCAAATATGTACCGGTACAGGCAAAGGTAAGGTTTGCTCCATCAGATTCACACTGACTTTAAGAAGTCAGAAAAGTCCAAAAAGTACCTCAGGTTTGGATATTGATTAGGAAGAAAAACAACTTATTCTACTTGTATTCTTGGTTAGGGCTGGGTAAAAAATTATCTAAACATGGATCAATTTTTAAATTATGATTAAGATGTTTTTATTGAAATCCAAAGTAGACTTGGGCACGGTGGCTGAGTGGGTAGCACTCTCGCTTCTCAGCAAGAAGGTCCTGGGGACAAATTCCGGTCGGAAAAGGGCCTTTCTGAGTGGAGTTTGCATGTTCTCCCCCTGTCTGCGTAGGTTTCCTCCAAGTGCTCGTGTTTCCCGTACCCAAAAAAACATTTACAATAGTTCAGGGTGAATGTGTGTGTTTTTGTGAGTGCAAATGTGGGACAACGGATGCAAATTAGTCCATGGCTACAAACCATTCATTAAACCGTTCATTAACATGCACCATCCAACCAAATAAACAATTAATAAAATAATGTCTCACTTAAGGCTAAAACGTATTAAATGTTTTTTTTTTTTTTTTTAACATATTTAAGCCAAACAAGTTTAAGTGAAAGATCAACACGTCCTTCTCTACAGACCCATGACTGATGTCTCTCTGAATGACATGAATCCATTTTGAGAGAACATATGATTGCGATTTTCAATTTTTTTTACACCAAATTCATAATTTTGGGTTATTCCTTATATGAATACAACAGTTATATATACACTAAATTATACATACTGTATTATGTATGTATCCTATTTAGAGATTTAAACCCCCTAAACTTAAAATTAAAATAACATTCAATAAAGCAAGCCCTGAAAGGAGTAAAGTTAAAACAGCAAACAATTCTCTCATCGTTACAACTTCCTTAGAGCCACGATATATTCTGCAAACTTGTGTATATGCATTCTGTAGGCGCTTCTGTCTGAACCCAGCGGGGAGCTCACTGGTCTGGGGTCCTTCCTTCATTATGCAGCAGCCTTTTTACTGACTGCACGCACTATTTTCTGCTTGTATGACACCTCCACATGCTTCCTACTGCCATCCCGTGTCAGAACGCGGGTTTATGATGAAGCGTGCACATCCATGTAAACAAGGGCATTCGCACAGGAATAACGATGCGCATCATTAGCCGTTGAAGAGATTTGATTTCTGTTCCTTCTTCTATAATTAGAGAGAGGTGAAAAGAGCCAAATAGAGATTGGAGGATGACTGATGGGGTCAGGCTGTCTTTCCAAAGCAAATAGCAGGATATACAGTATAAATGCGTGTGCGTGAGTCTGCCGCAGTCGTTTGTGCAGCGCGACAAGTTCCCATCTGAGGCTTCGGCAGCTAACGGTGACAGAGCTATATAAAGCTACACACAGGCGACATTAAAGCAGAGAATGCACACATTACTTTGAGCTCAGCATGACACAAGCAGAGGGAAATAACATGGGGAAATAAGTGTCGTTAGCCAGCAAATTATTCAGAGATTTGGTTCACAGTCAAAACAATGTGAAATGCATGCCTGGGGTTTTTAAGTTAGCAGGGCAAAAATAAATGCAGATTGCTTCATTTATATTTCACACGACGGTTTGTTTGGGAGCTGGGTGAAAAACTTTGATCTTTTTGTGGCTGAATTTATTGACTATTAACTATGCCGACAATATTTTGGAACGGGAGAAAGTGTGCGTATGTATATATGATAGTGTGGTTTTCTCTGCTGCCCCCGCGACTCTGCAACTACAAGACTGAAAATGTTTTAAATAAAAAAGTCTGAGTTTGGTACGAACAACAACGGATTGAGGTAATTGTAAGTTGAATAGTTTGAGGCGGATAGAGGTGGTCCATAGTGAATAGTGAGCTGTGTTTCTCTAAATCATATGGAAGAGTTACTTTTGTATTGTTTTCAAAGCTATTGTAGGTTTTATTTATTGTTTATTGTATTTATTATAGATTGTCACAGGAATGTATTTATACAGCACATTTCATACACAGCAATTAAATGTGCAGCAGAGACATTTATCGAGACACATTTAAAAGTAAAAAAAAAAAAAAAGAACGGCCAAACATTACAATAATAATCATAATAATAATGCATCGGTTTTATATAAAATGTATATAAAGAGTGCTATCCACTGAGCACGGGGGCTGAGTGGATAGACCTCTCGCTTCTCAGCAAGAAGGTCCTGGGTTTGAATCCCGATCGGCCTTTCTTAGTGGAGATTGCACGTTCTCCCCGTGTCTGCTCCGGTTTCCTCTGGGTGCTCCACTCTCTGTGTGGAGTGGGAGACAAATGCCCTATATAAATAAACATCATTTACTTACTTACTTATACAGCGCTTTTTTAGACACTCAAAGACGCTTCATTATTTATTCACTCCATTCATAGTGATGATAAACTACTACTGTAGCCACAGCTGCCCTGGGGCACACTGATACTATTTAGTTTACTATGAAATGAGTTCAGTATTGGAGGATTATTTATGTTGGCAGAGCATTCCATTTTCAAGGCACCCAATGAGAGAAAGCAGCTTTTCCTATTTTTACTTTTACATGAGAAATGTACAAGATAGTAATATATATAAAAGTAATAGCTATTGAGTCTGATGTATACGGCGAAAAACAAACAATCTGGTGATAAATACTGGGGCTGCACAATTACTGTAATTACAATTGGAATCTGAATAGTCGCTGTAATTTACAAATGGCTGCTATTATTTACATTACATAATTTCTTTACAACCGACTAATCCTTCACTTCTCTACAACAGGTTTAGAAATACTAAGACCATTGCAGATGTATTTCTCGTGATTCCAGTGCCTTTTGGCCGTTTCATCTGCACATGGCCTTAGTTTCTAGCACAGTGTGATTTTTTTTACATTCATTTTTACAAGTTATTTTAAATATCACACAATAGAAACACATAGATAAAAAAAAAATATTCAGAACAAATACTAATACATATACCTTTGGACCACATGATGATAGAGCTCTACATAGCGCAAATAGGCAAAGTTCAAAACAGTCTTGGCCGTTTGTTGGCAAGATATTGAGTAAAGGGGCTTCCACCATATGGCTTATGTTTTCACTGTTTTTACCTCAAATTTGAATGATCCTCGTTCACTTTGAAAATCATCCTAGCGTCAAAACAGAAAAAGCAAATCCAATCGCTATTATCTGAAAATTTGCTGTACGATATTTCAAATGGTACAATCCTAACACACACAGGGCAGTTTGTTATGCACACAGCGCTGTATGAAGCACCACAAAGCCGTATTTCCAGACACAATGGACAGGGCTAAAATAACTTGTTTACACTTGCTAATCTCTGTGATATGGCTGCTTTCTGCGTGTCTAATGAGCTCTCCTCTCCTCCCAGCGTCCCTCGTACCCTCCACTCCAGTCGTTTACCCGGGGACTCTTCTCTGTGAAGTCGGCTCGAGCTCTTGTTCCAGTTCTGTGGCTTCAAACGCTGCCGTGCCTTTTGGGGAGCTGTGCGCACGTATCCGCTCTCTTCCTCTTCCTCTCTGTGTTCCCCCCTTTTCAAGTTCTCCCCAGTGTCTACCCAGATTTCTGCTTTTATTTTTTCTCTTTCAGGTGGGAGCAAGTAGACTGCCAGTTTTTCCTTTCGTTTCATCTGCTTTCTTGTTGTCTCTCTATCCCGTTCTTGTGCTCTTGCATCTCTCTGGTTCTTTAAATTGAGCGAGGAGAAAGCCTTGATCTGCAGCTTTGAGAGAGGGGAAGTTGGATTGGATGGTTTTTAAGGCTTCCTTGTGGAATTGACGTAGTAGTACACACAAACTAATAAGATTAAACAATACCTGGCTAAGCTTTAAGTACTGACTTTAACTTTTGATGCATAGACAGCAAGGAGCCTCCTCTCTCAAGGACTCCTTCAAGGAAAGATGGTACTTGTTATTTCTGAAATAAAAAGTGATGAGTGAAATAAAATGCATCAATGAGCTTTATATATCCTGTATGAAATAATATCAAAATTGTTTAGATAAATTAACCATACAATATTAATATTGCATGCATTGAAGTTAAATTAAATTAAATTTAACATATCTCCGGCAACTTTTTTTAATTATTATTTTTTATTACAAATACAGTGTTTTGAATGTATTATAAGTTAATTATGTGTTCTTTATATTTAATTAAGCCAATTAAACATAACTAGCTTATTTTTAGCTTTATCTTTTTCAAAGAACATTACATTCCATTACATTTTCTTCTGCTGGGTCTCAGGGTAGCAGTCTGAACAGAGACACATTTCCTCCGGCTCATCTGGGGGAATCCCAAGGTTTGATCCAGTCCTTCCAACATGTCCTGTCTTCCACAGGACCTACTAAAAGTGGGACAAACCCAGAACATCTCCCGAGGAAGAATCAAAGAGGAATTCAAAACAGATGTCGGAGCCACCTCAACTGGCTCCTCTCGATGTGGAGAAGCAGCGGCTCTACTCCAAGCTCTCCCTGTGTGACTGAACACCTCACCCTATCTCTAAAGGAGCGCCAAGCCACTCTAAAGATATTGTCTATGCATTCACAGAAAGGCTTAGAAGTTTAGCATTTTTATTCAGAATGTACAGCGGTACAATTTCCAAGTGGTAACTTTTGTTACTTAAGTGGCAATAAAAATTATTCTGATTCTGATATAAAACAACAGATTAGAAAAGGACTTTTGGCACTGTGAAAACAAAACTGCTGAAAAGAACGCAACAACAATCCACATGGAATGCAAATGGAAGAATGGCAGTGTGTATATGTACCATAAATACACTATACTAATGCAGTAATTGCTATTCTAGGTAGTGACATTTCAATTATTCAACAATCCACATTTGCTGTGAGAAAATGTGAGAATCCACCAAACTCTGAATATAATAGAAAGAGTAACATTATTATTTGCATTTTAAAATAACTGTTCTCAAACATGAATGCATGGGTCTGCATAGTATTTCTCTACAGGTCAGCTGCACAGCCGTTCACCCGCAGGTCAGTCACGGACAAATAACTCAGAGAAATAATTATTCTCCGGTGGAATTGTGTTGCCTTTCGCTTCTTTTTAAAAACGTATCAGCATTTAGTTTGTGTAGGCAAACTCCGGGACATTCTGCATTTAATATTAAAATGAAGCCTAAAAAAGAACTATAATTGAACAGCGAGTGGTCAAAGAGCAGAATGGGCCCTACAGGAGGAAAGCGCCAAGTTAATTTATGAGCAAAAATCCTATTAGCATGTGTCTAGTGGCATAAAGCCATCTGAAATAAACAGGGAAGAAGAAAGCTCAATTTAAAATGAAATGCACTGAGTGAGAAGGGGAAAACGACTTTCTGTGCCGAGCTCTCATTGCTTCCTGAATCATTTTATAACGCTCGTCCAAAAAATCACCCCAATTATAGAGCTAATTTTAGCCTCCAGTCACTGTGTGCCTGTGTGTGTTTTTATACCTTTTCTGTAGACAAGGAAAATAGGCTTAATGCACCAAGCCACGGTCAAGACATCAAACCTTTTGTTGGTTTGAAATAGTGTTTGTGCATTTAGGTGGCTTGATCAGCTTCTAATGAATGTATGTTCTTTAAGTAATTAACTCAAATTTTGCTTTGCACTGCACGTATAGTCTACACTTAATGGATACAAACCGTATAAAGCCACAAGGCTAAGTGACAGGTTAAAAAACGTGAAAGAAGTAAGAGGTATCAAATGTAGCTGTTGCTGTTACTGTATCCACAAATGAAACTTTCTAAAGTTTAAACAACGCATTAGAACCATCATGGAGGCAGCTATAGCAAACGTTTATTGCTATTGTAAGAAACAGGAAGTCACAAACTCGGAATTTGCTTTGAGCTCAAGGTGCAAACAAGTTGTAAGAATGAAAATAGGTAAAGGCGTGCATAAATGGTGTGAACTTTTACAACTTTCATTATGAAGTTTGACTATTTTGAACTTTTAACCATCTCACAACATTGTAAAATAAAAACACTCATTATCCTTTAAAATGGCCACAAATAATCCAGAATAGTTCTTCTTTAAGATTAATCTAAACCGTCAGTGGTAGGATATTTCCACTCACCCATTTAACTCAGGGGAGAGCAGTTGCTTGTGCCCAGTTTTGGAAAAAGCTCGACTTAGCAGCAAGCTGTGTATGTTCTCGCCCCAAAAAAAGAGCGTGAACAAAATTGGTAGACAGCTTGTGTGCAAATCCCTACATTTGTGAGTTTGCCTTTAGCTTGTGGGTGCTGGGGCTTTACTGCATTATGTTGTGTTTTGCGAGTGTACACAACTGCCAAAATGTCATTCGCTTGCTAACACGCCGATCATCAAAGCCTGTACCATCTATCCTAAAGACCATCGAGTGATATTCATAAAGAGCATAGCAGATAACAGCCTTGTCATGTTAGCTCCTCCATAATCCAGACGTCTAGCCTTTCATGTGAGCGCAGCAGAAAGGAGGTTGATCATATATTCGGCTGTTGTTGAGGCTCATCACCCAGATCAGAGCCGTGTCAAAACAACGGCGTGCTGGCAGGTGATGACTCAGGCACGAGCGAGGGGGGGGTTACGGGATGTGTGCAAAAACTAGTGACACGGAATTAGTCCTGTGTTTCTATGACTTTCTGCTACTTCTGTCTTTTATACTGTCTGTAAACTAGGGCTATGAGTGAATCCATGAATTGCAAAAATAATCGATTATTGAAAGTTGTCAACTAATTTAGTAATTGCCTCAACCGTTTACAGACTTAAACTTGCTAAGAAGAGGTTTTTATGACTCGTCTATCTCTTATAATGACAGTTTCTAAAGATTTTGTAATCAAATAACCTGATGTGTAACAGGTATTCTCTATGAAGATGAGATCTCTACTCAAAGAGAAGAATGTTGGAACGTTTTCAGTCGACTGATGTAACGCAGGGCAAAAGGCACCAAAGGCATAATTTCACTGTCTGACTATGATTTTATATAAAGCCCCACAGATCCTGGTAATTAGAAACCAACTGCACATACAAACATATTCACAAGATATAATTTCCGCTATCTAAAAATAGTAAAAGCGCTTTTATTTGCCTTATTAAAATGAATAGTGTTACATTAGGGCTGGGCAAAAAATCGATTTAATCGATTTATCGATTTTGTAGCTTAAAAGGATTTTTATTTTGCAAACTCGAGTTTTTTTTTCACCAAATTTTTTTTCTGAGTTTTTTGCGTTTTGTCCTTGTGGGTTACCGTAGAGCGTTATGAGCCAGCCCCCTCCGCCGCGTAAACACAGTCAAAACAAGAATGGCAGCGTGTAGTAGAGCAGGGGTTCCCAAAGTTTTTAGCCCGCGACCCCCATCATAAATGCCCTGCTAACCCTCCTCAGCAGAAGTGGAGCGCATTTCTTGCGGCTCGCCCTCACTGTTCTCCTACCGCGGTAAAGTGGGCCGGCTTTCCGGAGTCAGCGGTAAAGAGGTCCGCACATTAAAAGCGGGCGGCCGCTTTCTGCTTCTCTTTCCAAAGTTACTGTCAGTAAAGGCATAGACCGGCCACCCGCTTTTAATGTGCGGACCTCTTTACCTTTGACTCCGAAAAGCCGGGCCTCTTTAACGCGCTGTTCTACCGCTGTCCTCCCTCCCTCCGCTGCCCTCTCTCCCTCCTCTGCCCTCTCTCCCTCTCTTCGCATCAGCCTGACCCCTGATACAAGTGACTTTTCTCCCCCTCCGGGTTTTTCTGTTGTGGATATTAACCACGTTTCATTTTAAAGCAGGTATTATTTATTTGTAGCCTCCAAACACCTTTAGTTTTAGCAAACAACAGCAGGACACGCTTTGTCGCTGCGCATGATGTGAGCTGTGTTACGTGATGATTTTGATTGACGCTGCAATGACTGGGACAAAATTACTAACGTTATTAAAATATATTATAGTCTCCAAACACAATTTAACAAGTAGTCCTTTTGAATCAAATCAAATGCTAAATAAATATTTAAGGGCTTTATATTTGCTCAAAAAAAAAAAAATCTTTTTTTTTTGTTTGTGTACAAATCATCATGCGACCCCCCCAGGGGTTCCCGCGACCCCCCGGGGGGGTTTTAACAGGGGGGGCTTGTTAAAAGTATTAGATGCGAGGTACAGTACGTTGTCCCCAGTCGCAAGTATTTCGCCGATGTAGCGCTGCCTCACCTGTACAATACAACTCGTGAAAAGATCCGCGGTGAGCTGGGGGAGATGACGTTTTACTCAGCCACCACGGACCTGTGTGGTTGTGGACAGGCTCATCTTTCTTGCAAAAAATGCTTAGAATGAGCATGCACAATATTTCAGAGATCTAATGTTTTGTTGTTAAAGATAAAAGTTTTACATTTGTTTATCCTTTGATAAGTAGTTAGTTAGTAGCTATATGTCTGCCACAGGCATGTTTAATTTTTTTTATATTCACATTATGCTGAGAGGCTAAGAGAAGAGTTTATTTTATTTTTTTATTGTAATGTTATATGTTACAAAATATGTAGTTATCTGATTTCTTAATCAGAAAATGTAAGCTACTGTGAAGTTGATGTTGCACTTTTGCCCAAACCTGGGTTAAAGCTTGAAATTGTTGAATAACAGAGCCTCATTTACTTGCATTTTAACTCTTGAGGACAATCACAGCAATAAATTTGCACTTTTGACAATATATCTGATGTCTCCAGTCATTTTTAAGTGCATTGGGGAAAAAAAATCGAAAATCGAATTGAAACTTGAATTTTTCTTTTAAAAATCTGAGATTTTTTTTTTAGGCAAAATCGCTCAGCCCTATGTTACATGTACTTTCTCTTTATCTTTTAATACTTACTAACATCAAATGAATGTTTTGTTCATAAATAGAGATTATGTTTTATGTATAAAACAAGTTTGTTGGAACAGAACAAGTCTTTTGTGTTTGTCTTATTAGAGAAGATCTTTTGAATACTGTGAGTTACTGTAGGGATGTAAATAGGTGACCGTTTAACCGGTGGTTGACCGTCACAGCGTTAACCGGTCAAAGCTGTCGGTTAAAAAAGAGAAGAGGGGGAGAGGGGAGGTCTCTTCATAACGCTATTTTAAGCCCTATTTGCACGATGTGACGAGCGGGTCCCTATCTAGCTGTGTGCGCCAATGTAACAGTAAACTCTGGGCCGACTCTCACGCCGTACGCGCCACATATGCACGCACACATGTACACAAACACATAGCTTACATATACACACACACAGACATATACACACATACATACATGTATTGTACACACACACATACCGGTCTGTCGCGCTCCTCTGTGTCACGGAGCCCAAAGCATTCTTGCAAATACACGGCTCCAGTCAAACCACATGGACCATGTTTGTGCTGCTGGTCCTTGGCATCAGCTCCACACTGATCACTTTTAAACTTTAGCGGAGACCTGCGAGACGCGGCTCGTCACTCGCTGCCCTGACCATGTGGACGAGCTGTCTTTTGCTTAAAAATGCTTTAAGCCGCAGCACAGAAGAATGGGAAGATTAAAACAGCAGTTTTGCTCTGTGCGCAAAGGTGCCGAAGCTGTTGTGGGTTTTGGCGCCGCTGTCTCGGCTCTGATCCATTAGAATGCTCAGCTGCACATATGAAAAGTACGCAGCTCGAAATGGCTGTTATTTCAAAGAACGTGGACTATTTTAAACTACGCGGTTAACCGGTTTCAACCGGTTAATGAGGCTCGGTGGTCGGTCATGAAAATTCATAGTTTTTTACATCCCTACTGTGAGTCACTATTTAGGCTGAGAGCTGATTGGCTGGGTGAGGGTGGTCCACTCTTTATCTCCTTTCTGTCTGAAAAAGCGGATCTAAATATGTGACAAAATACAGATTTTTACATGGACAACCAATTTTCACATCATTTGAAAACTGGTGATGTAACCAAACTGTTTTGAGAGTGAGGAACTATATGGATTTAATTACCATTCCATTTGGTCATCAGTTGCAAAAACACACATTTTACGCATTTCTGACCCGAGTTCAAGCAGAGGCTTTTCAGATCTGGGGAAAAACACTAAAGAGTATTGTAAAAACAAGCACAGTATATATATCTGTATGAAGAGTGACACATGATGAGATGGTTTCTTCCGAGACTGTGTGACTTATACCTTGTCCCTCTATGTGTCAGCTCAGGTATTAGAGTTCTTGTACCACAGCCAGAAACAAGCGAGCTCTAATTACCTCTGGGACGCCAGCATCACGCCAGCAGCAAGGCAGGTGTGGGAAAGGCCTGCGCCTCTGTAGACACTCCGAATTCAAAGTGTATTTTTGAGAGAGAAATGTTAATAACAAACCTTGATCAATATTTCACAAAGAGCAGTTGATTTTGCCTGTTAACAGGTTCTGCTCCCGAGAGGTAGAAGAAAATTTGCAGCGCTTGGAAGTCACCACCAGATATGGAGTGGATCAAAGGTGTGGGAATTTTGACGGGAATATTCAGAAAGAAAGACCTACAGGGACAGCCTTGGAATTTAAAAGTGGTGATTTATATATGCTGAGTTGTGAGCTGAGTCAATGAATGAAAACCCAATAAAACATTTTTTGCTAGAATAAATTGACCCTGTTCTGGATTGCATACTATATTTCCCGGATTTTAAATATTTGAGAACTTTATATTTAGACAAATAGATATTGTATTGCTGTGGAAAAAGGTTCATTCAGATGTTGCTCATTATATCTGTGGAAGTGGAGCTGCAACGAGATTAATTATTGAAAAATAGGAAACTAATTTATCAATACATAAGACTTAAACATGCTGAGAAGAGGTTTTTATGACTCAGATAATTATAAAAGGACTGCAGAAAGAAATTAAAATGTAGTTAATTTAATAAAATGTGTCATCTCTGTGAAGATGTTCTCCAGAGGCATCCCTTTGTTTAAGTCAATTATATTAAAAAATCCCATATTCACTGAGTTTTCAGGACAAAAACAACAAATCGAAAGAATAATTGACCAAACAATCAATTATCAAAATAATAAACATTTACAGCCTTACTTGGAAACACTGAAAAGCATATTTATTTTCACTTCATTTGGTCTTATTCTGAAAAAGGCCCATTATAAGCTGCAGTTTATTCTTGACTTTTAAACAAGTTTTGTTTTCTCCTCTATGCCTAAAGCTAAAAACAGAAAACCAAGACGACCACTGCAGGTTGAAACAGTCTCAATACAGCCTCTATAAGGTCCACAAATTCTGCAAGCAGCTTCCTCCCTCTGTGTACTGCATCGCTTCTTGCCGGCTCGTGCCTCTCCTCCGTTTCAGCCCTTCCGTGACAGATCAGCACCTATCTCCTGCCTCCTCCAATCAATACTGCAGCCACAGAGAGCTGACACACACAAACGCATTCACACACACAGCCATTAGTATGCACAAAAGACGGCCTATACAATATGTGGTAAATATCAACATGGAAAGCGATGAGCCAGGCAGCTGCATACGCTCTATATAGGATACCAGGCTAATTTTTTCCAAGGACTCTGCTTAAACGAACCGATCTCAGGGGGCAACGTTTCAGCTAAACAGGAAGAAAAAATGAGATGAGATAAAAGAAGGACGGTGGGAGGAGAGCAAGCAGCAGCCATTAATATATAGGAAAAGAAATCATGCAAGAAATGAACACTCCAATTCCAGGCTTCAGCTGTGAATATGGCTTATATGGCTCCAACCTATTTTAGCGATTGCATCTGTCGCCTGTGTAATACTAGATCACGTATTCCTTATGTTTTAAGCATTGGGCCTAGTATTTTAGAGGCTGTTTTCTGTCCCTGAAGAGCAAAACAGTGCAATAACTGTAATTTTGTTATTTGGTAAAACTCGGTGCAAATGCGCAAAGGTCGGAGCCATTACACCACAATAATATTTCAGAACGGATGAAAAATCAACAAAGACAGCAGGCCAGTGTGTGACACAGGCTGAAGTAGACTGCAAACTGTGGTAATGTTTAGAGGAGTTAAAGTGAGTTAATAACAACAGCTGCAGAGTGGAGTGGAAGGATTTTAAAATCTATTTCTCTGCCGTAATTGAGTAAGTGAGGCTGCGGCTACCTCTCATCGCAGCACAGAGACATTTACGCCGCTCTATCAAACAGAAATGATTGCCACATATACGCTTCTGATGGCTATATAAATCCACACTGCCCAGGCTGTATGTGAAATGCATGCTGGGAATTGAAGTGCCGGTAAACATGAGGAGCTCTGATTGGTTCTGACAGCTTCTATTACATACATGTGATCGCTTTAGATTGAACAGACAAGATTCAGCCTCCTCATATTACCTGAACCCAGGGGCCTCTGACCTCGCGGTAGTCATGGCAACGGTGGCGGGTTACATACATACAGATGAAACCGCGCTCAGTCGCAAAACCGCAATAGAGCATCCTTTTGTCTGTGCCTTTGTTTTGCCGCGGCGCTTCTCCGGTGGAGGGTTTGAAAGTGATTACCGATGTGGTCCACTTCATTAGCATGAGAACAAAAACAGCGTGGGGAACACATTATCACTTCACAAGAGAAAAGCCCGGCTCTGACTGCGGGTTTGTTTACTGCGCAGCGTTCGGACATTTTCTCTCTCTGAGTCGCGGGTGTCTCACGAGAACGTCGTCTTCTGCTGGAGGAAGAGATCCGCTCGAAATACACTGTAATGTGACATCTCACTGGGCATACACCACACTCTTAGAAGATACCAGGTGAGAGGAGACAAACATTATCTGACATTAGTTGTGTATGAGGGCTTGCTTTTATGCAAACTGAAATGTTAAAGCTGGGGTACCTAATTTTCAAACCATCAACCAAACCACTACGTAATAAAAATCCATCTAACGAGTTCCCCATTCTAAAAACAGGTTTTTTCTTCCAATGACTTTCTCATGCTTGTGTCACATCTTTAAATTGGCTATTTCCAGACGGAGAAGTGAAAAAGAGATCTCCAAGCCTCAAAAACGATCTCACGGGGCTCTCATACAAGTACTCAAATGATAACATGTTTTCTAATGAAGACGATGACAGCATGTTGTGGTCTGTTTTTTAGCGTTACCGTTAGAAAACAACATTGATCATTTATTTTAAAAGGTTTGTCCCGGCTTCTAATATAAATATATTGTTTTGTGTACATACATACCCGAGGCCTTGACAATCTATTAGGAGCAGTGGACCAGGGCACACAAACCATTGGCTGTAGAAACTCAATAAAAGCCAAGAATCTTTCTCCCACTTCCCCATCTCTGACTGTGTCCAGCCTGAAGGAAGGTGTGCCACCGAAATGTAGAGCAAACAAGAGAGTAGCGCTCAGAGGAAGCTATTTGGAGCGGGCTGACCCAAGGGTCGGCCAGCAGCCAGGCTTCCTGGTTAAAGGGGATTGGTGAGAATGGAGGCAGTTCCGATTAGCCAATCAGAGTTTGCCGAGCGGAAATCAATGAGGTTTCTCAGAAAATGTCAGCCAGAAGTGACCTTTCTGCCTATAACTGTAGGTGGAAGAGAAGAAATAGGGAGAGGTGAGGATGGAGGGAGAGAATGGAAAATAAGTGGTATGACCAAAGTAAGAGCACTACAAACTACGCTTTGTTATATTGAGGACCAATGAAAGTCCAATCCTGGAAAATGACAGTAAACTCAAAGCTGAAACCATATCAGAACAATACACCTTATACTTAAATATAAAAAATTAAAAATACTGTATTTTCACAGTCAGCAGTAAATCTGAGCAGGTAGCCCTCAAGCTTCACAGGAAGAAGCTTGTTTTCAGTGTGAGGTTTGTAGTTTCTCCAAGTGTCCTCTATGGTCCTCTATTTTCCCCCATCTCTCATCTTGCAAAATATCTTAAAGCTTCAGTTGAACTGAGCAAGCCGAGCATCAAAATACAGAGATGGGTCCCAAGGAACAGGGGGCTCGGATTCCATAGAAGAATTACAAGATAGAAAAAAATCTTATATAAAAAGGGGCTAATCTTAAATAGCAGCAGGATTCTAATTACACCTCCAGATATTTCCCATACCTTTCATTTTCCTCACCACTTTTCCTCGGTGGAAGAAGAGAAATGAAGTCAGCAGAGGAGTTTGAGTGGAAATCATTTGAGAGATGGCGAGAGAAGGAGGAAGTGAGAGCTGAGGTGACCTTTACTGTCTCCTGGCACTGCTCTGTCTCGCAGCATCCTCGTGGGGAAAAGACACGGAGAGACACAGAAACGGGATGCAGACACTCGATATAAAGTTTTAGGCCTAAAGCATTTCTATAAAATTGTAATGAACTTAGGTTATTATACAGCCATTAAAGTGTTCAATATATTTTAACCATTAGCAACCACAAAATTTTAATGATATCAGTAAGTTACCCAAGCCTTAAATTAACCAAACAACTATTACCTTTTTTTTTATTTACTCACCGAACCACAACATTTATCTTATTAGTAATATTAGTATTGCCTTTTATACTGTATACTTGTCAGGAAGATTCTCTCTTTTTCAATTTAGAAATTTTGAGAGTGTGAAAAAGCTGAAACACAGATAGAAAAAATAGAGGCATGAAAAAACAAGTGAAAATCTGGTTGAGAGTAAACTGGATTTAATTACTTAGTTCCGTCCTTTTTAGTTTGAAATCTACAGTAGGTCCCCCTGAGGTTTTTGTGATAGTAGTTATTATTTTTCCTCATATTTCATTGACTAGCTAACATCATAACGATAAATCTGATCACCACTCCACTGGATTCAGGCAGCAGAAATCATGTTTGATTATGCAATACAAAAGTCAACTGTGGAAATCGGATATTGAGCGGCGATGTGAGACTGTCAATTGGCACTCAAGGCTGACCTTTGGGTCGACCGACGGCTGGCGACGACGTGAGCGCAAACACGCACATTCACAGCAAACATGACTTCCATGCATATAATCCTCTCATCACTGCGCACTGATCAATGTCGTCAAATGTAGCACACTCACTCTTAAGAGAAATACTTCATCCGGCATAGACACAACGGGAATACTGAAAACTGGTTAATACAATATTTCTATAGCTGTAGTCATGACATTCTTGATCAATTATCCAAGCAAAAACAATTTAGGGATAAAAACAAATCGACAAGTTAAAAATAGTATGTAGATGAAAAGAAGGTCTGGTTTGAATCAAAGTGTATCGTCATTTTTTGCTAAAGTCACAATCTTTAGCTTAAGCTGCATGGAGAAGACTCCGGGGAAGACCCAGGACATGCTAGAGGGACTATGTCTCTCAGCTGGTCTGGGAACGCCTTGATGTCACCCCTGATGAGCTGGAGGAGGTGTGTGTGGATAAGTCTGGGCGTCTCTGCTTAGACTGCTGCCCTCGCGACCCAGCAACGGATGAAGCGGAAGAAAATGGATGGATGGATGGATGCATGGCCTCTCATTTTTGCAGTATTCCCATATTATAATTTAAATAAAATACTCAGTCTAAAAATGTTGGTTGACAAAATCCTCGGTCTCTCAATTGACCAAAACCAATAAATACTTATACAGCAATAAATATGTCTCAATTAAAGTTTGTCAAAAAAAAATCCAAAAAAAGTATCACATTCAAAGGACCACAGCTCGTCCTGCAATCAACCAATCAAAGCCTGTACAAAACCCTTTTACTACAACATAAATGTCAACTTCTACTAATTCACTACTTACGCAATACCATAATGCTTTGCGCCTTGGGGGGTAGCTGCGGGTAGCAAGCTGAGTAAAGCTGAAGAAGGAGGAGATTTTTTTTTTCTATGCTCCTAATTGCTCCAACAATCGAAAATGCCTGGACTAAAATGTTATAGAATACTGAAAGTACTGACCGCAATAAGTTGGAAAAGCAAAGGAGACATATTATTTTGTTGTTGTTCATGAGTTGTTTTTAGATCCATCCATGCTAATATCAGGAATTTCTGGCACAAACGTGTAACGCCACCCCTTCTGTAATAGTCTTTGTACCAGTATGATATCACGCCCAAAGCAGTTTTGATTTTTTTTTTTTAAACAAAAGTATTGCCAGTAAATAATTTTTTGATATTTTTTGGTTGAAATTACATTATTAACAATTGCATAGCTTTCTTTGAAACTGGTCATTTTCCAAATTGTTAAAAACAAAAAAAAGTGAAAGCGTCTTTAACCCTTGAAACTTATTTCACAATATTATTTCATATTCAAATATAAAATAATAAAAAAGATTATTTTAATGGGCAAAACAATGCATCATATTTTTTCTAGTCTAATGATCCATATACCACCGAGGACTAATGAATGATTGTGAATAATGATACAAGCCTTTAATTTTTCTACAAGTCAAAAAAGTGCTTTAACAATTCTACCCTGACTACTTACGAATAAACTTTTCATTTCACACTTCCAAATTAGGGCACTGACATTCCTTTCTGGAGCTGTCAACACTGTGGTCAAAGGTGACTCCAAACCCTAATGGGACCTCACCCGTCTGCCTGTCTCCCTTTGTCTATCCTTGTCCTCTCTGGGTGTCACCTGTGCCCGACCTCAGCTCACCTATGGGACCTCCCCTCCTGGGTCAGTCATAATTAGAGGAGTGGGCTTTTTGATTGCAATTGATGGGTGGGGGGGTGGACTTTTCTTTTTTCTCTCTTTTCCTGCCGGCTCCTCCTTCTGAACGCAGACTTTCACACACGAGCATGCGAGCGGGCGGATGTTTCGCTTTGAACTGAGCGCTGCGCCGTGTTCAAAGTGGAAGGCAAAAAGTACGGGGGTGGTGAGGGATGGAGAGAAGGACACTTGAAGGTGAATTTGATTTCCACAACTTAACCTAGCGTGCATGCAACCTGCACAGCGCGAGCAAGTGAGATCCCCCAAAGAGCCGTAAATGCACATGGATACTGCAGCTAATATGGTTTGTTTTTTTGCTAAGGTGCCTTACATATTTATGAATTTCACTTTTTTAAATGTATGTTTACTCAGTATGCATATGAGAGTGTAGGAGCAGGATGACTCATGCGAACCAGATTCCATATTTAGAGAAATCACAATGCGTTTGGAAAACCCTGAGTGTTTGCATGTGTTATAGCGCTATGCCAATTAAAGCAATCAAGTCAAGAGCGAGCCACCCACTGCGCTGCATACTGATGAGGCTGGCAGAGCTGAGCGCCAAACCCGGACTTGCTAGCTTGACCCGAGTCCACTCCTACAACCAAAACGCGGTAAACACTTCACCACTCCAATGCAGCGCCCTGCACATGCGAGATGCAAATACACTGTTGACAAAATGATGAATATTACCTTGCGCAAAAAAAGGAATGAGGCGAAACAACTAAAAAGTCAATGGCTCATTAGAAAGATAAAAACCTCGCAGGGCTCGAGGGTTAGAGAAAGCGGCTAAATCAAGAAATAAAAAATAAAAAAGAATAAAGAGGAAAAGACTTGAAAGACGACAAATCATAACAGCTGTAACTGGATTCTGAGGCCCGGCAACAGGGAACCTTTTTGATATCCTCCATCTTTTTAGCCTTCTCTCTCTCTCTCCATGTGCCCAATGCAATAGTAATATTTGCAACCGACCAATAATAAGTCGTTATATGGTGGTAATATGACTGCTAATGGATGCAGCGACCTGAGAAGAAGCATGCCATTAGTCCAAATGCAATGCAAAAGCTATCACAAAGCACTTTTAGAATTATCTCAAGATAGCCTATACTCTGTGTGCCAAACAACAAAAGGGAATTATAATGGCACAAAAATGCTGAGATTGGACCAACAGTGTGTTTTAAATTGATAGGAGTTGTATAAAATTAACCTAATTGTAATGGCCCACTAACAAAAGGACCATTAATTGAGGCCAAAAGCAGTTTATTTCCAAAGCTAGTGGGTTACTTAATTCAAATTTCTTTTGTATTTTTCACAGGGAATTATGGTTCTTACTGCCTTTATACATAATTTAACGATCAAAACAATTAAAACATGCCAAGCCCATGGAGGAAACATAATTAAAACATAATAAGAAACAATTATACCAGCTGAACCTAGCTTAGCACACACAGAAACATTGTAAAGTATTAGAGCTCATAAAGAATCCATTAGATTGGCGGAATTTTCAGGGAGCAGAAGGGATATTGTTGCTTAATTTTCTAGTACGGCATGTTTGTTTGGAGATGGGACTTTTATTGCGACGCAAAAGCCACACAAACACTTCGGAAAATAAAGATCCAGCATCCATCTCGGAGGTCAGCTGCACATGACTTATAACACTTTCCCAGAGAAACAGACAGGGAGCGCTTGCTTAATGATCGGGCCAAGTCTGACAGATGGCCAGCCACTTCCAAAAGAGCAGTGCGTGGCCGCAGGAAAAATGGGCCATTAGTGACCCTGGCATGGCGTGGCTGTGTGCATGTATGCATGAATGCCACTGCTACTAAAGCTAATGCTAAACTGCAGCTTTCAATCAATGCAAGTCACTGCCAAATGTTTGTAATAATGGATTGACAGCTGAATAGCAGGAGAACAAGCTTTAAGAGAAAGCTTTTTCCAAGTCACACAGAGCCATTCTATCATACCACCTCTTTAACAAGCCATTACATTAAGTATACTGTGTAGAAATTATGCTTAAGATTATGTACAAGAACAGAATGATGGACCATTTCAGCAATGAACAAAGTCAGTCGAATTGGAAGTGGGAACAAACCACTTTTTACAATGTGTTTTGATGGGTTTGGATGACCAGGAAATTAACCCCAAAAGCGTGCAAGAAAGCTGATCTACAGATGTGACGGACCAAACATACATACAGAACCAGTTTTAGGTCATAGTAGGTTTGGGTTTAATAGCGTTTAACAAGAGTTTTCTAGAGTGGCATTTTTTCATAACATTCTTTAAGCAAACTCACTAAAATCAATAATCAAATAATCGTTGTATAAAGAAATGTAAACTAAAAAATCTATTTGAATAAATGCAATTGGAAAAGTAAATTCAAAGCATGGGCGAGTGCTTTGGGTAATATTATGAAAGGCTTATCACACAATAATAACCCGAGCCCGACTTGTTCCTCTGTCAGTAATGAAGCAGCCATTTCCCCACAAACCCATCCTCATGTACACATCCTTCCCACACTGTAAAACAAATAGTCTTTGAGCATGCTGCTGGGACATTGCAACATAATTAGCCACACTGCTGATCTGGTCTTTACATAAGAGACAGCTCAATTACACACAAAAACATGGCGAGGCGTAGAATGGACCTACATATGCACAAACAAATACAACTGGCACATGCACACTCCTGGCTGCTGTCCAGGCTAGTCATGCTGTTGTGTCTATAAAGCCTTGAGCGGCAAATCGACAAGTGTAATACCCATAGAAGGCGAGGGAGAGCACACTGCGCCCTGACACACATATCCTGTTTCTGTATGGGGCCAAATATAAATCAAATATATGGTCGTAGAGCAAGATAACATAAGCTTTATGTACATTGGCTCTGCTCAAAAGCACTTTTACATGAGAACTCTGTTGACCAGAATTGGAACTGGACTGTGTCAAGCAGTCAGCAGAGGTCGGTAATAGCAGCACAAGGCCATGGCGCAAAATGAAAGTGCACTATATTGGAGTGGAGATTGAGGTCAAAGCTATATAGTGTGCGAGGCCAAGGAGAGGAGAAGCGATATTAGGATAGGGCCAAAAATCACCACTTTCCTCCCCCCGTTTGCTTCCCCTCATTCCCGGCTTGTCTTTCACCTCTCCTCCCTCAAACACAGCCGGCGTCCTCCCTCCACTCTCCCATCCCCGATTCAGCCCCGGAAACCAAGGAGAAGCGATTTGCAGCCGAGATCCGTCGCTAATTCTCACTCAGTGTTCATGAAAAATGTATAGCAGGCAGCAGGCAGACAGTGGGGAGATGCAGATTGGCCCTGAGCGCGAGCCTGGCTGTGCATTAATGGAACACTATTCTCACCAGCTCATCCATGTCTTTCTTATATTCTGGCTATATGTCTACGCATCTATAGACTTCTCTTTGAATGTGCCTTTGCAGAGTTGATTAAGAAAAAAAAAAACTCAAAAACATGAATATTCCAGGACTCTGCGGAATATTAACAGCACAAACGTGGCTATATGCAATCTGAGCATCTTTTTATGCATGTGCCTGGAAGCGCAGTGTGTATCCAACTAAACCTTCTCCGAGATAATAAGGGGTAGAAAACTTTATCTTAATCTTTAAAAAGGCACAACGTGAAGTTTGGAAGGCGGAAAATGGGTCGAATGAGTGTAGGAGCGCACTGTGGTGAGTGATTTCAAAGAGATAATGGCGCGTGTGTGTTTAAATAAGCACAGGTATAATACGAGACGAGATTAATACAACAAAGTGTAATGCCATCAGAACAAGTCGCAGTGTGGAGCATGCATAATAAACCTCCTGAGGAGTTAGCGCATGCATACACACTTGATGTCGCCATAGCAACGCTGGCCCCAAACCGGGAGTATGAAGATGTAATTTCAGCCTCCCAGCAGCCAGAGGGAGCCATGGTGATGACAGACTGCCGACTTCCCATCTCCCCTGGAAAGAGGTGCTCCGAGCCTGCTTCACGCACCAAAATAAACCCAAAGGTTAAGAGTGGATGTGTGTACGCAGCAGGGAGGACAGCTGAGACACAAGGGCACAGGCAGTCAGGAAGAATGTAGTGAAGTGAAGTAAAAGGATGTATTTCTTTGGCTTGTTTGGCTTTTAGACACATACATGTTTTAGTTGTACTGTTACTGTATCATTTTATCTTCCCAGAACAGCATTGTTAAGGCTATTCTATTATCTGGAATACATGGGTTTGAATTGTTTTGTCTGGTATCATTTTAAGAAGGCGTCTGTGTCTAAAATATGTGTAATGCCAGAACTAGTCGTAAAGTGGAGCACGCACAATAAATCTCCTAATTTTAAGAGTCCATTAAACCAAATAAACACCGTTTCATTACTGTACTATGTCGACTGCAACTGTATATCAATGACTTTCACGAATTAGTCTTATCATATTACTAAACCAATTCAGATACCATGAGGGTAATATAGAAAATAATTCAGCTTCATAAATAATATATGTATACATTTTCATAGGTAATGTTTCATACAATCACAAGGTGAGATCAAAATCATTTAAACAAATGGTCAAAAAATCTCACATTTGTTTTGTTCCCTATTGATAATTTCTGAAGTGAGTTTCTAGGTGTAGGTTTGGATATGCAGTCCTAGGTGGCCGGTGAATATTGCATAAACACAATATAGCTAGTTTGACCATGAACAGGCCAAACAAGAGTCTTGTGTGTGGAGATCCTCCCTGAAAGTGCAAGGGGACCTCCTGTGTCCATCTAAGGGTCCGCTGTGTCTCTGTTGTTCCTTATCTTTGTCTCTGCTCTGAAACCGAGGCTGGTGGAGCGGCGCCAGTTGAAACGCACCAGTGTTTTCCTAACCAAGTTCATTCCTCTCCATTTCCCAACACTCCCAAATCACAGGCCTGTCACACGGTGGGGGTAGGTGCATCTCTGCCTGGGCCGTGCTGGGCTGTAGGCGTGCTCCTGTCTCCTGTCAAGGGGCTGAGGGTACAGGCATGGCCTCACTGTTACTCCTGCCACCGCTGTTCAGCCCCGCGCCACTCGCTGCATCGGCTGGCACGGCTCCCAGTAGGTGGAACAGTGTGTCGCCTTCACATTTTGCAGTAACATACCACTAAATGCCTCTGGGCTGAAATACATTATTGATCCCCATGGGGCTAGACTCGCTGGAGAGTTTGGGCACAGCATGGCGACACTGACTCAGCTGCTGGCATTCACTGGTCTATTAAAGGACGCCAGCAGAAAAGTAGGGTGGTGTTGCCGCTTGAAGAGCCATTCGTCTAACTACAGAAAAAAAAAAAGTTTCATTACATTAAAAAAAAAAAAATTATATTCTTTCCTGTTTAAAGCTGGTGTACCTACATTTTACAATTTATAAATGATACATGTAGTTTGTATCTCTTTTTAACATTTCATCTAAAAAAGCTGATTTGTAACAGAGGCGAAAGAATATGCACAGGAAAACTAGTAATAAAACCAATTGTTTTGAGAGCAAAGAGTTACTTGAATGGATTTTCAGTCACTTTAGTTTAGTTAGGATTTTTCTATTGACTCATTACTTAGTGTTGTTTAAGCCCAGCCATCTTATAAACATTCTGCAGGAGTAATCTTACGACACATCACAGGTCTTGTCTGTATGACTGTATTCAACTTCCATTAAACTCATTCATATCAGCCATGGGAAAAAAAATCATTCAAAAAACACAACACAGGGTGAACAACTGGGTAAGCTCAAATTGAAACATGCATTCACAGCTTAGAAGGATCAAATAAAAAGTCTGTGTACATGAAACTGTGTGTGCGCACTAAATGATTCATGAGAAGCAAACGAAAACAGGCGCGAGTACAAGCGGAAAAATAGCCCGCCTGAATTTTAGATGAAGCCAGGTCCTCTAAGCGTCTGTGTCATGATACAGGCTGCAGAGTGGTGAATCAGAGGTGAACGGAGGAGGGATACAGCAGGCGTGAGCGTGGCTGGATGTGTGCGCCTCTTGTGGGGAGGCTGCTGGACGCTGTTGCTGGGAGTGTGATGGTAGCTCCACATTAGCAGTCCTATTCTCAGAGGTGCTGGTTCATAGCGGTGTCAGAGAGCTGCAGTGGCCTTCAGCGCTGCCAGTCTAAGAATAGGCAGAGGCCCGGGGAACATGTCGTTTCCCTTAAGCACACTCCCCTTTTCTCTGCATACTTCAGAGAAAACATCTGAAGTATCGTTTTCCAATTTATAGTTAAAGTGACAGGAGGGGTTATGGAGGAAACTATGGACTGACGCTGTGGATAATGCTTTTTGTCAGTACATACTGTGTTCAAATATATCTGCTGTATTTTTAAAGCACATGAATTTAAAAGCAGTAGATACATTTTCCTTTCCATATGGGATTAGCCTGTTTCTTATGCCAGATTCCTCTCTTCCTCGTCCCTGGTGTTTCTGTGCTGTCTCTCTCCTCCCCCTGCACTCTAATGTGAGGCTGAAGCTAGCTCTGCTGGATGACATTACGGTGCGCTGCCTGCTGGCCTGTCTGCCTGCCTGGGGACTCTAAAATAAAACACAGCAGTGGGAGAGCCACAGTGAGAGCACATGCTATAGGCTGACTGACATGCTCTGATAAAGCACACACGTGCGCTGCCTGTATCTGTGCGCTGAGCAGGGATGTGGTGGGGACAGAGGGGAAGGCCAGCTTCTCCAGCTGTGTCCTGCCAATCATCCATGACCCAGCACTCGGAACAGAACAGGAGGCCAAGGTGGACAGGCCTGAGAAGAGACAGCACACTCACGTAGTGCTCATGAGTTTGTGTTTGGGTTTCAATGAAAAACATTCAGGGAGATAAATGATGCTTATAAACGAACAACACATTTGTGTGAGTGTTTAAGAGAGGAGTCACATCCGTCACCCAGAACAAGTGACAAAAAGATAACAATGTCTCACTTGACTGCTCCTCACCCTCACTCCTTTCTCTCTCTCTCTTTCTGCTCACCTCAGAGCCCCCTCCTGATCTTTACACATGACTGCCCATCCTCTCCCATGTCCCAGAGGATGGGAGCTTGTGCGGCAGCTTGGCAGGCTGTCAGGGGAGCGTGGAGAGCAGGGAACATGTAGTGACTGGAACGGGGGCTGGAGGAGGGTGAAGGTGCCAAAGGGAGGGCAGTGGTTCCCACCTTACTGTGGCAGTGGAGCACAGGCTTGATGGAAAGTGCACAAAGGCGACAAAGGCAGGAGAAAAACTCTTGTTTTTTCATGTTTGTAACTAAAAGCCTTTGTGAACCAAACACACTGTGAACCAATCATTAACAACAAATGTTTGTTACTGTTTATAGGGTCCATAACAGAGGACTCATGTGAGAAAAGAGGCAGTAAACAAGAGAGACAGCAAACAGAAAATGTGCGTACTGTGTGCCGGTGTAGGCGAGCATCCATGTAGTGTAGTCACTACACAAGGATCATTAGTGGTACCAAACCCCCTTTCAAACCTATTATATATCTGTGTTTGTGTTAATGATATTGTTATGTATGCAGGTTTAAACAATAATCTATCTATCATTACCCTGACTTTCTTTGTGAATGTTGTTATTATTTGGAACAGTTGGAACAGAATGGAGATGAACTACTACACATGTTGTAGTACTAGTTAATCTCCATCCTATTTCATTTAATGTGTCAACTAATGCAGTGACATTAACTATTGGGAGTCAGGATATCTCATCAACAACATCATCTCAATATTCTCAATAAAAACAACATCAAGAATAATATCTGAACTCATTATCAATCAAAATATAATTGTTTTAAATTCTCCCCACAGTGTAAAAAAGTAAATTAACAAAAATCACCACTGATGCAAACTCGGCAAGCACTTGTAGAGTGTGGACCTCTGCCAAGAAGCACAACTCTATTCCTTTAAAGAAAACTTCTAAATGTTACCAAATGTTATTGCTTGTCCCAATTATTCAAAAATAACGTCTGAATAACGTTGTTAACTGACTAACAAAAAGACACAAACCCCAATGTGGAGGGAATGACCTCTAAAATTGTTCATATCCGCTAGTAAATATTTTAAAGTGTGGACTGAACTGAAGTAAGCCTGTTGTGTAGCAGCCCCTGTGCATTATGTTTCTAGTCCCTAAAGCACTTTCTCCCTTTGGTGCGGCTTCAAAACTACCGCCACATCATCACACATCAGCCCTGTCCCAAAACAACAACATGACACGGCCGACCTGTGCTCCCCCCCTCCCCCTGACAGTAAAAGAAAAGAGAGAGGGGAGAGAAAAAAATGACAGCAGCTTCAGATCTGACATCAAACGCCGGCATGAGAGTGAGAAAGCGAACATCTCTGCAATGACAGGCTGTTGGAAAAAAATCCCGGCAATTCCTCTTCTATCCTCTTTCTATCTACTGTATCCATCGCTTTCTCTGTGTCTCGCCCATCAAAAAATGTGCCGGCGATTAGGATCTAGGCAAGCCGTGGGTCGCTTTTAGATGGGATGTAAAGAACACATGGAGGACCCAGGGGTAAGAGAGAGAGGAGAGTAGTCCTGGTTCAAATGCAAAGGTCTTAGTGCTTTAGATTCACACACTCATAGATCAAGGCTGCCCTTCAATGTGTTAATAGGAGCAGGGGGCATAGAGGGGTTGATGATGCTGATTTAGAGAAATAATGCAAAAAATGAAAAGAACAGGACACAGAAAAAACACTTTTGAATGCTATAAAAAAGACACATTAAAACTATTTGATACTGGAGGAATTCAAATGAATAGACAATATATATCTGTAAATTACTTTAAATGTAGTTCCTTCAACTGTTAATCTGATCATGATTGGTCAGTTAAATAAAAATAGTATAATTGAAATTAGATCTAATTGACAATTAGGGAACAATTATACTTTGTTTGTTAGGTTTGGTTCACAGTGATTTGATAAATTCAATAATTTCTCTTGCTTGCCATCACTTTTTTTCTTTTTTATATAATTGCTAACTTGTAAACCAACTGCAAAGTTACTAAGTTGAAAGAAGAAAAAAGTATAGCACCTTCTACTTATTTAGCCAATTAGATTTCATACATTTAATTTAGTTTTCACTTCGTTAGCACTCTTGAGGCCTTTCCAAAGTATCTCGCGAATTAAACGGCGTGCACCTCGAGTTGTGCCAATATTTGCGACAATTTTCAAATGTGTATTTATTCTATTCTCGCAAAGTGCTGAGGAGCGGCAAAGGAACATACTGACAGAAAGTGAAAATGAGTTTAAGCCAGCACAACAGAAGAAAAGAAAAATGGCACAGCCTACATGTTGTCCTTATGGATGATTACTCCTCCGTTCCAACCTGCTCGCTGAATGTGCGCTGGTCCGAATGCCAGGAGGCTGAGTGGGTTAGTGTGACTGTGCTCCAGTGCGAAGGTCTCGTGCTTGTGCATATGTTTTTCATGGTCACGTGGGTGTATGTGAAACAGCATGTTTAGACTAAGCTTACAAAGTTATTTTGATTTTGTTTGGATCGATAAGTGCCATTTGACGAGCGCTGGTCTGAAATAATATAGCAAAATAAAAGTGATCATCATGGAAGGAGGCGGTAACTTCCTGTTAGCTGTTTCTGGAGGTAATTATTTCTTTGTAATCTTGTATTCTCTGTCCGTAGAGACAAATAGGCGATTCCAGTTAAGTTAAGTTAGTGGTCAGATCTGTGGAGGGAGTATTCTGCTCACATTGAGAATGAATATCTAGGGTTTTAATTATAATAAGTGCAGTTTTCAGCCAAAAAATAATTCCATTCTCTCAGGCAACCAAAATCGATACAACCATACCAGAAAGCCCTGTTCTTGCTGCAGTTCACTAAATTAAAATGCCAAAACATATTTCAGAAAAAAATAACAATGATGACTTTGATAATAATAATAATAATCAATAACAAAGCATCAAACATACATTTTTGGACACTCAAAAATACACAAAAGAGCAGACAAAAATTACAAAATGTGTGGAAAAGCAAACTAAAATAGGTGAAACTTCAATGTATGTTTATGTCTGCTTGTGTAAAATGTATGCAAAATCTTCTATTCTATTTCTGTATAAATGTAAACGCTAATAGATAAATGTTTCCTGAAATAAATAAACAAGATTACACAGATAGCTTGCAAGTATGAGGTCAAACAGCTTGTCTTGCTGGCTTCTCGTGTGGAGACCTGAGGAATAACATTGGACTCTCTCACTCACTGGCAGGCTGGATGGGCGGTCTGGAGGTACACCGTCCTCGCTGTTGGCCTTCGCAGAATTGGTTGTGGCTGGACCCCTGGAGTTAAAGCTTTCCTGCTGGGTCTCCTGGAGTGCAGGAACAAAAGAGACAAATGGGAGAAAATCAGTCAAACGCATAAGCTCTAAATCAAATACAAAACACATTTGGAACTCGCATAAGAAACCTTCTATTAGGGCTGAATCGTGCAGTCTTGTTGTTGACATGGCAAGATCAAAGTCGCAAACCAGGGGGAGCAAATACACAAACACACTCCAGCACAGGAGAAAGAAAAACGAACAAAATGAACTGTTAGAGTAGCTTTAACCGTCAATTCAGCTGTGCCAAATCTGGGCCTATAACCGCCCACTAATCCGGCATACATACAGTAGCACACACCGCCAATGGAACGCACACGCCTGGTCTATTGTTCAAATCTAAGTCATTTTCTTCCCCCTCTGTAATCACGCGCCTATCTAGTGTAAACCAATTTTCCTTCCATTGTCGGAGGTGTTGCCCTCTCCCACACTCCCTTCCATATCTCTCTGCCTTTGCCTTTCTCTTTTCATTCACCGCCGAGGTCGTTTCTCCATCATGTTAAGCATCTGCTGCACAATGGCAACTTGTTAAAGAGCCCTGAGTGGAGGGATTAGTGATAACTGGGGTCGCACACACACAAACACATACACAAACATAAACACACACACACACACACACACACACACATGCAGGCACACACACTCCTGGCAGTTTCTTCAAATCCACTTTCTCTTCCCATGTTTGAGGTCTTATCGGTGCAGTAGGTGGGCGATGTTGCTGCCAATAAGACTATATTGCACTTTGTTGCAGATTATTCCATTCAGAAACTCTTATTATAACAGGATTAAACTCACCTCATAGACAAGCTGTCAAAAAGTCATTTGCTTGTTAGTGATTCAGAAGCTAATGCGATGAGGCCACTTGTGTTCAAATTATGAATTATCGATTTATTCCACTAATCTTGATGTAAAAAAAAAAAAAAAAATATGATTACATTTGTATGATTGGAGAAATTATATGACGGAGAAATAACTCCAAATACTGGACATACAATGTGTAATTTACATTAGCAGGAACTAGATTTGCATGGCTAACCATTGCCTGAATAAAATGAATGGGTAATATCAGCTTCATCTGTTCATATACTCAATTAATTTAACGTAGCCGCATATAGAATTAGCTCTCCCAGTTAACAGTCAGAGATAGAGGTCAAGCCATAAAGATTAAACCGACATTTAGATTCTCATTTTCCTGCTTCCATAAATGGTAACATTCTTGCTGCAATGAACGGCAACACAAATTAGACCAAGATAATTGCTGTAAGTATTCTGGTGTATATTTATCCAAGTTTACTTTGTTTTACCAATAAACCTCATACAAATTCATAGTTGTACAATAAATAATGTATGTTTCAGAGAGGATGGTTTTGAATACAATGCGCATGGGGACTAAAACATGTTAAATCCTAATCAGAAACTTTCCTGGTTGTGTTCAATCGCCGAGTTGAACCAATAAATTATAAAAGCTAGGATATATATAGGAAACATTATTTTTCTCAGTAAGAAAACTGTGTCCTCTGCATTTGACCGATCCTGTAATGACACAAGGGAAGCCTGTCAGGGGCAGTGGTCACCGGGGGACCCCTCTCCAGATGCTGGTACTTGCTCAGGACCGGAGCTGGAGGATGTTACCTTCGGGGCATGTTTTGGGTGGTGAGGTTAAACCCACCCACACATGGGAAAAACAAACCCATGACCTTCTTGCTGTGACGCATGAGTGCTGCCCACTTGATTTGTTTCTCAATAACAATTAACCGGCTCAAATGATAGAAATGAGTGCCTATTCTGCCAAATAAAAGATCACGAATATTGAATGATAAATTAATTGAATTGGATACAGCTAAAACAGCCTTACACAAAATATTATCATTTTTGTTCCAAATTTTGGTATTTATTTCTGTAATTCAACTTAAAATGTGAAACCCATACATGATAAAGACCTATAAAATGACATATGCCAAGCCTTTGTTGGTTATAATGTTGATGATTATGGCTTCAGTTCATTTTCAAAATATTGTACTTCTCCGAGATCCGCTTCTTCTGCGTTCTTACAAGCCATGAGCTGGTCATCAACATTATAACAATGAGTCTGTCATATATTAGTTTCACAGTTGAATTACTGAAGTAAATGGACTTTTGAACAATATTCTAATTTTCCAAGTTTCACCTGTATCTAAAATGGTAATAATAATAAATGATATAATCGTAATATCTCAATCTTCTAAATAAAGGAGCATGTCATAGTTTGATATCACATTCACAACTTCAACAATATTGGGCTCCCATGGTAAATAGAAGAAGTGTTGGATGTGTGCAGTCAGTGGAAGGTGCACATTGAACAGAGCTGTGTAGTAGAGTGGCTGCTGACCCAAGTCCAATATTTACTCAGGCGTGAGTGTACGTGTGTGTGTGCACGTTTGTGTGTACTCCAGGGGATTTCTCTTTTAAGTGGGTCAAAGTGAGCAGGGTTACCTCGTGCCACTGTTTACACACATATTCTTACATCATCCATGAGTAATAAGTACATGGGGGCACCAGGGGCGGAGCTTACCAAGAGACTGACGGGCCAAAACAAACAAGGTGAAAACTGCAATGGCCTAAGCAATTACGATGAAAAACATAGAAGAGAAAAGACATCATAGGAGAGAAAGAGTGCTGCGAGTGCATCCTTTCATTTGAGTTCTTTCCAGTCCATTGTCTCAAAATCCCATTTCCCAGCTAATTTAGAAGCTTCTAAAACACACTCCACTCCATACCTTAAGCCTTAGGCCACGGCTAATCCCGTCTCCACACACTCACACATACGCACATGCACGCCTAGACACGCTCATTCATCCTGCTTGCGTTTTCAAAAGACTCCATCTTGGCATAGTAGAAATGAAGGATATTGAAGGAAAGCGTTTGAAGTGCATGGGGGAACGCAGGGAATCAAACTGTGAGTTAAATGCTATTAGACAGCTGTGTGGAGAGGCAGTGTAATATTAGATGTGATTGAATAGATGACTGCTGAATGCAATGTAATATATAGAGCCGCAGAGGCTTTCTACAGACCTAAATCAATATAGCAGAGCAGCGTTAATCCCAGTCACTCAGGAGCGGCTCACAGAGTTGGGAAAGTAAAAGATGACTTTGTTGCACATGATGTCAGTACATGCTTTACAAGACGGTTTAGAAGTAATTTGTCTGTGTGATGTTTGTACCCGAAATTGGCGTTTTCTGGTGAGAAGTTTTCCATTCTAAAATTGGGCTTGCCATTTAAGAAGGAAAGAGGGAAATAAGTCCATATTTGTGTCCTGTGTGTAAAGCCGCTTATTTAAAGTCCACAAAGTATATACACATAATTGCAAGGAATCTACTTATTACACCATGCTTTTCTACCCAATAACCTGTATTGTTAAAACAAGGTCAGAGAGTCAGTTGTCAGATTTAAAACAGCTGCACTACAAAATCTTCGCTGGGACCTGCTTTGGTCTATGTACTAGAGCTGGGAGCAGGGTGAAGAGTCGGCCTGCCTTTACTTGAATTGGTTTGATTGCTTGTCGGGACAAATAAGCAGTGAAACTGGTATGACAGCACGCAGGCACGTCTGATACCTTCCCCATGACACTAAACAAAAGCACAAGCCGTAGAAATCACAGCCATTAACTAAAGCTGATTTCACCTGACATGCGTCTTCAATCCTTTTTTATAAATAGCAAAGACAAGATATGGATTACTGCAAATTGAACTTTGGCAGGAGTTTCATCTGACATTTTTTAGTGATGGATTAGACATTCTGCCTAACAGTCTCTCTCAGCCTGTCAGTCTCTCAAACAGCCAGCCGCACTACATTGTACAGTATCTTACTACATTATTGTTGGTCAATGTGAACTTAGATGGCCGTATATATATTCTTATTGTTGTAACTAAATCAACTATTATCAAATCAGCTGTTACCAATGTAAATTCAGTTTACGAGTAAAAAGCCAACTAAATCTTTAGAAAGGGAAGTCAAGAAAGCACAGAAGTAACCAGGCTCTACTGACGTCAGAAAGTTATCAAAATTGCTAAAAAAGTTTGCTACTACATCACCACAGAGTTGGTTTATCAATATTAGCAGCCTGTGCATAAATCAGCCCCACTTCTCCCTGAGCTGATCCCAGCACCTTCACCTCTACCCTCCTGTCTCCTGCCGCTTTATTCATGACTTACAAATGAATTAGTCATCCCCCACTTTTTCCCCTGGACCTTGGCAGATGCATATCTCCACAAATCTGATGTTAATGCCATTAATATTCATTAAAAATTAAGCTTAATTGTGCGCCTTTAGGAGGGAGGCCGCTCAGTTCCCTCACTCCCTCCCACACAGACTCTAATCACGCACATTATAAAGCACAGCACATTTGGATGTGACCCTGTAATACTTGAGGGGCAGGTTCACTGATGCTTGAGCAGCTATACATTCTACAAGACCTTAGTATTTGGGACAAAGGTTTGTGATTGGGCATTGTGGGTAATGAAAGCATACACTGTACGTATGGAGTATACGTTTTTCTTTTCCTACATTTCCTGGATTCATCTGAGTACTGAACGTGTTTATGTGTGCACATTTAAGTGTGAGCCGGGTCCAAATGACTCTTTAACATCCATTTTCCTGCTCATTTGCCTGGGCTGTGAATCTGTGGCCCTCAAAGAGAGAGAGGAGCGAGACATGGCCCTCTGCATCAGAGGAAGACGATACAGACAACGCGGGCGATGAAGACAGGGCACATCCATATTCAGAACGGCACTTTCACACATGCGTCAGTTACGAATCGCACCAATCAGGCTGACGGGGCCATAATTGAATCCACAATCAGCCACTGTAGCACTGCGGAGTGATGCGATCGTGACACACCAACATTTGGTGTGATGTTCATGTTTTTCTGACACTTGCCTTTTTGATCCATTACTCAACGTCTGAAAATCGCTGTGGTTAGCGTATGATTACTTCTGATATATCTCCCATACATTAAAGGGCAGGCAATACTTTTATGTAAATGCCATCATGTACACCACCAACACAGACTTTTAGATACGAAACACTTATTATCACCAGGGAAAAGGTGAACATTAGAATGGAAATTGCTGCTGTTTGTCAAAGTGTATGTTTCCATAAAGTCACAAACTCGTAAAGGAAGACATGTTATGCAACATCAACTTTTAACCGTGGCAGACCAGGGTGGTGGTCCCTCTCTACAAGAAGGGGGACCGGAGGGTGTGTTCCAATTATCGTGGGATCACACTACTCAGCCTCCCTGGCAAGGTCTACTCCAAGGTACTGGAGAGGAGGCTACGGCCGATGGTCGAATCTCGGATTCAGGAGGAGCAGTGTGGTTTTCGTCCCGGTCGCGGAACACTGGACCAGCTCTATACTCTCCATCGGATACTCGAGGGTTCATGGGAGTTCGCCCAACCTGTCCACATGTGCTTTGTGGATTTGGAGAAGGCGGTCGACCGTGTTCCCCGGGGTGTTCTTTGGGGGGTTCTCCGGGAGTACGGGGTCCGGGGTCCTCTGCTGAGGGCCGTTCAGTCCCTGTATGACCGGAGCCAGAGCTGTGTTCGCATTGCCGGCAATAAGTCAGACCTGTTCCCGGTGCATGTTGGCCTCCGCCAGGGCTACCCTTTGTCACCGGTTCTGTTCACTGTATTCATGGACAGAATTTCTAGGCGCAGCCAGGGGCCGGAGGGGGTCCGGTTCGGGGACCACAGGATTTCATCTCTGCTGTTTGCGGACGATGTTGTCCTGTTGGCTCCAACAAACCAGGACCTACAACATGCTCTGTGACGGTTTGCAGCCGAGTGTGAAGCGGCTGGGATGAGAATCAGCACCTCCAAATCTGAGGCCATGGTGCTCGACCGGAAAAGGGTGCCTTGCCCTCTCCGGGTGGGTGGAGAGGTCCTTCCTCAAGTGGAGGAGTTCAAGTATCTCGGAGTCTTGTTTACGAGTGAGGGAAGGATGGAGCGTGAGATTGACAGGCGGATCGGTGCAGCGTGCGCAGTGATGCGGTCGCTGTATCGGACCGTTGTGGTAAAAAGGGAGCTGAGCCGAAAGGCAAAGCTCTCGATTTACCGGTCAATCTTCGTTCCCTCCCTCACCTATGGTCATGAGCTTTGGGTAGTGACCGAAAGAACGAGACCGCGGATACAAGCGGTCAAAATGAGCTTCCTCCGCAGAGTGGCTGGGCGCTCCCTTAGAGATAGGGTGAGGAGCTCGGTCACACGGGAGGAGCTCGGAGTAGAGCCGCTGCTACTCCACGTCGAGAGGAACCAGTTGAGGTGGCTCGGGCATCTGTTCCGGATGCCTCCTGGACGCCTCCCTGGGGAGGTGTTCCGGGCACGTCCCACTGGGAAGAGGCCCCGGGGAAGACCTAGGACACGCTGGAGGGACTATGTCTCTCAGCTGGCCTGGGAACGCCTTGGGGTCCCCCCGGACGAGCTGGAGAAAGTGTGTGTGGATAGGGAAGTCTGGGCGTCTCTGCTTAGACTGCTGCCCCTGCGACCCGGCAACGGATGAAGCGGAGGAAAACGGACGGACGGACTTTTAACCGTGATACAACATCAAATCCATCAACACAAATATCAGGAACTTCTAGCACAAACATTAAAGATCTGAGTCATTTGATGGTACAATGCAATTTCACCACAATGACATCCCACCTAAAACCAAAATATTGTACATAAATTAGTTTTGGCAATTTCACATTTTATTTGTAGCAGCTGGTGATTTTCAAATTTGAAAAAAGATTTTAAAAAATCTATTTTGATAGCCTAGGGATAAGGAAGTCTAATAGCCTTGTCTACCCTTGATACAATTTCCCCATTATTTTTTTTAAATGAAAAGACATCTTGTTTGGATTCCTCCTGTGGACTCACCACCTGCAGAGGATCAGTGAGCGGCTGGTGCTAAGTGAATTGGGTGCAGCTCTGACTGCCACCCCCCCGACCCAGAAATGGATTAAGTGGAAGATGGATGGATGGATGGATGGATCTTGTTTGGATGTCTTGGAATAGACAATAATAATGCGCAACATTTCCTCTTTAATAGCTCCATTTGTAGCGGGCATGTTCTAGTGCTATGTGATTCTATCTCACAATCCCTCTGACCTTTCGCACAAAGACACTACAAGAGGACCAGCGCTCAACACGGGGCACACGCATTTCGATATCCTTCATTATACTCAGCAAGTCAGTTCCAACCATATGAAACTAGGGCCACAGAGGGCCGTCCCTTTGAGATGATGTCAGATGCAGCAGAAAGTGTTAGCCGCCGGTGCCTTTGCCAGAACGTTTCATTCTCATTCCCCTACACAGGCTAATCAAATAAAAGCCTGTCTTTGTAGCATCTTTAGCTTCACACACTGTTTGGAAGTTTGCCTCGACACCCCCATCCGCCCATTCACTTCAATGACTTTGGCTTCCAGTTAAAGAGGACATCCACACTAACTGGTACACACCCACATGACTTTCGCTAAACACGCAGGAACAATAGCAATGTGTTGGCAAGCTTGACTTTGACTGTGACATTTTTTTCTGTTTTCTCTTTCTGTGTCTGAGTCGGTATCCAGGAACAAATGTAGCGGCATTTCCTAACAAATGGCAGCTAAATGAGGCCCCCAGGGTGCTGTGCCGCTAACTACCGGGCCCCCTTTTTTCTGAGCCATTATGATTGTCCTAACCGTTCCAAAAACACCTCTCCTGTTCGCGTTCATTTGCATTTGAATTGTCGCTCGGCTGTACAAAAACAAACATAAATCAAAAAAGAGGAAAAAAGAAGGGAAAAAAGTAGAGGATTCTGGTTGAGCAATTAGCAAGTGTCAGTCAAAAACACACACTAAATTAAAAACATTGTCTCAAGCACACTCGCACTGCTTGCTGACATATACTTTCTACACCCCCCTCCCCTGAATTTTATCATTTACTTTTTTAGCCAGGAAACTCATCAAACTTAAGTGCTCGTCAAGCGGCGGGCAAATCGGAGCGCAGCAGGCCCGGGGTTGCCGTGGCGATACGCGGGGACATTTAGAGGACTCCGATAAACTCATGCCATTTAAAAGGTTATGACAATTAACGCCGCCTCGCTGCAAATTACCACTGGCAGACCTTTACCCGCGGACGTCCCTCTCGCCTCTTATCGCCCTGCACCCAGCCGCACCCCTCCCGCCCCAGCTCCCCGTCTTCCCTGATCTGCCACCATATGCCTTCCGTTTCCCTCTTCCCCCCCTTACAGCTAGCTTTTATTATCCCCTTAATTAACACACACTTCTTCGCTTAATATTCAAATGGCGACCAATTAATGGCATTGAACTTTGGGGTGCTTTAGCTTCTCTCTGTTGTCCACTCTCTACAGCACCCGTGACTCCTGGACTTGTGCTCTTCTCTGTGCACCCTTTCGCGACCCTGAAGGTGAGCACCCATTTCCGTTGGAGAGTGTGTTCGTAAGGATTGGGTGGTGGTGGTGGTGGTGGGGGTGATAATTGAAGCAACAGAGCAGAGTATACAGTGGATGGGGTAATAAAGCCAAGGGTGTAGACCGCTGGAAAGGCCTTTTAATTAACCCGGTGTGATTAAATGAGGAGGTGGCTGGGGTGAGGGAGGGTAGAGGGAGGGTAGAGGGAGATAGGTTGCGCTGCTGCAGCCGATTGTGGGGGGCAGTGGGGGTGACAGACAGGAAATGCGAAATGGTCCACAACGCTTGGGTCCAGGTGAGGCATATGCGCACTCCCTATTGTCTTGTTTTAAAGCAATCCATAGGCCTATAAAACCAATAAAAAGTTAGTCAAAGTCACAAAAGCGCAGTCAAATGTAATAGTGTCCCCATTTTGATTCAAGATCAGGGAACATAGGTTATAAAATATATGATATTCAATCAAATCTCAAAAGTCTTCTCGTAAAACAAACAACCTTACTAGATCCCAGAGTGCTGCTTATAATGAGCAGTAAATTGATAATTGCACATAACTACAGGAATAGACTAACAGCGATGTATAAAATGAATATGAAATCAAGTTTTTATCTTTGGGAATTGGGAAGATACAGTGAAACCAACTTTGAAAACTTTCTTTCATAAGACATTGACATAGTACAATAGACAGAGTTAATAGTAGTTTGAATAATCATAAAGTCCTTGAATAACATAATAACATTATGAAGTAGCAACGCACTGATAGAGAATATATTCATAGCTTTTGACCAGGTTTGAAATGATTTACCCACTCAAAGTTGAAGAATTATTGCGGCATTGAGTAAGTTTTCCTGACAGACACACATACACTCAAACAAGCACACAGTACTATACTCTAAATGTTTCATATCATAATTTTCTAAATGGTGATAGATATTTGATTATGATCACTCTTCACACTATGGAGTGGGCACTCCAATAACTTCGAACTTCACAATAGCATGGAAACCATGGCAACATTTTTGCATGGATTTGGGGACCAATCCCAGAAAGGGGAGGGACTTCCTTTCTTGTTTTTAACTTGGACAAACAACAGATGTTCGATACCATTGTGTAAACACAAACACTTCTTTTCTTCTGATCAAATTATTTCTGGTAGAATTTATACAATTGCCTTCAAGCTATGTGCAGACTTATGCATGGGCATCGGACTCAAACTCTTTGAACCGGGTTTGGAAAAACATTTAGAAAGGATTCTCTGATTGGGTGGGGCTCGGGCAGTAGTGACGCACCCCGCACACCTTGGCATTTACCTCAATTTTATTTTTTATTTTTTTGTGAGCGCTAAGCGTTCATTCTGTTGACGTGTTGAATGATACAGATGCTTACGTGGGATTTCAAAATGTGTTTGCGTATCATTAGTATGTGAGAGATTATTTAAACTGTGTCTGGCTCGGGTAAAAGTGTGGACACATGTAGGCATTCATGATGCCCAAAACAGGGCAATGTACAATCGTGAAACACATCTCTCCAACAAGAAAATGAATGCATGGATCCCAGACTGAATATTTACTTGTAATATTTAGTCTGGTGTTCGCCAGGCTCGATTGATAAACCATTCTGCCGCGCTTTTAATATACAAATCAAAGCATTACAATATATTCCAATGCATTCAGTCAGTTTGTGTAGAATGAATGTGACCTTTCTGGCATAAACTCTAGCTGAGCTCTGATCGTTTTGAATTGTGATAATATTATGTACTGTGCATCCCAAGGGGCTACTTCTGAAGAGGAAGAGGAAACAGTTAAGGCCAATAGAGGAAGTATGTGGGATCAGATTGTTGTGGAAAAGCCAAGGGGTTCAAAATACGGGAAGGGTGGGGGGAGGGACATGTCTTTTAAAGTCACTCAAATCCACACAGACACATTTTGACTATATCCAGTTACATGTAATGACTCCCGAAACATAAATTCAACACATTACTCTGGAGTGTAACATTAAACAGGAACTGGTTGGAATAACAGATTAAAGGCTGTTTTCACAACATTATGAGTTTACACTTGGCACACGTCCAGAACAGCTTTAGAGTTGCTATTCCTCCCCTCGGTCTCCTCTGTCACACTCCGCTGTATACTGCCCAATAAAACAAACATGCCATAAAAGTAATCTCCAAATTCTTAAAATTACAGCACTCTCATTTTGCTTTTTATGAGGTACAATGTATTAGATGGTAAGAGGATCTCACTTTCTCGTTATGAAGATTTAGACACTACGCTGACCTGCGCTATAACAATCATATTTGTCTCCACTATAATCAAGTCTGTACTTTGTTAAATAGTGAAGTGAAGTTCTTGTAAATGAAATTGTGCAGCTGTGCAGGGACAACAGCGACCTTCAAACAGACCTCGTCTATATGTAGGCGTATTTTTTATTTTAAGTATTGCTTTTCTGACACTCCTGTCTTTTTTCACACAAACATAGACAAAACAATTTCTGAAAACTGGATTCAAAGTGGAAACAGTTAGGATGTCAGTTTATTGTGAAAATATATTTTGCATAATGACACCATAGTTAGAGTAAAATGTGTCTATTCCCCTCACACAACGTAGACTTAAAGCAGGAGAACGTTCAAATCCACAAAAGATCACTATGTAATAAAAAACCATCTTGTTCTGAAATTGTTTGGTTCAACCACTAGTTTTCACATACATATGTTTTGGGCACTGACATATCATCAGAATTTTTCAGACAGAAAAGTAAAAAATAGGACCATCTTCACAGCCCAAATAGTCAAACAGTGGATCAAAGGGTTCTTTCTGTCCAAAAATACATATTTTTTTCAATTGAGGTGAAGACAGCATGTTGTGGTGTGATTTGTTCACAACATTGTACTTACAAAACTCTTTCTGTTAGACTAAAAAAATAGTAATATTTATATAAAACAAACGTTAGGTACCCTAGCTTTCAGTTTATGCCTGAGCCTGAATTCTTTCAATTCTCTCTGTCATAAAGGCTTAAGGTGTGTAAGTTCTATTCATCTAACGCAGATCTGTCCGGGCAAGTCTTCCTAATAAGGCATTTATGTTTGGGTCAAACCAGGAGCCACAAATGGGCACACGGTGGCTGAGTGGATAGCACTCTCTCCTCTCAGGAAGAAGGTCCTGGGTTTGAATCCCGGGCCTTTCTGAGTGGCAGTTTGCATGTTCTCCCTGTGTCTGCGTAGGTTTCCTCCGGGTGCTCCGGTTTCCCCTACCACTAAAAACATGCACAATAGTTATGAATGTAAATGAGAGTGAATGGATGGTGTTGATTGGGGGCTGATGCGCCAGTGTGTTCAGTGACTCGCTTCCGTCATCACCGTGTGTGGATTGGAACAATGTCTGACTCTGAACATTGTAAAGTTCTTTGGGTGACCTTGGTCTGTAAAATTCGCTATATAAGTAAACATTACTTACTTACTTACTTACAAATGGCTCAGTAAATTTTATATTAGGCCTGTATACTACAGTTATACTCCAAGCTACAGATAATGAAAAAATATATTTTTAAAGTCATACTGCATCTATACTTCACATTCTTTTTTATCTTGCTTTCCAATGAGTTTTTGAAAAAGTCTTTTAGCCTAGTCCACTCGGTGCAATCAGATGAGGTCACAGCAGTGCAATAGACTCAAAAGGCAGCGGTGTTTTCCCTCGATTTGTTACAAAACCAGCTAATAGCGGTCGGGTGCAGAGCAAATTCTGTGTCAAAGGCAGCTGGAATGGCTCCATCAACTGGAGGATGTCCTCTGGCTGGGGTTAATGGGAGTGGAGTGGAGGCAAAAAGAAACAAGCAGAAAGGCGGAAGAACAAAATAAAAAACTTTTCAGCTTAGATTTCTCAGAGTAATGCAGGGTCAGAGAAAATGGGTCAATAGCACAATGACATCCTAATCTGCAATATACCATTTCTGTTGCCACTGAGGCGTGTGCATGTACGTGCGTGTGTATGTGTGTGTGAGAGGGGCTAACATCATGTCTCATTTCAGCAGAGAATCACACAAAGGTTACGCCTCAACCTTTTCTCAGCGCACAATTGCAGCAGCACTTTCAGCTGATTAGAGTATACACACACACACCGATGAAACTCTATTACTATTTCCAATCTTGGTCAAATTCAACATCCAAAAATGTCAAGCTCAAATGTTTTTGAAAAAAGTCATAAGGAGTGAAAATCTCCTTTTCCCCTTTGTCTGAGAGGGTACTTCCCATCGACCTGAAAGATTAACAGCCGGCCATTCCTTCAACCAGGTATTCCAATCTTAGGAGCATTGAAGGATTCAAAATTACAATATGTGCAGGCAAACAGCAGATCACAGCGACCTCATTAAAACAAATCCCAGGTTCTATTACATTCATTACCAATCACAGTCTAAATTAATCTATTAGCTTCTACACTGTTGTTTTCCTTTCCAATTCTTATGACTGTATCAATTATTAAAATGTCTTTTCCCTTGCGGTGGGTTGTACGGCACATGTGAACAAACGTATGTAAGCAGTAAAATAGACTCATATTCGATGTGGATCTCGCTAGTGAGGAGACAGAGGAGGTATGCGCTGGCTGCCTGCTGAGCCTGGTGCTGGGCATAAAGTAACACATGGGAAGACGTTTTTGATTAGAAGTAAAGACAGCAGGACTGAGGCGCTGATGCATTGACCAGAGAAGGTGTTGTGGCTTTTATGCAACGTTAACAAGGCTGGATGTTCTCATTTGCAGCAACTGAAAAGAAAACAGACCCTGGGACCTAAGCACATGCGCAAGAATTCAATTTAAGAGAATGTTTAAGGGAAGTTGAAAACACATTTAAATATGTTTTTTTTCCCTACTTAGACTCTTACTAACAAGCCTGGGTAATTTATTGTATGCGTCTATTTGACAACAATCTATATTCTTGTTGTGGGAAGGCAGCCAGTAAAAAGTACAAGACAAATGTTTATGTAAATATGAACATGATTGTATAAACTCTTTTTAAATCATGCAGAATTTCTCCTGAAAATAATACTATAAAACATAAAGCAGCAACATCATCTTATTTAGTTTAGACTCTCAATGTATTTGTTGCATTTTTCCACAATAACCATAAAAAGAATCAAGCACACAAATACGTATCTTATCATCTTCTGCATGTACAGTACATTATAAATATATTATTGTGAAAAACAACCACAGTAAGGACCAATTGTTAACGTTAAACTGACACATTAACCCAAATAGCAAGGAGCCTGCTGAGAAAAGGTCAGATGGGGTCAATTGCAGCAATATCATCAGCAGTGATGACTACAGACCATTACAAAGCCACAAAATGTCAGACCATGAATCCGCGACTCTCCTCACAGCGAATAACTTTACTCTGTAGTGAAGGAACACTTTAGTTAAGATGTGAGTGCTTTAAAAATGGTAGACAATAGGTATGGCAGCTGAAACCTTCACTCAGTGTTTCAAATTACTATGCAAGCACTAACGATTTCCTATTCTGACACCAGCCTTTGTTTCGAAATGGCTGGCTTTTTGCTTGCATATTTGTCTCGAGTTGCTCCATATTCAGAGCTGTCTAAAGAAAGCTGTAGTTACATCTTGGTAAATCACAGTTCAAGTAGCACACACATTTCATGTGTCAAAAAACATTGATTTGTCCTCCTTCTTTTAGACTTGCGAACTCTAGCGCTCTCATTTGCTCTGCTGACTGCAGGAGAGAAAATGTTTTAACTAAGTTTCTGGAAGTGCTGAGATCAACATTTTTTTTTTTTTTTTTTTTAAGATTTCACTTTAATGTACTATACTGTATCAATATCAATACTAGAGATGTAGATAATTGAAATGTTGTATTGAAATACCTGAAACAATATATATTCTTAATTTTAAGTGATCTTGCTATATGTTCCAAAAGGCCTCATTTATGTGACATCACATCATTTCAAAGAGCCTCTATTTTACACTTGTAGTGGTGGTCAGCTAAAAAAACTTCACGGGTAACTATGTTGTCTAAAGTCAGATCGTTGTTTCGAAATGCTTTGTAATTCCTGGGTCCATCCATATTAAGCAAAAACTATCACAAAGTTGTGCATGTTTTTTTGTCAGCACATATCAAATATGGTTTAATTATTTTCAAATACAATTGTCTATAAGTGTTAACAATATAACAATTTATGATCTAGGAAAACATTCACAGATTTTCTTTCCTGAAATAGAATTCTACAACAACAATTTGGCCTGTTCACCTATGACTGATACAAAAGCAGGTTATGCTTCAGCTTGTTCCTGTTGGACTGACCCATAACGGCTGAATAGTGTCATCGTAATACTCAATATTGCCCACCGGCACTTATTGGCTATTGTTATTATGATTCACATTATTTCATTATTGCTTTTGACTGGTTCGTTCTCTCCATGGCTGTGAACTTTCTCTCCCTCTCCTTTTTCCCCTGGATGATCCTCTGCTTGAATCCATGCTGGAGCTGCTATCCAGAGCCGCTCCACACGGGCTGCACAGCGGATGGGAAACACATGCACAGCCTTCAGTCAACTCCAAAACAACTGGCTGAACTTAACTCCTCGGAACATGAGGGAGGGGGGGGGGGGGGGGTCTTCTCGAACACCATGCAGGGACTTGGCAGGATGAGGCCTCGATCCATATCAGGCTCTTTTGTGCTGCAGACGTGGTTTGCTTTGGCAGTCGCTCTGTTTGTGTGCATGGGAAAAAATATACAATGTGTTTGTGCACTTTGGCTATGTCCAATATGTGAACTGCATTTAGATGTCTATTTTCTGCTACGGAATAGATAGAAAGAGATAGAGATGAACCTAAAATACCTCTCATGAATTATGCATGGGGATAGCACATGTTTACACTCAAACACACACCCCCACTGCATGCATTTATCCTTTAAGATGCTTGCTACAATCCCCCGCACCAGCGATATAATGAAATACAGGCCGTGGAAAAGAATTGGCTGAAATCCCTTCGCTGCTGATGTTTCAAATAATATTCTTGATGTTGTTTCTGATAAGTGACATCTGTGCGACCTTGAACAAAGGCAATATGTGTTTATGCCTGTGTGCGCTCTAAAACCAGCCCGGGAGAGTGGGTGCTTTGGTCGGCTTTGTGTGTGCGTACCTGTTGTTGTTGTTGTTGTGGTCTTGTCTGCATATAGGGGCCCTGGGTAGGTCCAGGAGGAGTCTGTTGTGGAGGGCTGAAGTATGGGGGTGTTCCTGGTTGACCGGTTGGCTGGGGGGGTGCGGGTGGTGGTGGTGGTGGTGCTTGTTGCTGCGGCTGCTGCTGGCCATAGCCTCCCATTCCTTGCTGACCATATGGGGGCACCTGCTGAAGCAATCGAAGGTGTATTATTAGTATTTGTAATTTTGCAAAGTTGGCACCTTTATTTTCATGAAACAATGAGGCAATGAGGACTTATCCAAGCCTCTGTTGCTATGATCAGCCATCACCATCAAACACATGAAAAATAGAAGAAGTGATGAATACACATATCAAGGCATGCAGCGAACATTACTTCCGCGCTCCTTTTAAGCAAAATGGGTACAGCGTCTTGCCCAAGGACACAACGACAGCAGACATCAGTGGGAGTCGGTGGAGAAAGGCTCGTGGTGGGCTCAAACCCACAACCTTCAGTTTAAAAGGCCAATGCTTTGCCAACTGACCCCCTGTTGGGCAAATATCCCTCAAACAAAAGTTAAACCAGCATCTGCTCAACCAAATTCAATAACTAAAACCATTTATGAAAACATTGATTCATTTTGTATCTGATTGAAAATAAAAATGGTATCTAAAAATGTATCACTATATTATTCTTAGCACACCCATACGTTACTGTGATGGAATTCCTGCAGTCAAACAACATGTACTGTACCACCTTCAGTCAAAACTTAGATTTTCTTCTATTCTCAAGCCAAACCAAATTATATGCAGGCAGTTATCCCAAGAAGAACTTAGTGTCCCCTGTTCTGCGTCCGCCGCAACATCACCATCCCGTCTCAGTGAGCTCACCGAACAGATGGGATGAGGTGCGTTTGATATTACATCGAGCCTGTCCTTTATGTAACCTGAATGAGGAGGGGATTCATTCTAAAGCACAATCTATATTTGAAATAATCAGTGATGCAGAGTATATAACTGTTATGAGAAACACTAAGTGGATGTTTCATACTGGCAGCGATACAAATGTAGTCTTAATCTTGGCCCTGTCGTTTGTTATGAGTACAGACAGCGCCAGGTGCTCTCTCTCTCCTCCAAGGATTTCCTATGACGTTTTCTCGTTCATTCATGCGCACACTAAAGTCAAGCACGGACGATTAAAGGCCATTTACAGCCAAAGATGTAGCAATACGACAAGACTTTTCATGTCAGATTGCGCCCATCATTCCGACAAACTGTTTTTAATTCCTCGTTTGTGCAGGCAGCAATAGAGCAGCCGCAAACGTATTATTAAAGGCAATGTACTGGATGTAATTTCCGCAGGCAAATAAAAAGTCTACCCAAAAACTTTGAACAGCCGCAAATTTTTTTTAAATATATTTTATTTCAGGTTATGCTAAATTAAAAATGATCATCAACTTTGACTGCAGCAATATTAAAACAGCTCCTGGAGAAACCCAATTGAATGTGTAAATAATTGAGAGAGGGAAAAACAATTGCTGAATTAAATACATGTGTAGCAATCAACAAAAGGACTACTGAAGTGAATTCAATCGGGTTATATTTTGTTGCTGGTCTCAGGGAGATGTTTTTCGTCCGTATCATAACTTTGAATTTTGGGTACTAGTTTTTATTGAGTGAACACATAAACTACTCCACAGTGGCCTCGCCAGATCAAAAGCGCATTTCTGAACTGTATTTCCTCTATTACACCACTGAGATAGAAAACCTTCTCAGAATTTCTTGATAACTGTAATGGTGCATATAAAACACAGTGAAATGTGATCTGGCTGCTACGAGGACCTCTTCAGACGAATAAATATCAAATAGTTTTCAAATGTAACTTCCCCTGAGTGGGAGGTAAAAAAAATAAAAAAAACTCTTTCTTGATACCGGCAGAGGCTCTTTGATGCTGTGAATAGAGATGATTGGACAATGCCGAATACTTTTCACTTGAATAGGAAATTGATTAGAAAGGACAGGTTTAGCGCGTGTGTGTGAGAGTGTATCATTAGGCCGCGGAGACAGGCAGACGGGCAGGCTTGGAGATGAGGCTAGCAGGCGCAGAGGTTAATAGCATGGCCCCAGCTCATGCCAACTGCTGCTCTGGATTCATTATGACCTGTCCAATCGGTCACTCACTTTCACAGCACGGATGCGGAAGTATAATATGCAACCAGCATGAGCATGAGTTTAAATTATAAATGTTATGATATATATTCGCAACAACATCTTGTAATGTTTTTTTATGAAGTGAGTGAGCCAGACCAACCGAGATACAACAGTAATCCACACTAAAGAATCAAACTAGATACAAGCAGTAATTTGATGTTTGAACCTGAATATAAATCACTAACGAACAATGTGCTAATTTTAGAGGAAGTAATATTATTTTGGATGTGAATGTGACATTCTGCTGTATAAAAATATAACATTATGATTGAAATGGATGTCTTTTACTTGGTATCCGTTTTCAGGTAGTTTTCGTACCATGAAATAACTGTCAAAAATCTGGGAAAACCTTCAGTTTATCTTTCAAAAAGGAATAATATTTCAATGACTTGTCACACATTTTGTCACATAATGATACACTACAAAATTATGGGACTTAAAGGAGACATACTGTGCCAAATCAAAAACGTGATCTTTTAACCATGGACAGGTTTTGCGTGTGTTCCTGGAGTTGGCTTTATTGTATTGTGTTTTATATCTTTTTTGATTGGTGTTGTTCATTTTGGCAGGAGAAATTATGGTCTTTACCACTGTATGGCTATGTTTGCAGTCGGTAATTTTGAAATTTGTTACTGAGGGAAATAATTTTCTATACTTAACATCTGTTGCCTATTTTCTTACATACACAATTTTTCACATTCTAAAAAATATGATATGGCAAAATAAATAGTCTCAATATCATGTTTAATGGCTAAAGCCATGGCATGATTATTCTTCTTTATAAGAATACAAGTATATTCAATTCATTTTTGTCGATCATCCTCAAATGGAAATATTCTCCTTTGTCGCTCATGCGCGATCCCGACTGTCTCTTCCATTCAAACTAAGTCTAACTCCATCCAGTGATCGGTGATGACAGGCTGCTGTAACATGCTGGGTCTTAACTCAAACGCTCCTGTTCTGGGATTGGTGGGGGATTAGGTCGCCATGGAGATCGAGACCAGACAACCGTGGGTGGGTTGCTTTCTCAAGAAGAAGAAGAAAAAAAACAACAATGACAAGCCGGGAGATAGATATGGGCAAACAGTAGCAGTGGAGACAGAGAGACACAATTGTAAATGAATGGGAATTATAATTATGCCATACTGGTCCTATTTCTGGAGATATAAATAGGCACGTTGTAGGGCTAATGAATAAATAATAACATACTGTTGTTTCTGTTATTTGTAAAGAGCTGTTAAATGTGTAATGCTTGCAAATTACATGTAAAGACACACTGGGGACATGTTTTTCCACAATGCATTGAAAACTCTTTCACTCTGCTAATATATGTTTGGTTAATAATTGCTTTGTACAATATATGGTTACTGACAACACAATTAGGACTAGGAAAACCATAATTATGCCTTGCTGTAAAGAAATACCCTTTTGAGAAAAAAAGATAGTAAGTCATTGTGTGTCTTTACAAAACAAGCCAAATCTTGCTCAGCATATAGTAGTGTGTACTTTTCTATCAACTGATACAATTTAATGCCAGCTACCGAAAAGTAAATGCCAAAAATGTTGCTTGGCACCTGTGGCTTTGTGACTGTGATATCTGTAAAACAACCGCTTTTTCTCTCAACAACAACAGACTTCCCTGCAGCACAGCGGAAAGGAAGATGGACAGAGAGTCTGATGCGTGTGTTTTTTTTTTTGTTTTTTTTACAAGCCAAAAGTTTCTTTGAATGGAAAAATCTTGCTACGAGGGACAATCCATTTTCAGGGCGCCCCGGACGAGACGCTGACAGATATGCAAACAGGTAGACAGGCAATCAGGCAGGGGCGCGGAGAAGCAGACACGAAGACAAACAGAAGAAGCAGAAATACCACAAGTCAGTCAGTCAAATGGGCTCAGAGACAGCAGGCAGGCCCGGGTCTAACAAGTAGCAACCTGTCATTGCGGCTGTGGGAGGGCAAGCCAGTCAGTCAGGGAAGAATCGCACTGAATGAATGCACTGTACCTACTGAGCACACATGAATTCACTCAAAACCCATTCTCCTTTACTGAGAATATGCTGCTGATAAACAGGCTTGCTGTGCTGGTGGCTTCATCCAATAAAACTAACAGTTAGAGTCAAAAATAAGACCATTTTCTGCCATTTCCCTCCTCTCAGGTGTGAGCCAGCAGACAAAATAACAGTGTGATTTATCCAGAGTGTCTTGGCAGGCACGTGGAGTCAAATAAATGTGTGTAATGAAAAGACAACAGATGTGAAGTGCTGTAGGGAGAAATAGCGCAGAATAGACGTCCTATGAAGCAAATAATTTACCATAAACTGCAAAAACAGTGTGAAGAAAACAAAAGCCTCAGTGGCATATTAACACACAAACAGACTCAGAAAGATTGGGAAAACTCAATCAGAAATCTATCAAAACATGAGTGCTCTGAAAAGAGAGACAATTGTCCTCTGTAAATAGACGAATAAATAGAGATCCGAGCCTCCTCCATGCAGCAGACAGCAGTGCGAGTTTATGTGCATGTCCGTGTGCGTTTGTGTGAGTGCGCCTTAAATCAACCGTTTAAAAACCTTCTACGCAACACAGCGCCGCTTGTAATTCAATTGGGCCAATGAGCAGTAGACGGGAATTTTCATAATTCTGTCAAAGAGGCTCTATGGCTGGCTGGCGGCCGGGAGCAGAGGTCATGCTTTTTTGAGTGACAGATGGGCTCAGCCAACCACAGCCCTAAGCAGAGCCACCGCCTCGACTCCTATAGTCACGGAACGCCAGGCAAATACAAATCAGCATTTGCGTTCGATCTGTAAAGAACCAGACTGGCGGTTTTAAATAAAGATACAGAGGAGCGTATAAGTAATGGGGCATCGCGTGACACAAAGAAAGAGAGAAGAAAGAGAGGAAGGCAGCGAGAGAGAAGAGAGAGGAGTGGGAGAGTTGTGTGGATATACAGGCATCAGATAAAGGAGAGGTGTTGGAGACGCAGACAGGAGAAGCACTCGCTCGTGATAAAGGGAGACAGATGGAGACTCTGATGTGGACGCAGGCACATACACTCACACTATATGAAGCTTTAAGGGAAAAAGGAGCTGCTGTAATGGGGATTTAAAGACAACAGTGATGCTCAATGATTATATATCCAGTTAAATGTTTATTCTAACAGATGTGGAAATGTGAAGATTGAATGCGTGTTCATGTAGTCACGTATATGTCAGTACAGTACAGATGAATATGACTACAATCCAGTATGTGTTTGTCCTATTCAAGTATATGCCATGTTAAAGCTGGGGAACCTGAGTCAAACTACAAAAATTTAGCCATGTCCGTAATAACAACCACTTAGTTAAGTATTGGATAAAATATACATTATATTGCACTCTATACAATCAACATTGTACAGTAGATCTTTATTTAAAATACAACAGCTGGTATTATTGCCCATTTTGTCTGCTGACATCTTTCATAAGCTCAGAACTAACTCAAGAAATATAGAGGAAAAATTATGATATAGTAGTAAATGCTCTATTCAAATCCACCCCTGGATACATTTGACTAAAAGCGTAACGTCATTAATTCCTATTCCTAAAAATAATTCAACAATGCATTTCATAATTTCTCTAATGTTTGTGCGCAAGTTGGCTTTTGACCTTTTGTTCCTTTGAAATGGCCTGAAGCAAAGCAATATAACAGCTATGCTCTTCCCATCTTGCATAGCAGTCATTAGAACACAAAAATACAGTACTGTCGGTGGTTTATCACAGCCTCTAGTTGTGGAGAGGCACAAATTGTCTGCATTAAAATAATCGCGTTTGTAAACAAAGAGCAGATGACACTCACTCTCCAGCCGCTCGCACACTAAGCAAACTTAAAGGCAGCTAATCAAAAGAAAATTCAGCAAGGGAGCGCAGCGGGGAGACAGGCAGAGAGAAATGGCACTGCTGACAGATCCGTCAATCAAAAAGATGAAAAATATACAGGTATCAAAATAACTCTGCCACAACGCAAGCAACTCATGTCTTTTTAAAGATGATTTGGAATCGGCTAAAAAAAATGTGCGTGGTTCATTTGGATAAGCTTTTCATTCCAATTTACTTAAGATGTCAGATCTATGAGAAATAAAAATATTGTAAGCACTGTATTTTATGTTTTAGATCCCAGTATCTTTTAAAAGTACACAACATTTTGCTATATTATGCATAGCAGGAGGCTCAAACACACAAGTAAAGTCAGGGTTGAGATATGCAGCAGTAACCACTCTGCCAAAACATTCTCCTCGTCAGCAGGTATGATATCTCCTTCTCTTCTGTGATACTGAGATTAAGACGTTACTAATGCTTTTCCAACTGGGATTCAGTATTTGGCATTTAAAAAAAATGCAGTGTTCTGTTAACAAACAAAAGTATAATTATATAAAAGGTATATAGAACAATTTTGTCAATCTCTGGAATAAATGAATTTCTAGTTCTAGATTTTGCCAAGTTTAATTTTGGTCTTGTCTTTCACTTTTTCTAAGTTTTCTCGAAGTTGCTGCTCAGAGTCACAATGAACTGGCGTTAGCTGCTAACTGGCAACAGACTCTGTGATCAACTGCACATGTGCGGTAACATCTATAATTGGTACAAATGTTTCCTTAGAAATCTTTAAAGCGGGTCACCTAAATTTTTGTTTCATAATAAATACATTTTGAACATATAGATCATAAATTGATCCTTTGCATACTAGTTAGAGTGAACCCTAGCCCTGTGAGTCAATATTTTACACTTTGGGCTGAGGGCTGAGTGAGGGCGTCCTCTCTTTTTTCACTTCCCTACCTGAAAAAGCTGAACTACAGATGTGACAGAGGCCAAAATATATGTGCATATGCAAACTAGTGATAGAGAAGAACTAGCTTGATAACTCGATTTTTTCTGGGGTTTTTAAGTTAATCATAACAATAATGCATTGATTTTTATATAACGCTTTTCTGGACACTCACAAGACTCATTCGAAGTGAAGAGTGGGTGAAGTGTCTTTCCTAAGGACACAACAACAGTCTGGTGTTCACAGAGGTCTCCCATCACAGAACTCACCAGGTCCTTCCCTGCACAGCTTCAGATGTCTGATGGGATCTGGCTTTCACATGCAAGTTTTGTACCCCAGCCCTATACATTACTTCAAACACTTACTATAATTCTTCTTCTTCTTCTTCTTAAAATAAGGCAGACTCATCCAGATATATGTAAATGTAACGTAGATAAAGTCTTCATCTTTGAGACAATAAAAAATAGCACGTGCAGTATATTAAACAGTGAGTCTGGCCTGTGTCTGTGCAGCAGCTTGTATACTCCCTGATTGTGATTTCATCTCTCCTTATTTTTGTATCATATGAAGCTGACATCTAAAGGGGTTATCAGCGCACTCCATCGTCACACATTCTCCTGCTTTGTGCCCCCGATAAGATCACCCACTCACGGGCAGAGCAGCTCCCGGGATGTGTCTGCAGCGCTGCACCGGATGGATCGAGAAGGAGAGTGGTGCTTTAATGAAACGCTGGGAATCAGGAGCAGGGATTAGCATCAACAAGCTCATGATTAAACATAAGGAGGCGAGGAGGAAGAGTAGCGTCATCCTTTCTATCTCTCCTCCCAAGGTGACGGCATGCTCTGTCGCTCCCATACTTTTGATCTCCTCCCCTCCTCGCGCATGGGAAGGCCCTTGACACCAGGAGAATGAGCTGCCCTTGAGAAGAGGGGTGGCTAGGGTGAGGAGTTATGAGGTGCACTAGAATCTACTAGACTTCATTATAGCTCATTATGAGAAAAACAATGTGGGACAGCTGTATCAAAAATGAGATCATTTTGGAATAAGTTATAAGTTAATAAGTTATATATAAAGTTTTTTGGACCTTACATAGACTTAAACATGCTGAGAAGAGGTTTAATAACTCGGATAATTCTATAGTGACTACAGAAAGAAATACAAATGTGTTCATAAAGTAATAATAATCAGCCCACTCAATGTGAGATGTTCTACAAATCCTCCATCTTTGACATTTCAGTATCTAAACAATTATACGCTAATAGATTCATCAGAATAATTGTTCATTGCTGCCCAAGAGTTTTTATAGAATGTTGATATTCTACTCTTCTGGTGAAAAATAACTGAGCAGCAGCAAAAAAATGGGATACTAAAATCAATTCCAAACCTTACTACAAAGGACTTCTTAATTTCTACACAAAACACTAGTCAGCGCCGTGCTCCATGCGACATTTTCCCCATTTCAAAAGCAATTTTTGTTACGTAATAATTTCCTGTTTTGTTGAGGCACTTTGACATCTCTTGTGTATGAATTGTGCTATACAATAAACTTGCCTCTTTAAATTGCTATATAACCACAATCCTAACTTGACTGTGGATAGGTCGTACCATCCACTTCAATTTTGTCTAATGGTAATTTTCTTTTTAGTCAATACTTGTTAAAACGAGTATATGCTGTGATTATATTTGACACGTTTCTAACAATGTGGTTGACGTCCATATTCTCTACTTCTGATTCACATAAATTTACATTTAGATTTAGATTCAAGCGTCAACGTACTTAACTTTGAAAAAATAAAATAAAAAAATTCTAAAAAATCAGAGTAGCTAGTTTCTCGCTATGAACTTTGTTTTGGTTATTACTAGTTTCTTTCATTATCTTGCAATTTTTGCCACGCGGCTTTTTCAGACAAAGAAAAAAGAAGTTGGATCAGTACAATCCAACTCCAGTCTTTCTGCCTATGGCACATGTAGCTCTTAAGCACTGATTACTGATGCAATCCACCTACTGGGGTTTAGATGGAAAGGGTACACCCTGTGTATTCCAAACGACTAGGTATTTTTGCATCACCTTTCATTTAAATTACTACATAATTGTATTTATTATTGTCCGTCCACTTTCTTCCCCTTAATCCATTTCTGGGTCGGTGAGTCCCAATTCACAGAGAACCAGCCCCTCACTGATACTCCTGCAGGTGGTGAGTCCACAGGAGGATGGCTGCTCTGTCAGTGACAACACAGCCTTGATCTTTCAGTGGGGGTTAAGTGTCTTGCCCAAGGACACAACAACAGCAGCATGGTGGCTGAGGTGTAGCACTCTCGCTATTCAGCAAGAAGGTTCTGAGTTCAAATCCCGGTCGGAACAGGGCCTTTTCTGAGAGGATTTTGCATGTTCTCCCCGTGTCTGCGTAGGTTTCCTCCGGGTACTCTGGGTTCCCCTACCACTAAAACATGTACATAGTATATGTACAATAGTTCAGGGTGAATGAGTGTGTGTTTGTGAGTGTGAATGTGGGACAACGGATGCAAATTAGTCCAAGGCTACAATCCGGAGTGATGTGTTCATTAACATGTACTGTCCCAACCAAGTCAACAATAAATGAAAATAAATTCTGCTCTCATAATCTGTAATGAGAGCAGAGAGCAAACTATAAACATAATGATGTTAATAAACAAACTTTTGGTTTGGATTAACTTACACAAGTATAGTTTCTTTTAGATTGTTTTTTTAGTCCAAATATGATTTTCACATGTTGATCTCTTATCTGAGCACACATTTAAATGTAGAGGTAATTTCAACGTAATAGATTATAAACCTGCCAACAAACTCCTTCCTTCCTTTCTATTGGAACTAACCCAATGTATTTCGGTACCAATTTTAATATAAAAAAGTTAAGCCAAATACTTTTACTCCACGATGCAGCACACACATAAACACATACAAGATCAACCCAATGAGCAGGTGAGGCCAATACATTGAACCTTTTCGCTTTTACTACGCAGTCTCATACTACCCCATCCCTGCTCCCACGTAACTCCATATACTACCATTTTTTATTCTGAAATGAAACACAAGCCTGTCTATTCAAACGCCCGGTGACTTATTGACCCGCTGATAACATCAATGCCGCGCTGACGGTGAGTGAAAGCGAGCAGATAGTGTAGCCATTGACTGATAGATGCGCAGCGGACCCTGTTTTTCTCTATTTTCATCTTGGATCCTTTGTGAGAGCAACCAAAGATTGCACCGTGCCCCCTGCCTGTCTGCCTGTATTTTGCCTTTGCCTCTCTGTTTTTCTGCTTGCAACAATTGACGGCGAAGAGGGGGAAGAGTACAAAGCTTTGGGTTTTATTGCTGACTGGCGGAGAGTGTGTTGTTCCGGGCAGAAAGCAATGGAGACGTTTGGAGAGCCAGTGCGAGGGCAGGTTAATGCTCTCTGTAATGTGTGCTAGAACAGCCATTTATTTTGTTGTTTTTTTCTTTTTTTCGTCTGTGAAAAATTCTGGGCTTCGTGCCACCAGTTCCAAATGTTTTCCCCTACTAAACTCTTGACCCCAATCTGAGGCCAAGGACTACAGTAGAAAAAGAAATGAGGAGAATTTGTATGAGACGGAAAAAAGGGCAAACGTGGTTCATTTGGAGGAGGTCAGGAATACAGTAGATGTGACTTAAAAGAGCTAATAAAAACTTGAGAGGCAGCAAGTCAAGCTGTTAAAATGAAAGATGGTCTACAAAAGATTTAAAGATCTAAAATTCTAAAGGTTATTGCTTTTATGATTATTAGTTCAATGTCCAACACAGGATCAATTTGTTCAATGGGGTATTTGGATCATACAATACACATTTTCATTTTAATAACAACTTCATACTGGCTTAAATATAAACTATATTAAGGTTTACTCCCAGCTGGTTTGAGATATTGGTACCAACTCTGGACTTGGATCAGATATTAACTTGATATAGGTTAAGAAGATGTCCTTTCTTCAGGTGACATTAGTGGGTTATGTTACCAAAAGAACATAATCTGTATACTTAGTTTTCTAATCTGTAACTTTTACTAAAAATTGAAACTTGAAAGATTAAAAACGTGTTTTAAATCCCATTTCAGTAGCTTCACTGGCATCAAAAGATGTGAAAACAAAGGCATCGGTCTTGGACAAAAAATCTGGATTGTGCAACTAAATATCAAAGTAATAGACCGTCCTCGGTTGTAAGTATGACCTGTTTTAAACCAGCTCTAAAAGGTATGATTTGTTTATATAAATTCCCAAATGCATGTAATATTTTTGCTTGATGATGCTTTACTTGTTACTATTTATCCATCCATCCATCCATTTTCTTCCCCTTAATCCATTTCTGGGTCAGGAGGGTGACAGTCAGAGCTGCACCCAGTACACAGAGCACCAGCCCCTCACTGATCCTCCTGCAGGTGATGAGTCCACAGGAGCTGTGATCTTTCAGTGGGAGCTTTCGGCAAAGTGGGGTTAAGTCTTGCCCAAGGACACAACTACAGCAGACATCAGTGGGAGTTGTGAAGTAGGTCCCGTGGTGGATTCGAACCTACAACCTTCAGGCCCAAAGGTCAGTGCTCTACCAACTGAGCTACTGTCGCCCCCTGATACTAATTAATAGGTTGGAAATTAAGGAATATTTTGATATATTAGCTTAGCTGGCCAATTTTGCCTCATTATCTAGGTGTTCTCAGAATTACATTTGTCTAAGAAAGAACATTCTAAACTAAATCTCCTGACAACTCATCAATTAGTTGAGATAAATGGAATAACTTGTTAGAGTCCTACTACTTAATACCAACCAATCAACTACTTGATAAGCACAACTCACCCGTAACTGAAACCTGCCTTGTGATAAAAATAAAACAATGAAATCAATCAACCAGATCAGAGAAACAAACCATCATAGTAAACAGTGCAGCGACCTATGAAAGACGCATGCGCTGCTTTGGCCTGTGTCAAATTCTAACTGTCACACTAATTGTCTTTGTTTCATAAGCGTTCAGGAGGTGCACGTATAATAGTAATTATCTGAATATAAACACACCTGCAAATTGAGGTCAACGGTTATGTAGACTCATTACTATAACATTTTGCGTCAGATGTATGCAGAGAAATGCACTCAAAATGTTTTCAAAAGCATGAGGATCAAATCAGTCTATTAGATTTCAATTGTGAACACTCTTTTTCCTCCTTTAAAACTAAGTCAGACAGTGTTGATGCTAGTGCTGTCTTAACTAGCCCAAATGGAGGAAAGAAGAAAAAAAATCCATGTGTAATCTGGATGAAAAGTGAGGAGAATTCTCAGTGAGCCAATTAAAGCAGGCACTAATCCGCCTGTAACTCTGCATCCTCTCTCCCCCCTCTCTCCCCCCTCTCCCCCTGGTTCACTTCACTTTCATCTCTCGCCTCTTTTATCTTATCAATAGGCACGTATAGAGCGCTGCAGACAGTGCCGAGCGGGATGCTTTCAAAAAAAATAAAAAAATAAACACGCACCATTTGGAGACGTTTTACACAACTTGCCGGCATTCATCACCAAATTGTATTAAATTCCGACTTGACTTCACCTGCCTGAGTGGATATGACGGCGCTGGCAGCTCGCACGGCTAATGCAATAGCGAGAAATAAGAAAGACAGCTGGCTTTGTAATTTAACTAATGGTTCACATGAGAAAGTATAATGCCGCTCTTTATGCTTCATCTTCACAGTAAATGGACATTAGGTAGAGTTAGCTGCTGCTCAGAACATGTGCTTAAGTTATATTTACTAATTCTCTGTGAGCAACGATACAATCAGAGGGGTCTTGGACATACAGTACATTGTCTTTCCATACGTGTGATTGGCCGGGAGTCACTCACAGTGGCAGGGTAATAAAAGTTACAAATGAGAGCAGCCTATTAGAGACATTGACGTGCGTAGGCTCGCTGGCTAATTAATTGATCCTGAAACTTCATCTATTCTGCAGCCAGTGAGAAACCTTAATTAATCAGCCTCTATAGCCCTGTCTTTTCTCTCTCCTCTCCGCCCTCTCCTCCCTCTGTCCTAATGTGTTTCAAACTTTGAGGTGAGTGCCCTGGGCCCCTTGGGCAAGGCATGAGAGCAGCTCTGGAGTGTATCTGCATGTAGGAGAGGTGCACTCTGATGTGCTCTCTGAAGGGAGGGGCCTGATGGGGCTGGAGTGGTCCCCCTTTACCCTCCATCTTTCCTGGCAAAGGAAAGGCTGATTTATTTGGGCTTCCCAGTCATCTGTCAGAAGCAGCAGCACTGGCTGCATTAACCCCAGAGACAACCCCAGCAACCGGGGCCCCTAAGTGCTTCCAAGTGGCCCTCACTCTCCCGACAGTGAGAAACACCCTCTGCCCAGGCACAATCGATGTTGTAAATTATCCATCTAACTCCACAAAGTCGATAGCCTGCAAGATGATGTTTGGTCAGACACACATTTTGTACAGCTTTTGCTTTAATAAAAACTAAAAATCTGTGGTTTTTGAACAAACAAAATTGTAAGAACATTGCGGCAAATAAACTGTCTACAACTTATTTCAATGTCTAAAACAAAATCTGTTTTGTGATACTGAAACTTGCCTTCTGTTTGTTTGTTTATCTTTCTATAACAAGACTTCTAGGAGCAGACCTTGTTATGCGAAATCAAGCAGTCTTCAGCACATCTTGTGTGCTACATTTTCACACATCTGTATTCACAGCTTAACAGAATCGAAAGTTGCATCGACAGCAGGTGGAGAACGAACCACAAACTAGTGCAAATTATCGTTCCTTAAAAGACAAAACAACATTAATATTGCTCCCACTAGCACTTACAATACAAAGATGTATCAAGCTTTATCAATACAACCTGACATTGATTGACCTGTACATTTCACCACTGACATTCTCTAAAACCTTACCACTTTCACTACAGACCCGTGAGGCTTGTAGAGGTGATAAACCTGGGTGTTCCTAAAGAGATTTCACTTGACTTTAAATGCTTGGCTTTTTTCATTAAGTTGACCTATAGTTTGTGAGGGAAAAACAAACAGCCAGTGGTAATGGCTTGTGCATGACACGCCGAGACCTTCACACACGTTCCTTCTCTCTTTCCCTCTGTCTTTCATTTTACAAGATATATCTTTTTTTCTTCCTGCACTCACTTTCTCGCTCCATTCCCCTTCTCCCCCCAACTCCCCTTTTTCACATCAAACACTAATGTTTCCTTCAAATTCCTTTTCCTCTCTGTCTGCCAACTTTGACATCACAGGAAATTACGCTCAGAATTGGCAGCCCTGTTTCCCCCTGCTTCAAGTCCATTCATTTTCACATGAGATGTCTCTGTAATGCGTGGTCCCTCTTCCCCGGTCACCCGCATGTCTCTCTGTCCTCCCCAAAGGCTGATTTCTTTGCACATACAGGATAGGTGCCCAGCAGCTTTGAACGACAAGAAACATTGAATCTAAAAACGGCTAAAGCAATTTAATGCTAGATTTTCATGAAACGGCACCTAGGATGAAAATATGAAAAATATGTGACATCGATGTGATAATAATGACTGCGCTTAAGCATGTGTATGAAATGTTGACAGCAGGGAATTATTTATGACAGATGTAAATTTGCCAGAAAAAAAGTCATAAATATATATGAATTTGAAAATCATATCTAAGCTAGTCAAAATACAAGTGGATTTCTAGATCTCAGGATTAAAGCTGCAGCTCCTATTTTAACAGTAGTAAAATGTTATTCTTTGCTCTCAAATCAGTTGTATCACTAGTTTTCACATGAATGTATTTATAAGATCAGGTCTCACAAAAAGAAGAATGAATGAATAAAACCGGACCACTCTTACTCCGCTCTCAGCCCAAAGGGTCAAATAGTGACTCACAGGGTCCTTTCTTGCAAAAATACTAAAGATACAATGCATTTTTACTAAGATGAAAACAGAACTGTCAATTATGTTTTACTGTACTTGTTGTTTTATTTACAAAACAAAACTTGTGAGGTACTCCAGCTTTAAGAAAAAGTATATATGAGAATAATAGTAATAAATCAAATGTGTTAAAGATGTTAGAAGTCTCTGTGTAACGGTCTGTAATGGTCTGTCAACGTATACACTGCATACAACCTGGCTCTTTCCCTGTAAAGCCAAACACAAACATGCATATCCAGGTTGACGTCACGTTGTCTTGGCAACACACCAGCATGTTGGAGTGTGACAAGCTGAGGCCTCAGCCCTGAAGCCTGATGCATCATGGGGGACGTGTGTGCGGGCTTTACATCACCCCAGATCCCCTTCCTGTCACACTCGGCCCAGATAGCACTGAGCCGCAGCTGAGCAGGACCCTTCTGGCGCACGCGAGGTGAGAGGAGATGGAGTCTTGGCGTCTTCGCTCTATTTGTTGCATCATTCAATATGTAATTAATAGTCATTTTAGCCCTTAAACATACAGGGCATTTTGCAAAGCACATCTGGAACCCTCATTTTTTAGGCTGACTGATCAGGCCCCTGACCGCTTTTCTGTAGGTGAGGCTCATTACGCTCATCTGAGAGCACAGAATTAAACCTCCTCCTCCAAACTCATTACTGTGAGCTAGATTCCACTGGCTGCAGATAGGCAATGCACTGGTGCCACTTTTAAAGCCAAAGCCAGATAATTAGAAACTTTAGATGTGCTGTTCCCATGGCTGTAGCCAGAGTGAACAGCTAATTCTATTTGAACTAATTACGTTTCCTAGCGCTATACTGTGATTGCTACCCGGACACTCGGGCTCCCTCATGTATAGACTGAAAGATTTCATCCTGGTACAAGCCTGCACATGTACGATCTAAAAATCTAAACAGGTCGATGTGTCACATAGCAACAAAAGTAAAATGTATTAGATTCAGACTAGATTTTAAATAAAAATCAATAATGTATTAATGTTGTATTCATAGCCATAATAACCTCTGACGGAGGTTAAACCAATCAAACTGGTATGTCTGTCTGTTTGTTTTAGTTGCTTGGTTATCTAAATAACTCAAAAGGTTATGGGAGGTTTTGTATTGCTCTATGAATGCTCTTCTAAATGATTATGGCATTGAATACGTATATCATCATAACCGGAAAATCCAAACAAAAATATGTACTCAAGACACTATAGACTTCAAACACATAATGTGACTTTACACATAAACAAATCCTTCTGAAATCTTCAAAAGCCTCAATAAAAGAGTGACAACACAAGCTCAGAAAACAGCAAAGACTACTGATATAAATCAATTGTTTCACTACACACATCTTTGCATTCCTGTCTTTCTGCCAGATCCTCCGTCAGTGAGTCTCTCTCCTGTGCGAGCTGTCTCAGTCCACCCGACCCGTCTCCCTAAATATAGCAGGCAGCCACAGCAGGGCACATACTCTCTCCTCTCTGTGTAGCTCCACTTTGCTGTCTCACCAAAGACTCGGAGCTCAAAGAACGCCGCTGTCATTCTCTCACGCACACGCACACACGCACACACACATTCACTCCCAAGCACGAGCCGGTTTTGTTCCATCCACTAATACACCACACACCAGCCTACAAACGCATACAAAGGCCGTGATAACATAGGCATTATTAATTCACCGAAATAACTTCTTGCTATCTCTGCCGCTCTAATCACATGCACCCTTCCAGTCCAAATGGGATTTACTTAAGACTCAATAATACAGACAGAACCGCCATTGTCTTCCACACAGAGCTTATTGTGTAGAATAAGAAAGAGAGTGACGTCGGTCGGTTGTGGCGATGCTGTTTATTAGCACAGAGCGTTCCTTTACATTCCAAATACGACAACACACACATGAACCCAGTTTCAACCAAATAACTCAAAGGGAACGTGTGTGTCCCTATCTTAACTCGTTTAGGCTGTCTTTCCATGTTGCTGCAGTTCTGGTTTATGATTGTCTGTAAAAGATGTACTTTAGGTTGTGGCCCAACCTTTGACTAGTAAAACTGGCAACCCAAATGCGATCCATGTGAGGCTTATTTTACTAAACAATATGGCCATTAAGTACATTGTTTTAATAAATCTGCACAAATGTCTTGTGTTTGTGGACATGGATAAAACATGTAGATGTAACTAGGACAGAACTTAACGATTATTTTGATAATTGAGCAGATGTTTAGATTCTGAAAGGTCAGTGAATATGAGATTTTCAAAGCTATCCATCTATCTATCTATCTACAGTATCTATATTAGGGTTGCAGATGGCTAAAGAAATTCCGGGTCTGCTAAAGACATTCCCAGCCATAACTTAGTCAACTACAAAGGGGGCGTGGTAAAAAGTAAAGAGTATTGAAGAACTAGAGAAGGGAGAGGATTTAATTTCAAAGAAAAAACAAAATCTTACACTAATTTGCTTCATTTCTTCTGGTGTTTACAGTTTAGATTACATTAGATACAATAATCAGCTGTTTAATAAAATATCTGCTCCCTAAACCATTGACTGATTCATTGACGAAACAACTAATAATCAGCCCTACTGCACACATACCTGCTGTTGGGGGTACTGCATCCCGCCCATGCCCATCTGCCCGCGTCCCTGCATGCTCATTGGGTAACGATGAGGAGGCGGTGACGTGTACGGCTGGTTGGGAGGGTAAGGCCCGCCCCCTGGCTGCGGTGTAGCAGTGTAAGGGTGGTTGGGCATACTGTACAGCTGGGAACGCTTCATCGCCATAAAGTCCATGGAGGAGACCTGTAACGACAATAAGGGTTTAGAATATATTATCATTCCACAATTAAAAAAAATAATTGATTGATAAGTTGAGTTGTTTTAGTCGACATGAGCATCTGCAGACTAACAATCCTGGAGGGGCGCACACAACAGAACATTTAATATCTATATTTTTTTAATTTTTCACTATATTAGTTATTGGTTTTATCAATCACTTTTTTAAAATGTTTGAATACTTTTTGAGAATTCGCAATTGGTCCAGTAACTTTTCCTATGTCTATCAATGCTTAAAAAATCCGAGCAGAAAAACAAATGCGCAGATCAAAACTCAAGAGAAAATACTTACTGGATAAAAGCACTAAATATTTTATCTATTCAATCCCAAAGGCGCAAACAATTCTTGAAACTGATACTGTATTTGAGCAATGATTAGTATTATGGCTGAGGAGTTGTTTTGATTTTAAACATTATTATTGAATAACTTTGCATAAGTTACGTTTGCTCATACAGCCTATGGTGGTACCCTGATTGAAACCAACTTCTTACACTCACAGTAAAATATGGACCCAGGTGATTGATCGCATAAGTGCAGAGTCAGTAAAAGCCTCCTTGACTTAACATGAACAAGTCGTAAACGTAAACTCCTCACAAATGGAATTAAACACACAGAGACGTTTATTGGCCCACTGTCAGAATCTTCAAACTTCACCTGGATCAAGGCCAAAGTAAAATGATTTAATTAAAACGTAAAGCTTGTAGTATCTTTGTTTTAATGTCTGTGAGGCCTTTAAAAAGCGTTGTTAATGTTGTTTAAAGAGATGAGAAGCAATAGCCATAAAAACCTGTATATGGCCTTGTTCCCACAACTACAACCCAATCATGCCAATAATGATCCACCGATACTAACGGCAAAGCGCCAGTACTACAGATTATTATATGTGACTATATGCGATTACTTCTTCAAATATTCAAGCTGCCATGTGCTTAAGGTCTGCCTGCGAGTGCTAAGGTGCGTGGCAGGGATCCAAGCTCGGTGAATTCATCTGTGGCGAGACATTTAAAGTTGGAAATCCCAGCTGGGAACGCTGAGCGGGCAGTCAAGCAGTCAAAAGTACTTGTTCTGTAAAGCTATACCTTTGGAGCTTATCACGGTTATGAACACGGAAAACAAAGCAGGAACAGGGAGAGCTGTCAAAGGAGATCATTACATGGAGAAGATTACGTTTGGTATTGGCAAAAGAAAGGGTGATGTATTGGAAATTCTTTGTTCTTTCAATTATCACAGAATGTTGACTTATAAAGACTACAATTTCTTTACTGGTTCTAAATTGTACACACAAATACAACCTCACAACCGTTAAATAGAGACTTGCTTACTCACAGAACATCAAAAAACATGCGCATTGGTGTCATTATGTTGCCCATGCCTAGCTAAAGAATCATTTATAATTTTGAAATATTATGGTAACAATAAAAGCAGAGATAAAGATGAAGAAGGGATACTAGCAAAACATTTGAACAAACATTTGTCATAGGCTCACTAATTCTGAGTGAGGTTTGCGAGTGTTTGCATAGGTCTCTTTGGCTCCTCCAGTTTTTCCCACTAAAAGCATGTACAGTTAGGTACAGTAAAATCGTCCAGCTACGATGACCAAGCTGAGCATCAACCTCTGGAGATGGGTCCCCAGACGCTGCACTTCAGCGTCCACTGCTCCTGACAGACGCCAGAGAGACATTTCTGGATCGATCAGACAGTGGACAACTTTCTCTATGTTGTATAATGAAGTAAAACTTACCCTTGACCAAAACACTAGAGCGAACTGATTAATCATGCACGTGTCCTGTGGAGCTAAACAATTAACATTTAACACACTATTGGTCTTTACACATATTTTAGAACCTGAATAGATAAATATACCACTTGATTGTTTGACACTACAATATTTGTGAAACTGTTGTACATCAACTGCACAGAACTAATTCCAGTGCTCATCAATTCTGCTCGACAATTTAACAAATCGTTTGTTTGAAATCATATTTCCGGAATATTGGTTTTTGGCTAAAAACATACTGTATATTTGGTATCAAAAATTGGATAGAATACTTGATTACTAAAATGATCCATATCTGTCCTAGTTCCTAACATGGGGAGAGCAAAATGTTTACAGTACCAGGCCTTCAGCATATTTTAATATATGATTGCAATTATATTAGATTACTTTCCCCTCCTCTGCTACTACTGTTCTTCCCAACTCAATATCACCTCGTCTGGTGTGGAGGAGAGGCTGCTGCAGCAGGGCTAATATTTGGGAGACACACCAGGGGATGCGAGCACTTTATTCAGCAGGTTGTGTGGGCTGCTCTGACTGGGAAGTGCTTTTGTTCATTGATTCATTGAGGTGTGCGCTTGTGCGTGTGAGTGTGTGTGTGTGTGTGTGTGTGTGTGTGTGTGTGTGTGTGTGTGTGTGAGGCCGTTTTTGGATACTTGGTGTGGGGCGGAGGTGGGAGACGAAACGGGAGTTAGTGAGAGATGAGAGCTCTTGGAAGTTATTTGGCAGCCTGCAGTGGGATGAGTGACTTTATCCAGGAAATGTGTGCACGGACATGTTTTGCAAGCTTTGTACAATGTTCATATCTCTGCTGCATTAAAGCGCTCACGACATTACATTGACATAGATCCTTACTTTGGACTCAGAAAATTCCAGAATGAGTGTAGATTGAAATGAGATTTTTTTTCTTTTTTTTGGGCAAATGTATAAGAGAATTGCACATCTGTCTTTTCCAGAAGTAAACAACGGATTGAGTTATAAAAAAACTAATTCACCAACTATCAAAATAATTGTTAAAAACAGCCCTACATGATAAACCACATTTTACAAGACTAACAAATATTAATATATAAATCTGTAATTTGCAAAATGATTGTCTGTCACATGTTACACCTTGCCCTACATACTGTACTGGATATGGTCTTCATCAATACTACAAAGGGCTGTAACTAATATTTAATTAGTAATCTAGTCATAAATGTTTTATTTTAAAAACACATTATGACTATGATTAAGAAATACACATGCAAATACAATACATTTTTGGCATCATTTGTACCGCGACAACTTAAGAGCATAGTTTATATTCTGAGTTAAAAAGTGTCTTTCCAGGAGTGAGTCATGAGCGTCACAAATCACAGCAAAGAGAGCTCCTCCGCACTGTCACTCATATCACATATACGCACTCTTATTGCTGCCGCTGTAAAAGGGCAATGCCTGGAGTTCCTAAAAATCTAGGGCAGTGTGCCACTCATGATAGGGGACTCACTCCCCTCCTCCCCCCGCTCTCCCTCTCCCCCTCTGGTTCAGCAGCTCATCTCCTGAGGTCCTCTGTATGCCAAAACGCTGAGCACAACACAAGTAAATCCCCTGCACGTGGCTGCCAGCTCCACACACTCTTACAATAACAGAAGGGAAAGGGCTGGACTGGAAAAACATGGATATAGAAAACACGTTTAGGGAAAAAGATGACACGATTATGAGATCTCTTACTCCAACTTCAAATTAGACTTTTATTTTTTGATAGATCAGTATTTGATAAATCTTTTTAAAACTATGCATGTGAAACTTAACTGCATTGATATTTTTTCACACATTCAAGTGTACGTACATTCATATCATAGTGGACATATAAACAGAGAGAAACAATAGATACTATTTCCGGTAACAAGCTTGAGCGTATCCAGCAGTCTGTGGCAAAATATACATTCAACCGAATTGGCTGTTTTGCCTAAAGACACAACAGCCTCATGAACTGGATAGTCGAGTTATCAAAGCTCAAATGCTCTGAAGCTTAGATAAGAGAACCTTTATTCACTCACGGGGGAAACTTCAGAACTGCAACACTGCACTGTAGCAAACTGTATGAATATAGAAAAGAGTGAAAAATAATAATGTTTAAAAATATTTCCCTTCCGCAATCATGCAGCCTTTTTGTTAACACTTGCTCAATCTTTTACCCTACACTGTAGCGCCACAAAGAACTTTAGCAACTGGCGTACCAAAACTGTATGGTGTTTTCAAGTGCACATTCTTCACACATGTCCACAAAGGAGCAAAGTCAGTTTCATATTGGCTCTTGTGACAAATTCCATTAAATGAGATTTCAGCCCACTGCTTTCCTTTTACCACTCCACAACAATTCGGGACAAATTGAAACATTCTCCTCTTTCCCCAAAGAGATAAGGCAGTACTTAGGAAAAAAAATAAGAATATGACACGAAGAGAGTGCAGTTGTGCCAAGAGGGACAGCAAATAAAAACTAGTGGGGAAACATATTGTTTTTGTTTTTTTTTCTTCAAATGTATTTTTCGCTTTGTTCATCTGGGCACATCATTGACGGGAGCAGGGGGAGGAGCAGTGGAGACAATAGTGATTCAGCTGCTAAATTTAAAATTCAATTTATGAACTCCTCTGCTTACTCTCGTGAGCTAAAGGGAGAAAAAAACAAAGCCATTAAAACAGTACATGGGTGAAATTACTGTGTGTGCGTGAACACTGCTAAATTGCTTTTTAGAGCTCAATCGAAAGTGTTTTCATGTATCAAAAATTATTGTATTACTCGCTTTAATGTGCTAAGTTGTTCATACGGAGGAGGCAAAATACAGAGCACAAAAGGCTGGGAAATTTGGATACACACTTTGGGATCAGGTAAACATAAAACAAGATTAGAATGTTTTTATTATTCAATTTTCTCGAGAGATATTGGAAAATGTTCAATCACCGTATTTATATTGTGAAATAATACAGTTTCTACCAAATCATCATGTCATTCATCTACAACTATTGACAGTGACCACAATTGCAGTCCTACACTACTGCAGCTAACAAACTTTTTGATGAAGGTGAATGCCAGAAAATTAGAATATTGTTCAAAAATTCTGTATTTAACTTAAACATTTCACTAATGCATGACAGACTTAGTACGCGCAAAGTTACATGTATCAAGCCTTTCTTTGTTATAATATGAATATTTGCCTCGCATTATTTTAAAAGCCTGTAAAATTTGAATATATTTTGAAAATGGACGAGAAGCCTTTCCATAACAAAAAAATACTTTGTTTATGTCACTTTCTATTTAAAGATTCTACAGCCTACATTCCTTTTGCATTTTAAGTTAAATTACAAAAATATATATAACAAGTATCCCAGTTAGGAAAACCCAGTCAGTCCATTAAAAATCATCTTTGAGCTTTTCCCAATATAACTCTTAAGATGTCAGTGCAAGTAAAAGAAATGCTTCTTCTATTAAAGACTAAAAAGCAATTTGGCAACATCTCACATGGTGCAAATTACCACAAGCTTTCCCCTGCAAGGAGACATCAAACTGATTGTGTATGAAAATTTGCCCCTTGATGCCTTTTGCTATTGATTGTCTTTCCTTTTTCTTGGAAGGACTGTTAACTGCGGTATTCTGGCATTCATTTGTGTGTTTGTGAGCAGAAACAAATAAGGAATAATTATTGTCATTGGATCCTCTTTATCCTCAGTGCAGCGGGTTGTCACCGAAGAATCAGCAGCAACCACACACGCCCCGTTCTATTCAAAGTGCAGAGTCCAGCCAAGCCAAAGCCATGGGCAGAAGCCTCGTCTGGTGACAGAAAGGTTATGAGCAGGAGAAAGAGGAAGACTGCAGCAGTGGGCGAGTTCCATATTAATGTGTGCAAATTCCCTCGCTCCTGCTGACTAAGATTAGAAAAATTAATTTCATGGATGCAGAGACAATACTGATGTCATCAAGCGGAGAGCAGAGGAGCAATGTGCTGTTAACTCCTGCCTGACCAACACGAGACACATCAGGCAGCAATGTGACCGTGTGAACAAGCACATGTCTTTTAAATTATTGATCTGTGATTGAAATGACATGAACATCTAATCATCACCCAGGTGTGTCCATAACCCCACATGGATTATGATCACAGTACTATCCAGTTAAAAAAACAGGATAAGAAGTATTTAAATGAGGATGGTATTGTAATCACCAGTGTGTGTGTGTGTGTGTGTGTCCATGTGTGTACAAAGAAGAACTAAAATGATTGAGCTGCAATTTGGTGCATGCTTTAGTTTGTCTTGAAAACTCGCTTAAGGTCAAACAGGAAATGGCACAAGCAGAGCTAAGACCACAAAAATCGAATAAAGATTGCCAAAATTCTGCAACGTTTCAAATATTAGACCTGAATTACATCTATATTGTAATAACTCTCTCAACAGCACGGAAAAATATTTAGGGGAGCTGACATCTCTGTCTGTATTTGCCCATATGACGTTGGTTGAGCCGAGAATAGGGTCAACAAAGGGACCCCCGATAAGAGGCTCCAGTAATGCGCGCTTTCGTGTCGGTGCAATACAAATAATTGGTCCTTGTTTGTTGCCCCGTGCGTTTGACACCAATATTTACACCCCACACACAGATACAACCCCCCGCCCCCTTCCCTTCCCCTGTGCATCAGCAAAAGTTGCGGCGCTCTGGTTTGGTCACGGCTAGCGCAGACACGTCATTAGCTGTGCGGAGGAGAGCGACGCAGGAGGGGCAGGAGGAGGAGAGAGGCTGCTTCATCTGTCTCAAGTGAGATTGGGGTCACGGGGTTGCCCAAGCCCTTTTTCTCCAGTGAGAGTGAGAGATGGAGGAAGTGGCAGGCACAAAAAGATGGGAAAAAACTCAATGACAAAATGAGATGTGGCTGACATGCTGGTGACACGGCATTAGCAGCCAAAACAAATCAAATGCAATTGTCGGCAAAAGTGAGGAGGAGTGCAGACTCGAATTGCAAGTTTTTTTCTTACAGCATTTTCAGATGGCTGGGTATACAGGAAAAGAGACGTTACAGCAGTTTGAAAGAAGCACTTAACGTCATCTGTTCAATCATTGTCATCTCGATAGATACATTTACATATGTACTTCACACACAAGTACAAAATATATCCCCGACTTATAGTGCACTGAACATACTTGAAGATAAAGTATAGAAAATAGGAAGGATTCAGGCACTGAAACAATGAAGAGCAGCTTTTTAATGTTTTCTCTCCAACATGTTCAACAAGTGTTTCAAACTGCTTTCATAACGTGAATATTGTTCCAACAGGCCCACATTAAAACATTTTTCTTTAGAAGTAGCATTATTTTTAGAAAGATATCCACATATTTGCTGGGTGATGTTGAAAAGCTTGGTTCCCAGGCTCCTCCTGTCTTTCACAAGCCTAGCCCTTGGACAGAGCAGGACCGCTGGGCTTGGGGAGGAACCAGAAGAATGTGCTGGGCTCACACTCCCTTAGCCACAGAGTCCCATGAAGAGGCAGTTGCACAACACAAAGACACAACTCAGCGAAGGGGGAGAGCATTATTTCCATGTGGCTGAAACATTAAAATACAAACCCAATTCCTGTTTATTCCCGGAAATCACCACCTAGGAAAAAGAATGACATTGGAGAGGAAATGGGATGATTATGAAAGAAGCCCCATCTCGCCAAGCGTTTTTATGAATTAGCAATGGTTATTCATGATAGTGTGAAAATACATAAGTGAATACTAAGCAACAGAAACGGAGCTAAAGGGTCCTGAGGGGGTTCTCTCTGACATCCATTAGTCTTCCCTGCAAGGCAAAACTTAACGAGCTCTTTGGGCTGGGAGGCCAGCCACTGCACAGGAGAGCTCAGTGAAATCTGAATGCTAATGCAACCTAAAGTCAAAACTCACTATATTGACTCTATCTAATAAAGAGTGAAATTGTGTAAAAAACAGCAGCAGATATGTGACTGTACAAGCAACATTTTTTAAAAAACCCCATAAAACATAAAAAAAAATGTAGGTTTCTATATATTGTACATGATGCAAGGCGCTGATTGTTGTCAGTTTTTTGAGATACAGTTTTTATCTTGATTTTTCTGAGTGACGTTCTGGAAAGGAGTTTTCTCTGCATTCATTGCAGCTCTGGTCTTTGCTCACACTGAACAGCTGTGTTTGTGTCTGTCACGGAGCAGAGATGTGTCTTCAATCACCGGGGAAAAATACAGAGAAAACAATTGTGTCATCAGCCGCAGGACGGCCACGTACCGCCACACGTTCAGTGTGCGTTATCTCTAAAATAAGAAAGAGCACCCTTTCAACATGTCTACATGAGTATAGGAGCAGTCTTGCATCCTTGTGAAGTTTGTTTACATATTACCGCATTCAGAGAAAAAGTGAATTTTAAACCAATCACTAAAAGAATTAATCAAAGTAAACGTAGCTGTACTATAAAAAGCAAGTTGGTCAAACCAAACGTGCCGTTAAAAGGAGCTCAGTGCTAAAAACGAGGATTTGCAATCAGCTTGTTTGTTTTGGAGCACTGCCCAGTCCCCCAGGGTGGAAGCATCCATATTTCTGCTGCAGGTGATCCATCAGGAAGAGGAAAAAGGTATAAAACACAAATAACAAACAGATACCATGACCTTCCTTTCCCGGGCGGATATTACACACTCATTAAAAGTCACCTGAAACAATTTGAGGCAAATTGATTTCATTATTGAACTCGGCACGACATACAAGGACCCCACGTCTGATAGCTCAGCGGGAAATTTACAAAGTTAATTAGAAAAAAATTGATTTTCATATAATTTTTTTCTGCACTGCTCTGCTGTGGCAATGACAGGTAGAGGGGCGTGTAAGTGTGATGGCAGATTATAAAAGAGTAGCTAAAACATTAGAGCTTTATTACTACACACATATAGAGCTCTTTGCTTTATTGAGTACAATAAAAAATGTAGGAATAAATCTAAAAGTTTATGTACAATAATAACCCACCGTATATAAAACGGATTTAGTTGATATTAGCACAAAACATTATTATTACCAGAAGTTGTATGAAATGCGAAGTACATTCAAAAACATTACTTTTGACATTTAAAAGCTAAAACAAAATGATAGACAATAACAAAGATAAAATGATGGATACTCAAGCCCATTTAACCTGTGCACTTCTTCCACTAAAACAAACTGTTCCCTATAGCAGTCTTGACATATTTGCCTTTCATTTTGACCTGTAATGAATGTCTCCTGCCAGTGAAGCCTCCCACAGATATCGCCTCCTTGACCTGGTGCTGTGTCCCCTGTCCGGCCCCCCAGCTCCCCCTCTGGAAGGCCTCCTGACTGTGGAGCTCAGGCCAGGCCTCCATCTCCTGAGTACTGCCTCTGAATCAATCACTGGAGCTGGTGGGGGAGAAGGACCAATCAATGAAAGGCTCTAGGGCCCCACGCACATGTCTGCACTGGACCTCTCACTTCTATTACAGCAGAGCCCCAGGCCACCATTTACACTGCAGTGACCAGGCTGGCCATATGAATTACAAATATGCTGGTTAAAAGCTTGTACAATGTTTAAGCAGGCTATTGTTTTTGTGAGAAAGAATCATATTCCTTCATAATCTACTTGATGTATATCTGTGAGTATCAAACCCGATAAGCACAACTTTGGTCATGCTCCTGAAATGTCCCAAACTAAAAACAAAATGATGCATGTGGACTGCAGGGAAGTCCATATAACTTATCAAAATCAATGTCTTCTGGTATCAGCCAAAGCTTTGGTGTCTGTATAGAGCTATCCGTGCACAGTGCAGTGTGGAGCAGATGTGTCCAGATGTGTAGAGAAGACAGAGGCAGCCTGGACAGCACACACAGTTGGCAGGCCTTCTGACGGCCCTGTGTTTCTTATTGATAGAGGGATCACACAGACAGAGGAGCAGCCCACCACAATATTGTCCTGTGCTGTTATTCTTCCCAGTCGGCTCAGACCAAATGGGAGCTTCAGAGCCAAGTTTACAGCTGTCAGATCTGGGCCAAATCAGAGCTGAACTGAGTTCAAACATTTAGAGCAAGCAGCAGTTCATTTATTGTGCACATGCCTCTAGATTCTGATGCCAGACGCAAAGAACACAAGATCACAAGATCACAGAGGCAGAGATGAGGTTACTTAAACAAGTTATGTGGAGTAATTAAGCAAATAACTTTAGTTATTTAAAACTATATTGTGCATCATCTACAAAAACAATGTTGCTATAGTCCTTCTACAATTAATATAAAAATTATGAATGCTTGGTTGAATTTGTATGTTTCCTCACACAGGGAAATAAGATGTAGTTAATAATTGAAAACACATTATTCTTTATTTGAATTTTCTTTTGGAGTTGCAATACTATAGAAATCTGTGGTCTTTCCTCTGCATTTAGAACAGATTCTTAAATGGCAAAACATGTTACAGTATATCTCTGATCAAATGTTCCTGTTTTAGACAGTGCTATGGCCATAACTCTCCATACTCCTAAAGGCAATGACCTGAGCTGATAATTTGCTTGTACGTTTTTGCCTTTACAAAAAGCATGTGTTGTCTGCTCATTCCCTAATATTGCCTGTTAAATTGTCTCACTGACCCTGATCCCCGTGCCATCTTTCTTCTGTGGCTGCTGCAGAGTTATGGAGCAGGCCAACGTTTATGGGGGGTCAACCCGCTTCTCTGAGCTTTGATCTGCAATGTTCTATAGCCTATAGTTTTGTAGGGGTCATCCCAGAAGAGCTATGCAAGCAGTGGTGTGTGTAAATGAAAGCACATTGAGTCACCGCAGGGGCCTTGGAGGATTTGAAGGGGGATGTGAGGTGCATGCTGGCCCTTATCCATGTGGCTGCCAGGGCTGTAGTCAGCATGAGCAGGTGTGGAAAAAGGTAATATGTATTAATGCATGGGATAAACAAGAAAAACACAAAAACACACAAAAGACTCTGCCCACCGGATTACAAACCATGCAACACTTTTCAATAACCCATAACATGTAATCTAAATGCACTATGGCACAACTACAAACAGAAACTCTAACCATAAGGCAGGGCTTATTAGTAATTCATTCGAAGTGACTTTCAAATCAACAAAGACTGCATCATAACACATATAAACAATTATAAACAGAATAATAACAAAACAAAGAAGGAGTTTACATATTTTTTCCATTTTTCTTATGGTGTAGCATGAAAGAGTGCCCAAACAACGAAAGTGAGAAAAAAAAGTGAAAGCCAAAAATCTATTCAAAAGCATCACAGCTCGCCTATCTGTCATCTCTGTTTCATCCGGTGCCTGCGTCCCCTATACAAATGATTCCTGCCAGCAGCTAAATGTATTCATACCATTCTGTTTACTTTATTATGGCACTTTTATTCTGCTCTTTTCCCCACATTTGTTTACAAGAATAAAAGCATACTCTGACAGAATTATCCCTCTGCACAACAAAAATAAATCACAGCGCTTGCACACACATCATTCACATTCAAAGAGCGCCGCTAAATTATAGATGGCCCCTTTCTCCCCAAATATGCATTTCATTAGCATTTCCTTTGCTTGTTTCATTTTTTTCCATCCGCTGTGCAAAGGACCAAATAATGCATGCACGTCTGTGTGTGTGTCTGTCTCTGTGTGTGTGTGTCTCTGTGTGTGTGTGTGAGTGAGAGAGAGAGAGAGAGAGTGGAGAATGGGAGCATCGCAGCAAAGCAGGACGCGTCCCCTTTCCCAAGCCTAATTTAGGATTCAATTACAATACTCTTTAAAAAGCGTCGACTTCGCAATTAATTATTTTAAGATTAGTCTGACAGTAATGGGCCTCCCACTGACGCCAGCGCAGGACGGCCCCCCTGCACCCCGGGACCAGCCTGTCTCCTGTCTTATATATAGGAAAGAAAAGCATGCTGGTTCATTGTGCTGCTCTACCCTTCACACTCTGCCTGCCTTCTCTCCATCTCGCTCAGGCTTGCTCTCCAGAGAAAACGCCAGATAAATCTTCCTCTGCTCACCTTCACCTCTCTCTCCTCCTCTCTCCTTTCAGCGCACTCACTTTGTTTCTCTTCTTTCTGTTGTTCTTTGTCCCTTCATTATTCTGTCACAAGCTCTTTGGCGGGAAGCAGTGCATTCGCTAGTATACGGTGCGCTGCTTTTTTACGAGCCACCAGGGCCTTCTCCCACGTCCTCTCTCCATGGCGTCCCGGGTAAACGCTGACGGATGAGCTCTGCGAGGGCGTGCACATGAACACACATGCGCTCTGCCGGGTGTAAGAGAAACAGGCTGTCTCTTTCTCCTGCTTTGATTGCCTGGCGTTCCATTCTCCCTCTCTTTGGCTCCTCTGCTGGTACTTCCTCCCACCTATCACCACACTGCGTATAGCCAAACTACTTTCCTCGTTTCGGAAATGAATGTCATCATACATCCCCTTCCTCCCGCCACTTCCCCTGACACCCTCAGGCAAACCTCGGCTCAAGCTTACAATTGTGTTTATTTAAATATTTGATATGTAAGCAGTCATAAAATAAATGTCAGGAGAGGAGGGGTAGAATGGAAAGGAGGCCATTCTGGGTAATGGTTTCTGATGTATACTGAGGCCCCCACATCACCTTCAACAGTGAAAACAACCTGCAAAGATACTAAAGCAACAGGGGAATAGATGAAGCAAGAAAACCGACCACTCTCCCCCTCTCCTTCCCTCTCATACACACTCGTTCAGCCAGTGATATGGAAAATAGGCCCTCCCATGCACAATTGACTTCTAATACATTGTATACTCCTCAAACCATCCATTTACCAGGCATTGCAATTTCAGGGGCCCCAAAAGCAGCACTTTGCCAGCACTTTTCAACACCTTAAAAAAGCGTAGCTTGTTCAAATGCTCTCCCTCTCTCATCCCCTCTCTCTAAAGTGGCAATTCAAATATGCCTGCAAAAGTGACAAAACATCACTGTGCAGCGATGCCTCGCATGTTGGGCAGAGCGCTTGGTGATACCTACTCTTTAGAAGCGGCGCACAACCGCCACATGCCTGCGAAGAATGTTACCCACCTAGTAGTACCCAAAGAATTACAGCCTGTAACAATTTTACCCAAGAACTGATAGAAAAGGGGAGGTGGGTGGGATGAATAAATCAAGTGCAGCCACTGAGGAAGAGACAGAGGAGAGTTAGGGAGTGAACAACCTTGAATCTCTCCTTGATGTTGAGATGCTAGAATACTGCAGATCAGCACAAAATCTCCAATTAAGAATAAAAATCATCAGAAAATGTTCATTAACGTTGATGGTATATTGGCTTGGCCTTTCGGAGCCTTTTATTCTCGGACCTTTACCTAACAAGCTCCTAGACTCGAGCAAAGGGCTATAGGAGGGCAGCGACATCACATCAGGGATCACATGTCAGCAAAAGGTGACGCCGTGCTGATACATTACAGTTTCAATCTCCAATGGACTTACAATCTTGGTTTGCAACAATAAAGAGCTAATTATATAGTTTATTAACTTCAACAAGTCAATGTTAAAACAACCAATATTGTTTAAACAATGCACATTGGCTCCATATTTGAACTTGTGATCAGATTGTAAAACATTGTAATCATGGTGGTGGTGGTCCAAAGGGCCAATAGTGCAGACTGATCAGCCAACCTTAGAAAAAAGTAAATATGATATAGGGCTTGAATAGCCCTTTTACATCAACATTCTCATTCTGGTTACCATAACAACACATATTGTTTATGATGGATGATCTTTAACAGTTCAGACTAATTTCTAAATACTATGCTATATACCTATACTACGTACTCCACCAGAACTGGTCTGTCAAACTCCATTTCGATACTAGAAAAAATAAGGATTTTAACTTATTTATTAAAATATATATATTCTGGTTTATGTAATTTTATTTAGAATAATAAATTTGTATCTACTTTCAAAACTAGTTTTAGTTTCATAGGGTAGAGTAGTTGGTTGTTGGCAATAACAAGAACATGCTGAACAATGGTCACTTGGTGGCCAGCTATAGAAATAATTCATTCTCAATTCAGAACAGGTTAGAGTGAAACGTGCTTTGCATGGGTCATGTATAATGTCTTCTTTGTTCCTTTGTGCCTTTTGTAAATGGATACATACACACACAGGTTAACACCACTGCAGTTCCTATACCCTATATTAGTCTGGCTGTATATACAGGAGAGTCCCCACGCCAGAGCGCAGGTCAGGGTGCCCTCCAGAGCGCGCCCTCGTCTCTGTTAATTACCACTAATTGGCCCCGCTCGTTTCTCTGCCGCAATAATGGAACCATTCATCTTTACTACTTAATGAGAATAGCAGTGTAGTTCCCAGTCAAGGTCACCCCAACGCCGCCACCGGCTTCTGAGAGAGGGAGGCTTGAAAACGGGCAAGATAGATGGAGAGGCTGTCCATTTAAATGCTAAACTTTATTTTACATGATTCAGCTTTTTGGAATCTGTGGTGAAGTTTAGCAGCTCAGTCTGCAGTATATAAGGCCAACCACAACACAGGGAATTTCCAAAAACAATAAAAACACTCTTCTGCAACTACAATAATATTTATTTCTAGCTGTAAATGAACAAAGCAATTCAATTTAATATGCACGTAATGTATTGTCATCTGCATGGGACTAGTAATATATTGATTTTAGAACGATTACTTTTGTATGAGTAACTCCCAGCACTTCTGCAGGAGCATTAGCGATACAGCTGGACTGAATGGGGAAATGTGCAGCTTTTTGGCCAGTTAATAGCCACATGTACAAAAGATAAAAAGATGTAAAGCAAACATCCGCGTATTTGTTGACCCAACAAATGCATTGCATAGTAACTCAGAACTTAAACTTGGCTACAAAGTAAATACCTGTTTTCTGAAATGTGCATTTTGTTTATAGATTTTCTTAAACTGTTCATGTGCCTGTGTGTATGCAACAGCAGCGCATTTCTGTGGCAGTTCAAATGACAAAATAAAAATCTGATATAAAATGTTACATATACCCAGGGGCCAGCGGGTCACAAAGACAACATTTCATGACAGCCAGGGCCATGTAGGCTGTCAGTTCTAGCCTTTGGCACATTGGAGGGATATGGCATCAATGGCCTGTCGAGTCAAGCCAAAAGTTGACAACCAGAATTGGCCGCAAAGTCTATTGCATCCACATTTCCTTAGAGCAGAGGTGCGTCCTTGTTCTATTTGGTCTATAGATTATGGTAATGCAGTGTTCCTCTCTACCCCATTGATGCGTGCCTGACATTACAGTAACCTTTGCATGTTGAGCCAACAGTAGCTATAGCTGATCATTGAGAAATCAGGAGTCACACAATTGCACAGGGAGATAAGAGCTGTGCAAGGCAAACAACTTCCCCCTGTTAACAGTATTGATATCCTTTAAAGGAATTAACAACTTAAAGAATAAGACAATTTAACTCTGAAAATAAAGTTCACTGTGTAGTCGATATCTAATCCAGTCCATCCGGTTTTTGCCATAGGAGTGGTGGGTGGAATGTTAAACGCTGGAATAAAAACATATGCCTATGATTTGGAAAAATATGTCTTACTCTATTTCAAGAAAAAAAAAAAAAAACCTGCTGTCCCTGGATGGATGTTGAGTTGTTTAAAATAATAAAAATAGATCACTGAGATAAAAAACAACAACTAAATAATAGAGCATACGTAAGAAACCAGTTTAAAATAAGTTTAAAAAATATGTGAAGAGTTCATATGTTGGCCTTTTTGATTATTATAAAGCCGATCCTCAGATAGATTTATAGATCAATAGATTTTGTTCGACTGCGCAATAAGCAAGTTTGTTTGTGTGTTCCCAAGAGTAGTGTGGAGTTCAGGGACTTGAAATTGCTTGTCCATCACTCCTGAAGAAAACCCATACACCAACATGGGTTTGCAATAGAAAATCTCAAAAACATGAAACATGTGCCATGCTGACGCTAAAACACATTTAGGCCTTGTCATGAAGTACACACTAACATAACAACAGTAAACGCAGAAAGAGGCAGCATGTTCTCATCAGTTCATTTTGTTTTTTCATCTGCATCACCACTTTGGAATAGTAGAGTTTTTAAGAGCTGAGCAAATGGATGTCTTTTGCCAATGTTGATTCAAATCACGGTATACCAAACAACAAGATGCAGAGAGGACAGTCTGGGAGCTCACAAATGTGCTATGTCTTTGATGTTGGCACTTCGTAATGATGATGAGAACAGCAATTATGATGACAACCTTACTGGAAGAAGAGCATACAAATGTACACTTGCAGGGAGTTGTACTTATACTAATCACGCAGCTGTGCGCAGCACTGATGTTTCTGTGGATACGAATGATGTGACTTTAGCAGAGGATGTAAAATGTGCTTACACTTAGGAGATGCATGAGGAAGAAAGCCATAGTAGCTCAAACCACACTTACAATCAAGTCCCAACGACTTTTCTATTACGATACCAAAACCAGGCTTTAGTTTTATGGAGCGTGTAAAACTGTAATTTCACTGCACAGTATTTAATTTTTTCATATAATAATAAATATCCAATCAGAAAGCAGGGTTTGGGTTGGAGTGAACATCACGTGAGTCAATCATTTGGGTTAGTATGTGGATCACAAATACGTTACATATCTAAAGTTTACTCCACTTTTCTTTGTATACAGCTCTGTGCATGACAACCGTATCATGTATAGAAGATTGATACATTTATTTTACAGCTTGTTTTAGAATATTCTAAATGCTCTGGTTGCTTTGTGTTCACTACTGCCTCCAGCAATAAACGTATGTACAGCTCCTTCAGACTTTTAGACTAATCGCTGTACAGAAAAAAAGCAGGAGAAACGTCTACATATCTGTAAGTCTCAAAAATAGTGCATAAAATAGCATTTAGGCGCTACTTTATTCAACCATGAAATACTTTCATGTAAATGAGAATGGAAAACAATCATACCACAGTGAAAGCTTCTAACTTTGTTTTTGCATGATTGTCTTGAACAAAAAGTAGAAACCCATTCTCATATTACAATTTAGCCAATCATTTAGCCAACATACAAAGCCCTCTTATAGTAGCTCAACTAACAAAAAGAAAATTTGCATCCATACGGTGATTTGGATCACCCCCATGACTTTACCTCTGGGCGAACTTAAAATTTACATTATACATATTTATTATACAGCTCCTCACAGCAGCAGGAGAACGCTCCATTGATTTGAATGTAATTTCAAAACGTTCTACCGGTCATTATTTTCTATAACGGACCTCTCAAAACAATAATGACCGCTGCCCATGGCAACGCTCTCTCTGCTTGTCTTTCAAATGCGTGGATAACTCCGCAAGTAGTTCCGGCCACTCCTGAGCTAGCCACGCTCAATCAACACACTTAAATGTTAATCGGAGAATACTTATACATATACATTCTTCACACACGTGCACGGAAATTTTCAGAATTTTCTGGTCTTGTCTTTATGACAAAAATACTATTTCTCTGCGTCAAAAAGCGATCGTGAAAAACCCGGAAGTAGTTCTGGCCGCTCAATAAACGCAAATGCCAATCAATCAACGCAATGAAATGTTAATCGGAGAGTAATTTATACATATCCAGTCTTAATACAAGTGCACGGAAGTTTTCAGAATTTTCCGTTTACGTTTTCATGACAAAAACACTGATGTAATGCGAGAAAAGGCGATCCCGAAAAACCCGGAAGTAGATACCGGCACATTTTAAGATACCGGCACATTTTCGGACACATTTGCAGAGGATCGAATTATGGATTTAAGTTAGGTTTATGTATGGGTCACTCACCGCTGATGTTCAGAATTCTTTGTTCAGTTTTCATGCAGTTCCAGAGAGTTCTAGTTTGGAAGTTGCCAGCCTAACTGTTGCCCGCGGTTGCCGAGCAACGGGAAAACTTTATTTGTTGTCATTAAATAAACTTTTGGCATTCATAAAAGTGATCTGAAGTTTATTTTGTGTGTTAAGTTGGTACAAAGCAGTATAATAGAGCAGTATAATATCCGCTTCGCCCTGTCGGTACTTATTTTCCGATAATGACCTGTAGGCTATACATAGTTCCCACATGACGTCACTACATACGGGGATTTGCCGACCCGGCGCCATTTGTGTTGGCATTCTGTGGGCAAAACAATAGAAAAAGAAGCTGAAACGTGTTAATGTCGTGATAAAGTTGAAAATGGTCATCTCCTGCTGGGTCAATGGATGTTCAAATCGTGCCGGAGGTTCCGTTAAACTTGGATTTTACAGTATACCCATCATTAGACTTCATGAATGTGAGAAGACTAAGCTTTTGTCAGAACAACCACGGAGGTTATGGCTTGCGAAGATAAACAGGCAAGAAACTCCCTCAAAACACGCAAGAATATGCTCGGAGCACTTTGTGTCAGGTGCGTATCGTATCTTATAATGTGTTGACAAACGTAATTTACTCAGTACTAACTTGTGTATGCTGATATCTGGTAACTTGAGAGTTTCATTATTTAGATTACTTTATTATGAGGAGGATCGGTGTCGCGTCCGAGGCTCTCGAGGGCAACCTAAATGTATTAAATAGATAATAATAGTTCTATGGTGGGCTAAAACAATGTTCACAAACAGCATTGCTTCTGTAAAAAGATCTGTGTCATAAAATAAACTGCTCTTTACGCCTGGAAAAATCAGTTGCCCACCATTCACCAAAACATACGGTCAAAAACGCGGAAATAAACAATAACAGCAATCCAGAGTGTCCGTGTGGCATTAGCATTAATTAAATTAATTGTTAATATAATTAAAATAATTAAATGGAGCTCCAACTGGTATTAAATCTAAAGTTTTTGAGAAATGTTTGCATTGCTTGTTAATTTTTGCTGCATAATTTGATCAAATATGTAAAACATGTCCGTAGCACGTTAAACTGTGGTGCCATTGTATTAATATACAATTATTTGCTCAAAAGTTGCCCTTTTTTTCCAATTTGCGTTTGAATATCTACATTTATTCTCATTCTCCTGTTTAATGGAATGCACAAACACAGCAGCGTGCCATCAAAGATGGCGTCTCCGAGGAGGTCATGTGACATTCATTGGTCTGTGGGAACTATGTATAGAGATATCTCACGTGACGTCACGATGCCTCGAACTCGCGGGGCATCCGCCATACTGGAGGACAAGCAAACGCTGTATGATAGTGGCGTGCACCCGGGACCGCATAAACATGTTCAAAATGTTTGCCGTTTTTGGCTGCAGCAAAAGGAGAGACAGGGAAAATAAGTTGTGTTACCGACTGCCAGCCGTCCTTACTTCACACAGCTCAAAAACAGAAGACATCTCAAAGAAACGAGAGAGAAATGGCACAACTATACGCAACAACAAACTAATAGCCCCCAGAGCATTCATTTCTGCTAAGTGAAATCAATTTGATGGCGGATTAAGTGTTATTCCGAAACAAACAGAAGTTTAAGGATAAAACATATCTGTCTGACTGCAACGTGGGGTTGCTCCATAGACTGTAGCTTAGCTTGTAGCATAGCTGTTATATATTTGGTCTCACACAGGACCTCACCCGGTTCACAGGGTATCTGACTTACCGAAGGCCAATAATACATTTTAGGATGCATTTTCAGAGGATCTGATTCATGAATTTAGGTTGAGTATATATTTGGGTCACTAACTGCTGAAGTTTCAAATTCTCTGTTCAGTTTTCATGTAGTTCGAGAGAGTTCTAGTTTTGAACGTCCAGTTATAGATAGCTAGCAGGGCTGTTACTCGCCGAGGTTGTCCTCCAGTATGGCTGCCGTGGCTGTTAGTCACGTGACCGTAGGATCCCTCTATACATTATCCCTTACATATGACATTATAATTACTATATTATATAGCAACTCAAATGTCTGTTCAAAGTAAATGTCTAAAATCAAAAGGCAATTTTCCAAACTCCTTTTCAGTTTTACAGATAATGAAAAACAATGGTAGCTTGTGGAAAAGCTTAGTCCAATTTAGACAATTTGTCAACTCCCTAAGCATCACCAGAGTGACTGCTGCTCCCTAAGGACAGTAAAAGAAGTGGCAAGACATATTAAAAAGCCTTTAAAAATCTATAGTGAACCATCTGTTCAGAGGATATAGCTTCACACTACATGGTTTTTTTCATACCGTATCATCAAGCTATAGGCGCCATGTAACTTAAAAACGAGAAAAAGCAATGTTACTCTGGGATGGGAGAGAGAAGGGAGGTGTTCCCATTCAGAAGCTCCACGTGGCTAATTTGCATATGTGAAGGTCAAGGGGTGGGCTGGGTGCCATGCCAGCCATTGAAACCATGAGACCTCGCCCCCAGCCAAGAGTTGTGTCTATATGTGTGCGACTGTGCGTGTGAGTGTGCAATGGTCCAAAGGACTGTAAATACTATTGGTATACATCGACCAAAGAGAGGAGAATTTATTCCATGCTAACATTTTCCAAATTTGTTTTGTCTCTCCCCATGTGAACCCGGTTGGGCCATTCCACAGAGGTCAGCAGTGATCCTTGTGACTTACTTCAAATATAGCTAACAATTTTGCATATAGTGTATACCAGCAATGACTACCACATTGTACAAAAAAAAGAAGAAAAAAAAAACAGTAATTACAATTGAAAGTTTTGTTTATAAAACCTGAGAAAAAACCTGAAAGATTAAGAAAAAACCTAAATGGATTTTGGGTGAAATAGCAACAAAATTATGTCAGACCAGGCCTAAGGTAATTTATATTAGTAGTAGACATGCATGAAACATAGCCTAAAGACAAGTAGCATATACTATAAGTGCACAAGTATATAACAATCAGGAGCCAATCCGACAGACTAAATCGCCCACGCCATCCAGACCAAATTTCCCCTATGGATAATTACATTCTGTTACCGGCCGCTCGGATAAAACTACGCCGACAAACAGCTGACATCAAATCAACGCCTGCCTGTAGTAATTAAATCCCTTCTTGGGGGTGTTTACACATCAACCTTTGACTCAGAAGGAGGTGTTCTGAGTGTGTGTACAATAGAGCCATGTACAAAACATACATTAACTAATAACACAAGCCTGTACCACTCATGTACAGCCATTTAATATTTATTATTTTTAAAGACCCAGACTTAATTGGCGTTTGGTGGAAACCGCATGCTCACAAGGATAACCTCTGCCTAGCAATTACCTACGACGCCTAGCATATTTTAACCGAGAAAGATTGAGAAAAAAAAAGAAGCTGCGGCTCTTATCAGACGCAACAGAGCAAATTAAAACAGCGCTATGGTCGAGCTAATCAGTGCTATGGCGAAGATGTAAACAAAACGACATAAACAAATGAGAAAAGGGAGGGGGCAAGTCTGGACCAGTGCTGACCATGAGAAATTAGCTTGCAAGCACAACACGATGCATTCAAAAGCCCAGTTATAGACATCCATGCAATCACTACGGTGGCCATTTCCGGAATGCACCCGTGAGCTGTCTTCTCGATGCAAAACATGTTTCATAAATTAATTCTCTGCCATATCCATAGTCAAAGCCATCACTATGCAAGACTCCCTGAGATAGCCGCATAATATAACGTGACATTGATGCATTGCTCCCATTATAAAGTCTTTGTTCGTATCACACTAATAATTCATAAGGGAAGAAATGTAAACAGTATGCACTAGAGAGCAGAGAGTGAGAAAGGATCATATCAACGTAAGCACATTAGCTCTGTGTGCGTTTGATATGAAGAACTGAACTGAAGCATTGGGCTTTTGATTTATCATTTTCCTCTACTAAAATCGACTCAACACACAGCATAATTGATGACATGTTGAAAAATTAAAAAAATTAAGTTTCCTGTTAGGTCAGATTTAAAGAAAAAGCGCTGCTTTAATTAGCAACAACAACAGGGCTGTTGTTTTATGCTAATTGGTTCTGTGTGTGCACACACGTGCAGAAAACAAAGTGATCTTTAAAACACATTTAGGCAAACTGGAATTGCTGTTATGCTTCCTATTTAAAGAAGTTAAAATGGCAACATGTAATTGCTATTGTGATTGTTTGTCGGACGTGAAGCGTTGACAATCGCCAACGCTATCAATGCACATTGAATGCCAAATATTCTTCAAATAGGGCAGAGGTGTTGATAACTGGGACAATGCCATTTTGATGAGCACTTTGACACAGGCAAAGACAGGTGCATGGGAGTCTGTGTCTGTATTTTGGTGAGTGGCGAGGCCTGGCGTAAATGGGGTTCACTCTGGAGGGGCAGGCAAAGGGGAGGGGTAATTGAATTTGAAAGAGGGGGAAAGTGTGCCAACAGGTGACAAGAGGCCTGCTCCCCACCAAATGCACTCTCTCAAGCACAGCGCAGTCATATCATGGGGCCAATTTGGAGACGGTATATTATGCACTACACCGCTCAGCTCTCTCTCACAGCCTGTCAGTGCAGAGAGGAGCCACACCGCTGCTACTGCTGCTGCTCTAAATATGAATTAAACATTGGAATTTGTGCCGTGAATATACTGCGCCTGAAATGTTCAGACTCAAGTAAAAACAGTAACACGTGTGCCACTTTTTGAAGAGGGTTAGAAAAATATCACAAAAATATAAGTTTGATAGTAGGAAATGGTGAGTAAAACGAGTTTAGAGTTATTTTTTTAAGTGGGGATTGCAAAATGAAATCCAATGATCAACAGTGGTAGTATCGGTCCGGGCTGAGGCTATTGCAGGCTTTCACTGAATGCACATTATAACAGAATCTTTTACACCAATCAATACAAGTCAAGCACAGTCCAAATACATCCATTTAAAATATAGCCCACACAAAATGCATTTAAAACTTATATGATGTTTGAGAAAAAAACAGTTAATGTAAACAAGTGGCTCTTCAAATATGCCATCCTCAATTCTGGATGAAGTATTCCTGTATACTGTCACTTCGAATTATGTGGAATATGAATCCTCAGAAATACAATTGCTTGGATTAAAGATGTTTCCTTGTCTGCAACTTTGAACAGTTCTGATCAAATCTATAATAAGCCATGAATAACAATAATACAAATAAAACAAGGGGACGTAATTACTATTTTTGAAAGGCCTCTTACTTACTGCCATATAAGTGAAATCAGCTTTGACCTGGATCAGTTTAATAAGCGTTACACATGCAGTCATGAGGGGCCAATCAGACGGCATAAGGTGTGTGTGTGTGTGTGTGTGTGTGGTGGGAGGGGGTGTATATGACAGTGGAAGTGTGTGAAGAACAATATCATACAAAATTTGAAGCTAATATAAAATAAATTACATTTAGCTAAAAGTGGAAAGAATATAAAGCTAACTAATTCCATATGATAACATACAGTTACAAAACGTTGTCGTCATTAACTATCTGATTAACGTCACAAGATATTGATAAAACTTAACTTGCGCCTCCAGGTTTAAGATTATAGCTACAATTAACTTTAAAATGCACAGTATATCCAAAACATGATTTCACATGGCGACCGTTGTGTGCGTGCGCACATGACGCATGTGCGTAACGCTAGATCAAAGCACAGAGGACTGAGTGACAGCTCAAGCTGTGCAAGGAAGCTGACCTCAGGTCACTGATGCGCTGCAGAGCGAACTAAAGTTTTCACAACTCACCTGCGTCCTGCTGATGCCCTGGCCTCCGTTTCCAGGACTCATAGAATGTGGTTGATTTCTCTGCTGGCCTCCCCAACCATGAGTTGACGGCGCTCCGTATTGTGGCCCCATGTCCTTCCCCAAACCCATGTTGGCCTGCTGCTGCGACGAAGGACCACTGTAGTCTTGATAGGTAGCGCCATAGCCTCGCATCATGGGACTGGGGGATGTGAGCAGCTGGTTTAAGGTCGGGGTGGACCCAGAAGGATGCTGCTGGGGTTGGCTCTGTCCTGGGTACCTCTGAAAGCCTGCTGAAGTCGGACCTAGTTGAGGCTTGCTGTGGCCCGCAGGTGAGCTGTTGCCCATCATTATGTTCCCGGGCTGTCGGCATCCCGTGGAGCCCATCATCCCATAAGCGCCTCCACCATAACCCGCGCGGTACCCAGGGTACTGGTTGTATTGGCTGTTATAGCCCGTTTCGTGGGAGTTCTCCAGGCTGTTATGAGCCATCCCAGAGCCGCCATGTTGCTCATAATAAGAACGTGAAGTGTAATAGTTGTTATTGAACTCGGAGTTGTTGCTTGTTGGTCCCAAGTTTCCGTGGTCATACCTGCCCCCCATCACCCTGTCCACGGGCTTACAGGAGAGCTCACCTTCACCTTTCCCAGTCATGAGCGGCTGTTGTGGCTCTCCGTGCCCCCCCAACAGGTTCTCCTTCCCGCCGTGGTGAGGGTGGTCTACGACTCTGTCCCCACGGGGACCTTGGCCATTATTGTTTGCGGTGTTGTTACTTTGGATCTGGCGCTGTTGATGTGGCGCAAACTGGTTGAAGTGCGTCGGCGGCGGCGGCTGCTGTTGCGTTTGAGGCTGTGGATCTCCGCTCCCCACACATTTCAGCTTATGGTTCGCGATCAAGCCCACTTCCATCGAGGAAGTGGATGAGTGAGTCGACGCCGGAGCTAAAGAGAGGTTGTTCCCATCTTTGTCATGTCCGTCCGCAGCGCTGTGACTCGTGGAAGTTGAATGGACCATGCTGTTCTCGTTACGGCGGTGATGATCTACATTATTCAGAGTCCCATCTCCAGCTCCCAGCATCAGTCCAGTCCGCTGCACGGTCCCACCTCCTCCGGATTTCCCCGAACCGAGCTCTGGTCCTAAGCTGCTCGACAGTTTCTTGTTTTTACTAGTTCTGGTCGGAGCCGATGCCACTTGCGCAGCCATAGTCACTGGAACATCTCAGCGCGCTGTGGCAGCAAGCTCCAACCAGCCCTGCGCGCAGAGAGGGGCAAAAAGGACGCGCAAGAGGAATAAAGAAATATATTCAGCAAAAACAAGCTATGTGATCGCCCGGTGGTGTTGACATGGCGCGTCAGTGAGGTTTCATCTTCAAAGTTTTTCCAGCAGTTTAAAACAAACTTTTCTCCAGCCCCCACCGCCTCTCATCCATCCTGTTTCTTGGTAATATGTAGCAGCGTCTCCCGGAGCCCTTGTGGCCCAGCATGGCATGAGAGAGAGCGGGCTCGACCAGCTTATCCACCTCCTGCTCTACAGCGCCTCGGAGGAAAATGTGGACTGGAGTATTGAGCCACATAACACACGGTGCACACATGCATCCCTCCTACACAGGATCTATATGACTTAAAGGCAGATTCGTAAAAAGAAAAATACAACACATCATTTCATAATCTAATGTTCCGCAATTTGGCCACGAAATTATTACAGATTTACGGTGAAATAGGTGTTGTTCCAGGAGTGATTGTGCCTAAATATGGCCTAATATCGACACAAATATGTCAATATGAATTTGTTAAAAGAAACAAAAGGTAACAGTAATTGAAAAAACAAATATGATTAAGAGACAACCACAAAACAAATGCAAAGAGAAAATGTGCACGGCTGTGTTGGCGGATTGACTCCAGGTCTGATTTTTGCACCAGCCGCTCTCCCTGTCCCTCGGCGAGAGCCAGTTCTCAGCAGCTTTGACAGGAGTCGGACACGCAACCACAAGCTGTGCGCAATAAAGCTGCCATCAGAATAAGAATGTAATCACACTTTACAAAAGCTTTAATGTAGCGCTATGTTCCATTAAATTCATGCCCTACGGTTCACGTTTTCTATTCTATAGTTCCCTGTATAACGAAACGCTAACAATTTGGTGATCAACAATATAATAAACATGTGGTGTAATCTGCACAAGCGAGTGTGTCTTAAAAAGTAGCCTATTTACAAACAACAACATTTTTTTTGTCATATTTCTTTATTTTAATCTACTCTGTCAAAGGAACTTTAGAATATGAAAGTGACAATGAATAAAACAGCAAAGATAAAACGCAACCACAGGTTGTGGTGTAGGACCACACAAAGTCAAAGTCTACAAGACACTCTCTCCCATCAGCAGTATTCACACTTGAATGTATAATGGTGCTTAGTAAAGAAGTCTGGTGTCTGCTGGGACATGAATGAGCAGTGGGTCCTCTTTGATGAGATCAGATGCATTTGATCAACAGAGAGAGAGCCGCGGATGAAAGAGGGATGGGAGTAAGCTGAGAAGAGCAGAGTTCGGGATGGGGCTCGCAGAGAGGATGCCCGTAAATTAAGAAACAGGCGCTTAAAACATCCTTGACTGCATGTGTTTAAAGGTATCGCAAAGCTATACAACACTTTCAAACGTCCTCAACCAATTGTGTTGGGTTTTCAATGTCTGCTTTATAAAAGGGAAATGTAGGAGGGAAGACCCCTGCTGGAGACATGCTGCTAGTACAATTGAGACCAATATTATAAATACTTTTCTAGAAGAAAAAGACACCTTTGAACTTCACTTTCAGCTTCATCAATACAGCACACAATATTGAAAGTTGAAAGCAAATTCACCGGTCTACCTGACTCACCTATTGTGTGTACTTCTGTTACACACTGTTCACTATTCACCCTGAACTGAACATTACAAATTGTGAACTTTGTCGTAATTAGCACATGCATTAACAGGAAACCAAACATGTGTATTCAAATTAAAAATGTTATTTGTTTGTTACATAAACATCTCTCCTGAACCAGCGTCAGATCAAGGTTTACAACTTTCAAATATTATTTTGTTGCATGAATTGTGTTCAAGGTAAAGTGTCTATAATGTCATTAAAACATAAAATAAAGTACTCAAACTTGCGGTTTGAGTGCGTGCGGTGCATCAGTGTGTTTTGAGGGAAAACTGTGTGAAATGAACGAGAGTGCTCAGTGTGCCTGTGAGAGGGAGAGTTTTGAAAGAAGATTGAGGAAACAGAAAAACTGAAATACATTATTTACATATATTTCTGTACTATTTATATTATGTCAGGCACAAACATCAAATATGTAATTTTTCACAAAAGGGTCAAACTTTGCATCATGTGTGCAGTTTATGACAAAATGTGTCCTTGTTTTACAAAGGAGAAAGGAGTTAGAAACAGTTGTGTAAAGGTTTTAAAATAATGAGTTCAAGCCCTTGGTGGCCTGGTGCAATTATTATTATTATTATTATTCAAAACTGTAACACCCAACTAATAATGCTTCTTATGTACTATGGATCTTTCAGTCATGTGTTGTTTTGTGAACATGGTTGTGTGCTCTTACAGTTACATAAAGTGTGTATAAAAGGTCAACTCAATGTCAGTTTTTATGAAACAACTCCAAAACCATTCCTATTTTATTTTATTCATTTTACTAAAACTCCATATGGTTAAGTGATGGCCGTAACACTGTTATGATCTGAACACTTGTGTGAATGTTGTTCAATTAGCTGAGGCCCAGCCCATAGCCCCAACAGATGGCTATTTATAGACAACCTCAAGGCCATCACATTTGCATTCACTGCAAAACATTTGAGAGGAGTAGGTTTTAAAGATGTCCACTCAAGTGAATACAACAATAATTTTCGTGTACGGAAGGCCTACACTTTAAGTGGCTGGTTCTATTCAAATGTTATGATTAATAAAAGTCATACACACTGTAACACTTCTGGCCTGTGTGTAGTGAAGACTGGCTCCATCAGCGTCTTAGATCAAAGTCTGAGCTCTGATCTCTGCAGCCGCACCAGCGCTGACAGAGGGGACCTGGGGCATTAGCATATTCTATGATGGCTGGCGCCGTTGCCTCCGATACAGCTCTGTGTGTGCCATGCTGTGGCTTTGCAACTCTAATTTCTCTCTTGCTCATTAAAAAAGCCCACTGTTCTCCTATTAATTCTCAGACACACTGATCTGTTTGAATGGTGAGGGAGGGTGGGTGTGCAAGAGGGAGGTGGAGGAGGGCAATGGCTCAGCGCATTTGCATTTATGTTTAATTTATAACCTTCAGGGGCCCCCTGATGCAGCAAGATTGAAACAATAACTCCAGACAAACACATGCAAGAGAGAAGGAGGATCCGGATGAGGGAGGACGGAATTAAAAATATACAGCTCTGGAATGCTCTTTGCTTTGAGCATGTCTGGGCCTACTGCTGTGCACTACAGACACACACATTTATGCTCCTGAATACACAACCATGCACACTGAGAGGCAGAGGTCCTGGTCCACCAGGGGATAACATGCCACGGTGAGTGTCTGTCAGGAGCAGAGCTGGAGTCTGTTCTGGGGTCTGCAGGGATCTTCCCCTGCACCACAGTACAACACAGCAGCAGCATGGCCAAGCACAGAAAGTGGGTCAGCCCAGAACACAGACACATGTGCACATGGACACACAAGCATACATGAGCAGATGCACACAGAGACTTTAGTTTGCAAGGTTTTGGAGGTATTCCTTCTTCTCCTTGAACACAGTTACTAATTATATGAAGGTGATATGGATATGAATGTCCACATAGTTATGTCTGTAGAACAGATTTTGTTTTGAAAGGCAGGCAAACCTGTGTATGTATATACATTTTATTCCCTGCAATATGACATCCAGCTTCATAAAAACATTAGATTTCCATGCATGCCAATAGGAGAACATAGTGTAGTTACACAGACAAATGCATCCCCAGTGTCACACCAGGCAATGCTGGAGAGAGTACATCCAGATGCATACTTTTATTTTGAAACATCAACATGGAAGGGTCTTATTTAAGACATATACTCTGTATAGCAGCAGAGGAGGAGCGGGTACGGCAGACATAAAGCCAGCCTGCTGCTATGTGCACACCCTATGGAAGTGCATCAAATTGATCCATAGTCTTTTCATTTCAAGCTTGGGTAAATAACAGCATTTGCATTGATCAGTTTGAAAAATCAAGCAAAGACAGGCTTGGGAGAAGAGTGTGCGCAATTGTGCACATTGTGTGAATGTGTATGTGTGCCAGCTAACAAAACACATCTTATTCCTCTGTGCTCCTTGCAGAGTCGAGGGCCTCAGCAGAGCCCTACAAACAGCTATGATGGATAAAATGTTTTCAACAACACTTGAAAAGAGTGGAAGCTATTGTGTCCGCTGTATACTGAAACACAGAATTCCCAGGATGCCACATGCTCTATTTATGTGTTATGAAAAACATGACTCAAAAGAAACAGGAAAACAGCTCTGCTCTACTTTCAGCAATCATGAAGAGTGGGTAAGAACAAGCCGGAGACAGGAAAGCAGAGGACTGGAGAGTGATATTCTTCATCCACAGATCCTGTTGATGGTGTGATGGTAACAGGGGACCCCCAGCCCCTCCCTCCATGCTGGCTGTCACTGCTCTTCTCGCTCCATCCTCTGTCCTCCTCTTTCTCCTGACTGCAGAAGCGTATTAAGTATCCCCTGTGAGGCGCACATACGCACACACTCAAAGACAGTATTTACAAGATCCACACAGAGCCCACTTTTAACAGGCTGTGACGAAATTCTGCCGCCTTTGATGTGGCAACCTAAAGGGGAAGAACTCGCCGCCAGTCACTGCATATGTTAGCTAAATATTGTGAGCTAATCCACTAGCATTGCAAGGTAGAATTCACGCTCTTTACTGTAAGTGAGCACTTCAAATGGTGTTTAGTGATGGCAGATTTGTTTTTAGTTAGTTCATTTTTTGATCGAGGTTGAATAGCCATCTCGACCCAGGGCAACAGTGGGAAACAGGTGTAATGTTTTGTTTTTTGTGGTGGATTTATAGACGTTTTTTGATGTCACAGAGCACAGTGCTGGACAAGACAGACTTGCATTAAAATGAACTACAGCAAGCTTGTCATCCACATGGTGCAAAATAAACGTTTTACAAAAAACTAGAAAGAGTAGTGCATGCAAAAGCCAAAATGATGGAGCTATACAGAAGGTTCAGACCGGAAGACTGGCCCAACCTTTAAACTAGCCAGACTCCTGCGCTGTCACCTGCCATTCAAATCTGTCACATCACTCCTCCCTCATCAGGCACAGCCAATCATTAGTATTCAGCCATTCTAAAAAGGAGCATCTGTCAGCATAAGTCAGCCTTACAGCTATGTGCAACCCTCCTCCACCCCAACGCCTCCTCAGCAGCTTCATCTTCAGGCATCATCATTGCCACCACCAGTCTTCGGCCTCCAGGTCTGAAAATTCTTCTCATCTCGGCTACACATCCCCCATTCACAGCATCTCAGCCGGGGCCGAAGCACCAAACAATAATTATGAATTCAATAAATCCTTTTAGTTCATTTCTGTCTCTGTCTAGTCTTTCCAGATTGACCAACAATAAGCCCTTCACTCTTGTTACACAGCTCGTTATACTGTCATTATGTGAAGTATTGTTTGGCTTGTGTCTACAGTTGGTTTTACTTTAAATGGACGCTATACATGGTCATAGTGTTCCCACCGAATATACCTCGACAAAATCCAAGGGTAGGTTAGAAGGCAACTCATTTTAACCAAATAGCTTGTATCACAGATCTGCTCTGCTTGTTTTTGAACAAACACCCTGTGTTTTTTCCCTGGTTGAAAACATTGCGTGTCAATAGAATATAGACTGTGTAGTTTGAATCAATTCATAATAACTATTAGGTCATATGCTAAATATTATATTTGCAAGTTTGGTAACACTTTATAATAACTACACCTTATTTAGGCATAATAAATGTTGAAATAACACTTAATTAATCATGAACAAATCTACTTAATAATAACTACTATGACTACTACAGTTAATACATATATAGTGACAAATGGTTACTTCATAAATATTAAATAAATAAATAATAATGAACAAGTGAAGAACTTGAAGATTATGAGTTAGGCATTTATTAACTGTAGTAGTTAAGTAGTCATTAAGTCACACTTAATTAATGAATTGTTCATGATTAATTAAGTGTTATTTCAACATTTATTAAGCCTAAATAAGGTAAAGTTATTATAAAGTGTTACCGCAAGTTTTTAGTTAGTTAACCGGAAAGAATGTTATTGTGCTAATTTCTTTAAAATATGTAGGATTTACAATGTATTTTTACAAATGCTTGCACTCCTATTAGCTTGGTAATAAAAAATGTCTTCAGCAGGTTTTAGTCAAATGAAAATCTCAGCGCTATAGTTGCACCATATCAGACGTCATGTCTTCACTCATTACGATGAGACCCATTCTCATTGCAATCCCCACCCACCTTTATTAGATACTGTAGATATGAATTGTTCACCCACCCTCACTCTACACAGGGGTACACGGCAAGGGTGTCCACTCTCTCCCTCTCTTTTTGCCCTTTTTATAGAACCCCTCGCAGCCGCAATACGACAAAACAATAGCATTCATGGCATTCGAGTTATAGACACAGAACACAAAATAAGTTTATACGCAGACGACATCTTGCTTTATCTACAATCTCCCCAACAATCACTACAGGAAACCCTCAAAACCATACACTCTTTCTCATCCATATCTGACTACACCATAAACTGGAACAAATCAACAATACTACCGCTTTTGGACAACATGTGGGATTCTGCAGCCCAGGACACCCTTCACGGAATGCACATAGGCAATATTAGATACTTGGGCATTAACATTTCCTCCAGGCTGTCAGAGTTGCTTTCACTTAATCATACTCCACTCCTTAAAACAATTCAACTCGACTTAGAACGATGGACAAACCTACCACTCTCAATAATTGGACGCATCGCCGCTGTTAAAATGAAAATACTCCCCAAACTCAACTACCTTTTTGCTAACATCCCCACTACACCACCGGACAAATGGTTTAACTCACTCGACTCAATAATAACACAATTTTACTGGAAAAAAAAAACAGGCCAAAATCAAATTATCAACACTACAAAAAGAAAAAGACAAAGGCGGCTTGGATGCACCAAATTTCATACACTACTATCTGGCAAATCAGCTACAATACTTGGTAAAATGGACAAAACCACCACCCAATAACCCATGGATTCAAATAGAACAATCATATTTCAAAAAAACTACCCTTAGAAGACACCCCAGCTATAAGTACCAGCCTAAAGAAACACGACTCATTTAAGAACTTAACCATCTCCAACACTCTGACAGCCTGGTGGAAAACTTTGAAATTAAACAACTCACCCACTACACCCTGTAAATACACACCCCTCTGGCACAATCCTGACTTCAAAACTAACAATACACCTATTCACTTTCACTCTTGGGAACAGAACGGAATTACTCACTTGCATCATCTTTTTAATAACGGTAAATTTATGACATACAGAGAACTCTCCGAAAAATACAAACTGCACAACAATAGCTTCCAATACTTACAAATCAAGTCTATAATAAAAAGTAAAATTAATATAATAAACAACCCTTTAATTCCCCCACAAATATTAGAAAACATAATGAAAATCCAATCACTTAAGAAACTAACCTCAAAATTATACAAATTCATAAAGACTGAGGAGACAATACATACACCACAGATCAAATGGAATGCGGACATGAACACATCTCTCACACAAGAAAACTGGACAGAAATATGCAACAATACCTTCTCCATGACACCCAACACTAATCTACAACTAATTCAGTATAAAATTATTCACAGAACACACATTACACAATATAAAAAATATAAAATGGGATTCTTAAACACAGCCATTTGCACACAATGCACCCTGGGAGTCACTGACACACACCTTCATGCACTCTGGGAATGCACCCCTGTACAGACATTCTGGAAAACTGTAACCCACAAACTCTCAGACATCCTGGGCTGCAGTGTCCCCCCCCTCCCCACGCTCTGCATACTTGGCCTGACCACAACACTTCAAATCCCACCAAAACACAAGAACAGCCTACTGACATCTCTGACTATCGCCAAGAAAACAATCCTACAAAACTGGCTATCTAAAAACTCCATAAATACCAACCACTGGACTAACTCTCTCTCTCAGCACATTTCATCTTCACTCTCTACTGCTCATCATGATGGAGAATTACAGACCCTCACAGAAACCTGGAAACCCTTCATAAACTATTTTAATATTACTAAAACATTTACGAATAACGTAATGTCAACAATAAACCAACACAAGCAACTCTCTGTCTGCTGCCGCCCTCTACCACCAAATGCATCCCTCTGATTAACCCCACACAACTGCAGCACACGCACGTATACATGAACTCACACATACATGAACTCACACAAACATGGACTCACACAAACATGGACTCACACAAACATGGACTCACACAAACATGAACTCACACAAACATGAACTCACACAAACATGAACTCACACAAACTTGAACACACACAAACATGAACATGCACATAAACAAATACGTACAAACATAAGGACTCGTTGTATCGCAGTCATTTTACTGCCCATGCCCACAACAAAATGTTACTGTTTTCTCTTTTATTTTGTTTTTATTTTTCTCCTCCTTTATATTTGACTTTGTTTCGACACCTGATCTGTTGACTACCTCTGCCAATACCAGCACTATGAATATTCAAGGGGATATACCTATTACAATAACATAATAATAATAATAACAATAACAAATAATAACAACAATAATGATATGATAAATCATAACAATAATGATAATTGAAAGAAAAAATAAAAAAATAAATAAAATAAAAAATAAAATAAAATAAATAAACCACCTCAAACATGTATATAAATATACACGCAAACTCCTCACGAACACAGATTAGGGTCACCAGCGGGGATGGTTGCCAGAGGGAACTCTCTTTGGTGCCACCCCTGCTTGATTTTTAATGCATCAGTCATGACACTACACATCCTAGCACCTCTACACCACACCCGTCATAATATGTATATCAGATATCAGGATTGTTTAGAACCTTTTTGGTGATGGTATCGGCGGCAGGACCAGTCTATAGATTTACAGTGCATATACGTTTTAATTTTTGTTAAATTGTTATTGTTTTTTTTTTTTTTTTTTTACCATATCTCACTCACTCAAACACGCACACGCACACACACACACACCACTCTTGTGCAACTCTGAACCCCCCCCTCCTCCCCACAATGCTACCATACAGGAGTTTGTATAATCTATTTTCTTTGTATGTAATTACTGTATATGTTTTCTTTATATATAACTACTGTAAGTTTTCCTTGGATGTAACTACTGTATATGTACTCCCCTATCACTGGGTGATTAAATAAAAAAAAAGATAGATATGAATTGTTTATGGAATTGAAAAAAATAGATACTTTTTAGAGAAACTTTTAAGAAGACAACACAGCATAATTTCCAACAATAATTTTATTGTTATGTAAAATATTACTCTTGGATGAACATGATACAGTATGTGGAGATTTAAGGTGATGAATAACGATTCAAACACACAATCATCAAATAAGTACAAACAAAACTATCACTGTATGCCTTTAAATATATTTCGTGTATCTCTTTCTTTTTTGCCAATGATCAAAAAGATGTCAAATGTGATTTTTAACAAAGGAATATATTTATGTATGTATACGTATGTACATTTCCATCATGTATTATATGTAATTGCAGTTAAATCTATAATTGATTCCTGTTTATAGGCTTGGAATAAAATAAAATCAATCAATCAATCAATCAATCAAAAATGTAAAGTACTGAAATGTACACTTTTAACATACATGCACACAGAACACATGCACATGCTCTTTACTGCCAGGTGTTTCAGCAATAAAACCTCACTCTTGGATTCCCTTATCACTTGACATTTCTGTCCAGATGGGAAGATCAACAAAGCTGTCTGCATTATACCACAACAAGATTCCTTCGACAGAACTGAAGCAAATGGATAAAGGTCGGAGAAAGCATAGGGGACTTCTTCAAAAGTAAAACATAATATCTCGTTCAACTTTTAGCTTTAATTCCAGCATGGAGGAAGACAACGTTGATAACAAACACAGGCATTTGGAACGATTTTGAATTAGGCTAATTAGGTTTGTTTTGTTTGTTGTTCAGGAGGCATGATCAAAGTGATATTTCACCAATTTGTGTCAGCCCAGGAGGAGAGGAGGAAGAGTTTGGAGAATGCAGCCCATTAATCTCCACAGGTTTGGTACAGTGCTGTGTGTATATGGATGTTAATAAAAACAAGAGAATTATGAATAATGAAGAATGTTTATCAGAAATGAAACAAAACTCTAGATTTGTCCTGTATTGGTGGCTTATTATGTATTATGATTGAACTTGCCTTTCTTTTGTGTGTTCCAGTTTTCCAACTCCTTACAAAAGGTGACTTCAATTTGAACGCCTGCTTGAGTGAGTTGGAGGGGAAAAAATATCAAAAGAAATCAAAAAGATCAGATGGCTTGACCCCAAAGCGCAAAGTCTGGGAGCAAGCGGCTGTTTTGATCTTATCTAAAATTTATGAATAACTTCCTTGATATTTCCTTCGCACTATGAAGCCCTCCGCTGTTACACAATGATGTCTTGGAGGGGAAATGACGGAGATCAAACGGGACCCGGGTTCAGAATATAGCTCGCTGTCTCTTTCCCTGTAGCCATAGAGAAAACACAGCAGCGAGCTATCCAAGGCGTGTGATTGAAATACAAGCTCCACTAAGCTGTGCCTATGTGATGATATTTGTGTTTGTGTCAAAGGAATACAGAGCGGTGTCCCTGGTTCAGTTTATCCACAGAATCCGTCTGTGTCTTTGTTGGTGTGTTTGTGTGTGAAGAAAAAAAAAACACTGTCAACATTATAGCTTTTACAGCACTGGCAGACGCACAACTATTCCAGGCTCTTTGGGTGTGTAATGGCCTCAGATGCTTTTCACTATCTCTTGATTCTCTTCACAAAAGTCAAGTGTTCTCAACATGTTATTTGCCAAAAGTGGCCTTGTTCCATGGCTCTATTGTTAGCCTAATGGAGGCTAGACGACACTAAGACTCTAATTATGGACACCAGCGATCAGACCCGATAATATTGCGAGTAAAGTGGGTAATTTGTGGCTGTTGTATTGAAGCTTGAGGGGAGGGGGAAGTATAAGGGGTAGAAGGGAGGTAGGCAAGTTTTTTTTTTTCTCTTGAGTCATCACCTCATTGCCCATCACCCTAATAGTTCTCCCCCAGGCACAACGTGACTATGTGGCACAGCATGAGCATATTAATGAGCAGTGAAATATTAGTTCCTGTCCATTCAAAACAATCATCTACCACATAAAGATTATCAACAGGTGATTTCACTCCGATCACTAGGCTTCATGGAGGTACACTCCTATTTTGTAATAATAAAGTGCCTGCATGGCTCAGCTCAAGTGCCCATTCATCTCATTCAATAATACCATTACATACAGTGAGGCTGAGGCTATAGATCAATGACTTATCAGTAACTAGGAAAACAGCACAGCTTTTCTCGTTCAGTATCCATAAACAATTATGTAATAAAAATAGATTTACAGTTCAGGATTGATTCTGCAATAACAAAAAAATGATTGATTGGCTGAAAAAAAATCTATTACAATCCTTTATACGACCGAATAATGCAATCAATACAGTGCTGGTGAGACAGGCACCAAAGTCACACAGCAGGCCTGTGCCGATTCTGTCAACACCAAATATCAAAGGCCTTTCCCCAGAGTGATCTGTCCAAACAATTAAAAGTGAACCTCTTTGTGCCATCACACTTAACATGGCAGACAGAAATGAAAGCAGCCCAGTGTATTGGTGGAGCGAGGCATGACGTCTCCTATGACAAGCCCCACCGAGAACACAGCACACCACAGGAATGACATTCCTCTTAAAATTTTAAATATGTTTTGACACAAAATCAAAAGTTGCTCCCCACTTTCTGGGAGAGATTCCCTATTTGTGTGATCACTTATTAGACCCTCAGGTGAAGCACCAACACCTGAAATGTCTCCCGCGCCTCCTCTGAGGTTCAGCTGCAGATCTGGAGTTCATTCACATAGTGGCTTTTTCCCTGCGTCGGTGATCACAGCTCAAGTCATTCGTGATCTGTGAGGATTTTACATGGCTCATCTTTATTCTGCAGTGGGGAACGAAGCTGTCAGCATCAGACTGGAGAAAAAGAGACCAGGGTCCTGCATAATACTTTATATTTATGTGCAAGCCATCGCAGCAAAAAATAAAAACGTAACGTGAATGTTGGCAATAGTTGTCCATAATTTCTATCCATAAAAATAAACAATTGACACAAAGCGGCCGCCTGATTGGACATTTTTTTGTGTTCTGACAATAGCAAGAGCATAATTCATTTCAGTAATATTAATAAGCTTGAGTGGTTTTAAACATAATGGAAAGCAAATAGTGTTTGAAGGGCTTTTAGCTTCCTCTATACATAATCCGGCAGATTAAATTTGCAATCATCACTAACAAGAGAAGTTGTCTTATAGCAGGACCTCATTATGTCTCACCACAAATGATCGTATTTAATGCAGTCAACAACTTCAAAGAAGGATATGACGAAAGTTGCAAAAAAAACAAAATTGTTCCCAGTGGTCAGCAGAGGGGTTCAGACAAATGAAAGCCAATAAAGCAGAACAATCGATGACTTCTGACATATCACCAGTGCATGAATGAATCTAAAAGAACAGGCTGCAATGAACGAAAGACAAGCACAAATGTATCTTTTCCATGTTAGTTTTGCCAGATTTAAGATTTCATTGGCCATTTGACGGTATCAGAAAACATGAATGCTCCAACAATAACTTAAAACAATATCATTAAGTAACAATTTCCTTCAGCAAACACAATAGGGAGAAGTACACAGCTGCTTAAATTAGTGTGAGAGTAAAACAGAAAGGTGATGGAACTGTGACGACAAAAGGGCATCCAAAGGAGAATGTTAATAACAATACCACTAAAACAATTTCCATTAATTTTTGGCCATTTCACAAGGGAGCAATATCTACATGCCCGCAGCACGTTTAAATTGCCTAGTCTGCCTGAGAAGCAGTGGAGGGCTCCCCAGTGTCCAGCCGCTGTCATCAGAACAGTCAGAACCAGAAAACACTCAGGAGACATGGAGCTAGAGAAAGTTAAGCTAGAAAAAGTAGCTCCAGACAGACAACAGCTTTAAATGGCCAAAAATGTGAAACAATTAGATAAAGAATGTCTCTATGGGTGCATGATTCCTAGCCTGGCCTTAGCCGTCCATAAACTACGGTCAATAACTATTTCCCTACATGTATGTCTGGGTCTGGTCCCAGTGTCTGCAGTTACCACGGTAATATCCCATCCGGCCAATCAGTGAGTGGGGGAGTGGGTGTTGGAGGTAGGTGGTCAAATTTGATGGTTGGAGTTTGGATACGATGAAAAATGCAATAGTAAAGTAATCCGTTCTGGTTCTACTTCAAATATCAAGAAATTGAAGCCAGAGCAAGAAGAATGTTTAGCTAATTTCATTTCTGGAAAAGATTATCACGCTACTGCCCACTGGCTCTGTTAATGGCACAGGAGATGGCTAAAGCTAGGCTAAATGCTAAATGCCTCAATCATTCAGGCGCATTACATACGTCACAGCAAACTCAGATCCAACAGTTTCAATCTGCAAAAGGAGTCAACCCCTCCCACGAGTTAACGGAGCTCAATGAACCTTAGCTGTGGTAAGACCAGGCTACATGATTCCACAATTGTATTTGTGTATTTTAACTTGGGCTGGGACATTTTCCCTTTTCCAGAGCCATGCTTTTCCGGCATGCAAAAGTGTTATTTGCACCCAAATCTATGTATGGAGCAGGTGTGATAATATTTCCTATCCATGTTTATAATTTAATTGTTGTATTTAATGCTTGTAACATTCAATAAACAAGGAAACATTTTTTTAAAGATTGAAATGTGTGAAAGGCTCTTGACCCTTTCACTTTAACAGAAAAGAAAGAAAATGGTCATTTTGATAAAAAAGCGCTGGCGGCCACTGATTCATACCTTTAAACTCATTTACTTCAAATACTGTAGTTATAAAGTGCACATTTAGGCAAAAATAAAAAAGAAAGGTCATGACGAACACATGTGAAAGACTTTTTTTCTGCTAAATGTAGTAATCGGTATCTTTTCTAGGTGCTGTTTGAAAGGCTTTTATGCCTCTTAAGCCTTTCACAAACAGCGCACATGGAGAATTGTATCCCAGTTCAGCGGCTCAGCATACCCACCGGACGTGGTCTCCATTGAGCAGGTTTGATATGCTCTAACACACTTGTGATGTTGGATGGATTGTCTCAAAAGGGGAATTGTTCACATGGGATTTATATTAATATAGTGTTTATTTAACCCCACCTTGAATATTATTATTTCATACAGTTATCAAGGAAGAGTTCGGGCCTGATGTAATCTACTGTGCCATGAAAAAAGTTCAGTTTTTGTTTTGTACTGTGAAAAAAGGAAAAATCATCGAGTTGCACGTCTCCTCTCACTCACCCAACAGCAGACAACAAAGTTCCCTGCCGATGAAACTTTTCCAATATCATGTCCCTTGCCTGCTTCTGGAGGAGGCTGGACGTCTCATTTGCAAGAGAGCAGGCGCTGGGAGAGGAGCCGTCAGCCGCCGCCTGTCCGTCACTGCGGCGACTGGGGAGAGAGGGGAAGAGTGTGTGTTGATTAATATCAGGAGGGCAGGGCAGAGCGCGCTGCAGCTCACCGGGAGAAACAGAGCCAGAGAGGACACTTCTCTTCACTGCTGCCCAGGGACGAGAGGGGGTAATGAGGCAGAAACAGGCTGGAGTATAGGCACAAGGACAGACAGGCTCCCCACATCACCCCTCCTCCCCCAAACTCAATCTCTCCTCCTCCATACCCTATCTGTGCACCATCAAGGTCCACCTCAATGTTTTCCACTGTTTGACACTCATTCCCTGTTTCCTACCGTCAGGCTCTGTGTCTGTTCTGCTCCACATCACCTGCACCTAATGGTAAAATATATTTGCTTCTACAACATAATACAATGGATGCGATGGAAATGACATGGAGTGGCCTTTTGACAAAACTGTCCCATTAAAAGTAAATGAGTGAGAGCTGTAGGTGTGTCTCAATATCACTTCTGCGCGGCACGGTGGCTGAGTGGGTAGCACTCATGCCTCTCAGCAAGAAGATCCTGGGTTCGAATCCCGGTCGGAACAGGGTCTTTCTAAGTGGAGTTTGCAGGTTGTCCCTGTGCTTGCGTAGGTTTTCTCCAGGTACTCCGGTTTCCCCTACCACTAAGAACATGCACACTAGGTAAAATCCTCCAGCTCTGGTAGTCCTGACCAAGCCGAGCATCAACATCTGGAGATAGGTTCCCGGGGGCTGTTACTACGGCAACCACTGCTCCTGACAGCACCTTGGTGGCATCAGGATGGGACAAATGCAGAGGATGAATTGCCCTACGGGGATCAATAAAGTTCACCTTTACTCTGTTTGTATCTCATCTCATCATATGATGATAGCAAAAGAAAGGAATTAGGGCAGGTAAAAATGTCCTGAGAGGTAGACAACATTGTATCGTCATATCACAAAAGGTCCATCATAATTTAATTTTTCCATCTGTACTCTGAATAAAGATTCAAGAATTTATTTTCCATTTGCAGTAAGAACCACATTGCAAAAACCGTGCAAGACTACCACAGTGTGCACCAGATAGCACACACCTCTTGCCACAGCGCCATGGAAATACCAAAAATGCTGTATTAAAAAATTCCTTCAATTTGTCCCAGCGTGTCAGATGACAGTCACATTATCCACCTCATGAGATTAGTGAGGACTGCTATCTTACCATTTGACAACATGATCAACTAGGGAATTGTGGCCTTGGTAAACCATCATCAAAACAGCAGGAGATATTTCCATCTTTTCCAGAGTTCAAAGGGTGAGTTGAGATTCAGAAAGGATTAGAGCCGTACACAGTCTCCCGAGCTATCCATGCTGGACGAGAATATTGCACACCACATGTTTTTGTTTTTTTGTTGGAGCAAAGCCACCGAGATGTCTCCTTTATGGGATTGGAGCAGTGTGCTTACTCTCTGCAGGAAGAGGATGCATTCACTCAGACTTATGAGAGATATTGCCGGGCACAGGAGGTGGAGGCCAGGAAATAACATGAGCAATTTCATAAATGGAAGGGAGAGGCTGTGACTTCCTAAATCGTGTGTGAAAGACAGAGGGAGTCAGCGGCAATGGGGGGCCACAGGGACTGAGAAGGGAGTATATAGGCGCTAAGTGTGTGTGAGAGAGAGCAAGCGAGGAGGCCCGGGCACGCTACTGGTAAATGGACACAAGTGGGTGAGTGAGAAGGAGAGCGGCTGGAGAGATAGAAGAGATGAAGGGGCAGATTCGGCACCAGCTGAGTGAGCACTTCTATTAGCCGCCATGCTTTCTTGTGCCCCTTCCTCTACCGTCACAGTGTGGCTTCCTCTCACATCAGATTAGCTCCGGCCTTGGGGAGACGCTTCAAACTCCTCAGTCCAAGTTATTTAAACACGCAAGGCGCAGAGGCCATGTTTGTGTCTCCTTGCTGAATGAATCCCAGACTTTAGCATAGATAGTTATAGCTGTGGGCGCATGTTCTTGTGCCGTGAGAAGTCACCATCAATCAAAAGCTGATAGAGGATATGCCAATCGCGGTGTGTCAGGAAAAAGAAGAAGACAGCAGGAGTAAAGCTACAGAAGACAATTATACTAAGGCTTAGATATTACATGCTCAGGTTCTGAGGTCTGTGGACCAGAATCTGCTTATGGTTCCATGGCAGTGTTTGGGAAGTTACTTCTATAAAAAAGTAACCCGTTAATTTAATTAATTACTCGCTAAGAAAGTAAAGTTACTAGTTACTTTTATGTTACTTTTGTGTTACTGTTAGTATCCACTACAGTCTATGCTTTCTACTAAATCTTGTTAAACCAAGGAGACGTGTTGAAACCATAGACTTTGCATTGAAACTGGATGCAACCCATGCGGTGGAGTGAAAAAGAAACAGCGTTACCTTACTGTATTGTGGATAGTTAACTCGTTACTTTTATTTCCCCCGGAAAAAGTAGTTTCCTAAGTAATGGGTAACGGGTGTAACGTGTTCCAACACTGTTCCACGCTGTTCGGGATCAGAAGAGATCGTACTTTTCAACATTTATTTCTTATGGTGCCGGTTGACTCAATTTATTTGTTCAGGCTTTTGTCTTAAATCTTTCATGTTACTGTGTTATTTTGGACTTTGAAAATGTGTCCAATCTGTGCATTGCCTTGTCGTTGTGAAGAGCTTTCTTACCCTGGTCAGTGAAGGGCTCTGTATGAATAAAGATTTCATAAAATAAATTGTCCAGGGAAGAAAAAGTTTCAAAAAACAACTATTTTTGGCAGAAAGGCAGAAAGACCAACCATGAAAAACACAAATATAGTTTACTGTGTTGGGTGAAGTGTTCTGCAGCAGTGATATGCATTAAGTTTCCTTTTGCAGATGTTTGAGGAAAAAGAGAGACAGAACATGCAATGAGCCGCTGTCAAGCTTTCATCCCACTGATGAGAAAGGCCAGTGCAGTGTGGCAGAGCGCAGCCCATTTTCTGACAGAGACGGCTGTTTGAGCTCTCCAGTCATGGCCCCTGTGATGAATGGCCTCCACTGCCAGGGAAAGAAAGGGAAAACGGGGGCTTGTGAGGCCTCTGAGGATCAATACATTCGCACAGGAAGAGCTGCTTCGCATGTTAAAAATCCAATCTGGCCGTGCCTCCTCCTTACTGGCTCACTCTGCTGTCTCCTGTATCTCTGACGGACAAGCCTATGGGAGCGAGTGGGCGGGGGCTGATACTTGGGAGCAGACTGTGCATCTACATAAAGTGTGTCAGCAGGTTTCCACAGAGGCCAGGTTGTCAGCAAACCCAAGGTCGCTGTGGCAAGCGATCGAGCGCACAACCCCAAATCTCTTGCTCTGATGATGCTCTGAAAGGCATCAGCAAGACATGGTAATTCGAAGGTGTCTAAAGCGATGGATATCCTATTAATGAGCCCAAAACAATGCCTCGACTAATGAGCTTATAATGGGAATATTGAATGCTTGGGAATGGGATTGGGCCGGGTGTCAGCCAGGAAGGAGACTGCTGAATGAGCGCCAATCTGCCAGGGCTAAGAGGGTTAGGACTGGGGACGAATACAAACGGCGAGGCTGCATGGAGGGGTGTAACGTCAACCCGAATCAATAGGAACCGCCCTGCCCAGGCTCATTGCTTCTGTGATATACGCAGGCAGGCGTCTCCTTGATCATAAATAAAACATTAAAATGCAACAAATAATCAGGGCAAATTGACAGAGATCTATTTACTCTGTGTTTGCTGTTTTGTGGTGGGAGGGACTGATTGGTACCCTGCGCCCAATTTGAATCAACCAAGCCCCGCAATGTGATTCTGCTTTTGTTTCTATATTAATCAATTAATCAAAGTGTTGGTTCGGAGGGGTGGGGACTGGAGGGGTAATGAGAAGTAAACCAAGCAAGTGAATGGTTTCAGTGACGGACTAATAGCTGGAATAGGAATTACAGTCCAATTGCTCAGTCTTATTGAGGCTTTAAAGCTGCAGAGGCCTTCCACAGCCAGCCGGCCTGCCTTCTTGTGTGATTTGATTCCATTTGGAGAGCCTTATTTTCCTCTTGATCTCACACATTAAGGACCTTGCTAGTATTCACCCCAGCAGTGAGTGGAAGCAGAGACGAATCAGAGCAATGGGGGAAAATGCAACGGTTGAGCCCAAACAGGTTGTGTTTAAAATCTCCTCACTTGGCTCAATGTATTTTAAGATAGCAGAACTTTAGGGAACCATATGCAGCATGTACCATTTAAAGATCTACAGTAGGAGCCTAGGAATTTTATCTAAGCCTAAAACTTGCCAGTGTATTTACTGTAGAAGTTTGTATATATGTCAGCAGTATGTACTGGAGCAGTACCCTGCAAACCCATTTGTTGACACTTGCCTAGTAATGTAAAGTCTCATGTTTTAAGTAAAGGAGGGACATGTAGAGGGAACCCTACTGAGCCCAACGATTTGAACCCGTAGTGCCCCCCGCAGTGCATAGACATAGAACATGAATATTCCCTCAGAGCAGAGAAAAGGGTCTGAAACAAACGGCTACATCGGCCATGCTGCTGTAACCAGTCCTGCGCCACCCAGCGGCTACACCACCTCTGCTGCTGTGATCTCTCCTGCTCCACCCAGCGGCCACACCACCTCTGCTGCTGTGACCCGTCCTGCTCCACCCAGCAGCTACACCACCTCTGCTGCTGTGACCAGCCAGCTCCACCCAGCAGCTACATCACCTCTGCTGCTGTGACCAGCCAGCTCCACCCAGCAGCTACACCACCTCTGCTGCTGTGACCAGCCAGCTCCACCCAGCGGCTACGCCACCTCTGCTGCTGTGACCCGTCCTGCTCCACCCAGCGGCCACACCACCTCTGCTGCTGTGACCCGTCCTGCTCCACCCAGCAGCTACACCACCTCTGCTGCTGTGACCCGTCCTGCTCCACCCAGCAGCTACACCACCTCTGCTGCTGTGACCAGCCAGCTCCACCCAGCGGCTACACCACCTCTGCTGCTGTGACCTGTTGCATTGTACTACTATATTTTTAGAATTATCTGTTTAACCTATTTGTTTTGTTTGCATGAATGCATGTTCTTCTGCTGCTACTGGACACCTGAATTTCTCCTATAGGGATCAATACATTTAGTATCTATCTATACACGTTTTGACCATAACGTTACTGTGACAATGAAAATATTTCATGAAAATAAAACTTAGAATAGCAAACACATGGGTGAGTGCAGACCAGTTACTGTAACGCTACTTCTATGTAAAAACAGAGCACTGATTTGGAAAAAAAATATGTTGGGTAGCTAACAGCTTACGCTAGCTAGTTATAGCTGTTAGCTAGCCAAATGTACAGCTAATGTTAATTAACACAACTCTGTCTCAACTGGATCGACTTAATTATATATCATATACAGTATAAGATTCGCAAATATGGAATTTGAGACAAACTTTTTTCAAAATATCAAAGAATCATATTGCTTTAGTGTTGAAGCCCGTTAGCCTTTAATACAAACATCCAGTTTACATTACCAGTGCAATCTGCAACCAATCCCCATGAACCAACATGAACGTTAGTCCAACCGTGTAGCTCCAGCAGGTCCACTTCCTCCCGACATCATCCCATGTCTGACCAGCCGTCAGATCCTCTTGTCTAAAGTGTGAATTGTAAATTGCTGAGGGTCTGGTTGGTCAGTTCTGGATTCATCCCGATGATTATCATGAGCTGGACTCACGCTGATGTAAGGGCCTGTCCCTGTGCTTGTCTTGCCTCTGCTCCAGTAGACTGCCAGCCAATTGTCCCTCTTAATTATCTATTGGCAATAATTAATTGATGTTTTTGGAGGGCTGATTGGATGATCTGGACTGCTTTGGCCGCAGTGTCTATGGTTGACTACGCTCACTCTGTCCATGACTCTGCCAGAGTCCCAGTGCTGCTGTTGCAGCGTTCATTTATTTTGAGGTAAACATGTTACACAGATCAAGATAATGATTCTTCAGCTATTATTTATTCTTTCATATGGTTTTGCATGAATTTGGGACACTGCTCAGAATGTAATTTAAACATTTGTGTACATATAATTATAAAGTATATTTGTAATTCAAATTGATTGTATATTGATACTTAATCCCTTTATAAAACCCAATCGAGAATAAGCAACTATTTTGCCCTGAAATTTGTATAAATGTATGTATTTTTCTTCTTCAGAGGATGGTAATGGCATCCAAGTAAAAAAGAAAACATTTTCTGAATTAATAAAATGTTCTACTTTGGTTACAGCCGGACAACAATGTTAGCTTCTTGGTGGTGCTCCAGTGCTGGCTCTGAACCAATATGACAGCTGGAGCGTGGACTGACACTGATTGTTCCTCTTCTCATGAAAAACACCTGACCGTTGTGTTCGGACATAAATCATTCTTCTATCATCACACACCATCAATAACTTTCTCATGTTAGATTTCCCTGAACAATCAAAAACAGGTTGCCAAAAACTGCTATCAAACTGTAAATGTAAATATTGCCAACATTTACAGGTCATGATGGTGTTGGTGTGGAAGTGAGTAAGGTGAGTCTGGTTTTACTCCAGAGTTGTAGACGTACATACCTATTTAAAAACATAAATAAGGTAGGAATATGGTTATGACTAAAAAGCTCCAGTTTAGCAAGATTATTTTACATCCTCCCAAATGTTCTAAAAATGTTGGTAAAAGACAGAAACAGGGACTTGGAAGGAAGCGGGACACTAATAATAATCAGTCCATTAAATCCCACTGCATTCCAAACGTCTCCATTTTATCAAAACACACTCACAGTGGCGAATGAAGCCATCTATACAAGTGCACACTTCGGGGAAAGTGCACAAGGGCGAATCCGCCATCTGTATTCTTGGCAACAGCAATTGTGCCAGACCGAGGCGCTCCTTTCCCAGATGAGGTCTACGTACGATACATCAGTGGGCCTTTATCACATTTCACATCGCAGTTTTTGTTTTTTTACACAGACATCTATATTGTAATACAAGTTAAAACATTGTTTGTGTGAAGTAATAAGGGAAATATATTGAAAGACATTGTTTATCTTCATGATTTAAGATGATGATTGATTTTCAGCCTTCTTACTAAATAATACAATTTTTTTTTTAAAATACAAGACAATCATTAAATAATCAAATTAGCTGACTGTTGGAGTATACAGCTCTGACAATGTTTTGGCTATTTACTTCAGGCTCAAAAACCATTTCATCTCTATACAGCATGATATGAGTTGCTTATTGTTTATTGATTCGTAAATGTAATTGTATATCCCTAATTCCTTGTCATTCAGTGCAAGTGTAAAAATTGCATGCATTCAGACAGATTCACAACATATACTGAGAGAACCATGCTTTAGAATTGCAATTAGGTTTGGAGGGGATTAATCATAGAAGAACAACGTGATAAGAAGTGCTAACAGGTTATTACTGCCTGCTGAGCTCCCACCATCAGCTGGGAGCAGAGTGCATTCTGGAGTCACATTTCACATTAAGGCACTTTTAAATGGCCTAATTTGAGGTCGGACTTTCGTGTAACTTAATTTGACAAGATTAATTATACAATTAAATCCAAACTTCTATCAATTATGTGGAGGAATGCTGGCGGGCCCGCTCCAGTCGACCCTTCACCTTTGCCAAGGCATACACCTGATAAGCATAATTTCAATACAAGCTCACAAAATTGTGGTCCATTCTGCCTCCTTGTTAGCCGAGTAAATCACTGCTTCTAATTGTTCAGAATGACTTTGCCCTTGATATGGACCAGCAGAATGTGCTGCTGTTAACCGCCACATAAGTGAGGTGCAATGGCCCTTTTCAGATTGACAGGACAATCCAGTGAAACAAAACACTTAACTGTGTCAATTGATTGTCTAATTGAAATTGGCAGGTCCACCACTTCAGTCTCATTGATTTATCATGTGTGACGAGAGAGCACTAATGACAGAATATGGCGTTCTTCTAATTGGACCTATTACCTGTCTGTGGTCAGTGTGCAATGTTTGTCTACAACTACTGTATGTGAATTTATAGATATAGCACTCATTTACTTGCAGCACTAAAAATATGATATTGTCAAATCAACATAATCAACATAACAGAAACTGTAATAAAACAATCATACAGAGGTGAAGGAATGTCATGAAAGATCCTCCACAGGTAGGGTCTGAACACAGCTACTTAACATGCAGAAGATTTGAGCATAACCAGCAGGATGGTGTCAGACGGGGCAGGTGAGCTCATCGCCTGTGACAAGCAGCCATTATCAGCTCCGGTTTTTGAGTGCAGGGGGAGAGCCACCAGGGAGGGCTGTAAAACCTTTTTTCAGAAGCTTTAAAAATCCCACTTTTTAGCCATGCTCTCTCTCAATCCTCAGCCTGTCATCATTTAACCGGGCCTCTCTCCCTCCAGACAAGAGGGGAAAGTGGGGTGTGATCCACTTGACCTTAATCTGCCCAGTAGTGAGTTTCAGCGAGATGACATGCAACCTCAGAGCTAAAGGCCAATTGTTTCTTCTCCCTCCTCTGAGAGCCTATTTACAGCCTCAGGGGTCTTTCATGAGGCTCGACAACTGTTTCAGCCTGAACTGCATTGTTTTTGATGCACTGCTGGCTGGAGCAGGAACGAATAGATGACACACTATCTTAACCAATTGTCCGTTCGATCAATTTTAACACGTTTTATTCTTGCAAAATTTAAACTATAACAACTATATAATGGGTTCACTTCATTTGACATCACAAGAGCCTATTATTTAACATTGTGGCCAGATAAAAATCCTTCCTGTTTACTATGGTAATTCAAAACTCAGATCTCTAGTCTCAGTTTTTTGCACATTTCCCTTATTCTTGGACCAATAAGTTCAGCATCTTTGTCAGTAAATACGTAGCAACTGTGGTTTAATTTTTTTTTTCTCATAAAAAAGTGTCTAAAAAAACCATTCAAAAACATATGAGCAAGATATTGGCCAGTAGAATGGACATAAGCCGTAAGAAAATCCTGGGTTTGTGAGTCTAACCACTATCAAACAATGATCTGGGAAAACATTTGGACTATCTTTTTGACTTCTTTAAAAAAAAATGTCCCATGTACCCCCATTAGCACCTGGCCCCCCACTGAAATACAATTCATGGATGCTATAGCTATTTTAAAACAAGATTCCCACTTTACTTTTTCTCCCACTAAATTTTCACCCCACGTACATTTCGATTGTCAAATTGTCTTGTTTTATGTAACAGATGGGGACATCATAAGAATAGCAGGGTAATCACGAATGCATAAGTCTATAAAGGCAAACAATTACCCACAAGTCTTGCCTTGCCAATGCTAGTCATGAATTAGTAATTTGCACTGAAGTTATTAAGATATTTGTTAACAAGAAATATTTTGCGCCTGTCCCCGAGAGCATGCCTTTTCAAAAATTCTCAATGTTCAATCTTTAATGTTTAGCTCTGTTCTGGAAACAATGGTGCTTAGCTGTAATTGATTCTTGGGGCGCTGAGTAATTACAAAGCTGTTTTGGGGTAGAGCCTGATCCACTTGGCCCTGAGTGATGGAGAGAGAGCCCGGGTACAGCAGAGACCTGGCTGCATGTCCTCACACACGCTGGAAAACCATTTTACTGAGTCGACATTTCACAGACAGAAAGTATTGTATTTTTGGGACTATTCTAAAATTAAACTCATTTGGTTGAATGCTTCTAGTTGTGCCATAAGCTGTGATTACTCTGGTCAAGAAACTGGTTAAGTTTTCTTGAGAAAGCTTCAAAACAAATATTCAAAATACAAAAACCAAGGCACGTTTTTATTAGTCAAAGATTGGTGAATACCAAATTGTATTTGATTGGATATGATTCTTCAGCAACAATCTTATAAATCTTATGGCCATGTCACTGCCGACTTCTCTAGACCTTATTTGACCCATATTCTATTGAGAAATACAGTATATATAAAGGCTATTTATATATAAAGTTTATTTGAATAGCAAAAATACACAAGGCAACTCAATGTGCTTGACAAAACTAGATAAAAATAATCAAAGTACATTCAAAATAGTAAATATACAATCCCTCCGTTGTATGCACAGCTAAACAGACGCCTGTCTTACATTTTCAGGAAGATTATTCCAGACTTTAGATGCATGAATCTGAAATGCTGCCTCTCCGTACAGGCATTTTAAATAATACAATTGAGGTGGCACCACTCACTTCCATCACTGCAATCGAGGTCTCGGAAGCGTTCTACTTCCACCTTTTTATCTCATTCAAAATACAGATTAAAAATGGTCTGTTTTTATTAGATCAAGTGGAAGTAATCATTCCTCACAAGCAAAGCGTGCTCTATTAAGTCTATTTTCCCCCATGGCAAATCCTCACATTACGCATAATATGTTAAAAATCATAATTTGAATTAGTGACTATGGTATTTTTGCTCCAGAGCTCTTGGTAATTCGGTTTGCTCTCAGTTGTGGCTGCAGACTTGCCTTTTGCTGTTTGTCCCGAGCGTAGTATCCAGTGTACAGTCACAAAGCTGGCAGCGTAGGACGGGCCCTGGCCACAGCTGCTGTCCCCAGCCTCGGGACGAATTGCTTCCATTTGGCCTGTCACTTTCGGCCACTGTGGCTTTTCTCGTTTGTCAGAGAGCGGGGGAGATTTGGTGGCTCCCTGGGCTTCTCTGCAGCCGCGGGGTTCAGCTCCCCTCTCCACCTCACAGATGCACAGTGGATTATACATGGGCCTTTTTTTTTTTTAACGTTGCACAGGTCAGACAGAAAAGAATAACAAGGACAGCGATATCAGCATTGTCAATTGTAAGATGCTACAATGGGTGCTGTGGAATAAAAGTATTGAATCATTTTTTTGTAATGTCCAAATCCCAACAGCAGTTTTCATGAAAGACCTCACAGAATTGACATTTCACTTAATCTCCAATTTTACAGATTCTTGTAATCTATGCTTGTCGTCTCATTTATCTGGTTTTGAGTAGACCTATTATCTCTTCTATTCTGAAACGTGTGCTGCATAACACTGAAATTATGCCAGGAGTGAAAAATAACAAGACCTCATAAGTCAAATGAAGGACCCAAAATGCAAGTATACAAAAAATTCTATTTAATGATGATAATGAAATTAAAGTCAAGGGTAAACACAAACTCCAAAATACAAAATGAATCTCAGGAACAAGGAAACGACAGACGAGGATTAACAATGGACCAGCAACACGTGAGGAAAGAGCACAGGGTACAGATATAGACAAAGACAAAGGTGAAACACATCAGGGCGGGGCAAGCAATGGAAAAGGGGAACAGGACAGGAAGTAAAACCAAAATAAAACCACAAAGATATGTCAAAATAAAACTTTGTTCACAAATAATCCACACCATGACACCTTTTACAGTACTTACACAAAGTTCTGTAATCTGCAGACTGATTATGAGAAAGATCTAAAGTATAATAAACATAATAATAATAATCTAGTATAGTATCAACATGACAGTTACTATCACTTAAAGCTGTAGGGTAATCAACTTACTGTAAAACTACAACAAATCACATCATGTCATAAGTTCCTGGCCCTCAAAAGATTGCTTCTATCACTATCTTTCACATGTATGTATCTCTGGGCGCTGTCACATCTCTGGATCGGATTTTTCTGGGAGAAGAGTGAAAAAGAGGGGACCACACTCACTCAGCCAATCACAGGGCTCTCTCGCCAGTGTGCAAATTATGACTTGTTTTGTGATGAGATAAAGGCGGAAAATTATGTTCTGAGTTTTACAACACTCATGGGAAAATCAACATGTATTCTTATGTAACAAAAGTAAGGTACCCCAGCATTAGAGCATTGTAAATAAAACTGTATTTTTTCTTAGCAATACACTACACCTTGACTTTTATTTTAATCAACACTTTTTTGGGCACTGATTTTCTCAAGACCATACTAAAACGTCTTGTAGAGGGTATGATAGAATGCCAAAATATTCTGCTCACAAGTTTCTCAAACTAGAATCTATTTGTAATACAAGTTGAGTTGGTCATACGCATTGATCAAAACTTCATCTTTAATAAACAAATCAATGTGAGGCCTATTACTGAAAACACGAGCGGAGTGACGGCCGTAACTTTGCCAGTCTTCTGACAACTTAAATGCATCTTCCAGTTTAATCATTTCTTAATATTGACATTTCTAATTAAACTCCATAATTGGTGTGACTGAGCTCAGTGGCAATCATCTCACCGGCCACAGAAAAAAAAATGCATCTCAAAATAATTAATGAATTCTCGCGCTTTTAATTGCAGTGTACCCGTAGCCATAATTGCTGCAGCATCCTCCTTGAAATGACATGATGACAAATACTAGTGTCACGTCAACGCTTTCCTTCCCTCATCTACACCTCAATCACGGCTAATCCGCTCACCTCAACCACGCGCCGACAAATTAAAGTTGCATTTCCTCTCCCCCCCCTTCATTAATACATGGTGTTTCCAAGGTTACAATCATTTAGAAACTCAGGAGCCAAACAAGCACAAAGAAGAATGGCTTTGATATTTTCCAGCCATTCACTGAGCTTACACTATAGAAAACAAAATCATCCAGCAGCGGTAATCCTCCAAATAACTCTGCCTTCATCGCAAAACAAAGAGAGGCTCCTTCAAAGCAAAACCAAAATCACAGACTTTATGCAATATGGGTCTATTTTTCATTTTATGGCTGCTTAAATATTAGCCTTTCTCCTCAAGAAATGTTACTAAGTATGTTTTATGTATTAATGTGTTTTGTGTGTACTTGTATCAGTGGTTATGTTAAGAAATTCGTTTTTTGATATGACTTTTGTCTATTTTTACCTTTTATAATTTGTTCTCACCGAGAGCCAAAGCAAATTCCTTGTTTGTAGTTCCTGGTACTTACAATAACAATACAAAAAAAAATCTGATTCTGATTTTTATGTCAATTTTAGTATTGCATGAACATCACAAGCACATCCCATTTGCTCTGTTCCACGACGTTAAATTCTAAAGGTCAGGAATATTTCGGTATTTAAAACAGTAGTTGTAGTATTTTGATGCATACCAAGTGGGTGGTCAAAGCAGCTGCAGCTCATAGATGGATATTGTTGTTGCAGAGTGTGTAAATGTGACGGAGGAAAATTCATATATTAGTTTCTAAATGATACAGGAAATAAGATATCTGGTGGGAATATACAAATTGTGTGTGTGTGTGGCTTTGGCTAAAGTAGACGTTTATCAATCTCTGTGTATGGAGTGAATAAATAATGACATGTGAAGCATCTTTGAGAGTCCCAGAAAGCACTATATAAAACTATGCATTATTATTATTGTTAGTGTTATTAGTATTGCTATTATTTAGTATGTGTTGGTGGTTTTATTTTTCACCACTAGGGGGACACCATGTCTATCCGCGGCACCCATGGCTCAAAGCCCGTCCATTGGGCTTTCAAAGTCCAAGAGCCATATCTTTAAAGAATACAGAATGGGGGAACATGTTTTTTCTATTTTATTCCATCATATTTAATGGCACAAAGTAATGTAAAGGAGCGTTCTTACTGTGGCAGGCTGGCATTTCCACAGACATCTCTCCTTCCACTTGTCTCCATAGAAACAATGTTCTCTTGCTTTAATAGGTTGTTCTCGTGTTCTGGAATTTCAGTTTGATGGAATGAATTTAAAATGATTCCCAGATCACTATTAGTAATTATCAAAATTATTAGGGATTACACAAATATTAATACATCAAAACATTATGTTTATGTTTCTACTGGAATCATACGTTTTGACACATGTTGGGATGTCACATTGTTATTATTGTATGTTTATAATTAAAAACCGATTGGTGATGTTTTGTATTGCAATCGCTTTTTGTACAATAGGTTTGAACTTTTGTAATGTCTGTGTTCCTGTCTCTGCCTGTGCTATTATTATTATTATTATTATTATTTTGCAATATAAATTGATCCTATGTGAAGTGGACCCAAGACTTGCGACCACTTGTGGAAGCTAATGGGGATCAAAATGAATGAATAGATCAAAATGGTTGAAATGATGATCTGATTGGATAACTATAAGATAATATTGATCACATATGGTCATGTCGTAATGCAGTAGTTGTGTGATCTCAGACCCAGCCGTAAAGAGCAAAGCAGACGTCAGCACTGGGATGGACAGTCTGTGATGTTGCTGACCCATGCAGTAGAGTGTGTGCTGTCAATAAGGGGCCCCTGCAACCTGCTGTGACAGGCCCCCACACAATGACCTCATTTGACTGTGGGGCCTGAAGGAAGGGAAATGTAAGGTTACAGAAATGTATAGAAATGTAAACGACAATATAGAGCAAAATCAGACATACTTTTTCTTGCATGTCAAGCATGTTTACAACACGGTTTTCTTCTCTGCTAAAATCTCCAGTGAAAAGCTTTGCCTGGAGAAATTGGCTGGAGGTGCCGAGGCCAATGATGAGCTCTTCGACTAGCCTCTTTCGCATGCAAATCATATCTGAATTTTTCATTAGCATAAATGCATGAGCAACTTTAAATGCTTTTAATTTTCAATCTCACCAAGCAGAGGAGTCATTTGTCACTGTCAGGATGAGAGACTAAAACGGGGGGGACCAGAGGGAGCCAAGGACTGCACGCTAAACTGAAATCACAGAAAATTTCTGATTAACTAATTGACTGATGTACGGTTCAGCCGAGTTGCCTTGAAGGTGTAAATAATTCTGGGTTTATTCAAATGGCAAGAAGTGAGGGAGTGCGGGTGGATACAGAAAAGCACATTACTTGATGCCTCTCCCCGGGCAATACTTTTCTCTGGTGATTCTCATTTATGGTCGTTTTTTTCTTCTAAAAGCGGTACAAGTTAGTGCATAATCATAGATAATCAACTGGAAATTAAAAGACAGTGCCACTTTGGCAACGCAAAATCTCTGTGCCATTTGACAAGAAAGAGGCTGCTTAAAGCAATCCACTGGCTTATCACATAAGCTGTTGTGAAGCCATTTCATATTTTATCTTCCCGGGTTTAAGATTTTAAGATCAATTGGCATTCCGCTGAGAAGCCTAAATCACTAGGTCTTTATTTATTTAACAAAGAAGTTCAAAATCACAAAGTCCTTATGGGGTATTCTTAGCTTTAGGTAAAGATGACAAAGATTTTACAAGCCCTGCATTCAAATGACTAAAAGAAATTATGGAAATAATTCAATAATAATACTTCATGAAGAGAACGTCAATGAGGATGGGAATATTTATCTTAGAATCACACATTGTAGCTTTTTGAGTGCCATGACTATAAAGTTTATAAAATGAGTAATATTTGATAGAATACCAAATATATTTTGAGCTGGTTTGAAAGCTTGAATATAAAGAAACAGATACTTTCTCACTATGTGATCTGATAAACAAGTATTGTTGCACTCTTGTAGTTCATTTTATATTCCCATCACTCACTTGCACCAGGCCCAGAGTAGATACTGTGTGAATGTTTTGATTTTCCTTTTATCTCAGTCCCATACTGCCCTCCAGTGGACACTTATTCAATAACATGTGGGAAAGATACAAACAAATACACTCTCTGTCTGACCAGCCAGAACAACTCGCGTTTATAATAATTACAGAATATCGATCTTGAATACAAGTCTGAGTTAGCTTGAGAATACCCAAGCTGCTGCGGGCACTTGTTCTACCTTTGGGTCACAATGACCCAACACAAGAAGTTGACATGAGGGTAGTACAAGTTCAAATGAACAGGTGACATGTTATTTTTTCTAACATGGTACAAAAATAGTTGTGTTGTCATGCAGGCTCAGGACACACACAGCTCTGAGGTGGTTCATCTGCTCTGGGTTTAGGTCAGGTACGGACAAACTTAAGCCGGGTCCAGACCTAATTTCCTAAATAGTATATTACAGCAGAGCGACAGAGGGAAACTGCTGCTCCAGAGCTCTGCACTCAACACAGAAGGATTTTATAGTCTTTATACTATAGAGACATGAGCTGGGGAGGGCTAAGGGGCCTGGTAGAAACGTCCAAAGGGCCGCATCGAGCCCATGAGCCGCGGTTTGCTCCTTGCTGTTTTAGGTCGTTACCAAGCCTAGATTTTAATTTTTCACACACAAACTGGCAACCTAACTGATAGACTCAAGTGAGGCAGTTTCTGCTTCTCATCAGCTTGAGGAATAACATGTACACATAAATAATGTGTAAAAAATCATAAAATGATTTGGACAGGCTGATGTCGTGTTTAGACAAAAGAGGTGGATGCTATTTGAAATTAGATTTTTACATACAGCTTCTATAAGATTACTTTTAATCTTAAAGGGGTAGTATGTAAGTTCTTAATAAGTGCATTACACGAATTCTATTGTACCAATCTCTCTGGTCTAGTACCTTTGATGTTGTGAACGTGAAGATACAAATGCATGGCTACCAAACAGTATTTGTAATATTCTGATTTGACCACTAGATGGCAGTGTGACTGAACAAATGATGGAAGCTATGTACAGTAGTTGAACAATGATGCTGAGGACTATACTGTACAGAAGTAAGCAAATAAGACATTTGTTTTAAAGACCAATATTTATTTGAATCACGTGTTTTGGACTTTATCAACAGCTATTTCATCAGGCCACTTCAAATGTCATTAACAAAAGTCTGAACCTAAACATGTCCATCACAGCAGCATATCAAAAGCTCTGCGCTTCATATAAAAGTAACAAAATACAGATGTAGCCAGCGAGATACCAAAATGTTACACACATCAACGATGCCTGTGTCACGGTCACATTTATACACACACTCTCCAAAGGCCTGACCCTCTCACACACAGCCTTCTGGCAGTATTAGTGCAGTTCAAACATTGTATCAAAATGAAGGTGGCTTTTATACAACACAAACAAGTGTACTGGGGTCTTTAAAACTTATTGTGGCCAAAGAACAAGAGTCAAAGCCATTCCATCTAACCAGAAAATGTATGCATTGAGTTTTAACTTAAGTTCTTTTTGGCAATACTGTGGTTACTTTGGGTGAGGATGGGATCGCAAAAATCAGCATCTAATTAAATAGTCAATATCATTGTAAATATATTTTGATACAGACAAATAGTAGTATAATAGGGAGATATTAACTTTCATAGTTTAAGTGTTTGGCACATCTATACTTACTATATAATTTATTAGTTTTCAGTTTAATATAGAATCTATAATTGGATCTCACATTAGTGCTTTCTGACTTTGTGCTTATACATTTGATGTTAAAGTTTAAAGTAGGTGCAAAACAATCTACATAGAAATAAGACCTTAGTTATAAATGTATGGATAAAAAAATCTAAATAAACTATGCATATCATACTGATCACTAGTACCTTTAAGTAGTAGATTCCAGTCTAACTTGAGGAAGACTACCACGAGCATGACCAAGCATGCCCTTTTTAACTTAAACAATGGAAAAATCAGGAAGGGACAAAAAAGTGCTTAAAGGAATATCTTATCTACCTTGAGCAAGACGTAGCTCGCTTCCATTCAGCTCACTTGCCTTCTATTACATCTAATACCATCTAATTCCATGGTTGCATATACGCTGTCATTCAGATTGCACATTCAACATCCATCTATTAGACATAATGGTTCTCTTTCACATGTAAGGGTACACCAAGATGGCCGACACACAAACTGTAACCTTCATATTGTCATATCTACAGTTTCAGATTGAAATATATTCCATTCAAAGCAAATCTTTAAGGCATAACCCATAGATGCATTAAATTCTCATGCAGAAACTCACATTGAAAGCAGCCATTAGTACACTGAGATACATTTACAAGTCTATATAATGTGTTGCTTATTGAATTTTGGCTAAAGCACCCCCTTTAGGACCGGACTTATTATGTAACTTTCTCTGACTTTGCAGGCAACGTAAGAACAAAGGGGAACAGCACGCCCCGAGCCTCCACTGGCGCCTTGAGCATCTCCTCCACAAAGTAAGCATTCTCCTCCTCGACTACAAACTGCAAAGTCTGGCTCTTGTTGACACAGTAGATGTACTTTCCAATGACTGCACATCGGAAAGGCAAAAGGCTTCCGATTTTTTGCGAAGCGCAGTCGTGCCACATTTTCACTATGGTATTGTACTTAAACACGTTTATTCCTTGCTCACGGTTGACATCGAAGCGGTAGATGAAGCTTTTCAGGGCCACCATATCACTGGACTTTTTCCTGCTGTTGTTATAAGGACACTCCTGCCACTCGTCTCTCTTTGGGTCGTACTTCAGGAGTCGGTAGAAGAGAGATCCTCCAGAGACGTACAACTCCCCGCTGCAGGTTGTGGCTTCATGGGCCACGGCGAAGGCTCCTTTGGGCAGAGGAGCCACCGTGGTCCAGCGGTCCATGCGAGGGTCGTACTTTTCCACGGTGAAAAGACATTCTCCCCCAATTGCGTACAAGTAACCGTCCATAGACACTAGCTTTAGCTGGGCTCGAGCCTGGATCAGAGGTCGCACTTCGGACCAGCTGTTGGAGATCGGATTGTAGCAGAAGACTCGATCAGAAACTTTACCCTTGTCTCCATTTCCCTTAATCCCCCCTGCCACAAACAGATAATTATACATAGTGCAGATACCACAGCCCTTAGTGTTGAGGTCATCAGGCATGGAAGTCAAGGCTGTCCAGTCATTGACCAGTTCATTATAATAGTAAATCATGTGGTTATCCTCCAGAGACCCCACTGACAATGGACTCTGTGGGCGACTTCCACAGCGGCTTGGAGGCCTGCTTCCTACACGGTCAAAAACATCATTCACCTCAGCCACCATGAGCACCTGCTTCCCCTCCATTCGCTTCCTCAAGACCAGATCTCTCTCAGATCCAGTGAGACGCCCATAAACCGAGGGGTCTTTCAAAATCTGGAGAAAGTTGTCGCTCATGAACCCGTACGCAGTCTCTTTCAGCTCGCTCAGACGCTGTTTTTTGGCTATTGTAAGTATCTCGTAGCAGTTCTGTGTTGTGATTTGCTCAGACATACGGTCCATAGCGGCCTGGACTGCACAGGGGATTTGTAAGATCTTGGCCCCGGTGATGACATCCACGACATTATCCTTGCTAACATTCATGTGTGCTGTGTAAACATAATTTATCAATGTGGACATGGTTTTGAAGCTGACACCTTTGACTTTCAGGACATTTCGTGACAGGCGAGCTCTGAAATAGTCGCTTTTCTCCGCCAGCACAGACTTGTGAACATTGATCGTCTGTCCGCCAACTTCGATGACTAAATCTGGCTCTTCGTTTTTCGACAAGCTTTTTTCTGCTTCCTGGCCGCTGTCCTCAGATGGTCGATCGGAGCAGTTCGCTTCCTGTACAGTTTGGCCGGAATTGTGCGTTGTAGAATCAGCATGGTAAGACACTTTTGCTCTCGCCCCGTTTCGGATTTCACTTGCTGTGCAGTTTTGTTGCGTGCTTGCTAACGTTTTGGGCTGAGCAGTTTCAAAATGGGCACTTGTTTCTGTAGATGTTGAGGTATATGTTGCTTGATCCTTGCCATTGTCCTTGTGATTATTGTCGATCAGCCTCCCATCCAATAAATACTCCTTCTCAACCACGAGTAGCGGGCTGAGCTGTTCGTCCTCCTGTCGAAAATCGTGAATGCCATTTGCACGCAGCTTTCCATCTTTCAGACTGGCCTGCGTCACAAGATCAGTGGCGGACACATGGATGGTGGCATCGGTGTCCAGGGTAACGGCCCCTCCTCTCTGCATCCAGTCCTCACTCATATTACACTAGTTGCTGGAGGCTTCACAATTCATGCTGAGTGAACATAGTCTGCCAGATGGAGTGATTTCTGCCACTGCTCGCTGCATCTATGGATCAAAGAAGATCAACACAAAATGAATGAATGAGATATAAAAGAATACTATAGCCTAATAAGCAAACCTATTGAATCTCTAATCTGGCACTAAAAGCAACCATTTATAGAGAACAGACGGACAACAAGTCACATAATGCATTAACATTGTAACTGCAGCCCATACAAGCTTAGGGGTTGCATTTGTGATCATATCTCTAGCAATGTGGACACTCACAGCGCATGCGTAAAGGGTGTTGCTCAATAATGGTTGAATGGAAGTCTATGTAATACCACAAATCTTGAATCCTGTTAGTAGTAGCATTAGGCTTGCGTGTAAGATTGCAGATCATAGCGTGTAAGGCGTTTGTTCAATGCATTTTCTCTCTAATTTAACTCATTCATCGATTCCATTACGGCGATCAATTTTGTCGTGAGCTACCTGCGTTTGCCCTGCTGTGAATAAAACAACCCCACGCCCGCAGATTCTTTCTCCCCGTCTCTCCACAAAGCCCAGTTACGTAAGGGCAGCCGCAGTCATAATGGACGAGGCAACTCACCGATGCATTCTTGGATCAAAATGAGCGAAAATCCTGCGCGATGTCTCTCCCGCTCCGCCTTGGGTTGAAAGGGTTTGATGTGAGCATAGAGTACAATCGCCGTGGACTGTGCGTGGAAGGCGAGGCAGAATGACGGCCGTGCACAGTCAGTCAGTCCAGGTCGCGCCTCCTTTTGGATCAGCCCTGTCGGAGCAGAGCCAAGTCCTCAGACCGTTCCATAGACTGTTCCCATCCCGGAGGAGACGGAGCTGTCCAGCACTCACGGCCGCCCGCCTTCTCCCGTCACTAGGGCTTGTATAGTTGTGTGGGTGTTATTTTCTTTTTTACAGTAGAGTACAGTTAATATTGATCTAAACCCCGCCCCTTCCTTGGTATTAACCCTACATTTAACGCGCTCCTCCATCTGTCCTACTTGCACGCGCGCGGGATGAGGATGAGGCGCATTCCTTTGGTCATCGACTGGAACTGGTCTGGGACAACACACAACACCAAGACTGCCTTGCTGTCAATATACTTCCGAGTTTGACCTATATATCACGTTTAGCATCTGTTGTAAATAGTTAGAGTAGTTAAAGGTTTAATGAATGAATGTTTTTGTATTTATATTTAATGCTGGATATACTGGAAAAAAGTGTGATAATAAAATCAGCATCACACATCCATGATCAGAACAGGTAACACTTAAAGCTGGGGTACCAACCCTTCAAACTACAAAATATGAAACGTTGTCATTAAGTCCATGTAAGAATTCCTCAGTCTCAAAACAACATGGCTCTATCACTTGCTTTGACTTTCATGTGCTTTTGGCTTTTGTCACGTCTTTTGATCTGCTTTTCAGACAGAAAGGTGAAGGACAGAGGACCACCCTCACTCATCCAATCAGCTTTCAGCCAAATAATGACAGGGCTCTTTCTTACAAGTATGTAAAAGATATCATGTTTCAAGCCTTCTAGCAACAGCATGTGTAGACCTCCTTTTGTTGGAACGAACAACATGTATTATTTATGAGATGAGAAAAGTTACATACCCCAGCTTTAATCACTGTCTCAACACATGTTATTACCAAGTAATACATCTACATCTACAACGTACCACTATTGTAAAAAAAATGTTCAGGCGATAAATATGGAGCCCTAAAATATATTCCAGCTCAATGTAGTCATTATCCTGACAGCCCTACCGACAAGACAATCTAGTTGCCCTTTAGAAAAATAAAAATAGTGCGACATCATCCCATGATCCTAATGCATCTATCAACCAACTGCAATTAAAGGCCAATCAGGCCCAAGAGTCAAATGGTAAATAGTCACAGTACAAAGATTTACTTCTGACCCATGCACATATAAAATCAAGATCTCCATGGCAACCTCATGAACAGAGGTAAAACAAATCTGTCTAAATGTACAAGTAATAATATGTAATCTACCCATACACCCTGAGTAGTGTCATTTGTGTTGTTAAATCAGAAGCATTACATCAAAGTAATGGAACCAAAATAGAAGCCAATTTTATAAGGGATTTCCCACCTCACAAGCTGAGTGCTGATTGTGGTTGTGCAACAGTAAATGGAGGCGTACAGAGAAAGTCTTGACCCGTTCAAGTCAGTGGAAGAAAATAAATTCAGGAAGAGCAGTATCAAGCACAGTTCCTGTGTCCCCCAGGCACATTACTAGTCACAGCATGTACTGATGGCTGCACAGTCAGAGAGAGAGAGAGAGAGAGAGAGAGAGAGAGAGAGAGAGAGAGAGAGAGAGAGAGAGAGAGAGAGAGAGAGAGAGAGAGAGAGAGAGAGACAGAGAGAGAGAGGGAGAGAGAGACAGAGAGACAGATAGAGAGAGAGAGATAGAGAGAGAGACAGAGACAAAGAGAGAGAGAGACACAGAGAGAGAGAGACACAGAGAGAGACAGGTAGAGAGAGAAAGAGAGAGAGAGAAACGGAGAGAGACAGAGAGAGATGGAGAGAGAGACAGAGACACAGAGAGAGACAGAGACAGAGACAGAGACAGAGAGAGAGAGAGAGAGAGAGAGAGTGCTGCAATTAAGACAAGGCTCAATGAAGTTAATAAAGACAAATGTTGTGGCAGTATAAAACATCTATTTAAAAATCTTTGTAGCCCAAATAATAAATCCATACAAATGAGTAAGTAATGCATCTTTCTTACTTTCTATGACTAAACCTGGCCAGCCAGGAAGTCCCATTCTACAACTCTTCAAATATGTCATTATTTCCCTTTTCTGTTGTTAGCAATATTGGGCCATTCCCAACAACTGTTCAGTGTTTCACAATAGAATGATTATTTGATAAAACCATATCTGATTCATCAATAATTTCCAACATTATCTTGAGACTTCCTTACAATGATTACCTTAAGTCAGTCTAAACATTTTGTAATACAAAAAATGCAAATACTGAAATTCTATCACGTAGAATGACACACAAACATATCAATATTAGCTCTGCTTACAAATAAAGGATATAGTCATGTTAAACATATATTTACAAGCTTTTCCAACACACATTTTTATCAAATACTGTTTCAATTTTATTGTCTTGTTCCCATGGTACTTGTATTTAAAGCAGCTCTGGTCTCAGAAACATAAATATTCAGTAATAATATTTAAAACAAAGTTAGTCATCTGAATTGTTCTTCTGGTCCTTTACATGTTAATCAATGGGATCTGCCAAATCATAACAGAGGATGTTGTGTCTTCATGTCGTGAAGGTTTGCTCTTCTTGTTGACTTTGCGGTGGCCCAGACCTCCAGAGACCACGAGCACAGAGCTGATGTTCACCTTGTTGGTGCAACGGGCCCTTTGCTGGTGGGACGGGTCGTGCAACATGTCGTACAAGGCCCCATCTTCAGGCCCGTGCTCCAGAGAACCCTGTGAGGGGGCCAGGGAGCCACAGGAGGAGGAAGAAGTGGAGTCTTGGAGAGCCATGTTGGTGCAGCCTGCGTCTCCCAGCCACACCCCTCTGCCCTGCGCTGGGGTGAGGGTGGCGTCTTTGGGACTGGTGCTGTCTTCACCCAGGAGCTCTGCAGGCTGAGCACAGGGCGGGTGAGACGGGGATGTGGACGAGAGCCGGTTACAAACTGCCGCTGCCATAGTGAGGAACTTGACTGGACCGCTGTGAGAGTGCATCGACACCATTCCCCGACCTAGGCCAAAAACACTTCATGAATACTGCCTGTGTGCAATCAAACATGGATTGGAAAAACTGTGGCTGTTGTGTTTTGACTGCACTCTTAAGTTTATTAGGCCATTTTACTTATTCATGCTGGAGAATCTTGTTTTTGTTTCCTGAATACGTTATTTTTGCCTTGTTTAAGTAACGGTTTGTGAACAAATCAGACCACCACAAAATGTCTTTATCCATATAGTTTTTTTAAATATGTATTGATTTTTACAAACTGAAAGCTGTGATAGAACCAAACCGCTTTTGAGAGCTGGTCACATGAATTTGATGGCATAGCTTATTATTGTGCTTTATAATTAGGTACTCCAGCTTTAATTATTTGCACAATGTTGTCACTCTGCCCAGGGCCTACAGATGAAAAATCCAGTCATAAATATATATATATACAGTTATCTTGCATTGATCCATTTCCCTAATTTTATATACTTAATGTGGTCAAAAATGACACCTGTTGTCGTACCTGTCACCTTGGGGATCCCCTGCAGTCTGGGAACCGAAAGTCCCACGGTCACCCCCAGGTTAGTGCCAACCAGCAGCAGCCCATGGCACACGAGAAGACTGCTCACTGACACCCTCTGATTACCTACGAAAGTAAAACAAATTATACCTTTATCAAACACAGCTCTGTAGCAGTTAAATACTGTTCTATTACATATCTACACAATAATAGCATTAACCCTGAATCATGATTTAGACCTTTGACTGGAACTCAAAGTGCTCAACAAAACAAGATGAAACAATAGAAGGCATTAAAATAAATACAGAAATAATCCCTGCACATTCAAAAGAGTGAAGATAAAATCTCTAAGCTGTAAGCACAGATACACGGAACTGTTTTAACCTGGATTTGAACATTGCTAGAGAAAAAAACCTGTTTCACATTTTCAGGAAGACTGAACCTGATTTTAGCCGCATAAAATCGGGAAATAATGACTTTAGTTGAGTGTTTTTTTTTCTTTCTTTTTAAGAACTTGCATTATTAGAATTATGAGTTTGATAGCCTAATTTCTGAACATAACTACACGCATATTTTGATCTACCCACATCTGTTCCTTGTAATACGTCTACTTTGTACATTTTGACATCCATAAAATCCATAAATCCCTTACGCCACTTCAGCAGGTTTGCATTCAGCTTGGTGTGGGGGTGGGAGGTGTGCCGCTGTACTGAGTGTGATGATGTTTAGCAGTTATTAGTCTCCAAGGAAACCAATGGAGAAGCGTGGATAAAAAGCTGATCCTTTGTGCAACAACAAACTGAGCATTGTGGTCAACTTCACACCAAACAAACACAAAACATTACGCAACAGGATAACTGAAGCATGAGGCTGTAATTGGGCACATTGGTTGGTTCTTTGGGGACACTGTGGTACACACTGATCTTTGGATGCAGAAGGATGTTTTTATTGTGTGCCTTTGTGAGTTTAATAATTCACAGAACAATAAAGAGGTACATCTCTGGTCAAGTTTTGAGGAGTATCCATGTTTTACCCTCAGTCTTCCGATGTGGGAGGCAGGATTGTCATGAGTCATTACTTCTGTAACAACTTGACTTGAAATTTCTTCCTTCAAAAGTACTCCTCTGGGGAGTTGGAAAAATTACTGCCAGTCTCTTTGTCTGACCCTTCTCATTGGTGCTGACCCCTCGTATGGGGCACACACATGCCATTCTGAGATTTTCTGAGGGATCTAGTCACAGTCTGGTCCATTTACCTCAGACCAAAAGCCCAAAAAGCATCCACATGTGCTTCTAATGAAGGCTCAGAGTGGACTGAAACATAGACTAGCCTTGCTCAACTTCCTACTTTCATAATATTTGGAGGTCCTCGCCCAGAGGGTGAACAAAAATAAACCCCAAGCAAGCATCAACATGGTCCAGAGCTGCCCTGATCCTTTTCCAAAGCACCACTTTGATCTGCACTTAGAGCCGGCAACCAACAGCATGGGGCCAAACCAAATCCCAAACAGCGCCATAATGCTCAAGATGAGAAGGACAGTCACACATCAGAGTTTTATAACGTATCATGCGGCATAAGCACAAAACACATACAGTATACCCAGAATACTGTAGATCTGCTTTATGCCTATGTTAATGAGTAGGAGGTTGGTGTACCACAGACTTTGAAACAAAAGAAAAGCTGGAGGTGTTATTTACAGACCCCCCTTATGTTTGTGCCCCATGAAACCACACATGACTGCTTATTTAGGTCAAACTGTCCAACAAAGCCATCAAGATCCTCAACACATCATAAAGCCACTCTCCTCTGAGAGACAACCACTGTGGATATGACAACCATGTCTCCTCAAATATAAACAGCTTCAGTATTGTGTCATACAGGTATTAATAACTTTATTAACATGCATTAGTCACTGCATTGATTATAGTATGTGTTTAATCAAAGTATTGGTCACTTGCTTCTCATTTTAAACAGAGGTTCAATAGCAAAAATCTATGTTCCAATTGATGAGCATGTCCTATTTCTAATTCTATGTAGGTCATCACACTAGCTGTAAATACAGGCTCGGAATGATCCCCAACTTAATGTTAGTGCAAATAGCTCTTAGATGGTTGCAACATGTTGAGGGCTGAAGAGAAGAGTGTCCGCTCTGACATGTATGAACATGAGAAGGATAGCCCCGCCTCAGACACCGTGTAGATGTTACACAGAAACTGTCTCAGCAGCAGGGCACCACCCTGTGTGTTTCTCCAACAGGAAAACCACCATCACATTATACTCTGTAATGCAATATGGCATCCTTCCAAATCACCTCATGTCCAGTGATAATATTTATTTTTATCGGGACAATCAACATCCTCCTAACTGTTAGCGGGTTTGCATCCATAACATAATGACAGCTCTAACGTTTCAAGTAGCCATTTACTGAAATGAAGCTGAAGCGCAAGTTCAACCTGAAAGACCGGCCATGGCTCTCACCGCCAGGGCCAGCCAATCACACAGCCCTGTCAGCCTCTCGAGCCTCTGCCAATCACACAGCTCTGCCAGCCCCTTGACAACCCACTGGCTGCGAAGTGGCCAGTTTAAAAGTAGTCACCCCCCGTTAAACGGCGCTTCCTGAGCTCTTAACACCCACCACCCGCCAGTGCCTCCTCGGCTCCTGGTTCCGGTCCCGGTCTGGCTCCTGCTCTGGCTCCTGCTCCCGCTCCGCGTACGCCGCCATACTCTAGCCACCACCAGTGCTTGACCCTGGGGGGTCTGAGATCATCTACAGCAGCTGACAATCTCCCCCTCTGCAAGTGTCACTGCCGGGGTCAAATGCGGCAAACAAATAAATCTTTTTATGCACTAAAGTTTCTGTCTTGGTCTCTTCAGATTAAAAGAACTGTATATCAATAATGGGTCCAGAGAGAAAACTGCAAAAAGTTTATGAGATTATATAAGACATGATAAAAACAGGATTATAATTCTACTGCAAAGTTTGAGTCATTGAAACACTGAAATCTGGACATAGCAATTTCAGTAGAAAAAAGCTGCAGTTTGTGTAACAAACACTACAATGAACCTGTACTGTAGCTGTGTAGGCGAACCATAAACAAATGATGGAAAATGGATGGGTTCAAAGTTGTGCTGTGAGAAGCCCACACCACAATAATTAGTGAGATAAGCCTTGAAATAAAGAGAATGACAAACCGGACAGACATGCAAAAACAAAGCTGTCCAGTGATGTCATCTAATGGTGCTGCAGAGGACAGGAGTTCGACAGTATGAGGTCAGGTGTTTGACATATCTATATGGTTTACTTTAGAATAATGAGTGTCACTCGTAATGCTTCGATAGCCCTAAGGAACTCTGTCAATAAATAATGTACATGCTAAATAGAACAAAAGAAATCTTCTTCCATTCTTATTATTGTTGTGTACAAGCCGCCACAGTCATGCCATAGTTTCACTGATCATTTCACTGAGTTGCTTTCAGTTGTGTGCACAGATTTTGATGGTTTAGTCATTATAGGCGATTTTAATATTCATGTGGATAATGTTAATGACAGATACGCAAAAGAGCTGAGTTCCATACTTGAATCCTTTGGCCTCACTCAGCATGTGAGTGGCCCCACCCATAGCAGAGGACACACCTTGGACCTGCTTATCACGAAAGGGGTGAATATTTCAAAAGTTAATGTAGTTGATGTTGCTCTGTCGGATCATTTCTGTGTATTTTTTAACATGTGTTTTGCTACCAGACCACCCGCTAAATATGAAATTGTTAGAAGTAGACACTTAAATGAAAACACGGGTGAACTATTTATGGGAATGATCCATTTTGAGAACGCATCATGTTCTACTGTAGATGAACTGCTTAACTCTGTCACCTCTAGTGTGTTGAATGTTCTGGACGCCATTGCCCCTGTGAAGGTAAAAATGGTCACAAATAAGCAAAAAGCCCCATGGATAAAAGCAGGCCCGGTCAGGGCACAGAAGCAAGAGTGCCGGAGAGCAGAGAGAAAGTGGAGAAAGTCCAACCTCCAGGGTGATTATAGACTCTTAAAAGAGAAGTTGTGTGAGTTTAACAGAGTACTACGTAGAACAAGAGAATTATACTTTTCTGAAACTATTGAAGGCTGCAGCAACAATCTGCGTGTTCTATTTTCAACAATCAATAGATTAACGAATCCCCCTGTTGAGTTGCCATTAGAACACTACTCCAAATCCAGGTGTAATGAGTTTGCACAGTTCTTCAGAGACAAGGTTCAGGGTATCAGAAATGCCATCACCTCTACAACACAAGTAACAATGCAACATCCAGTGAGGCTTTGTGAGCTAGCTCAATTTGCACCTGTCAATGATGAAACTGTTAAAAAGATAATCACAGGTCTTAGTTCCTCTACCTGCAGTCTGGATGTACTACCTCCTAGATTTCTGAAGTCTGTTATGTGTAGTCTATTACCCTCATTGACACAAATAGTAAACATGTCTTTTTTATCTGGAACATTTCCAATGGCCCTGAAAAAGGCAATCATTAGGCCCCTCCTAAAAAAGAGCAGTTTGGATGCTGCGGTACTTGAAAATTACCGTCCCATCTCAAATCTGCCTTTCATGGGAAAAATTCTTGAAAAAGTTGCCTACCAACAACTTACTGAATTTTTAATATCTAATGACTCATTTGACATGTTTCAGTCTGGCTTTAGACCACACCACAGTACTGAGACCGCTCTAGTCAAGGTAACAAATGATATTCGGCTTAACACTGATGCAGGAAAAGTCTCTGTTTTAGTCATGTTAGATCTGAGTGCCGCTTTCGACACCGTTGACCATGAGATTCTCATGCAGAGACTGGAGGACTGGGTTGGTGTTGCTGGTACCGCCCTAAGCTGGTTTAGGTCCTATCTAGAAGAAAGGAAGTATTGTGTGGAGATTGGAAACTATGTCTCAGATAATATGGCCCTGACCTGCGGAGTGCCACAGGGGTCGATTCTGGGACCTCTCCTGTTCAATATTTACATGCTGCCATTAGGTCAGTTAATTCAAAGTATGAAAGTGTCCTACCACAATTACGCTGATGACACTCAGATCTATGTCTCACTGACTGCAGGAGAGCATGGGCCGGTGGACTCACTCCTTCGCTGTATCCAGCGGATCAGTGAGTGGATGCAATGCAATTTTCTCCAGCTAAATGCGGACAAAACCGAAATGATTGTCTTTGGTCCCGAGAAACAAAGAGAGACCGTCATTTGTCACCTTCAGTCTCTCTCCCTAAGGCCCTTAAATAAGGTCAGAAATCTGGGAGTAATAATGGACTCTGACTTAAACTTCAATAGCCACATTGGATCGCTAACATCAGCAGCTTTTTATCATCTGAAAAATATTGCCAAAATTAAAAATATTGTGTCCAGGGCAGACTTGGAGATTCTTATCCATTCTTTTGTTTCCAGTAGGCTGGATTACTGCAATGGCCTGCTCACAGGTATCTCCAAACATGCAGTAAGACAGTTGCAGTATATTCAAAATGCTGCAGCCCGAGTCCTGACTAGAACCAGGAAGTACGACCACATTAGTCCGGTCCTCAGGTCTCTGCACTGGCTTCCCGTGGCCCAGAGAATAGACTTTAAAGCAGCTCTCCTGGTGTACAAGTCTCTCCATGGCCTTGCACCAAAGTACATCCATGATATGCTAGTCCCATATGAACCAGCCCGGACTCTGAGGAGCGCAGGGACGTTAAAGACATGTTAAAGACTTTTCTTTTTTCCCGTGCATACAACTAGAGAATTTTATCTTTTTAACACACCTTGTTATTTATTGTTGTAACTTTTTGTGTTTTTAACTATTTTATTGTTTTTAATTACTTGTGTGATTTTTATGTTTTTAAATTACTTATGTGATTTTAATGCTTTTTAATTACATATGTGTTTTTAATTGTATTTTAATGGTGATGATTTGTGCATTGTGTGGTGTGGACTGTGAGGCGCTTTGTGTTGCCCTGTGCAGGAAAAGCGCCCTATAAATAAAGATTGATTGATTGATTGATTGATAAATATCTGACTGAGAGACATTCCAAAGCAATAACATCTCCATGGCAACAGGCAGTAAACCACATCTGAAAAAGTTGCTTAAGGCATCTTTAATAAACACAATAACTGTAACTGTGACTCATAAATATTATTGTAAATATATTTGACTTCTTACCGGGCAGTATGCTGTGTACAGGCGTAGCAATGTTTATGTCCTGTAGGTGCTCCAGGGTCTCAGTGTGGAAAAGACGGAGGCTGGAGCCAGAACTAAAGGCAATCCAGATGCCCACCCCTGCCACCACCATATGGGACACCACCATGCCTTCGTCCTGGTGGGCCTCCAGCTGCTTCTGGAGGTGGGACATATTACATATATTATCATTAAAACTTACTAGTTTCATGTCTTTAGCAGTCAACTTCAAAAGTCTGTCCATTTGGTGTCCATGGGTTGAATATATTATCTACTGTACACTTTGAGGCCTAACAATAATAGTATATGTTAGAATTTCCAATATCTGATTTATGTTCATTAAATGTTCCATTCCTTGGGAGGCCTACAAACTGGGCTTTCACAGCGAGTTACATAATTTCACCACACAGGGCTTCATGTGGAGGTGGACTTATTTTTGGAAACAGAGAGGCCAATTGAAAGCGTGTCAAGTGCTTCTTACTAAGTCAGGATTTACTGGCATAGGAAAAAATGGGTGACCTCGTTGCAGTCGGTAAAGAATCCTTTCGACTTTTTCCGTACAATTTACGTAAAAAAAAAAAAATACTGGTCCAGTGCTTACAGAGAAGGAGATGCAGGCAGGTGGTCCAACATAATGGTCTTAATGGGCTTATACTGATTATGAACGAGTGCATGTCAGAGAACCAGTACTATTCTTGGTGTGTCCATTTCCTACACTAACGATGGTTTATCCAAATAATACCAATTAGAATCTGAATACCCCAATATAGGCCATATGTTTCCATTCTAAAATCATACTCAATTACATTTCATCACCCTCCTTTATCCAACCAAAATAATCTTTATCCAACCAAAATAATAACGAGCGTGGTGAGTTCCATACCTCCACAGTATGGGATTGGGTGCTGATGATGAAAACCTGTACACCCGAAGAGGCCCATAGGTGCTCCTCCACTGCCAGCATTGTCTTCACTGGTAGAACGCCAAGCTTCAGCATATTAGGCCTGTCAGAGCACCACAAACCATCTAGAAAGAGCAACAACAAAACACTTATTGGCAAATAAATACCTAAGAAACTATTCAATTAAATGTATATTTACAGTAGATAGCCTTAAATCACAACAGTAGTTATCTCGGAGGACTAAAAAACTCTGAATTTACCAACACAGATTATAGAATCAAACAGTTCGAACACAAGAAATGCAATAATAAAACAAAAAACACATAGTAAGTGATCTTTATTTATTTATATACCGCCTTTCACAGACCAGAGTCACAAAGCGGTTTACAATTGTTATTATTTTTGGGCACTTGTCCTCTCACTCCACACAGAGATGGAGCGGGGTCGCCGAACAGGAGGCGCCGAACATAGAGCCATTGGACCATAAGGTGCAGGTGACCAATGTCCATAAATGTTGAGGCAACATGCACATAGTTGACCTATAACTTTATAATTATTATAATCATTTAGTTTTAAACCAAGTTACAACTCATAATTGTCCAACATCTAAAACAGACGTGGAGCTTGGATGGAGCTAGTATGAGGAACTTCTGACACAGAGACCAGTAACTCCTTCTGTCTAAAGACTCCTGTCTCAGTCCTTTAATATTATTATGTCATTGTACCACAAGAAATCATGTTTACTTTGGAGCCTTTAAAACAAAAGTATTGCCCATAAATTTGTTTTGGTAAATTTGGTTTTGTTAATTTGGTAATTTGCTAAAAAGGTACAATTCTCTACAATCTAAGTTATCTACACTTAGAAACTTTTGAAAACAAAACAAAAAATCAATTCAATTCGTCCCTCTATTGGTTGCTGATGGAGTTAATACTGCTTATGCTACTTAAGAAAACATTTCATTCTGAAACATAAAATTGCAAAGTATATTTCAAAAGTAATGCATCATTCATCTTCATTTAAATTGTAATGTCAACTTTAAATCCACATCTTTTCATCTTGAACAGTAAAACTCAATGGGTGTTGAGGCTTCCAAATATATCAGTGTGAATATAGATGTGTCGGGAGGCATTAGTCAGTGGAGCTCTATCCCACTTACACCTCCTACACACTGATCAACATGTGCCCACACACCCACCGTGCCAAGGACAGAAACAACACTAGCTCTGCCTTTTTAATACCTAGGTGCCCTCCAACCCGGCACATTCGGGAGGTAAGCGCTCAAGAGAAAGCAAATGTAAGATAATAATTTCATGAACGTTTTGCACAAGGTTAATTTCTTCCAGATACCACAATGCTTTGGTAATCTAGTCCAACATGTATGAGTGACCACACACCGGTAGTGTTTGTTTGGAGAAGGCACAAAGACTGCTATTCAAGAGAAGAGAATATGTTCTTGTAGAGTAATTACAGCGGAAGTTAAAAGGTAATCCGCTTCTGAAAACTCTTGAGGTGTGACCAAAATTCCAGAAATGCCATGTGTGTATTATAGGAGTAATCACACAGAGAAGAGTTTGAGTTTGAAACGTGAATGCTAACCTGCTGCTATATGTGTTGGCTTTAAACACAAACTGTATTTTATTTATAATATGGTCCCGAAAAACAGCAGGATTTTAAAAGAACATAAGAACTTTGAAGCAGAGCCTGTAAAATGTTCCCTTTGCTGAATCTCGGTGACACAAGCCGATACAAAGGAGCGAGCGTGGCAGAATGAGGCTGACTGCTGATGCCGCTGTCGTCTCTTGAGCCTCATCCAGAATCACGTTAGCGCACTGAAGCTGCACTGTAGTCTGATTTAGTCTCAAGAAGAAAGCATTAAGTAATCTAAGGATAATAATAAAAATATGCACAAAAGGTAAAGGTGTTTTAATAACAATTGTATCAGAAACGTATGTAGCCGATTACTCTTTAGATTAACAGATTAGTTGTCGAAGGATAATTGAATATGGAATTTCTAAAACATCTGACCAAAACAAAGCTCAAGTGATGTCCCTGGAAGCAGAACTTTATAGAGAGGACTTGCTTCAAATTGGGTTGTTTCATAAAAAATACGTACTACTATGTATCTGTGTCATAAAACCCCTCCTCAACATGTTGAAGTCTATGCTTCAGTCTTGAAAAAATCTCCATCTCCATTCTCTCCTGTACTAGTGAATGCAGATGGGATTCAGGTATTTAAATGCACATACAATTTACTGAAAACAATCCCTAATTGATTTCACAGTGACATCTGTTTTGTGCACTTTATTTATTTTTTTTTTTTACTTCTGTACTTTTAAACTATTTTGTTATGGACTTGTCTGGAGCACACAGGGGGCTTTTTGCAAATGTATTCCATTGCGGGAATGCAGTTTATATAGGTTACAGCAGGAAACCCTTAATGAAATGATAATAATAATAATTTACTCAATATTGCAATTCTATCACAAAGACAACGGTAAGCTTCAAAGACCTCCCATCTCTAATAGCAAAATCCATTGAGCAAGGAGAATTGATATATAGAGTAACAGCTATTCTGATTTGGAAACCCTGAGATAAATTAACATATTCTCCTCTGTTCTAATGATGAGTATGTACTAATCATAAGTCTACACCTTAAAACAATAAAGTACGGCGACAGAGGAATAAGAAAAACTACAGCTATGACTAGTGATCATGTAGCATAATATTGCAGTGGAAGAATGAATAAACCCTTTGTAAGTCCAGGTTAGTCTTTGGCAGTAAAACTCTGAAAAATGAGTTAGGCTGAGAAAAAATGTGCTGTCATACGTTTTCCGCATTTGTGTCAGTGCTCGGGAGAAAAAGTCTTAAATAGGTCAGCGCAAGCAGATTAGCTTCTCCAGGACAAAGTGCACTGTGCCTCAGTAACCCTCAGCAGAGAAGGCCTACCCACACTGAGGCTGAGCAGACACAGGCCAAAAGGGGAAAGGACCTTGGACGTAATCACACAGATGGGCCATCAAACTGGAGCAATTCACACAAATTATTACCACCATGAAGATAATATGAACATATAGTAACATAAAAGTAAGTAAGTAGTAGTAGAAATGTTATGGAAAATATGGATATGATTGAAAATTAAAAATGAGAAACCTCTGCCATTCAAACCATGGCTGTGCTTGTGTAAATACTATATATGATCAATGCAAACACAGCCAGGATCGAAGCCAGTCTGCCCCTCTCTTTGTGTATTGTACACAAGAAGTATTTTGTCTTTTGGGCATCTTTATGATTTTGTTGCCCTTGTTTCATTCATCCGGCACTCACTTTTTTTTAATCCAATATCTCCCTTTATCCAAACATTGGTCTTAGAATGATGGCATACTGCTTTGGCAGCAACGACGCACACACAGGGTGTGCCAAAAGAACCACGACACCACACACCAAGGCAAGCTCAATGAGGACTTTTCTTTTACTTTACACATCTCCTCCACATGCTGCTGTTTCTCTGCCTGTCTGACATCAAGTATAAAGTGGGATTTTAATATTAGAAGCCTTTGAAAAGTGTGAACAAAGAGCTTTATGTGCGCAATACAGCACTTTAGTATGCAGCCATTTATGGACATTAGTCACTGCCCCCGATGGCTCGTATGTGTTTGTTATTATTGTTTTTTGATATTGCTGTTGTGATCTAGGGTTATACAAAAATACATTGAATAGAATTGAGTGCTTAGGTTGTAGAACTTATACACAGGCTCTGGATTCAGACTCAACAGTACAAGCAGTGTGTTGTAGAGCAGACTAAATATTGACTTTGTCCATCCCTCCCAAATGAATACACGGTTGTGTCACATATACTTAGCCTAAGCCATTTACTCATTAACATGTTTCAGTCTGCAGGAGAAGACAGAAGAGGCACACACACCGGCTGATCTGGAGTAGACGAGCACGGCACCGCTCACCAGCCCCACATAGAGGCAGTGCTTCTGGTACACAAGGCTGGTCACAGTGGATTTGTCGGGGGTGAAGAAATGCTGGAGACGAACTTTCTTTGACCGCTGACTGCTCTTGTACACAATTATACTGAAAAGATAAGAACATAAAGAGAACATTTTAGTCTGCAATTGTTACATCACGTACTGCTAGAGAAAAATATGTCGACACTCTTCATATTTCATCAGAAAATTTTCCTGGATTTAATGTTCATAGTGTTCAGGGGACTTATTAGTATAATTAATTATCAAATGAACCTATTTGAAGCAACAGTACGCAACTTCCTAGGGATGAGAAATCACCTGAATGATTCCATGGAAAAAAATGTAGCCATATAGAACATTGTCTGCTGAGTTGTTTAATCCAATATTGTGGAAGATTAAAGCCAAAATAACATGTCAAGATGTAGAATTACAGGGTCGTCTCAAAGAAAATGTGTGTATATTTTCACGTTTATCTTCATTCATGATTCCAACAACTTTGCAGTGTTAATCCAAGTACTTTTTTACCTGCCCTCCTCCATGCCAAAACACACAGTGGGACTTTCAGCAGCTTTCCTTAGCGTTGTGTCGTCTCCGTTCTCCTCTGCGGGGACGTAGGCCATGCACAGGATCCGAGACTCCACATGGAAACACTCAGTCACTTTTGGACTGGAGTTCTGCATGGCGACAATGGCTATCTGTCCCATCTGATTTGTGCAACTTGCAACCTTAAAAATAAAAAACAAAAAAAACCAACATCGCTGAAGAAAGTTGCTGCAGTACAGTGTTCATGGTTTTACACTGGTCCAGACCAGAGCAGAGAAAATGGTCCAAACCAAATGGCTACTCCACCTGGTGACCTGTCCTGCTCCACCCAGAGGCTACTCCGTCTCTGTGACCTGAAGGCCTGTGGCTGATTAAAACTATTATTAGCTTTTTGGAATGATGAATTTTATTTTTGCTGCTACTGGACACCTGAAATTCTCCTACGGGGATCAATAAAGTATCTATCTATCGATCAAAGAGGTTGAATTTTTTTCCCTCAATATAATGCGCAAGATTCTCACCCAAACACATCCATGTCCCAGGAGTGGTGTGTCCGCAGTGCTCTCTGTATTGATGTGGGGCTCTGGATTATGAACAGCACATTCCACCTGCCACACATGTCAAGGAATAACGTCTGTATTATAACTGGTGGAATTTAAATGAGCTCAACTTTAAAGAAGATCTTAGTAAAATTCCATACGATATAGGCAAACATAATGCACTAAACAAACTCACATTTTACTTAAGAAGCAGATGATGAAGAAGGACAAGAGAGTAAAAAATTGAGGCTAATCTTTTCTAAGTTACTGAAGATAACAAATGCTCTTCCAAGTTTGTCTAAACACTAGCACAGTATGTGTTGTAAACCCACTTTGAATTCCTGCAGTTTGGCCATGACAACAGGCATTTGCTTGAGCAGAAGAGGGTGTTTCTGCTTTTTGATGTGATTCCCATCATCCTCAGCGAAGAACCATCCATGTGTGTTGTCTTCCTCTGTGGGATACAAATATTATGCATAAACAGTTTCTAATCCATGCTTTTCATCATAAATGTGTATGTATATTGCCAAGTAATAGCTATTAAGACAGCTCATTATGTAAGTTACAAAAGTTTATAGGTGCATCAATCTCTCATTCAGTCAACACCGGAAAAAAAGCCAGAGGCCAACAAGAGATAACTTTAATGAACGTACCTAGAGCCAACTTTGCCATTTGCAAGTTACTGATCCAAGACTGTTTGATAGCCGGACTCAGAGTGTTGAAGACTGCACTGAAGTAAGTGGCTTTACCAGACCTAAGATCAAAAAAAGAAAAACAATTTTTACATATTAAAATAGTAATTATTGAGTAATTATTCAAATTGATTTTAGTGGTAAATATGCACAGTCATAATTGCAGTTTGCATTTTTTGACAGAATGTTATGTGACAGGCAAGCCTACCCTTGAGGGAGAGGTGCTGTTTGTGAGTAAAGGATCAGTGGAGGAATGAGGGGCACAGCTGTGATTCCAAAGATATCTTTAGATAATCTGTCTGTCTCTTAAATACAGCAGAGATGAAGGATCACATTAAGAGAGGAGAAACCAAATATGTGGCTTTGTGGCAGAGACAGTGGAATACTTAGGTCAGGGTGCACCCTTGGGTGACCATGTGCAGACTATAACAGCATTAATGTGAGACAAATATGTGTGTAGCAACAGCTGCAATGGTCTTAAGACAAACTGGTCCACATCTTGTGATTCATGCCACAGATTAGAGCTGCTGGAGTACTTTAGAATGCTTAATGGCCAAATATTTTATTCTACTACACAGCTGTGAACACAAAATAATAATCTTGTGTGTGAATGGTGGTGAATGGTTTTCACAAACTTGTCTTGTTTTCCTGGCAGCTGGAGCTGGATCCTACAGCGGTCAGCTGCTCTAATCTCCTCTTCCTTCTTCAGGATGAGTCTCTGCAGACCGGACACCCAGTCGTGAGCCACTGTGGGGTTAACATTCTGCATGGGACAAGGTGACAAACAGGCACTATTGTGATTACTTAATATACTGTTTGTGATGAGGGGCAATGTGACAAATATCTCAAATAGAACAATACATTTACGTACCGTTTTTTATTATACAAATAATTTAACTACGTTAGTTATACTTAATGACACACATGACAGGATCTAGCCCAGAGGACCCTGATCCTCCCAAAGACAAATTGACTGTATGTGATCTATGTCTTCTGAAGTGTAATGTAATCAGTTTCACAATATATTCAGTTTTACAATAATTACTTAATTAATAATAATTTACCTGGTAGTTCCCTTTGAGGCTGCTTATCATGCTGGATATTTGTTTCACCAGATTGAGATCATGGATTAGATTCTGTAAATCCTGATACAGCTGTCCTGGGCCCATGTAAAGTTTGTCTGGGAAGATGCACATTACATATCCATATTTACAAAAACATTTCTCACAACGTCATCAAAATGAGCTGTAAGTTTTGAGAGTATTTCAGTGACATTTAAAGGTTGTAGTTAGTTTAGGTCAGAAATAAACGGTGTCCTGTTTGTTTCTGCTCCTCTTCCTCTACAATAGTCAGTGAATTGGCCATTGGCAGGTGCTCCAGCTCCATGGTAACCCAGCTTTGTCCTCCTCTGAGGCCTGGCAGACTGGGCATTTAGATTGAAATGAATGCGTTTGTTGGAGGTCTCAACAAAAATTGTATCCTCAAGCAAGAAAACTCAATATGACACAAGGCAAACAACAATTCATTTAATTTACAATCCACCCTCACCACTAAAACTAGTACATTACACACCGGATATTCTTTTGTGATGGTCTTGTATGTTATGTTGTTCCATCATAAGTACACTGTATTAATTACTCTACAGCTGAACGACTTCTCCTGGCTCATTTATCTCACGCATGGCTTTGAATACACAAGTGAATCAGGCCATAACTGAAATGATGAACTCCATAAACCAGGCCTATCTCCCAGACAATAGGCCACACAGGAAAAATTTTCATTATTATCTAGTACCGTATTTTACACTCGGATTTTTCAGGTTGAATATATTCTGGTAGTCACTCAATCACATCACAACGTTTATGGGTTAACTCAGCAATACTTAAAGTAATATTTATTGTAACAAATGCAGTGTAGTTAGCTTCACAGAAGGCTCCAGGTTTGACTCCACCTCTGGATGGTCCGGGTTTCCTTACCACTAAAAACATGTGCAATAACTGTATGTGAAAGATTGAGTGAAGAGATGGTCATGATCAGAGGCTTCAGTGGCACAAGCGCTTTGAGTGACATCAGTCAGTAAAATGCTCTATAGAAAATAAGATTACATCGTACTTACTTACTACTATTTCGATACTTGTGTTTTTTCTGTCTCGTCTGTACTCCAGCTTTAATTCAAATTGGTGCATTTACTATTATTACTCATACTGGATTTGTTTTGAAAGCTTCCCAGGCAATAACTAATGTGTTCCTCAGCTCATTGATTGTCAATCAATCACCAAATCACAAAAAATCTCAAAACGACAAAGTCCGTACAAGAGATTGCTCACTTGTTTGATAATGTTACAAAAGCAAAGTAGATCTAACATTATTCCTGCTGTAAAAGGCTCATATAGGTCAGGGAAGCATTAGACAGAGTTAGTATTTCAGTATATATGTCGTAATTCCAGCATTGCATGGACGCCATAGGTTACTTTTACAATCCAAAATACAATAAAACATTCATCCAAAATCAATGACAATAATGCTGGGAGATGAACTGTTTAACTTACACAACACGAGTGAGATATTAACCAAAATGGATTGAGACGAGTAAAGTGTGCAAAGTGTTGTGTGAATGGTAGTAATTCCAGCTTACTACCATTGGCAACCAGAGCACTAAGCCTCTGTCCTCAGCTTAAAACACATATGACCTCGGACGGACGGGGGGACTGTCCACTTGAGTCACACAGAGGCCACGTTACCTCTGAGCAAACGGAGCTCCAGGAATAAAACAGACCACTAAATAACGTACTGCTCTTTGTGTTGATCTATTCCTTTAAAGTGGTTGAGCAGCTGTTAGCGACAGTGGAGCGCTCTGTGGAAAGACTGAATCCACTGGAACTGGCCCCAACCAATCCACAATTATTACTGGTGACAAAGTGGAAAAATGTTTTTCACAGACTCTGACTCACAGCAGCATTGAAGAGGCTGCTGTTAAGAGCATTGTGCTTTTAGACAACAACAGGTGAGGGCATGACTTCAGACACATTCACAGCTTCAAACAAACAGTAGCTGACCCAGACAGAGGTATTATTGACAGCTTTTATGTGGAGCTTTGTTATATATTTGTTGAATGCCAAATATTGATTATTGATAAAGCTAGCAATTATTCCTTCAACCAAACAAGTAGTATGTGACGTTTATCTAGAGACATTCTCATACATTATATTTTCAGACAAAACTCAAGGGGTTTGTCTGACAGTTTCACAAGATTTTATAATTAAAATGAGACATTTACACCTTTATGTTAATTCATGTTTTGTAATTATGCTCTGATTAACTCAAAATGTGTTGGGAATCTGCAATTAGAGCAGTTAACGATGAATTGATCATTGCAAAATCTTGATTAGTTGTGAATAACTGTTACAGCAATTTATATATATATTTGTTATTATATGCATTTTTTTCATGTGTAAATTCAAAAACCAAAAGTAGCAGAATTGATTCATGAAAAACATAGCATCCAAATTCAGGATTTCTTTTGGGCTTTCAGAAAGAAGGATAACACTTTCAGCTCAACTAATACCAATGCGGTCAGAATTGGATTTTTATTTATTTATTATTATTGCCATGTGAGTAACAAGAAATCACAAACAAGGAAATTGCTTTTGCTCTCGCTGGTCGTTTTTACACCAGACCTTTATACTCTGATGCCCTACTTTGATACTTTATATCTTTGATGCCCTCTACTATTGTCTTAGAAATGCTTGAGTGGACTTTGTTGAGAACGATATGAAAATGACATTAGCGATACTGCCGTAACAAAACTGTCGTATCACTGTGACACTTCATTATGACTGGAAATGCCTCGTGACTGAAGTTTGTATTATATCATGGCAGTTGTGTAAAACAGTCTCTCACTTGGCTTTGCGTTGATGACCACCTTCTCCCCAGAATGAGGCGGATGGATACGGTTGTTTTCAGCCATGTCCTCACTGGATCCAAACTCCAACACTTCCACCAGGTTTAAAGGAACGCTCCACTTCAGCAAAAACCTCTGGTCGAGTGACACGTTCCCCGTAACGCTCCCACTGCCATCCTGACATCTGTGGGAGAAGAGACCGTATTAGTATTCTTCATCATCTCCAAATCCAGATATAAGCCAAAATCTTCAAGTAGTTTTAATTGTGAAGTAAAAAAAAAAAACATAATTCAGCCAATATTCAGGATAATTAACCATAGAACAGTAAAAAAAAAGTCATTGTTCTTGCATTTCCTTTCACTAACAGTATATATGTTCTCTTCCATGTTCATAACTGTTTGAAGATTGTATGGATGTAATTATATTAAATGTATGCAACAACAACAACATTCTAATTTGGATATGAAACAAACAAGCTCCTTACAAACCCTACCAATTTCACTCTAATGAGAATCGAACGCTACTGCATAGACTAAAAACACTGGCTCTGTTGGAAAATGGCACAATACAAAAACAGCTTGAATGAAAAAAAAGTGTGTCGATGCTGAGAGGAGAGAATTTTCTTGGACCAGTCTAGTTTAGTCGCTGTGAATTTTTGAAGGCACACGTTAAATGAATGGGGCTCGTGCCGGCTGACGCGTGCACAGATGCGTGTTTTTTTTTACATTTTCCAGCCCCCACGGCCATTTTGAAACTGCACATAGCCCGCGGAAGTTGTGGCACATTAGTTAGAACGGCGGAGATAGGCGTGACTACGTCCGTTAATATTTGTCTATGGAACCAACACATCCACCTCTGCTGCTGTGACCCGTCCTGCTCCACCCAGAGGCTACTCCACCTCTGCTGCTGTGACCCGTCCTGCTCCACCCAGAGGCTACACCACCTCTGCTGCTGTGACCCGTCCTACTCCACCCAGAGGCTACTCCACCTCTACTGCTGTGACCCGTCTTAGTCCACCCAAAGGCTACTCCACCTCTGCTGGTGTGACCTGAAGGGCTGTTGCTGATTATTACTATTATTATGTTTTCAGAATGATCAATTTTATTTTTATTTCTCTATAAATTAGTTTTTGGAATATCTCATCAATGTCAATGTCATCCTTTTTGTTGTGTAAAGGTTGTGCAAAGTCCTCCAAGAAAACTACTGTGGTGACTTACAAGAATATATACAAGAAATAATTGAATTGAATAGAATTTTGGAATGTCTTCACTAAGATAAGATAAGATAAGAATGCCATGTTTGATGCTTACAATTATATCAGAGTTTACCATTTCAACCCTTAGTATGCAAATAAATAAACTCACATTCTAAAACTTTAAAAGCCAAAAGTAAATATTTTCAACATCATGATTAAGGTCAAAGATAGGAGGATGATTTAAGATCATTTTAGGGCGGCACGGTGGTTGAGTGGATAGTGCTCTGGCTGCTCAGCAAGATGACCCTGGGTTAAAATCCCAGTCGGAACAGGGCCTTTCTGATTGGAGTTTGCATGTTCTTCCCGTGTCTGCGTAGGTTTCCGTACCACTAAAAACATGTAGAATAGGTCTGACATATGCCTGCTGTACTTCAACCCCGCTCCCATCTCTGTGAGGAGTGAGACTCAAATGCCCACAATTGTAAAATGCTTTGTGACTCTGGTTTCTGAAAGTTATTATTGTTTCATCTAAGTAAGTAAATAAAGATTACTTACTTACTTAGATGAAACTAGCAAATCTCAAGAATCCACTAGTTTCATTGACTGTGGGAACCTGACGTTGAATAAATATCCAGACGAATTTATGTCAACAGTAAACCTGTCGTCGAGGTCAAAGGACGAGGGGAAGTGCAATCTACAAGGAAAGGGGGAGATTTACAGCGCGGCCTGGTTCGACGGGGGCAGTCTTACCGCACATTGGGCGTGGCACACATCAGCACATCGTTCAGCAGAAACAGACGCCGTTCTTTGGTTTTGATGATTTCCCCGCGCTCGTTGTACACAGTCTCCACCATGTCGTCCGAGCGAATGAGGTATCGGCTGCCATTGCTCAGGAGCTGCCGATCCAAAGGCAGTCGTTAGAGAATCTGGAGTGTTGTGTGTTTTGTTTGTGTTGTGTGTTTCTTTTGTGTTGTGCGGACCTTGTTGAGATAACGTTCATTCATGGCTTTTGCAATGTGACGTATTTCACAGCGCTGATCCGCTTCTCGCTTCTTTTCGTTCAGCTTGTCTGCTAACGTCTCTAATTCTGTCAGTGCCATCTGCAGAGGCAGGCGGTCTGCATGGCCCACAGGTGTGTTCTTCAACATGTCCTGGAGAAATAGGTAGTAAGTATGAAATGATCAAATGGAGAGATTACAAAAATGAAATTACAGATGACAGAAAATTGTTCAAAGGTCCATTTACTTCTGTAATTTCACTTACAATGTGAAGCTATTATAAGACAGACTCATTACACACATATATCAAGCCTATACTCACACAAATAATCTGTCATAATCTTCAAAACATAACAAAAAACAAAGGCTTGGCATACGTCCCTTTGCATGTAATAAGTTCATCTATACCATACATTGGTTTCACATTTTGATTTTAATTATAGAAACAAGTGAACTTTAAACAAAATACTAGAATATTCCAAGTTCCACTGGAACATACCATCATTGTGTATGCATGTGGGAAGAAGGCTCTCTAACTGTCTAGCCTAGTGCATTGTGTAGCTTGTGTGTATGGCACTCCCTCTGCTGGTGAAAATCAACACTACAGTAAAAATCTAATTTTAAACGCAGCAAAAAAATCATGAAAAAATAGAAAAAATAGAAAAATACAAACCTCAACAAGCAAATGAAATGTGTACAATTAAGTACACATGTAACGTTAAGGGGGATTATTTTTTACCTGGAGCAGTAATATGAACTGTGGAAACCGTTGTATTGGTTTCATCATAAGGCCATATAAAGTCATTCTGTCCACACTGGTCTCCTGACGATGCTGATAAAAGATACAAAATCAATCATTATTGTGAAATGAATTCAGCAAAGATTGTTTGAACATGGGATCCGATCTGAAGTATCAAGGTTCTGTTCACAAACCTTAAGAAATTCTAGAAAACCTGGTTTGGCCGTGCAAGTCTTTCTCACCACAGCCATTGCGGTGCTGAAATTGTTCACATATTCACTGTAGGCGTCTAGTACCATGGACTTAGAAAACTGTTAAGAAAACACATGTTTTATTGAAGTTTCTCTAACACTAAGTACAATCTGATGATGATGTGAGGCGATTCCTTTTGCTCACCGATGCTACAAAAACATCTCCAATCATCTCCAGGCTGTCCCACTCGGCCACTCGGCTGGCCAGAGCGATCTGGAACAAGAAGTGGCACTGCAGGAGCTCACGCACGCGGTAAAAGATCATTTTCAGCTTCCTTTCACTCAGCAGCCGGGGCTCAGTCTGGGTCAGGGGCTTCTCATATTTCTGATGAAGCAGATAAGAGTCAGCTGCAAAAGTACGATGACAAAAAGAAAGAGCAACCACACCTCACAAACCTCTAATATCCTCTTTAAAGCTTCAAGGTAGTTTTTCTCACTTTCCAAGATCGATCCCAGGATACATCTCCTAACAAGCTATTAGGAAGAAAAACACAGTCTTTCACAGTCTAATGCTATCAGCTCAATCAAATGTATGTGTATTACCCATAGACTGTACAAGATATAGATTTGAAATGCTAGCGCCCTAGCTCAATGAAGCCCCATACAGAAGTGCTCATGGACAAAGTTTTGCTCCAACTGGCTTCTATTGACCTGACAATGAAAAGTACGTAAACTCCTCTAGCTCTAGTAGAAACCAAACGCCAAACTTTGTTGGTTGTAGTTTGGCAATGGTGGCGAATGCAATGATAAAGTAATCCATCCTGGTTCTGCTCCAAATATCAGGGAATTGAAGCCAGAGCAGGAGGAATGTTTAGCAAATTTCATTGCTGGCAAAGGAGAACTAAAGCTAGGCTAAATGCTAAATGCCTCACTCACTCAGGCGCATTACATATGTCACGGCAAACAGCCTTAGATCACGGCCAGATCTAAGTACGAAATGAATTTAGTACGATGGTGTGGTGAGACCAGGCTAACCCTGTCGGAAAAAATGCCCATACACAGAAAATGGCTCGAGCTAGCCTATGTTAAAATCGGATTCTTCTGACCTCAGCACTAGTTTAGCCTACTCCTTATGTCCATGGTATTACCTGCTGTTGGGAAAGGCCCTCTGGTGGCGGACACAACACTGGTTCCACATTAAAGCAGTCCACCTCTATAAAAACCTCTGCTTCATCTTCAAAACAGTCCGACTTTCTCTCTGGGACAATAAATATTAAACAAATGAAATAAACTCAAAGATTGTGAAGACGGCAAATAAACAGCAGCTATATTCTTACCGTTACAGAAGGACTTTGTTTTGATATATGAACGCCCCTTTTTAACAGCAGCTTTGGTTTTCTCAAGTCCATCTTTGGTTCCTTCTTTTGCTGCTTTCACCAACTTCTGCATCTAAAGCAAACACATACATTGTGACTAGAAAGAAAAAGAACAGTTTCCTCTGGAGCACTGAGATATACCCATGTATTAGTGAATGTTATAGAAGCTGCTAAAATGGGAAATGGTTTGTTAGATGAGACGAGCAGATCTTGTATATTGGAGATGACACAACATGACAGTCCCTTTACCACAATCAGAGGTGACAAAATGACAGTATTCGTCTTAAGTACTTGAGTAAAAGTAAATATACGTTTATAATAAATATACTCTGGGAAGGTTACATTAGGTATAAACTATATGTAAAGTAAAATGTAATTTAGTTTAGTTAAAAATAAAAGCTTTGTCTAATAAACTGTTACAGATATAGTAGAGTTGTTTCAGTACTTAGAAGCATAGCTAACAATAAAACCTGTAAACATGGTCTTTGAAGCATGTTTTGTCAATAAATGTCTATCGTGTGAACTTTGTGCACTTGTATAGAGTAGTCATTTTAAGAATTTTAGGTTGACTTAGTGAACTTGTATAAACCATTAATTATAATAAATGTTATGTAAATGTGTTATTTTTATGCACGCCTTATCCTATTTTTAACTCTAAGTAAAAAGTACAGACATTTGGGATCAAAAGAGTACAAGTAAAAAGTTGTCAGAAGAAAAACAGAAGTACATTACGCTACCCCTGGAAATTAAGCGGGAAATTAAATTTCAGACATATAGAGGCAATTGCGGAGAAAAGGCCAGGGCTCATTTACGCACCAGAGCATTGCTGGAGAATGTATGTGGAATTTTTTTTATATTTTATATTTGTGGTATATGTGGTAAAACTTCCACATAGTCCCTTTAAGAAGAAATACAATGTGTAAAATGACAGTGAAACTTTTTAATATGAAATAATATCTTATATAAAAGATACATGAGTAAACATGTATGAAGGGTGAGAAAAGCATAGTGTCTGTAACTCTCTATGCTACCACTAGAGGGTAGAGTTGATTTTTTGTTGTTGTTTCTTTACCTTAGGAACTAATTTATAGTCACTGCTTTTGTGTTAAAAGGCAAACACACACTGCTGCGAGTGTGTGTCTTGGTGGTACAATGACATCACACGATTACAGGACTGAGAAAGGAGCTTTTAGGCAGAAAGGAAGGAGTTGTATGTTTATGCCAGAACTTCCTGACATTAGTGTAGATTGATCTAGAACCAACTCCAAGTCTGTTTTTAAGGATCGAGAAATATTGTAACATGGTTAACAGTCCATTTTGCATAATATGTCTCCTTTACTTGAAAATACTTTAGTTACTTGCCACCTCTGACCACAAAGAATACATGGGAGACCGTCATTGCAGACACACACAGAGATAGGTGATATGAAAACCCCATTAACCCCGTCACCACCACCACCTACAGAGGAGAGAATGACATCAGAGCAGGATGCAGCCCACAACGAAGTCCCAGTTAGCTATAGCGGTTTGGACTAGAGCAGGGACGTTAGACGGGCCACAGCGGATTACCTTCTGCTCATGTTTCTGTTTAAGTTGCTGCAGCTCTACAGTCCCCACTGTATTAGCCATAAGACCTTTCATCTTTTTCTCATAGTGTTCTTTCAAGCGTGTAAGATCTTGAGAGAGCTGAACAGAGGCAAATAGAGTACAATGTATTACACACTTACAGAATGGGGTGAGTGAGACTTTCAGAGTAAAATTTATTTTTGGAGAGTTGCATTAATTAAACTGTGTATTTATCCCACAAATGAAATCACTATGTTCACCAATGGGTCTCATATTTCATCAATCCATAGGCGTCGAGAATTGCTACATGAGCGGACCAAGCTTCCCACAAACGTTTGCTTATATTTTTCTAACATAATTTTTTTGTATTTATTTCTATTATTGATAGTAGTGGTACTAAAGTTTCAGGGCGACATCTTTGTCTGTTTTGTGTCAGATTTCTGATAAAATTGGCAACAAAAGAGATAATAATGGGGAAAATAGTTAAATGAATCAATTACAAGCATATTGTATATTATTTCTCCATAAATCAGTACGAATCTTTTAGAATGGAAGCGTAGACATATATAATGCATGGCTTTTTTTTTGTTTTTAATGTTTTCATGGCACTGTAACAAGAATAAACGTGTCCTAATTGTGAACATTGTTTGTTTCCATGGAACACTTTGTTCCTGTCTGAACTTCCACAAAATGGCATAATGGATTATAAATTATAGGTGCACTATACATTTATGGTAAATATTTTCTGAACAAATCAGTTCAGTTGTGTTTTGACTGAAACAAAACTGGACATAAAGTAAAGGTTTTTTTTTTTATAAAGTTGATTATATGGTTGTTTTCTTAAGAATATTGGCTTTAAAATGTGCAACATGCCATGGCAGCCATAATTATGATCAATGCAGCAAGTTAAGAGTAATAACTGGAGATGCATAGTGTTGCCGGCATAGTTTAAAGTAAGAAAACCTGTTGAATATTTCTTTTTAAATGGAGTCCTCTACAATCTGACCAAACCACCGCAAATGATTTCATATTCTTTACAGTATGCTGCAAAGTGTCTCTGGTACATACTTGTGTCTTCCTTTGGGACGGCCTCCCTCTCATAAAGGCCTGGAGGACACCGTTGTCTTGGTGTCCTTCTCCATCACTGGCCTCATCGTAGCTCTCAAACTCACTGGAGCTCCAGCCGTTGTCCAGACTGCTGCCACCGCCTTCCTCACCGAGCTCCACATCATCATAAATCATCTCTTCATTCTCTGCGCATGTAACAAAAAGATCATGTTGTTGTAGTTTTCACCTTTCTTCATATAAATAGCACACAGACGTTTGTTATCAAATATGAAATGTACAAACCTGTGTCAGAACTTTCCCTGGGAACATCATCGTATATCACCTCATCGGGATCTGAAAAGCAAAACTAACGATAACCAAAAGTAAAAGGCAAAGTTTCACAAGAAGCATCAAGACCTGGGTCTACTTCCTCAAAATACAGGGAAGGAAATGTCTGGGAATACATTTGTGTGAACAAGCAGCAATTCGAGTCAAAAATGCAATTCATGAAAGCAGTTCTATTACTAGTTTTACATGTATGTGCATTTTTAGCCACTGTCACAGAATTAGCTAAATGTTTTCTAATAGGATAAAGACAGCATTCTGTGGTCTGATTTGTTCACAAAATGTCGCTTTGACAACAAAATAATTATTTATGTATAATGTTAAAGCTTTAGGTTTAATGTAACATCACTCACTTTCCATCCATTCGGTGTTGGCTGGATCTGAAACCCATTTTGCCAAAACATCTTCTTCTCTAATGGGGGGATCCTCTTCACTAAAAACACTAGAAATTAAGTTTGTGTGGGAAAAGAGGTTAATGAGGGATTTGAAAGTAGTAATACATACACAAAAATGTTTTTATGTGCAGATACCTGTCAACAAAAGTGCTTCCAGTGCCAACGACTGTGACTGCGAGGAGAAAAGCAATATTAGTTCAGACCACTAGATGTCGCACACACTGACGCTTTTATAATGTGTACAACATTACTAAACAAATGAAACGTCCTGTGCATAAAAAAGTGGGGATCTGGCAGAAGCCGCTCACAACTATGCTTTTAAATCTCAAAATAGATTCAGTTTTAATGGTGTCTTTTGGTGTGACCTTGGCCCCTGGTAAGATAATAACAGAGGGCTCAGATTCCACCGCACAACTAAAAAGCATGGAGCAAGAATTTAGAGAAACCGGAAAAAGATCACAGCCAACAGACCTTTGGGAAGTCTAATTTTAGTTTTTACTTCCTTGTGGGAAGGGCCAAGGAAAGTCAGACAGGAGAAATGGACTAGACTCAGGTCTCTTTGATAGCTTTGTATAAACAAATTTGATTTTCAAAACACTGTGGTATCAGTTCTACACCAGCAACAAGTGGAACTTCATAGTTTTAACTGTCAAAGTAGTTCTTTGCTCTCACTAACTTATTGGTAGATCACTTTTAATAACGAAAGCATTTTTGAGATTTTCTTAAAATCACTTTTCATGCAGAAAACGCCAAATAAAGACCACATTGTTACAGGGTTGTTTCTTACAAGTTTGCAATAGTCAACAGTATTAATATTTAGAAAGGATGATGTGCATTAATGCATTAAAGCTGGGGTACTTAGGGGGAAATGGACAGGCAAATGTAATAAAAATCTATCAATGATAGGTTGGATGGATTGGTTCTACAACTAGTTTTCAAATGTGTTTTTTCCCCGTCATTGGATCATAGCATCGGAGCTTTTTCAGAAAATCTCATCTCAGCCTGAATAGTGACTCACAGGACTCTTTCATACATGTATGCACAAGATAAAATGTTTTCTAACAAGATAAAGACAGCATGCTGTAGTCTGATTTGTTCACAACATTATACTTTAATAAGTATCTCTTTCTTTATATGAAACAAAATGTGAAGTACCCCAGCTTTAAAAGTCCAAAGTATCTACTGCCATTGTGTGCTTTATGGTACCTTCCTCATCCACGGAGAGGTGTCGGATGATAACAGGAGTGGTGTAAGCTGGAGTGATAAGAGGCACACTGGAGGGTGTTGCATAGCCACAGGGCACTGGCACAGAGTAGCCTGAAGTGATGCCGACAGGACTGGGGAGGCTGACACCGTCCTGGGCCCCGTGAGGCTCCGTGGGCGACGTCTGCTCCAGCTGCTGCAGGTTGAGAGGAGTGATGTCGATCACAGAGTAAGGATTCACTTTTCCCTGGGAGGGGGCTGTCGGAGGCAAGACATCTTCTTGTGGTGGAGTAGAGATTTCAGTGACTGCATATAAAACAATGATAAGAAAATTATCTTGAGAGAGTTGAAGATGTACTTAGAGTAACGGTGATAAAGTTATTTTCATACAATGGAATCTCTCTCAGATATGGTGCCACATGCATGTGAAAACCTGATCTTGGGCAGGGCCTGGTTAGTGATGGCAGACCTCTGGGAACACAAGGTGCCACAGTGGGGTGGTGCCAACTTGTTGCTGTGCCCTTACGCGTGACACCTTCATTGCCCAATATGAGTCTGGTGTGTATGTGAATGATTGGTGGTGGTCAGAGGGGGTGATGGAACAGAAAAGTATCCTCTCTTCCCTCAGTGTAGTCCAGGGCTGTTCTGGCACCCACATGACAAGCACTTTAAGTATTATGCATTATGTGATCTGTTTTCCATCGCTTGGAATAATTTAAGGTGCAGCACGCAATAAAAGTTATATTATTATATTAATATTATTATGTCATAATAGAGATTATTACATAGTGATAAGGGATAAACTTAGCCTGGTAATGTATCCACTGTGGATACATTACAGCTCATATCTGGTGGGAGGCAGACCTGCAGAACACTGTAAGATTTCACATTCTTAATATAAAGGTTTGTTATCTCACTGAGAGACATTCCAACCATCCATCCATCCATCCATTTTCTTCCGCTTTATCCGTTGCCGGGTCGCGGGGGCAGCAGTCTAAGCAGAGACGCCCAGACTTCCCTATCCACACACACTTCCTCCAGCTCGTCCGGGGGGACCCCAAGGCGTTCCCAGGCCAGCTGAGAGACATAGTCCCTCCAGCGTGTCCTAGGTCTTCCGCGGGGCCTCCTCCCGGTGGGACGTGCCCGGAACACCTCCCCAGGGAGGCGTCCAGGAGGCATCCGGAACAGATGCCCGAGCCACCTCAACTGGTTCCTCTCGACGTGGAGAAGCAGCGGCTCTACTCCGAGCTCCTCCCGTGTGACTGAGCTCCTCACCCTATCTCTAAGGGAGCGCCCAGCCACTCTGCGGAGGAAGCTCATTTCGACCGCTTGTATCCGCGATCTCGTTCTTTCGGTCATTACCCAAAGCTCATGACCATAGGTGAGGGAGGGAACGAAGATTGACCGGTAAATCGAGAGCTTTGCCTTTCGGCTCAGCTCCCTCTTTACCACAACGGTCCGATACAGCGACCGCATCACTGCGCACGCTGCACCGATCCGCCTGTCAATCTCACGCTCCATTCTTCCCTCACTCGTGAACAAGACCCCGAGATACTTGAACTCCTCCACTTGAGGAAGGACCTCTCCACCCACCTGAAGAGGGCAGGGCACCTTTTTCCGGTCGAGCACCATGGCCTCAGATTTGGAGGTGCTGATTCTCATCCCAGCCGCTTCACACTCGGCTGCAAACCGTCCCAGTGAATGCTGCAGGTCCTGGTTCGTTGGAGCCAACAGGACAACATCGTCCGCAAACAGCAGAGATGAAATCCTGTGGTCCCCGAACCGGACCCCCTCCGACCCCTGGCTGCGCCTAGATATTCTGTCCATAAATACAGTGAACAGAACCGGTGACAAAGGGCAGCCCTGTCGGAGGCCAACATTCACCGGGAACAGGTCTGACTTACTGCCGGCAATGCGAACACAGCTCTGGCTCCGGTCATACAGGGACCGGATGGCCCTCAGCAGAGGACCCCCGACCCCGTACTCCCGGAGAACCCCCCAAAGGACACCCCGGGGAACACAGTCGAACGCCTTCTCCAAATCCACAAAGCACATGTGGACAGGTTGGGCGAACTCCCATGAACCCTCGAGTATCCGATGGAGAGTATAGAGCTGGTCCAGTGTTCCGCGACCGGGACGAAAACCACACTGCTCCTCCTGGATCCGAGATTCGACCATCGGCCGTAGCCTCCTCTCCAGTACCTTGGAGTAGACCTTACCGGGGAGGCTGAGGAGTGTGATCCCACGATAATTGGAACACACCCTCCGGTCCCCCTTCTTATAGAGAGGGACCACCACCCCGGTCTGCCACTCCATTGGCACCGCCCCCGATCGCCACGCGATGTTGCAGAGACGTGTCAGCCAAGACAGTCCTACAACATCCAGAGACTTTAGATAATCAGGGCGGATCTCATCCACACCCGGAGCCTTGCCACCATGGAGGCTACCAACCACCTTGGTGACCTCAGCCAGGGAGATGGATGTATCCGCCCCAGCATCCTCAGCCTCTGCCTCTGAGACAGAGGACGTGACGGGGGGATTGAGGAGAACCTCAAAGTATTCCTTCCACCGCCCGACAATATCCCCCGTTGAGGTCAGCAGCTCTCCACCCGCACCGTACATGGTGTTGGCAAAGAACTGCTTCCCCCTCCTGAGGCGCCGGACGGTTTGCCAGAATTTCTTTGAGGCCGACCGATAGTCATGCTCCATGGACTCTCCGAACTCCTCCCAGTCCCGGGTTTTTGCCTCTGCAACAGCCCGGGCCGCGGCACGCTTGGCCTGCCGGTACTGGACAGCTGCCTCAGGAGTCCCCCGAACCTTCATGGCTCGATAGGACTCCTTCTTCAGCCTGACAGCTTCCCTTACTGCCGGTGTCCACCACCGGGTTCGGGGGTTGCCGCCGGGACCAGCACCAGAGACCTTGCGACCACAGCTACGGGCCGCCGCATCAGCGATTGAGGCAGAGAACATGGTCCACTCGGACTCCATGTCCCCCTCCTCCACCGGGACCTGGGAGAAACTCTCCCGGAGGTGTGAGTTGAAAGTCCGTCTGACAGGGGGCTCAGCGAGACGTTCCCAGCAGACCCTCACTATACGCTTGGGTCTGCCAGGTCTGACCGGCTTCTTCCCCTGCCAGCGGATCCAACTCACGACCAGGTGATGATCGGTTGACAGCTCCGCCCCTCTCTTTACATTCCAACCAAGCAAAGTAAAAACAACTGATCACATCAGCACAGATGTGAAATGCACCTTCAAACATATTAACTAACCCTTGTTTATCTCCTCCTCTTGGTCTGTGTCTCTGAGAGGAGGTGGTGGAGGTAAATCTGCTTCTGTTTGCTCTGTCGGGACAGAGGGTCTGCTGCTGAGAGCCTCCTCAGGCGATGGGGCTGATCCCGTGGCAACAGGTGGGGGCAGGTCTTCCTCACTGTGATCCTCTGCACTGGGGGCAATAAAAACTGGAGGAGCAGGAGGGAACCGGTCAGCCTCCGGGACGTCATCCCCGCTGTCGTCAAACTCAAAGGCCTCTCCCTCCTCTTCACATGAGTCATTGTCCACCAACACTACGGACAGAATGTTTGAAAGGATTAAGATGATGCATTCACAAAGATGAGGAAGATACATTCATTTGATCTACAATGCTCCTATATGTATACATTATTTATGTGTGGAAGTTTTACTATCTCCCAACAATGTTCTTACATTTCTGCAGAAAAAAAGGGTGAAGATCATAATTGTTTTTTTTTTTAATTGAGTGCATACAGCAGTGACAAGTTTAATTTATAACCATTTTTGATATATAATTGCATTTCTTTATGTAATATATAATAAACACTTGATAATGTCAGGTGTCAAATATGATTATTTAGTAATATATTATTTGTAAATTCTTTGAGGCTCTTCTTAAAGACTTAAAAGAGGTAAAGCTCTACAGATATATTCTAGCGGAGGCCACTGTTCTCCAGTGATGATTGTGTAAACATACATAATTCCTTTATCTTTCTTTTAACTGCCGGCAGATGTCAAGAATTTGTTAGAATTTGGGTTATAGTTTAGCTCATTTGGGGTCAGGGTCAAAAGGTTTTTTTTTTACTAAAGGCTTTTGTAGAGGAACGTTTGTTCATAGCTCATCTCATCCCACATTTCTGGTTATTTTTTAATAAAAATACTCATATACACTGTATATATTTGTATTTATATTATGGAAGTATTTTTCTAAATTTTAAAGGATTACATGTATACTTTTTTTTTTATTCTGGTAGATGCACAAAATGAACTCTGGATTGAACCAAAACTGGGTAATTTTCATATATAAGTGTTTTGATTACTTGTTGAACTAGAGCATATTAACCTCATACCAATAATTGTAAGTTTAAGTCAATTTCAGTTCCTTTTCAAATAGTGAAGAGAGCGAAACTTTGAGTAGACCCGCCTACGATCACCCCTGTAGCCTCTTGATTGGTCGAAATTAATTCTAATCCTGAAGGCCCCTTCTCATTGGTCTAACCGTTCTCCTGCAAATCTTGCTGGTGTTAACTATGTCAAGGGGAGAGACTATTCTAATTATATTATTGATGAAAAATGTTTACTGTACATAATATGTCCCATGGTCAGAAATATACATTATTTTAAAAACTAAATACAATTTAAGTTGCTTACATCACTTTTGATAGTAGTAACGGAAAATAATGTTGCGGGCTGCATGTTTTAGTACTGAACACTGTTATTTCATAAACATTCATGTATTTCATAGCCAGGTTTTTACCTACTCTAAGTAATATTCCATTTGTATCTGTACAAAACTCACTGGGTGGGATCCTGTGTTTCGTTCTGTTATGTTAAGTTGATTCAGACTTGTAATTTGGGGTGGGCTGAACTCAACCATACTTCTTATTTTTATAACCACATAGAGAAGAAAGAGACTGCTCTGTTTCTTTCTACCCCCACACATTGGAGATCTGAAGGCATTACACTTTCAAAAGAAGTCTAACAAAAGTAGAGTTAGGCCCTGTCCACACGAAGTCAAGCTCAGGCCTAAATGCAAAAATACTTTATCAATCCAGTGTATCGTCCATACGAGGCCGGCGTTTTGGGGGGGTGTAAACGAACATTTTTGAAAGTAGGTCCCAGAGTGGAAAGATTTCAAAACTCCGTATATGCCGCTCCGTGGTTACTGCCTCTCCGCAATGTATCTGAGACGCTTGCGTCATCGCCCCGCCTCTTGTTAAAGCACGCATGCGCCGCACTCAGAAAATAATGACAACAACAATGTAGCTTGTTGGTTTTGTAATCCAGTGTGAACCGAAGCAACAGTTCAACCTCATCGTCCGTCCATACTAATGTTGTACCAGCTCGCCCACTCGCCATGTTGTCTGTTTACAAAATTCCGCGCATGCCCACGGAAGTTTGGGCTTGATCCCGTCATTGCGTCACAGCGCCACCAACAGGTCTGGCATAGTTTCACAGCGTTTTCAGGCGTATTGACTACATTCATATGGACGCACACATTTACTGAGCTAACTCCGTGTTTACAGAAAAAGTTTCTGAAATTATAAGCGTTTTGTCTTCGTGTGGATATAGCCTTATTCCCTCACTTGATTATCTTTGATTTATTGAAAGTGGCAGAAAAACCAAGTGTTGAGAATGAATGACACAATGAGTGGCTTTACCTATTTCTTGTGGTCTCTTTAAACCATTAAAAACAAGTTTTCTGTGACCATTGCTTTAAAAGTAACAGCTTGTTAGTTTGCAAACACAGGCTTACGTCATTCGGACCACTACGCTCTGAGCTATTCAAGCCACAAGTGCCCCACCCCCATCCTGCAGCCGAAATAGCTCAGTTGGGAGAGCGTTAGACTGAAGATCTAAAGGTCCCTGGTTCGATCCCGGGTTTCGGCATTTTGACCCTCACCCCAGGCTTCAAAAAGAAAAAACACCCGACTGGAATAACTTTTATTTAATCTGTAATTTGTTATTTACTTGTAAAATTCCCTAAATCAGCTCTTTGTAAACAATTAGGATTAGTTTACTGATCTCTGCTTACAAATACTAACATGGCACAAGTGAAAGAAAAGGCTTCTCCAGAGATGAATATGATTTTCTAATGGGCTGGTTTTTGCCTTGTAGACTGAACTAAAACTGCACCAAAGGCAAGAAAATAGACTGACAGTGCAATTGGTATTTTTGATTGCATTATGGGTTCAGTCTCAATAATTAAATGAATGATATGGTTCTCTTCACTAATTGCCTTTAAAATGATGTATAACAAGTTATCATAATTAAAAAACCCTATGTGTAACAAGTAATCTCATTTTGTTTTATTTTTGAATATTTGTATCTCTTTTTTTATCTGAATCTCTGAATCTTTTTTATATATTCTATTTTCTACAATGTTTTTTGTTGCATTTTTAAATATAATCCCCTCATTTACACAGAGACATGGAAGAAAATAAAAATATAATAAAGAGAGAAACAAAATAAAAATAAAATAATCTCTATTATGTTTTAAAGGGGCATCACTCGAGCTTTGTTTTGGTCAAATGTACAAAAAATCTCATATTCACTGACCTTTCAGGATCTAAAACAACTAAATCGATTAGGTGAAAGAATAATATGCCAAGTAATCGATTACCAAAATGATCCTTAACTAAGAACCCCAATGCTTGTATGGAGCTTTTAAAAGACTTTTTGGGCAGAGTTTATCATTACAACAGATGCAGAAGTCAGTATTTTTCCACTTGATATTATGGTGTTCTGAAGGTCGAACAATACTTGCAATAACAGATGCTGAGCGGAGCTATTGTAATTGTGTTTTGGTATAAAACCATGAGAATGCTGTAAAACTCTGGTTGAGCCATTTTTGCTGTGCACTAACAATAAAACATGTCTTCTGGTGAGACACGATCCCAGACCTCCGCATCTTTGCTCAATTTCTTCAGCAGCCCATAACAAACGTCGTACAAGTTAACCCTTTAATATTCACTCCTTGAAGAAGAAAGCGATAGCATTTTTTTCTTTTTTGGATTTTCTAAGATGTAGGAGCACCCTATTTTATTATTATAGACCTTTACCAAATGATTGAGATGCAGCTTGATGGTAAAACTCCCCCAAAGAGCTTAAAGCTTAAAGTAGAGATATTGACTCAAAAGGTGATCTACCAAATGGTTGAAGAAAACATGAAAGGGTTAATATCATGCTTGGTCAGAATTTTTCATACATTTTGATTATCTTCAAGACATTGCAATGTCTTGAAGTCGTATTACTAGACGTCGCTGAAAACATTACAATTACTTTACTCGTACTTGAGACAGAGTCTACACATTTCTTCCACTTGAACAATGTCATTTTGCAGCATTGGCATTCTTACTAGTTTGCCCGTTTTATTCCTTTGATGTTGTTTTAAACTTTGCAAAATTACTTTTTTTTGCTACCAGGACACAAATGACCTGTGTCAAATGTAGAGAGCCATCCCCAGAAGGGTCAGAGTGGGAGTTTCAAGCCAGATCCTTCCTTTGTTCTTCCACATAAAACCGTGACTCACAAAGATAAGTCACACCTAAACCGTTGGAGGTGAAAGAAAAGGGGTTTAGTTTACTCATTGACTTGCATAGTTTTAAGCTGTATTTGACAACAGCTAAGGGTGGATTTATGATTGAGCTACTGAGAAAAGAACTTCTCGCTGGTGAATATGTGGCCCAAATGCCTGCAGCGGCTTAATTATAGGGGACGCTGTACAACACTGACCTCAAAGTGCAAGTTGGCAGATGTTCGCTCACACAAAACCAGACGTGAGGATGCAGAGCTGCTCTTTGGCTCCAACTAAACATGGCTGTACACGGACTGACATGTGTCCAAATGCTGTTCAGTTCACAAGAGGTTTACGGTTCGTGAAAAGGATTTTTACATGTATATACTGTTTAGAATCGGCATGTTAGTCCCATATGAACCAGCCCGGACTCTGAGGAGCACAGGGACTGGACTCCTGCTGGTGCCCAGAGTCAGAATTAAACATGGGGAGGCTACATTTCAGATTCATGCTGCAAAAATCTAGAACAATCTTCCTGAAAGTGTGAGACAGGCCTCCTCTCTGACAATGTTTAAAACCAGGTTAAAAACAGTTCTGTTTAGCTGTGCATACAACTGAGAGATTTTATATTTTTATCTTTCTTTTTAATGTACTGTGATTATTTATGATCTTAATGCTTTCTTATTTTGTTCAGCACTTTCAGTTGCCTTGTGTATGAATTGCACTATACAAATAAATGTACTATACAAATAAATACCTAACTTTTTAAAATTCATAATAATACATGTTTGTCCCGTTTTGTGACGATTGGTGAACAAATAAGGCCACAGAGATATTAAAGTGTGTTATATTCTGCGTACTTGTAAGAAAGAGCCCGGGTGTCACTAGAGCTGATTGGTCGTCTCTGTTTCACTTTTTAAGAACTCTTCACAGTATAAATAGCAGGGTTAGGGTAAAAATCTTCAAAACATTGTAATAAATCTGTCTTAATGCCCTTGGATCTATCACTAGTTTTCAATAAGCATGTATTTTTGGACTGTCCAATTTTTCAGACAGAAAAGTGTAAAGAATCGGACTACTCTCAATCTGCTCTCAGTCTGTGAAATGCCATTATTATTCACATTGGTCATTCGCCCTATGGACCGATGGCTCCTATGTGTTTTTGCATTTCCTGCGTTCGAATTGTTCTGGCAAATTGACAATTTAGTAAACCTACTGTTTTGATTCAGGGCAATATAAAAAACACATTGAATTTAATACATTTTAACAGGATTTCTAATAAGATAAAGACAGCATGTTGTGGTCTGATTTGTTCACAACATGATGGTTTTTTTTTTTTACAAGACTCTTACTGACGAAACAAACAAAATATATTCATGAGAGCAAAAATAAAGTTAGGTACCCAGGTTTTAATCTGGCCACAGCAGCTGTCACAATTAACCTGAACGAAGCCGGTCCGCGGACTTCAAGGCACGCATGCACTGGTTAGTGGACAGATAAATGCTATCACGGTATTTCAGTTCCATGCAGTCACTCTGATTATATTCTTATGTTCTAACGCTGTCATTATGCAAAGCATTGTCCCTCGTTTGACTTTTGTTGTAGTTGCAGACCTTCTTCACCTGACTGAACAAAAACATACAGGCGAGGTCGCGAGGTGGATTCAAAGGAACGTGTCGCCGAGTAAGGAACAGTAAGGAATCCTGGAGTGAAAAAGCAATGTTTTTCTCATTAGGAGTGAAATTTAAGATAACACGGCCTTTGTCATATGAAATCAACAATGTGTGGTCTATTTCTCAGGCCTATATCCAGCCTGACATACACAGCACAGACATGAGTCACAGGTCACGCTCTCCATCGGCCAGTCCACAAAGGCAGCAGCTGGGCAGATGGGGACGGGGCATTTCTCCTGCCTGTGTCCATCTCCACTCTCTCCAAGTGTGTGTGTGCACGATTCTGTGCGCTTCTAAAGGCACATTGTCTGGAATTCACAGCAGCACAGCACAATTTGCCCTGTTCATTCCCCTGCTCCGCTGCCCACGCACTCCTCCAGCAGCGGAGGGAAGAGCAATCTGCGTTGTTTGTTTCTGGCAGGACAGTCTCAGTAGAATGCATGGGCGCCGACAAAGAAAAAAAAAAAAAAAAAAAAAACAAATAATCTTAAAGTTGGGGCGCCTAACTTTTTCATTGATAATACATGTTGTTTGTCCCAACAGAATGATACCGTCTCAGACCACAACATGCGGTCTTCAAGTTATTATAAATATTTTTTAGAAACATTCATTTTGCATACTGCATGAGAACAAGTCCCAGGAGTCAATGCTTGCTTTTCTGTCAAAATTGTATCTAAATATGTGGCAGACACCAAAAAACATGCATGTGAAAACTAGTTATAGAACTAAAATGTCTTGAGAGCCAGGACTAAGTTGGATTACATAATTCCATTTTTGGTGATTTGAAAGTTCAGTAGCCCAGCTTTAGGGCCACTCATTCTCACCATGGTGTTCTTGTAACTAGTTCATAGAAAACACTTCAGGTAAAGAAGCAATTACAGCAATTATCTTGTTTTGTGTGCTCCTTATTTCTCCTGTCCTGTATATGTGCCGCAACATCAACATTTCTCCACTGTGGCAATAATTATCTTTTTATTCTAGAAATTAAATCTATTTATTGTGTTGCATGGGTAAATGTCACAGTACTTTAACAAGTACAAAATGTACACTAAAGAAGTCTTGCACAGTTATTCCAATGTGGTTTTACTGCAAATTGCAAATAAAATGAATCTTTTGCTGAGATTTTCCCAAAGCATGAACGTAATTAAAGTTAGCAAAAACAAGTTCAGTGGCCAGTACGGGGATCGAACCCGCGACCTTGGCGTTATTAGCACCACGCTCTAACCAACTGAGCTAACCGGCCACAGGGACACAGGAACCCCACGAGAGACGCAATCTGGCAAAAATATCGTAAATAGAAGTACTAAAGGGATGAGAAGTACCAAAGTGCATAAATGTTTACAAAAGTTGAATGTTGTTACTTTCAGGAGGAGGGGGAGGGAAGTCTTCCACGTCCATGCTGACTCTTCTCTGGCACCGGCTCCTCAAAGAGTTGCATGAAGCAGTTCAAGTATGCAGATCCGCATTCCTGAAGGAGGGAGAGGAAATGTCACCAAGTGGCACAATAAAAATATGAGACAACGACAGGTTTACATTAGCTGTAAATGAAAACATTCCACATGCAGTGCACCTTGGGAAATGGGTACAGTCAGGGAGCTTCCTCCAATGCTCTCACTCACAAATGTATTATTTATTAATTTATTTGACAGTGACAGTGCATAAAAGAACACCCATAATTACCATAATCAAAAACATTTCCATCTGTCATCTCTCAATAACAGCAGCAACATAACCACAGCTGTTGAATATAGCTGTTCCATGCAATAGAAGTACTCTATTATGAAAACATTAAAATATATTCATATATCGAGTAATGACACTTTCAGAATGTTGAGGTCAATCATTCTTTTCCACAGTAGAATCAAAAGTAGGACTCAGTAGTGAGTCAAAAAGAGGCATTAACATGCTGAGACAGGATAGACAGGAGAGCCTCGACCTGTAGTGGCAGAAGAGGTTGCATTCCTCACTGCATTTGTTTACTGATCTAACATTTATACAAAGAAGTGACAGTTTCTGTCAAAGACTTTAAGCAAAAAAAGTTCTGCTTATTACCCTTCATCCTCACTCTTCCTCTGCGTGTCAGCACCATGACATCATGCAACTACATAAAGCAGTCTTTGTTGGAGGCCATAAGCTCTCTATAGTTAAAGCTGGAGTAACTTTTAATTTTCATAAAGAATACATTTTTTTGTCCCAAAAGAAAGTTAATGAAGTAAAAGGTTGTGAACAAATCAGACCATAAGCTGCCTTTATGTTATAAAAAAATATGTTATATTTTTCATACCCTGAAAAAAACTGATCTAAAAGTGACAGAGGCAAAAAATACATTAATGTGAAAACTAGACAGATACTTTATTGATCCCCGTAGGAGAAACTAGTGACAGAAAACAACTGTTTCAGAGCAAGGAACTAGTGGTTAGTTTATTTGTTGTATAGTTCTTGACGTTTGGTACTCTGGCTTTTATATTTATCGTTTCCTCTTGAACCACAACAGAGCTTAACGTCTGACTTAAATACAAATGCAGTAAAATAGATAACACAGGAGATCCAGGGATTGTTTTGTCTGCAAACACACAGTGAGAGCGTCTGCCCCGCTGTCCCACACCCAGCCGAGGGCAAAGAGCCACACCAGGGCTCCACACACAGGCCCAGTGTGTCAGCTGACAGGAGCAGGTAGCACATCGCCTGAGGACACGGATCACAACAATGGGGTGGAATTCAAGGCCAGACAAAGACAGCTCCATCCTACTCCTGTCTAACGGGACATCTGAAGGCGAAAGAAGGGATTGCGAACTTTGTAGACTCAGACCAAAGCCATGTGACACAAAAATACACTTTATTTTCAGTTAGACATGAATAATTTCCCAGAAGAGCAACAGAACAATGGGTAGAGGAAGGGAGGGAAGAAGAGCAGTCAAATGTTCAGGTGTGAAGAGAAAACTGTTTTTTTAAGTCATGTTTGGAGGGAAAGAATGCTAAGTCTACTTGATTTTTGTTTCTCCTCTTTTATAGTTGAGGTATGAGACTACAATGATGTCTTTAAGTGGGAAAGCTTGCACAATAGGCGGCTGACTAAATAATTTGTCTCGGTGTATAGCTTGTCTACCTAACTTTTTGGCATGAATCATATATATTGTATCAGAAAACCTATCCCTTTAGTTTGAAAGAGCTCTGCGTCAGTATGACGCTTTGGGCTGAGAGTCTGAATCAAGTGATTCCATGGATGTGACAGAGACCAAAAATACTGTACATGCAGAGTGAAAACTAGTGATAGAGCCACACTTTTTAAAAAGCCAGGAACTATTTACATGCACTTCAAAAACAAGATATATAAAGTATGAGGTTATAATCGCTTGAATCTAGTGGGTTTTATCTTAATTTCAGCGCATTCTGACTGTCTTAAAACAAGATCTGCCAATGGGACAAAGCCATTTGGTCTTATTCCAACAACTGCAGTTTTATTTTCTCATTGCAATGGAAGCATTTTTTAATTTAGCCAAATTCGGCTTTCATCACTTTTTGCACTACATTAAAATCATTCCATTGTTGTGGTTTCAAAGTTAGGTACCCCAGCTTTGCTTTCAATATACTGTTAATGATGCAATGCAGACCATAAATAATTACTCATTTTAGGAAACTGAAATGTCTAATCACAAAGTTCAAAGCTGAAGACACCAAACGGCAGCGATCCCAGAGTAGATGACAGACACAGCCGAGCATGTCATCACACGTCAAGCTTGCGGTGTTCCCAGCTCACACCAAACACTCACTACAGCTCTGTACTAATGCTGCAATTAGCTTACGCCTGTTCTTATTATACGCTTTACTGCAGGTCGATATATAAATAATATGTATTCCCTCCCTAAAACATATTACACCTCCTGCAGCATGGTTTATTGCTGTGGTTTTGATTTCTCAGCACAGCGCTGCGGAGCATGCATAATGACAAGCAAGTGGCATTCCTCAAAAGTCATAAACAAAAGCCTGCGGGAGAGGGTGGCGAGGAAGGGAGGAGAGTGTGAGGCTGAGCGACGCAAATGCCTTTCTTCTTCTGGTTGTAGTTTGTGTACAGCGCTACTGCTTTAAGACCTGCCATAAGAAAGGCTTTACAAAGTCTAGGACAGGATGAAACAGGATAATGAATATGAATGAGGAGTTGGGTGCAGTAACAAGTGCGTCGTAATCAGTCAATGAGAAGAAATACAATGCATTACAAAGAGCCACTGTGTCACTTTTTATGTTTTAATGTGTGTGTGTTTTCATCTCCATTGTTTCCTGCTGTTGCTAACTTTTTTTTTGTGCCAAATTCGACTCCAACATGATGCTGTGTGTTTTTACATACTGAGAACTGGCTGAGTGAGGGCTGGTCCGCTCTATTTCGCTGAAAAGGCTGAAAATACATGTATATGTGACATTAGTTTTGAAAGCCAGAACTTGTTACATGGATTTTGTTAAGGAGCAACAAAGTTATCCTCTTGAAATGAATTATCTTCCACTGGTTTCTGTACAACACCCAATGCATGCTAATACATAACATATACATGTAGTTGAATGCCCCTAAAAAGTTTTAAGTTAACGCTCATGCCAATAAAGAACTTCCCCAAAGTCAATAGAAAAATGTATGCACAGAACTGTTCAAATTTGATTAAATAAACTATTTCCCACCCTAAAGAAGAGACCATTTTTTCATAAGGTGAAAGACATCAAGAACAAGAGCAACATTTGCACAACATACATTACATTTTGAAATGTCACATCAGTTATGTTTAAACTGGTTCATATTTTTGGTTTAAAAAACAAGGCCCCACAGGTAAAATCTGTAACAAATCAATTGTTGTCAATCAAACAGTATTGTTGTTGAGACAAAATCCCAAACAAACTCTCGTGAATGTTCTCTAAATCTACGGTCTTGTCCAAGACTCCAACTGCTGTATCCAAAGCCAAAAAATAAGCAATAAATAAAGTCATAGGAAACGAGAGCTAACCCCAGACAAACAATTTTGGCTAGAAATATAAATATGTAATTTCACACAGGCATTAGGAGAACTCTGCAGGCTTGTTGACTCTCACAGCTGGTGCTCAAGTATGTCAACAATCCGAGTATGATCTCAGTGGATGTTTAGTGGGTAAGCGGCTGGCCACCGAGAAAAACGACTGGCACTATTCCATGTTCTGACCCTTCAGGATTTGGAATGTTCAAAAGTTGAGCTTGAAATGTCCTGACAAAGTTTAGACAAGACTGATATGCTCGTTTCTCTAGAATGCTCTTCCTGTAATAATATAATAAGAACGTTTACAATTAGATTCTATTGTGCTTGTAGCTGTATTCAAGATAGTTGAGTGGATGAGTCTTTGCAGAAGTGAGGCCAGTTCAGCTATTTGCTTAACAAATAACTAGGAAAGGATTTGTGTACCAGCAGGAGTGTGAGACCCCTGATTCCTCCCTTCACTTTGGGCAGAAGGATGCATTAAACGCCCCAACAACAAAAAGGATGAATACCTAAACAGGCTTTTTTTTTTATGGGATTTTTCCTTTACAAGACCATCCAAATGTTCCACTTGACCGAAGCTCTACAGATCCTTTCACTGTGGAATGTTATGCATGACTACTTGAATTTGGACTGCTACAACAGCTCATGGAGCATCTTCAAAGGCATGTAAGGGCAACAAGTTATGGCCATCAGATGGGAAAAGAGAGAAAAAAGATCAGACATAATACAATACAATACAGTGCAATACTTTTTTCCTTTTAGGGCCCAATTAAGTCATAGAATTATAATAGCAAGCCCAGCACAAAGGTTTCCTAGTACAGTAGTATTTGCCTCCTGCAGGTTGACACTAGTGGGACCTATAGAGTTAACTCACTAAACGCCACGTTATAAGCCATCTCAAATCTATGGCATGTTTATAAATGCAATTCCAAGTTGGCATTAATAAAGCAGAGTATTCAAAACCACAAAAACACATAAAGTTTCCTGTAAAAACAAGGAAAAAGTCAGTTCTTTTTCGCATTGATCCAGAGCAGAACTTTGAAGAATCTCATCTCCTACCAGCTAAAGCAGGGGAAAGGCTGTTTTCACTTACTTTTCCTTCATCTGTCGCTTACACATCGACGCCGAGGTTTGACACTGAACACGTCCCACAGAAAGGAACCATCAGATGAACTTTCCTTGAGGTTTCAGTACAGGACTTTTCCAGCGCCAGCGGAGCTCATCCATGCGACGCGTTTGCCCTCTCCCTGACAGCTGATTGGACAAGAGCTCAGCTGGGGAGGCCTCCTATTGGCTGAGAGAGACGTCACTCTTGCCTCATGCCGTTTGATCAGAGTGACGTGAAACATGTATACACCCATTGACAAAAGGAATATTCATTTATACAATTTATTTTAGATTTTACACTTTGATATTGAGCGTCACGATGGTGCAGTTCATCAGTATTAAAGTATTAAACCGCTTTCACATAACCGCTGCTGAACAAAGACAATTTTCTGCTGGATAAGTTTACATACATTCATACATTACATAATACAACACTTATAAACTCAAATATCAAGGCATTTAGTGCACACAAGTGTCACACCATAATTATTTTAACACACAGATGACAAAAAGGACCTTTTTTCCCCCCAATCTGGTACATTTTTAATTGTACATTGCTTGGTACATTGCTAATACTAAATGGAATTCACATAGATCGTTACTGCTGATAAATCAAAGCAAACAAGCTTAAATAATGTTAACTCAGTGAGTGGTTCCTGACTTCCGGACATGTGCGAGACGTAAAAGGTCACATACAATTAGATTACAACAAACAAAACGATAAGATGATTACTATTCATGTGTTTTAGACTGTTTGAAGGCAACGTTTGAGGATCATTTTCCCCGGTTAAAAGAGATGTTTTGTTCTTAATTGTCAAAAAATATGGAGACAACAGTGCTCATTTACCAAAAACAATAGTAAGATATCAGTATACTTGTTTTGTTTCCTTGTGCATGAACAGTGCTTTACAAATAAACTTGCCTTGTCTTAAACTAGTCATTATAGTGAAAATGATCAAATATACACCTGACACGGTGGAAAAATCAAGAGGAAATATAAAGCTGCTGATCATTTCACTGTGCCAATCACAAAGCAACCTCATAATGAGACAAACATTTAACTTTTTTGTCGTAACTTTTGAATCAATCCATAAACATGTATTTCATATTCATGTAATCATCATACACTTGGGTTATAAACTTGGTATTCTATGACGTTCTGCAGGTTTTAAAACAGAGCCAATTCAAACGTTATACATTTAAAAAAAAACAAATCAAAGCATACAAAGAACACTGTTAAGTTCAATCATTTTTTTTATGAAAGAGCATCTAATTCAAAATCCTGCTTTTTTATCTGCTTTGATTTAAACAATTGTGAGGTGCTATTTCACGCAACAAACTGGCAACCCTGATGTGAGACTCAGCCTGCTCTAATCTGCATGAAAATGGTAAACAAATATTGTGGCTATCATGTCTGATGTATTTTTAATTAATATAAACTCAACTCAGAAAAGGCCAAAATTTGCCACATATGATTTGTACATGTTGACCTATTACTTTTATTTTACTTTACATACGGTCCCTTTATGCACAATGGGTTGCATTTTAAAGAGTTTCTGATAATAAATATCATTAAACAGCTATAATAGAAATAATTGGTGTAAAAAGTTTGGCTGTGCCTATTACACAACAAAAGCAAAAATAATACATTTTGCTCAAAATTTAACAAAGCAGGATTAAAGGTACAGTAAGTGCAATCTCCGTGCTCAGTAACAAAGGATCTATTAAAGCTGCACTAACTGACTTTGAGAAATGTTCGAATGTGAACGCTGGGCTCGCTCTCCACGCACCCACGGAACATTGGCCCCCCACTACCCCCTCCCCCTCAGCCTATGCTCACAAGCTAATTGTTTACGGAGCTAAAGTCTCACAATATGGACCTCATATTTGCACGTGGATGGCATGACCACAGAATGATTGAACCGGGAAGCGCAGAGAGGACGAGACTTTCTTTTGGCTGTTTTTCTGTGTAAGCAGTAACGAAGACACGGGAAGTTTCAGCTTAGCCTCCGCCGCTTGTTTACCTTAGCGGTCTGTGCTAACGAGAGACCTGTAGCTTTTCTCAAGAAAGTGGGGGCCAGTGGTTCGCTGTGATTGGTCACAATCTGGACCCGAAACACATTCTCTTCCTTGTTTCACCAAAACTTGATCTAAAATGAAATGTCACGCCAGCACAAATCTGCGCCACTTTTTCTTCAAAAGGACGTATATCTCAATGCATTGCATGGAATGGATTGAATTTTTGTAATGAATACAAAAATAAAGTGAGGTAATGCAGCTTTAAGAGAACGATTATGAAACCATAAAAATGATAAATTGAACTAGTAAAAAATTTAAAAAGGCTGTGTGTGAGATTTATTGTTCACACTTATTGTCTCACGTAAGGAGTTTACCTCAGGAGTAAATGCAACGATATTTATGAAGTTGATGTCAATGTGTACTCGAGTGCACTTCGACTGTACCAAGAGTGACCGGGGCTTAGTTTGAGTGAGGTTTACCCTTGGGGCCGTTTAGAGGCACAGTTTTATTGCCAAAGTTCCAGTCGACGGGGTTCAGGAGCTGCATGGTTTTCTTGTGAGTCCAGATAGGATTCAGCACAAACGTGAGCAGGACTAAACCAGGGAAGAAGATCAGCCGCTGGGGCAGGGACACGTGGGTATTGAGGTCGCTCCAGTGAGTCGCGCTGAAGTACCACATGTAGTAACTGAGAACCATGCGGCAGTGGAACATGTGGATCATCACCCACTGGTTGGCCTTCCAGAACAAGGTGCGAGCATATCCGGCCTGTAAAACACAGCAAGGACTGATCAGAATCCAGAAATGACAACTTCACATCGATCATTCTACTGCAGGCGTCTCCAACCTCTTTCACCCAGAGAGCTACTTTCCGGGGAGTGGACGATAAAGGCAGAGAGCTACTCGTTTAAACGCCCTGGGATAAAATGGCTGATATATTGGTGTGAACAAGCTTGGTATTGGGTACATTCATTATTTACCATTGTATATTTATTAGTAGTGACAAAGTCAGACTATTTACAATAATGATGAGGAATAATACAATCTGAAATATTAAGTTTATTATATTTGGTGAGCTACCTGAGAGGGCATGGCGAGCTACTGGCGGCTCCTGAGCTACATGTAGGAGACCCCTGTTCTACAGTTACATCGACAGCATCATCTACAGTCATTCCAATGTGGTTCTACTGCAAATTGTCGTCCGGGTACTCCGGTTTCCCCTACCACTAAAAACATGTGCAATAGTTCAGAGAGAATGAGTAAGTAAGCAAGGTTTATTTATATAGCACGGTTTTACAGACCAAGGTCACCCAAAGCGCTTTACAATGTTCAGAGTTCAGAAATGTTTCCAATCATGTGTTTGTGAGTGCATATGTGGGACAACGGATGCAAATTAGCCCATGGCTACAATCTGAGTGAGTGATGTGTTCATTAACATGTACTGTTCAAACCAAATAAACTATAAATAGATGATCTGAATCTGAATCATGTGAGAGCAAAGAGTTCTTCTCCAATTTGAAAGTTACTGAGAAATGCATTTCAGGCATTTGCTGTAAAATAACTTCCTCTTTCTATTAAACCTGCACATACAGGATTTGAAACAAGTAGATGCTAAAGCCTCTGTCCTGTATAAAGTATGTGGATTTAACACTTGCATTATAGACTTTCTAACTGCAGAAAAAGAGATAATTCACCTTGAGTAGCAGCCATGAAATACAGGTAAACGGGGTGCTCATCTCCATCAGCAGCGTCACCATCGGTAGGAAGTGTCCAGTTGAATCCCACACCAATGCTGCTAAATACCCTGCCAGGGCAAAGAAATGATGTACGGCCAGTGAGATGTCAAAAGACCAGAATACTAAACTGGAAGTGTGGAGAGCCACATTTTCAAAAATGAAAAACCCAGTGGCAGTGAGCAAATGGAACCAAGACCAGTCTTCTTGGCCCTGAACTCGGTCTCTGAAAACCATGGAGTCCTCCGTCAGGGTCCTCAGTCCTGCTACAACACTCTGCAGACCGAACATGCCCCGTGTCACAGCCAGGTTCCAAAACACCTTCTCCTTGGCCAGCAGAGAGTTATAGGTGTGGGACAGTGCCATGGAGAGGACATGACTGAGGAGGAAGACTGCAGTGTAAACCCCAAAGCCCGCAGTGACGAGACGGACACGGTACTCCCAAGAGAAGTATTCAACACTGAGGTGATGGGGGACCTGGTCTGCCCCCGGTGGGCTGCTCGGCTGGGCTGCCCCTGGGTCCATGATATAGTCAGTGGTTCTGGGGGAATACACATAAAGCTTGTTAAAACATGTCTAGTTAATCAAACAGAGGTGGTTCAAATGTATATTTTACAGACTACTGCTACGCCATCAAGTTATTTCCGTTGCTTCATGTCTGTGTCGCCAGAACAGAACTTGTCTTGTCAGCAAGTTGTTTGTTTATGTGCAGTTATGCTGAAGCTAGTTGTGCCGAACAAGTAGGACAAGCCGAGTCATAAAACAGCTCAAAACTTAGACATTTGTGTTAAAAAGAAAATGGTTTTAAAGAAGAATCGAGTGACTCACCACAAAGACATAACCGCGCTGTAGTTTCACATGATGTTCTGTTCGAGACTCAAATCACACGACTTTCATTTTGGTCATGTGACAAGCAAACCGGAAGTCATACGGACTCCTAATTTCTCACAATCCTATTGGTCAGTGAGTTTCTTTGCGCCCCGCCCGTGGATTCATACTAAAACGTTACTTCTACAACATCTCGAATAATTATTATCTGGCAAAGGAAATACAATATTAATACCACAGATTAAACCATACGACCACACAGGGAGTTGTCTACGTATGTTGGTTATGTGGTTATACTCTTTGTGTTTGTGCTATTTATTCTCTGGCCAGCAGAGGGCGACTTCGTCACTGTTGTTTGTCTGGAACAAAAGATAGACACCACACACAAAAAGGCTTTCCCTCCAAAGCTTTTGTAAAATAATTTAATTGCAATTTTATTTACATTGAATAATCTCAACTAGAATGATGTTCCTTATGTGCAGTCTATGTGATAAACCAAGTTAAAACAGCAACTTTGTTGATTCTAGAAAGCATGTGACTTGCATATGCAAAGACAGTCTACATAACTGAATTAGAGTAATTGTTTGTGTGGTTAAATTAAGCATACAAATTGCAACATTAGTGATCAAGAATTAAACAAATATTAATGGTAACTAAGCCTACATTCAGAAACATTATTTCGCATGCTGGCATATCAATTTATAAAATCAGTCAACAATTAAAAATGACAAAACATGAGCAAGAGCCGAAAATATTTTAATGTTTTAATTGAGCATTGTATTATATATTTATATATCTATATTATATATTTCTTTACAAATAATGAATATTTGGCATTATATTCATCCTTACTATAGATACAAGAGATGGATTTTTTTCTTAGCTAATCTAAACCTTTTTCATTGATGTAGTAATTTAAGAGCTGAACACATTCCACGTTCAGGAAGTGTTGAATCAGTCTCAGTTACACTAAAACATGGTTCAAAAAGGTCCCCTTAAATATTTCACATCTTGGGTTTGAGTGATGCTCATCATGAGACATACCAAAAGTGAGGCCACAAAAGTGGGATATGAAGAATGAGGATGAGACTGTTCAGGCAAATGGCACAGACGAGCTGTAAAACATTTAGTGAATAGTATTTAATGAAACGTGTCCGAGTGGTGAAGTCAAAGAGATGGCACTTGTAGGTCATTGATGCCTTCCTGCTGATTTTTGCCCTTAGGTTTTCAGAAGGTTGAAAGTGAAAACTACCAATTAGTCATTAAATCTCACAGCGCTCACAGTAACACACTTATCATCCATATAACAGAAACAAAAAAGCAAGATCAATCTTATCAAACCAACAAATATGCAGTGGAATTGTATGTACAAGAGGGTAACAGAAATGACACATACAGTAGTCAAAAAAAGCTGGAAATACTTTAGATGATAATTTTTCAACCTCATTTGTCACAACTCACTTCACAACATTCTGAACTATGAGCTAAATGAATAAAACTAAAACTCTCAGATTTTGGCACTGATTTCCTGAATTATTCAAAACGCTCAGCCCTGATCGTGTTTGCATAAGGAAGGAAGATGTCTGTCTCGTCTCATTTAAATAAAACTTGGTGCTATGGGGCCGTTTTGTATATATCCATTTAATAAAAAGCATTTGAAAGGCCTTTGAGGATGCCTGCTTGATCTTACGAAGGACTCCAAGTCTTACATAAGCTGCTTTGCTGAGTCAAACTGTGGAATAGTGATCCACAGCCTTGGAGCTATACACAAGAATGAAAGCAGTTTGGGGTTAGCGAATGCCAGACAGAGTGCGTGTCCGACAGCCTGACACCAGCGCCACAGCTAAAGTGTGTGTGAGATGATCTGTATGGAAATAAAATATGGCACAACTCAGTGTATTTGTGCCTTTGACTTTGGCTACATGCAAGAGTAATGCTACACAGAATCTCTCCAGCAGCGTCCTCCACACCTTTGCCTATAACGATACAGTATCAATGAATGCCAAGTATGATACAGACTCCTATACAGTTATATGCGCGTATACACATATTCCAAATATTGTTCTATGTGTGTATCTGTCAGCAACAGCCTTTATGATATTTGAAGTAGAATTTGAAAATCTTTGCTACATTTATTGTTCTCTTTTTTTAATCACAAATGTAAATGAGTTTAGTTTGCCGTGTTTGTAATGTTCATTTATTGACAATAAATAGTCTCTACAATCTCTATATAAATATTACATAAATAATCTATCTCTCCTAATTTCCCTTTTTAAGTATATTTCAGAATATGTCTCAGAAAGCAAGAAACTTCTAGTTCAGGTGTCGACGCCCCTATTCATTGAGCCAAAAAGCCCTTGAATCTTGGAATAGAATAGTCATAATCTACAAAAATATATCTGCTGACATACTGCTACAACACGACTACAGTTATAAACACTGATAGTATTTAAACATCTGATTTTGTTTGTCCTCTCTGAGCTACTGTATAATGAAGAAGAATAAAAAGGTGCTTTGTGATGTAATCAGAATTTTCTTTTTAGAGACAATGTGACGTAATCCCTCACGATCCATCAGATAGAAAGTTTCAAAAGCTGTCATTAGGACCAGGTTTTCACATCGAGACTTGTGACTGAAGTAATACTCATAAATTATGGCAATTTCTCCGGTGAGATGACGATCGACAATGTCAAGTTTAGGTTTATAGGTGTAAATGTTTGAATTTACACTAAAATCAACTCCTCTCTCTGGTGGTACTAAATAAAGATGACTTACTTACTTACTAACAGACTTTGGATTTATCATTTAATATTTGAAAACCATGATATGACAAACTCAAAAGTAATATGTACTATTTATTCTTTAAGAGGGAACAAAAACGTATTTTAGCCTGAATGTAGAACTATGTTGAGATCGTGCTGTAACCTAATAGAAAAAACTTGTTAAAAGTGGTTGTTTTAATGCAGGAACGAGAGTGATGCCTGCAGCTCAGAGAGAGGAGTGGGAGAGAGGTGTAAGGTCCGAGAGTTTAAGGCCGTTTGTTGCGTTATTTCAGCCAAAAAAGTGTCTGCTTCTAACATACCCTTTTCAAACACTGTGTTTCTGTTCATTTTGTAGCATGTTGCTTTGTACACAAAATATACACCACTTTAAAATACAATTATATATTTGATGGATTGACTACACATTGATAATGGATTAAAAAAATGTCTGAAAACTTGGTCCGAATGACTTTTGAAACTTGCTCTGAGACCGAAAGAAACAGATTCACTATTTCTAATATGTAAGTATGAGATTAAATAATATAGATCTAGTTTAAATTCATCGAGCTGCTCTCATCTGCTATAGTTTTTTTTATCTTCTATGCTTCTACGACTGCTGTGACAACAAACAATTGTATAGATGGAAAGAAAAAGGACCTTCATGGGGAAATTTTTTCAAAACTATATCCAGAAGAAATATATTTTTCTATAATTCTATGCTACTTGGAATGAGCCTGAGTTAATATTTCTTAACATGAAATTTAAAAAAAAGATTTGGGAAAATTTGTTGAAAGCAAAATAAATCAAATGTTTTTTTTCCTGCTTACAATTCAGAAAAACAACATTTTTTAATATCATTGTGAACTATACATTTCCCTCGCAGAGAATGGGAATAAGTGCATAAGTGCATTGGTTACACATTTTGAAGAGTTACATAATAAAACGATAATAACTACTGCATTGACAATGAAAATGTTGGCACACCATTTGAATGTTTGTGGCTTCAAGTAAATGTCAATATTTGGAAATAAATAAAGCATACAGTGGTGCTTGAAAGTCTTTTCTCAAACCATAATGAAGCATGTAGCCTTTGGCAGCATGGGAGATAAGAAGTGGGCAAGTTCTGGAGATAACTGGATCAAAAGCACAATAGAACTTTAGACAGACGGATACTGAAACGATTCTTAAACAAACTACAGAGATCTTGGCTTTGCGTTCAAGACCAAGACAGACAAGTCAAAGCTGTTGGCTGATGCTTCCCCCGGGCCCTGATCCAAGCTCACCATATGGAAAAACGTTGAAAACATTCTCAGGTTCACATTCAGGGCCTCCTCGTCTCTGTCAAATCAGCAGGGACCTGGAACTCCCCACCTCTGTGAGGGAGTGGAGCTCACTGGGACAGTTTAAATCCAGCCCAAAGTGTCTATTGTTTTGATTTGCGTTTAAGGATATAACCACATTTTTCTATTAATCTATTATTCTTCTTCTATTTAGGCTATTTTATGAATACATTTATTGCACACTGTAAACTTGCTGTAACTTTGCCTCTGCTCAGGGACTGCGGATGAAAAGTAGCTTGTCTGTAGGTTAGCCAGTCTGTACAATACACTTTTGTGAAATGTCTTTCCTCTGGGTGCTTTGAATCTCCTTTGTGTCTTTGTGAATCACTGGTTGGTAGTTAATGTTCGAATCCATGTAAGAAATGATCCCTTTCATCTGTGCATACATCAGAAAGATTGTATTTGAAAATGAATGAATGTACTGTGATTATATATGCTTTCACTTGTTTTATGATTTTAAGGTTTTGTAAAGCACTTTGAGTTTCCCTATGTGTATGAAAAATAAAAACTTGAGCCTTTTCTTTCACAAACATATGGCAGATGTAATCAAACAGTTTCTGAATTATTGTGTTTTGTGTCTTTGCTGTGACCGCAAATTCTGTTTAAAGTGACGTGTTGCGCAATTATCTGGCCTTCAAAAATTAGGCCCTTAGGAGAAATACCCTTGCATTAAACTATTTTCAGTGCAAAAAGGCCTACTTTTTGGTTTTCAGGAACCAAATTGCGTTGAGAGAGCTATGATGTCTCCAATCTCTGCGATGCTGCCAGATGCCACTTCAATAAATAATGCAATGCCACATTTGATTGTCACCCACTGATTGAAACCAACTAACAGACATTTTGTGCATATAAATACTTTTAATATAATCTGATTTTAAGATTGCCCTTGATTTGTATATAAATATACACCTGTAGCACCGATTTTTCAAGCACCAATGTTTGCTGTTGCTATGTGCATGTTTATGAGCTCCACCGTCGGGAAATATGAAAGGACTGACTTGAAAGCTGCATTTTTCCCAACACTGACCAGTCCAGAGCTTCTGAGGGGGTTGCCTGAATTGATTGCCCCATGCTTCATCAAAGTTGAGGTATTTTCAGCATTGGCACATTGAAAATCTACTGTCAAATTGTTAAAAGCAACAACAACAAAAAATCATCAACTAAAATGGCTCAAAGATAGAGGAAGATTTACAAAGCTCAAAATCAATACATTTTAATTTAATTTTCATCTCAAAAGACCTGGTTGCTGGTAGGTTTTGAAAGCTGCACTTTTGAATGGCACTTTTCAAACGCTGAAAAATGTCTACACGCGAACGCAACAGCTGGGTAGAAGGATCACCAGCCATTAGTACAACCAACCCATCCACGTCAAAGAAAACAGCTCACATGTTTGCAATGGGACAACAGGTTTGGCACATCCTACTGACCGATGGCGTTTGGCGATGGGCGCTGAGGATGGCTATACTTAGACGGAATAATGGTGCAAGGAAGTTTGAAAGAGGAGAAGCTGTCTAGAAAAAAGGCTAGTTTCAAAGTTGTGAGATGTGTTTTTGAACAGTTCAAAGTTGCTTGGAGTCTTCTCAAAGTCTTGTCTGAGCCTCGGGGATATAGATTTCGATGCTGTCCGCCCGTTCTGAAGCAGAGTTCTGTCTAAAGGAGGCCGCTCTCTTCGCCGCCATGAGCCTCCGCCGGGCCTCTTGCCGGTGTCGGTCGGGCAGGTCCAGGGACTTCTCTCGCACAATGCCACTTCGCTGACGCACCATTTTCTTTGGTACAGAGGCTGGCAGCTGAGAAAAGTAAAAATATGATTACAAATGCAAAGTCAGACTTGGAAACCCATCTAGTAATGTTGTACTTTAGGGAACAGCAGCATGTCATTGGTGTGGACTTTTTGATGACTTTTGCGTGGTATTATTTCGATTTTTGTTCTTTTCAGTGTTGCTTCAGGTCTGTTCAGTTGATTGCCTGTCCTGTGTGCTTCCCCTGTGGGTCCCTGTGTGTATTTAAACCAGTGGGGTTAGGTCCCGGCTCCAAAATGTCCATGAGCATGTGCGCTGACATGCTTGCAATCTCACGCCTAGCTGGAGGGGGTGTACCCAGAAAGAGAATTACCCAATGCCTTTGTATGGCGTCTTCTTTCCTCTCGAAAACGGCTTTACAGGATTGGCCAAAAGATGGCTCTTGGACCAATGCTATGTTCCAGATGTGAACAATGCTGTGGGGAGTTTTTTTTTTGGGACCAGTCTCGTTTAGCTGCTATGGACTATTAAATGTACTCGTTAATTTAATTGTGCTCATACAGACAACACACGCGCAAATGGGTTTTTTCACATTTTCCCGCGGCCACAGAAGGCAAAAGTGGAGGCAGATTAGTTTCGATGGGGGAGAAAGTTGTGACTACAGATATTTCCAGTCTATGATTTAAAACCTGTACTCTCCCCTTGTTGTTGGTATATTGTGTTTCGTCTTGGTTTGAGTTTGGAGTTCTGTAACCCTGGATTTTGTTAGGTTTTGTGTAATATATTGTATATTTTTGGCAGCTATCAAAACGTCACCCAAAATGATTAGTCAAACATGGTATTTTAGTAAAACACAAAGACTAAGAATTTTATAAAAAAATAAAAAACTACTTGATAAACATAAGAAATGGGTGAGAATTGTGCGTAATAATTAATCGCTTCATATTTTGACATTTGAGCAAAGACAACTTCTCAGACTTTCACTGATGCAATATGAATGTGAAATGTTAAAATGTCTGTGTTGCAAAGTTTTTACCATTTTTAAAGGGTAAATTCAGCTGCTCAGATTTTCAAGCTGCAAGAATGAATGAAAGAAACGTATGTACGCGTATCAAAAGTTGTTATTTTACTTTTGTGACGTACAGAATATTGAAAATCATATCACAATCGCAACGTTGTTTGAAAAATTATTAGATACTGTGCCAAAATCATGCATCCCTATTATACAGTAGTTACAGATTTTACCTTTTTCTCAGGGCTTTCCAAAGGCCTCCAGTTGTTGTTCTTGATCTCCTGCAGTTGATCAAACTTCATGGTGACGTCGTCGATGGAGAGCTGCAGCAGGTCCCAGAAGCCGGCCAGGTCCTGGGAGGTGGGCCGGGGCATGGCACTGGGGTCCTGTAAAGAGCAGCACACTTTACTGCACCCCAGGCCACTGCTGCAACGCTGGGAATCCATAACAATGACCTGCACTGCTGGCAGCCAAACGCACTGCTGCAAAGAGTGTGAGGGGGGGGTGCCTGCAGTGCATCATCTGTCCACTAGGGCGCAGAGCTACAAACAAGCATCTACATAAGCTATGAATAAGGAAAGGGCTGTATCTGGAAACTTTTTGAACACTGCCAATAGACGGACAAATGCATTTACTCTGATAACTCTTATTTAACAGGAGTTTGTAGATTGTTTTCTGGAAGATTTTCTGAATGCAATGTGTTCAGTTGAGTTTATTGTTAAGAATAAATGTTCTTATATGGTGGTTTTACTACTTTGCTAATATAGCGTCGCTCTTATGGGCCACCATAAATACACATATCCTGTGTTGCATCATATTAAAGAATGTACTTTTGTATATTTCTGTGTCTCCAAATACCTCATTTATACAAACATAATTGGAATATGTTATTTAAGATTACATGTTAATTAATGTTATAGTTATCTGTGGGACCAATAAAGGATCTCGTCATTGTTATCATAAGTTATTCTCAAACCATCAATACTAATAAAAAAAAAACAATTTAGCGTCATTTTCGGGGCCATAACAATTGCCTTTTTAACACCCCTGTCCTGTAAATTTTTTTCTTTTCTTATATGACTTATACAATAAATACTATATCACCAATGGCCCATTCTAATAAGCTTGATGAGAGTCGTTCAGTCTTCCATACCACATGGCACTCCCTCAGCGGCGTTTGTGTTCAGACGGCTGTACGTTTTGATGTGTAATTACCACAGGACTGCCTCAGCGGATGATCGGCTTTCCTCTGACCCCTGAACTCATCATTTCCCTCTCAGAACTGTCTGTAAAGTCGCAGATATCCATAGCCCACACATTTGGAGGAGTGCATTTTAAGCCTTGGCTGAGAGTGCAGTGTTTAATCCAAGAGCGTTTTCCTCCAGAGAATTGTTCTGCTCTGTTCCACAACACGCACAACACCAGCAGCAGAATATTTTGTGGGACATCAAATCTTTAATACGAAGCCAAATGTTGTTTTATTCTGTGTAAAGCTGCTATGTGGGGGATAAGTTGTTATGAAACACAACAAACAAATATAAAATATGAAGTAATAAATGCTTAAATTGAGTGATTTTGAGTACATTCTGACAGTCTTAAAACACAATTTGCCAACGGGAAAAAGCCATTTAGTCCCATTTCAAGAACTGTTGCTGTATTTTCTCATTTCAAAGGACACATATCTGGTCTAAAACAAGATCATTTTGCTTTGTCCCATCGGCAAATCTGGTTTTAAGGCAGTCAAAATGTGCTCAAATTAAGATACATTTTACCAAATTTGAGAAACTTTCGACTTATTTTTCATCACTTTTTGCAGTAAAGGTTTCGGAGCAGGGCCTAAACCACCTTCTTCTCCTTGTTCACTCCTTAATTAACATGTATTCTGGCCTTCCCCATGTCACTGTTTGTCTCAACCCCACCCGTGTCTCTCATCTATCCTGCATCTGTCTCACTCCGCCATCATCAAAAGCCTTCCTGCTGATATCAAAAACATATTATAATTACACTCAACTGTTGTGGTATGGTCCTTGATAGTGAATTAATATTAATATAGATTCTTTATTCTAAGACTGAATAGTGTAAAGACGACTTAACGTTCAAACATAAAATTTAATAAAATACAACTAGTTCTTTGCTTTCAAAACAGTTTGGTTCTGTCCTTGATTTGAACAAACAGATGTATTTTTTGGCCTCTGTCACATTACCATTTTTCAGACAGAAAGTGAAAAGACAAGACCATCTACACCATTGGATTTTCACAAGGCTCTTTCTTTTGAGACAAACAAAATGTATTATTTATGGAACAAGGAAATCAGGTAGTCCGGCTTATATTACAAATACACTGGTTATTTTCTTCAGTAAAGAGGCAGGGGATCAGAATTCATGCTAAAATGTATCTAAAAGTTCAAACATTTAGGTGCACTTCAAGGACTTCTAGATTTACAATGTAGTGCAGAAATGGTAAGGTAAAATGTTTGCATTATTCTGGGGATCGTTAGAAAGTTAAGGATAATACATACTTTATCGACTCCAAAATTGTGTAAGCAGAACTGTGAAGAGTTCATAGAGCATATAGAATCCAAATTGAAAACGGCTTCATGCTGTAGGTCTATTATGTTCTGCAGCTAATAAGCGATCCCTACTGTGATCTGCACCTGTGTGAAGTTAAATTTAGACATTGGTTTTAAGCTTAAGTTAATAAACTTTTACATAAAGTCAGACAAGAAATAAACGGAACTGGTGTGCTACTATTACTGGAATATTACACGCACATTAATCTGATATTTCTGTCATTCACCCGTCACTTTACCTGCTGCTGTTATTTTATTATTCATTATTTCATATGGACACAACAATAACATTGGACGAACCAGATGTATTGCTGTAAGTGTTATTGCACAATTTCAATACTAGTCCACATGGGTTTTTACTGTTTATTCTAGTCATATTCTCTGCTGCTAAAGTACAATATACAAATCTGTAAATACCTCCAGAGAATTTTATTATTTTATTACTTATATTTTATTATTTCATGTTTAATATCTGTTATCTTTAATAATAGATAATAAAATTGTGAACTGCTGCTGTGAAGGGCTGTTGCTGATTATTTATGCTTTATTACTTACTTTATTTTTTTATTATTTTTTTTTGCTGTTACTGGACACCTGAATTTCTCCTACGGGATCAATAAAGTATCTATCTAGCTATCTAATAGATTCTGTTTGAATTGTGAAATCTGGGTGCTCTTGTTTTCTACATTTTAATTCTACTGTAATGAGTGCTGAAAACAACACAGAAATGTCCCCACTGTGGGACAAATCAAGGACAATCTTATCTTATCAGCTTTGTAAATAAAAAATAACATTGTTCAAACGTTCTACAGTTTGACTCATAAATGTACTGATGACTTTAAGAGAAGCTGCTTGTTGGATCGGAGCCACACAGTGCGACAGTGTAGACACAGATTTACAGCTCTCCAAGACAATATTACCCTCTTTTTCATGCCGCCTTTGTCTCTTACCAGATTTTGCTGACACAGCCAATAAAACTGCTGGAATTTCTGAGACATGAGCAGTTGAGCGCTCCCCACAGCACTCCGGATCTTGCCCAGGGCTGAAAGAAAACAATCAAACAGTTATTTTCTGCAAGTGAATAAGCAAACTATTCTGAAGTTATTTGTGCATCAAAACACCTGAATACATATTTTTCTCAAATAAAGAAAACACACATCTTCAAAAACTGTGGAATATGAGGCTCGGCTGGCGAAACTGAGAAAGAACACAGGCTTTACTAGAATGGGAAGACAAATACTTAAATTCTTTATATTTAATTTTTTGCCAAGTACAAACATATATTCCAACACTGGTTTCAAATATAATTTCAGATCGTGGAAGACTTTAGCCTCGGGTATTGGTTCCAGGATATCAGGCCTTTCAGTCGTTGTGATTAGCATATCAACTGGTGTATAAAAACCCAGGAAGTTGGAGACAAAACAGACTTGACGCGAATCACTTGTCTGGGTTTGTTATTTTTGCCTGTAACAAAGGGAATGTGCGAAGATCCATTAGAAAACACTGGAAAGGGAGTATTTGAATTGAATTTGAGCTGAGAATTCCATTAAAAAGAGAGGAAATATGTGTAGGTTTCCTCCAGGTGCTCTGGTTTTCCCTACCACTAAAAACATGTCCAATAGGTCAGGTATGTGCCTCCTGTACAGCGACCCCACTCCCATCTCCGTGTGGAGTGAGAGAAGAATTCCCACAAAAACAATTGTAAACCGCTTTGTGACTCTGGTCTGTGAAAGGCGCTATATATATAAAGATTACTTAGTCTAAATTCCTGTTAAAGCTGCGGTACCTAAACTAAACATTTAACATTGTTATAAAATGTAACTTAACTTCTCAAAACAGTTGGGTTCCACCGTATCTCAACTTTCACATATATATATATATTTTTGGGCCTCTGTCACATCATTTGCACAGCTTTTTCAGACAGAAACGTGAAAAAAATAGAGAACCACTAAACCCAAGTCAGTTCACTCAACCCAAAGCGTCAAACAGTGACTCACAGGGCACTCACGGTATGCAAAATATACCGTCTTTTCTGATAGATAAAGACAGCATGCAGACTCCACAACATGTGACTTGGTATTTATTTGTGCTGTTGTTTTTGTTTGTGTGTTTTTAAGTTAGCACTGATTTGGTGAAAGTGCTATTTTCAATCCTCTCACTTGTATTTGTTCATATCAGGTATCAACAGATACTGAAAACCAAAATAGATGTGTCCCAGATTTGGTGAATCCCTAAATATAATTACATAATGTTTGTCATTTCCCAACAACACTGTTATCTACGTCCTCGTTTCAAATGACATCTCCTGTATAATTTAGCCACTCACTCTCCTCCGTCAGATCGTTCTCCTCGGCCTCTGCTTCCATCTCTTTGCACCATCCCTCCATCCTCTTGGTCTCGTTGTGCAGCAGCTGCATGAACCAGGTGCCGTCTCTCCTCAGGGAGGGGGAGACCCGGCCTGACTCCACGGGGGAGGAGGTGCTGTCCCGTGAGGAGGGGGGTTCCAGCTGCCAGGTGGCCTCACTGCTGCTCTCCCTGGGGCTGGAGGGCTCCGTGGGGGTACGGTAGTCGTCCCGGTAGCTGAAGAGGCCCTGGGTGCGAACGGTGCGCACGGCCCCGTACTGAGTGGGCGTGCTGGGCTCAGAGTGCCGCTGGAAGCCCCCTCCGAACTGCAGCCCCTTGTCCTCCATGATGGGAAAGCCCTCCACCTCCAGGTCTGCTTGGACTGCGGTGGTTACACTGTTGGAGCGCTTGAACCGGCCCTGACTGAAACACACACAAATGATGAAAAGTTATTAAAATAGTGATGTTTTTTTTCTTTTTACAGCAAAACTAATCAAATACGAGAAATGCACAATCTTCAATAAATGCTGTTTATGATAAAGTCCAGTGTCTCCAGTGTTCATTTATCTAGTAGCTATTATGATTGTTGCATATTCAGTCGTGCTTAAGTGTTTGCACCACAACCCAGAATTGCCATAGTTTTAGCCATATTTTGGATATTTATTTTTTCCAATCATTGTTAGTGGTTGTGTGAAACTAAATATTGTCAGACAATGGGAGCGGGCGTGGGAGCACATACGTTTTCTTCTTCCCTCTCCTTTCTGGGCCAAACCCCATGTGTCATTTTCAATAAGGATTTATGTTGTAAAGATTCTCCCTGTACCTTTTTTGTTTTGTTCTCCATTCTTTGTTGCCCATGTGTGTGGCTACAGGGCTTTCTGAATGGCGCAGAATGTTATATTTTTGTATGGCTCAATTTAAAGTATTCAAATTTATAGTGCGCTCTATTTTTTTTTTTTAAGTATAACATCATTCAGACAATTTAAAGAGATCTCAAATGTACAGTTTATGCACAAGGCGGCCCAAGAGAGTACTTGACCCGGGCAGAGGATAAAGACCCTCCATCCACAACTACCACAGAAGACTCCAAGCTATCACAGATGTTAAAAGGAGTATTATAATGTCAAGTGAAAAATACTTATTCATAACCTTGAAAATACAGGCGAACCTGGGAAAGATAGAATATTTCTCACAGCTTGTAAAAAGAACAAAGAATACATTAAGTGTGAGCTGTAATCATCACAATAACGATCAAATATATCAATCAAAAATGTCACTTTGCATGTAATGAGTCTAAATCATTTCATTGGGTTAGAAATGAATGAACGTTTGAATAACATTTGCATTTAATTTAACCTGTTTTCCCCCAAAACGTCTGCCTGTAAGTGAAACCGTTCATGCACAACTATATTTGATCGATGGATTGATTATAATCATTCAAGCGGAAATCTTTCATAAGTATTTACAACATTAACATTCCCCAGTTAACATGACCTTTTGTACAAGTTGCTTTTTGTGATCACAGTATATACTTACACGTGCAAATATATGAGCATAAATAAACATTCAAGCAACAATATTTGTCCTCGTTTCACCGTGCGTTGTATATTTATTGTCAGTTCAAAATGGAGTGTGAGAGAAGTCAAAACAGGGACTCCCACTCCATAAATATAATTCACATTCATGCAAGAGTTTAGCCATTCGTGTATTGTACAATTGTTGATTATAAATCTATTCAATAAAAATGTATAAAATGGTTCATGGCCCTTCATGAAAAATGTTCAATCTTGTACAAAATATATGTTTGAGGTTATTTGTGGATTAGACACTAAGGAACATGAATGGCCATCAGACACTATTGAACAGGGATGTCAAACTCATCTTGGTTGGGGGCCGCATTAAAAAAATGGCAGGCTGGGGGTCAAAACTATAAAAGTGGTTTTCAATAAAATATGTAATACGTGAAGTTTAAAAAAGACAAATGAAAGGAGCGGGGTTTAAGAAGTGATTTAAAGATGGTACTGATGGTGCTGGCCTTATCTCCTCGGGCGGGTCTCGGGCTGCAGCCAAGGAGCAAGGACAGAGAAGGCTTTGATTTATCTATTTTATTTAACTATATCTAAATAAGTGTTGAGTTTTATTTATGATTTGAATACATTAAAGTTAGAAAGTTGTTCTCTTGACAACCTTAGCTTCATAACGAGGTATGACATGCCACGACAGCCATATAAATAGATTTCTGTCAATGGTTTCCATGAGTTTGACACATTCTATAGAACAGGGGTCTCCAACTCATTTTGTGCAGGGGCCAAGTTAAAAAACATAAGAGCAGGTTGGGGCAAAAGTATAAAAGTTTACTCTCATTATTATGATTATTAATGTTTTACTATACATATTTTTTTTTTTACACATTTTTGTATTTTGATAAACTAATTTTATATGACATGAGTTTGGATATTATTTTCTAGTTTTTATTCTGGTTTGAATCCAATCACAACTGGGCCAAAAATCTAAAAAAGATGTAACTAAAGATTAAACATAAAACAAAATAAATCTTTGGCCCAATACATTTTTATTGGTAGAGCACAATTCATGCACAAGGCAACTCAAAGTGCTGAACAAATCAAGATTACAACATTAAAATCATAAATAATCACAGTACATTAAAAAGAAAGATAAAAAATATGAAATCTCTCAGTTTTACTTAACTTATAATTACACGTTAGTTAACATCTGTTCAAACAAGTTTAAGCCAGATTCAATGATATTGTTTTTGTCCTGAGAAAATTAGCTTAAAAATGAAGTTCAGCCCATTACCCTCAAAGTAATGGGCTCAAAGTTACTGTTATAATGAGTTTGACACATGTGCAACAGAACATCACCAACTCACATGAGACCAAGCTGTGAACTCTCTCTCTCTTACCTTTTCTTGTCGTCCTCCACTTGAGTACCGACCGAATGGTACTCCCGCAAGCCTTTACTTTCTGATTCCGAGTCTGTAGCCGCCTCCACCTACAGTGAAAGAGAAACAAAGAGAAGATAGCACACCGCTGCTCATTATGTGCACACGCATTCCCCTGGTGTTTCCGGCTTTATTGGTTTGGAACCGGTCAAAGCACCTTAACTGCAGTCAGGAAGTAAACACTGTCTGATTAATGGTAGAGGTACAGCCATGAGACCACGGAGCGCTGGAGCAGGGGAGAATAGGTTGATATTGAGAGTCTTAAGATAAGGATCATAGAGGTTAAAATGCACTGACTACGACATTACTGTTAGGGACTTCGAATTACAAGATAAACGCAAACTTTAGCAAGTAATACAGTACATACAGGGAGAGCTACTCTTTAAGGGTACTCATAAATCAACTCTTTTGTAAAACATGGTGTTATTTATGTCTTGCTTGATCATTGGGGGTGGGTGACGAATAATGTTGGGCCTGAAAATGTTAAAATGGGTTTTAACAGCAAAACGAGGGGCAGGATTTTCTTAAGTCTTTTGATGTTTCACAAATGTAAAGACAATATTTTTGATGTGATGTATATATGTAATGTGTTGACAAGGACAATCAAATAAATAAAAAATAATAATAAAAAATAACAATATTGAATTTATACATTACTCTGTCGTAATGGATAAACTTCAACAATTTCTTTCTGTTTGTTGAAGTGACTATGATACCTTTTGACAATCAGATTGCGACATGTTTTAATGAGTTTAAATATATCTGGCTTGATCTTTTCATTTGCGTTGGTGTTCACAGTATGGCTGTAACAGTTGTGACAGCTGCCCATATCCAAGCAGGACATACAATATTGACACAGTGGATTATCATTTGTCATGCCATTCAACTAGGGCCTGGTTGGTGAGAACAAAAACCTGCAGCCACACCGCCTTTTGAGGACTATATTTTCACTATACGCATCTTTCCAAACCTCCTTCCAAAATATATATATAAAAATATAATATAAGTGGAGATAATCAAAAGGGGCAACAACATGTGAAAGCCAGACCTCATAAAGGGTCTGATGAGGTCAAAACATAGAAGCCATTGGTCCATAAGGGGTCGCTGCCCAAAGCCTGTAAATGTCCTGGATCATCACCACTGACCTGCATCGGCAAGAAACAACTCAAAAAGCCAATTAATAATAGTGATAATATACAGAGCTGACGCATCTATTGTGTGTTTTTTTTTTTATTGATTGTGTTATTTGACTTAATTTAACTTATACATCTTAAGTATATTGTGTTGAATTCATTAACCCTCTCCCAAGCTCAGTGTCTCTGCTCTCGAGTGTAATGTAGTGTCCTTAGGCAAGACACACTGCTCTGCGATGGTTGCCAAGTGGTTGGTTAAAATCCTGTATATTTCAGAGGCATTATTATTATTAATCATGGCCACGAGTGTAAAGACAAATATCTTCAAACTGCTCAGTTTTTGCAGACTCTCACAGTTTCAAGACAGATTCAGATTCAGTTTATTTGCCATTTGCAGTAATCAGAGTGGAAGAGAACCTTTATTTGTTCCACAGTGGGGAAATTTCAATGTTGCAGTGCACATACAGGACAGTAGTAAGAGCACTCAGGGAGCACACTAAATAGCAATATAAGTAGCCGCTATGTTTCTTTGCCTGCTGTAAATGCTTCAATATCAATATATCTATATCTATATATAGTGCAAAGTTATATACATTTAGGGCAGGATAAAGAGAAAAGTGACATGAAGTTGCATTATTGCACATGATTACAGTATTGACTATTCACAGATGAATGACTGTCACACAGCGAGGGTGAATAAGTAATAAGGGTGATCTTGGAAAAGGTTGTTCTCGTTCAACTACAGGACCATCTTGATATTTACAGCATCACTGAGAAGTTTCAGTCAGGTTTCATAGCCAAGCATAGTACTGAGACTGCTCTTCTTAGAGTTCTTAATGATCTTTATTCAGTCTCAGACTCAGGCCGCCCTTCTGCTCTAGTTCTCCTAGATTTATCGTCAGCGTTCGATACGGTGGACCATGATATTCTTATTGCACGCCTCGAGCAACAAGTGGGCATCACAGGAACTGCACTTAAATGGTTCCAGTCCTATCTGACTGAGAGAACCTTTTCTGTTCAATTTGGCCAGTTCTCCTCTCAAGCGTCCAATTTAAAGTGTGGAGTGCCCCAAGGCAGTATTTTGGGCCCTACCCTATTTTGTCTTTACATGCTTCCCTTAGGAGCTATATTTGAGAAGCATAATATTTCCTACTACTGCTATGCTGATGATGTCCAAATATATCTGCCCATTCAGACTAGCAGCTGTGTACAGACACTTGTTGATTGTTTGAAGGAAGTTCAGGAATGGATGCAAGATAACTTCCTTAGTTTAAACAACAGGAAAACAGAAATACTTACCTTTGGGACTTCTGACCCTCTGCTGAACTGTGACAGTGCTATAGGACCTCTTATGGTTTATGAAAAGCCCCACGCCAGGAATATAGGATTTATTATTGACAGCCATTTTAAATTTGATAAGCAGATAAATGCTGTTCTTAAAACAAGTTTTTATTATCTCAGAGTTCTTAGCAAAGTAAAATCTTATATTCCACATGCCCATTTTGAGAAGGCCATTCATGCTTTTATCACGTCCAGGCTTGATTATTGTAACTCCCTCTATGTCGGCATTGACCAGGCCCAGCTCAGCCGCTTACAGGGAGTGCAAAATGCAGCAGCCCGTCTTTTAACAGGGACAAAGCGCAGGGAGCACATCACTCCTGTTTTGCAATCCCTGCACTGGCTCCCGGTATATTTTAGAATTCATTTTAAAATTCTTATTATCGTTTTTAAAAGTTTTAATAGAATGGCACCTTCTTATTTATATGAACTCCTCCAGCCTCACCTTCCCTCCAGAGCACTGCGCTCTGCAGATCAGCACCTTCTTGTCGTCCCTAGGACCAGGCTGAAGACCAGAGGAGACAGAGCTTTCTCTGTTATAGGGCCAAAGTTGTGGAACTTTTTACCTTTGCACATCAGAACTGCACAATCACTCGAGCACTTTAAATCCCTGCTTAAAACGCATCTTTTTTCTTTGGCTTTTACTACCAAGTAGACAGAGACAAATTTTTCGATTTCTTTTTGTATATACATTTCTGTATTTTATGTGTTTTTATTTTATAATTTTTCCTCGCTGTCTGTTCAGCACTTTGGTAAGCCTAGGCTGTTTTAAATGTGCTCTACAAATAAAGATTTGATTGATTGATTGATTGAAGTCTGTCACTGAAGCTACTCTCCAGAGCAGACAGTAAAACTACATAGAATTACTGCACATATCCAAGCTTACGCCAGTGTGCACCAGACAGGTACATGGTAATTGTATGGTTATTGCGTGTAAAATGTAAATACTCCTTAAAGACTTGACATACACACACCTTCAGGTCCATTTCACTCTTTTTTACGGACACGTCAAAACACTGGGTAAAAATAGCCTATGCTGCACAATGTTGGGAAATGTCAAGCCTTTGGTGTAGAGTGGTCAGTATAGTGACATTTTTGAAGAGGCGTTTTGTATTCTGTCAGGGGAGATGCTGTTAGCCGACTGGAAATGAGTGTGCGGTGACCTCTGTTTTACTCTGTAGTGTTTCCAGAAGAGTCCAGCTCGTGAACAGAGAATGAGACGTGGCTGAGAGCGAATGAAGACAAACATCAAAAAGGCAACAGCTACATATGGTTTATGTCAAGTTTCCTATCACAGTGATAACATTTGACTGTTTTAAAGTGATTTGCATGGGCTGAGAAAGTATAATAAGTATACACATCATGATTAATGTTTCTTCCTACCTTCCAGGTGATGCTTCAGACAAGTTTTTTCAATGTATACAGGTTTATCAAACCAGGAATACAGCTTTTGATTTGATATAGTATATACTACCATATGCTTTATTTGGCTATACATACAGTCACATTACTCCAAAAGTATGTGTGTGAAGAAATTTTGTTAAAAATATAAATACTTCAAATGTAATTTCAAACATGGAAGATGTATATATTTGAAAACACAAAAGAAAAGTTCTATTCATCTTGTAAATGATGTGGCAAACCTCACCCTTTAAAAAGTTTAAAAAGTATTCATGTGTTTGTTTTACTTTAACAGTTTTTGCAAACTGTTTGATGATTTGGGCTGAGAGCTGATTGGCTGAGTGAGGGTGGTCCTCTTTTATCACTTCTGTCTGAAAAAGCTGTGAAAACCAGTAATAGAACATAAACTGTTTAGAGAGTGAGGAGCTAGTGGATCCTGGGTCCTAGGTCTTGGGTTTGAATCCTGGTCGGAACAGGGCCTTTCTGTATGGAGTTTGCATGTTCTCCCTGTGTCTGCGTGTCTAAGCTGAGCATGAGATGGAGATGAGTCCCTGGGCGATGTACTACGGCGACCACTGCTCCTGACGTAAGCCTTAGTGGCATCAGAATGGGTCAAATGCAGAGGATGAATTGCCCTACAGGCCTTAATTAAGTGCGCTTTTACTTTAGTTTACTAGTACTGTGATGGGAGATCAGGTGCCACAGTGGGGCGGCTGCGGCAGTAAAGGGCCAAACTGTGGCTGTGTCCTTCACCCAAGACACTTCACCGACATTGCCAAGAATGAGTCTGGTGAGGGAGCGAACGCCTGGTAGGGGTCGGAGGGGCTAATGGCACATACTGGTTGCCTCCTTTCTGTCAGTGTGCACCAGGGCAGCTGTGGCTACAGCAGTAGTTTATCACCACCGTGTATGGAATGAATTAATGATAACATAAAAAGTGTGTCCAAAAAAGTGTATAAATATGCAAATACAAATCCACTTTTTTATATAGCACATTTTTTAACACAATTATTTCCAAAGTGCTGCACTGAGGTCAGCAAGTATGCAAGGTGTGTATTTAGAGTACAGTACATATGTCGGATAGCATTATCCCCAGTCCACTAGAAATAGGTTGAAGCTTCCATAAGCTTAACCCAGCCATGCACTTCTGTTTTGTTTGGTTTTGCCATCGCAGAACTGAAGTGAAGATGTGTTGATATATAGAGCCGCTGAAATGTGCAAACATCCACTGACACCATGCGCCAGTGATCGCAAAGTCAGCACAGATAGGAAAAACTGTGGCCCGAAGCAAAAACTGCACAGTGGCTTTGGAAAACAAACACTTCTCTGTGCCATCTCTAGACGACACCCGCTTTTGAGGTTAAATACTTTGACTTCCTCCTAATCACTCTAATGATGCTCACAATTACAACTATATTTGGTGAGGAACAAATCAATAATGGCTTCAGAAGATGTCTCTGAGTGAAGAAAATCCTAGAGCAAATCCTCAAGGTCATAGGTAAGGTAATTGTTGTTCTATATTGACATAATAGCAGCTATAAACGTTCAGCTGGATCAATGAAAAGTAGTATAATTCAAGTTAATTGTAGCTGCAACACCGACCAAATGAAGGCGTAACTCTAAGAAAGTAAACGTCAAGGTCAAACAATGCGCTCAGCTCCACAGGTCGATCGATAATACTGCTGCAGTGTGATGTATTGTAGCAGACAAGAACATGGTTGTAAGATTTTTAAAAAAGGTGAAAACGGTAGATTGGGATTTCCTCAATTATACACAAATAATTGACTTGGAATCACTTAAAATTGGGTCATGAAGTTTTCTAGAATTTGACTGAGCTTCAACATGACATTGTGATAGCATTAAGGTTGGGGTAAGTGCATTAATTTTTCATAAATAATACAATGTTTTTTGTTTGTTCCAGTCTCGTGAAAGTAAAATGTTGTGAATCAGACCATTACATGCTGTCATCATCCTATTAGATTTAATTTTTAATGTTTGCATATTTAGTGAGAAACACGCATCACTATTTGATGCGTGACAGAGGCCAAAAATACATGCACGCACACACACACACACACACACACAATAAAACGAGGAAATATAACGAGCTATAAACAGTATAGAATCACATATAAAAGTGGATCCTTTACTGTTCTTCCCATCAGATCTAAATATACAATCATGCGAGGCCGTTAAATAAACCAGTGTTCCCCAACCTTTTTGAACCATTGCACACCTTTTTTTCTTTGAGAACTTTCACATGGCCCACCACCGGCTAAAACTAACACAAACTTGAAACTCTGCAGCCTTTACTAACTACATAAAGTCATTCTCATTAAAGTTTATTATAAAGAAAATCCAACAAGTGCAAAAAGGTCTTTGTAATATTCTCACATCATTACCATAATTTGATCAATAAAGTACTACTTGGTCATTTCCAAAAGCACACTAACCACCATCTCAAAGCACACTACGTTGCCACGGAATACAGGTTGAAAAACACTGGAATAAACTACAAAAAACACCTGGTTCCATTCCTTAGGCTTCGGTAACTGTGATTATGTGTCGAATATGATCCATTTTAAATCTTCAATATCTAACAACACCGACGAGTGATCATCTGGAACAATTAAACAAATAAAGAAGAATAATGTAACGGTGGCATGGACACATCTGTACCGTCTTAACACCCGCAGCCAATCATCGTAACCGCTCGACTGCGCTAACAAGACAATTACAATGATTTCCCTTTTACCCCTGCTATAATTTAAACTCATCCACCTTATTATTGTTTACCCCTTTAGACTATCTCCTGCTAATGAGTGAGTCATATCCGATCTGCGTATTCATTTGGAAAGATTTGTCTCAGCAAACCTGGAGTTTACCGAGGCGTGACGAGAGGCTCCCTATTTGAAAACGGACCACTTATCAAAATGATCATCCCGGAGTAAGAGATGCTTATACATAGAGAAAGCATGGCCGTGTGATGTGCTCATTAGTGCGGAGGCTGGAGCAAAGGCACAGATGCGAGAGATCAGGGAGTTTGGAGGTAAAAGCACAAGTGATTAAGTGAAGAGATATGGTTTAGATCAGACAAGAACATGGCATAGAAATGAACGCGGTCATCCAGCTAGTCCTCCGCTTCAAAGTGTGAATATGTGACTACACTGACATTAAGCTAAAAGTACTACTGTGAACTGTGATTGCGGGGGATGTGTTATAATGAGGTCTATAAAAAGTAATCAGGCCATATAACTGTTAAAAGTCATGTCTTTTCCTAGAGCCTGGATTACTTCCCATAAAGCAGTGATAATAATATAAAGTTACATTGGTTCATACAACGACTGTACTGTAATACTCACAAATCTGAGCAGAAAAGAAGTGGAACGTAAAATACTTTTGTTTGCATGTGTTAGAACCATAGACTGTAAATAGGAATGGACAATGTTAACGGTCATGGTTGTTTTCTGTGTCTTTTTTGGTTTTACTTCCTGTACTGTTGATTGCCTGCCCCGCCCTGATGTGTGTCACCTGTATCTCCCATTCCTTGTGCTTTTTGTCAGTCCGTTGTGCGTTTGTTCCTTGGTTCTTTTTTTTGTCCCCAGCTCCTTTTTTTACATTCAGCCGAGTTTTGTTTGTGGATTATTGTTTATCCAATTATTATTATTTGCAGTATTGTATTTTGGGTCCTTCCTCATTTTTGAAACATGAGACTAACCTGCTAACTTTGGCCCCCATTCAAATAAAATATGTGGCGTATGAAACTGGAGGTTGTGGTATACTATTGTCTTTGTAAATCCAGATATGAGTCCTAACAACTGACCAATCGGGAGCCCTCCCAAGAGCAGGAATAGACCAGTGCCTCTTCTGATTGGTTCGTTCGTGGCAAGGTTGTTGCTATCCACAAATTTGGCTCCAGATCCCTGCCTATGAAGTTTGAGTGAGCTCTAATCGGCTTCTCCCAAAAATAGGCAAACTATATAAGTGTCAGCAAGATTAAGTTAAACATGTGCACTATTGTTATTTAGTTAGAAATGTTTATAATTTATGTATATATGTGTTAGTTTGGATGTGTTGCTGCTGCTGGACACCTGGATTTCTCCTACGGGGATCAATAAAGTATCTATCTATCACGTGGCTAGTTCAGTCTTTATTACAATCAATGGTAAGAAATGTTTCTAATTCTTAAAGGTCCTCTTTGTAACTTTTTTCTGCTAGTCCTTATAAGCAAGTAATCTGTTCATATAGTGCTTTTCACATACCAGGTTCACAAAGCTATCTTCATGTATCCAGCTTGTACTCATTCAATCCAACCTGCTTGTATATTCTTGAATTTCTAGTTTGAGTGGAATGGCCTCACCACAGAGCAGCCCCGTTAGAAAACAACCTTTATCCGTCCCACAGCAGTAAGAGCACACAAGGAGAATGAAAATATTCATAGATAATGCATTCAGCCTTTTGAAGAGTGAAAGTATTGAGATGCACTTTTGTTAATGACAAAACAGTTTTTTCCACCATCATTTGCAAATAAATTCTTGTGATTTCGGTTTTGTAATTTTGTCTCTCATAGTTGAAGTATATCTATGATGAAAATTACAGACATCTCTCATCTTTTTAAATGGAAGGACTTGCACTATTGGTGGCTGACCAAATACTTGTTTGCGCCGCAGTAAACTACCCAGTGAGAAGCTGAAAAGAGACATGACATCTTTAAACCCTTAAAGCCTTACTTTGAGATAACCACCACTTACTGTGTATTATATGATCAAAGAAAAACAACATCTCTAAAGAGTGAGTGATGAGTATTAGCGAGCCCTGTGGCTGTGGAAGAACAATTCCACAGTGAGATAATGAGAAATAGAAGGTGAAATTGCACAAAGAGAATGGGTCTGGAGCAGGAGGAGGCTGAGTGTGGCAGAGGAAGGTACAGTTAGTGGGTGGGGAATGAATGGACTGTGGCTCCAACCCATTCACTAATACCTGCTTCGCCTGACTTGAATCTTAATTGATGGATTGCGGTAAAATGACTCACTCAGGCTATTTTTAGAAAAGAAAACATTTTTTCCCTTGTGGCCTGAGAATGCTACTTTTAGCAATGGACACTGAGGTTTGGCTTTACTTTCTGTTTGCTGAAGAATTAGAGAATAGTTTTGAATAAGATGTGGTCTATAGGGCTGCTTTCTTATATTGATTTGTTTAATGCTTTGTGGTCTTATTTATACATGTATGAGTAAATTGTTCCAAAAACTCTTTTGTGGAACTTGAGGTTGAAAGTGTAAAATTCCCCTCTACAAAGATTGACATAAAAGAAAAGCAATTATCGGACCGTATAGTCATCTATTCAACAAGATAAAAGGTGTCATTCATTATGTCAGATGATAATTGATGTGATTATGAGTGGTGGCTATGATTACAACCTCTACCTACATACAGTATATCATATCTGCAGCCCACCGGCAATCACAATTCTCAAATCTCAAATCTGTCGTCCTTATATTTATGCATATCCATCCTAAACTAAAAATTAAATCATAGACTGTACTGTATATATTAACGGACATAGTCAAGCCTATCTCCGCCGTTCTAACTAATAGGCCAAAAATTGGGCTCTCATGGAGTGATTAAAAATGGCAGCGGGGGCTGGAAAAAACGCATCTGCGCATGCGTCAGCCGGGACCAGCTCCATTCATTTAAACTAGTGACTTCAAAAATTCACAGCGAGAAAACTAGACTGGTCCAAAAAACTCCCTTCAGCATTCACACACTCAGCTTTTGGTCAAGAGCCAACTTTTGGACCATCCTGTAAAGGTGTTTTTGAGAGGTCTGCCAATGCTATATGTTAGCATTGGCTAATTCTTATTCCGGGTCCACTCCCATCGGCCCGGGGTGGTATTGCAAGCATGTCAGCGCACGTCATTTTGGCCACTTTTGAGCCAGGACCCGCCCCCACTGAAATAAATGGGGATTTGATTGTGGGTTGGCCACAACTTACTTCCATGATGTTTAATGGAATATTGTTAAATACTTAAAACCGACATAATTCATTGTGATTGTCTAAACTTTTTAGAAAACATGTTATTCTTTTGCGTTGTTTTAACAAAGCCTTGTGAGGGACTAATTGGACGGTTTCGTCTTAGAGCTAAAGTTGGAGATTATTGACTTTTTTCTTATTATGCTAAAGATTAATATTTTATTTAGTATAATTTATTTTGTGCTGTGTGCTCCTCATTCCTGTTCTGTTACCTGTGATGCAACTCTGAAATGTACCACTGTGGAACGATTAAAGGATCTCTTAATCTTTTAAATTTAGGCACTCGAGCTTCAACCAAACAAACAGCATTGCTCTCTGACCTGTATTCCAATCGAGGAGCGAGGCGTCTTCAGGTACTCCTCTGCCTTGGACACCAGGATGGCTTTGTCGCACGTGAGCACCGAGCTATGGCTGTCTGTGGATGGGTGCCTTTTCCCCGCCATGGCCTTGGCCGCCTCCATAGCTAACGTGACGGCCTTTGTGCTGTCCAGGCTGTCCGTGGAGTTGTAAAGTGGTCTGCCAGGACTCAGGCCCAGGGTGAGGCCATCGGGGGTCCACATGGAGGTGCGGTGGCGGCCCTCGTGGTAGGCGTCCTGGGTGGATTCGGTGCTGCTCTGAGCCGTGATGGAGATGAGGGGTTTGGAGGTGTTGCGTGGCGGAACAGGAGGGGGGTCCTTCTTGTAGCTGGGTGTGTAGGTGATGGCTGTCGGGGGAGATTAAAATGATATTATGGATTTTTTTAAAAGAATAATTCATAATATTGATATGACGTTTTTGGTTAAATTTACAAAGAAGAATACATTTTGAGTCTGTTGTTAAAAGTCAATTGCTTTAAATTAAACTCAATGAATACACTTTTACGATTTAGTGTGGCTGAGCATAATGCAGAGAAAATTGTTTTGTTATATAAACGTGAAACCAGGAAAATTAGAGTATAGTTAAAATGTTCATTTGCTTCCGTGATTCAACACACATCGTGTTATATTTGTGATCATGTTAATGTTGAAAAAAAAACCAATAAAACATCTTCAAAACTTTAATATGTTTAAAATGGACTTACAAAGAAATTTAATGTTTGAAATATATTGGTTTCAAAATGGCAGTTGAATTACAGAAATCAATGAACTTTTGAACGATTCACATTTTCTGAGTTTCATCTGTTTGTATCAACAATGTGAATTATATTCATAATATTGCATATTATTATACAGGACATTAGTTACCTTACCTCTTCACCTGAAAGAATAGAGATGGCAAAAGAATACTTTTAACTTTCAAAGCTGGGATACCAAACTTTTGTATTCATTAATATTATTTTTTTGTTTCTAACAGCAGACAAAGAGTCTTGTAAAAGTAAAATATTGTGTAACAGATAAGACCCAAGCTTCTTTCTCATTGGAAACATAATATTTTGCATACTTGCAAAGAGCCTGTTTCTAACTGACTCTTCGAGCTGAGAGCTGATTGGCTGCGATCCTTTCTTATCTATTTTCAGCCAAAAAACGCTGACCAAACAATGTGATAGTTGCCATAAAATACATACATGTGTAAACTAGTTTCACACCCAAACTGTTATACCAGGAACTAGTTACACCCTTTTTAAATATTTTTTATACATTCTCATATTTTTATTTGGTTTGAAAGTTAGGTACCCCAGCTTTAAACATCTCTCATAATAAAATAGTGGTACAAGGTTGGCAGGTATTGCATAAAATATTCTTTTTTTTCACTAAAACCCATTTGAATTCAAGTACCATTTCTCAGTGCTGGGATTTCTTGCTTTACACAAGCAGATGAAAAACATAATCCAGTTGGAGATGAACTTCCAAGAATGGGTCACCATTTTCTGCTGGGATTCTTTCTGTCCTTTATTGTGAGTAACACCGCTGGTCAATGCAGCTAAAACTTTAAGGAGATCAAAGCAAAGCTAGGTACAATGAAAAGAACTGGGTGTAGCTTTCCGGACAATAGCTTTCAACACAGTGATGCAAGTCTGCCACTGCGAATCACAGTTTCCTGCACATTTGGTTTGGCCTTTCTCTCACCCGCGTCGGTTTATAAATACCGAGCCATGTCTGCGTAGGTCATAAAGAGACCCTTTGCTTGAGGCCTTTGAGAGAATGACTCAGACCCAAATTCATTCACAAACAAGTCCATCCGGTCAATTTAATGCAGGTATTAACATGGAACAAAATGAACCTGATAAGCGCTCCGTATAAGAGGGCAGCTGTGGGGAAGGATTTTGTGTGCGCGGATAAATCAAGGAGATCAAGGCGGCGAAGAGATGACCCATGATTCAGCAGGACCAAAATAGAGCCATTATGAAGCATCCAGTCGTTGCAAAGGGGGGGATATAACTCTAATTCGGCACACGGGCAGCAACAGTATTACTCAGCATTTAAATTTCACTTTGATGACCAGGGACAGGAAGAGTAAGGAAACATATCAGGTTTACAAAAGAGTACAGGCTAACAAGCTGCTCAAATGTGGAGGTTATCGTCGTTTATGCACAAAAAGGAGCGAAAGTGGTTAAAGTCACTCCGTGCTCCATATGAAAAAACATGTTAACTAATAACAAATGTGACCTTTTTAAGAATATTTACCTCCACCATGTTTTTTTATTTGTTTTCATAGGCTTAGAATTTAACTACTAAATGTCCATGAGAGCAGAGTCCTCTCTGTGTCAATGCGCCATCTTGAAAAACAGTGGTGAATGAGGGACAAAAAGGATGCGAGAATCACGTTTTCGTTTCTGCTGCTACTGATATCGTTGCTTTCACCGTGCCTTCACAAGTTTCAAGAACGAACCATGGAGGACCACAGTTGTATAAAAGAAAGACCCAAAAAACAATCTTTTCGAAAAATTCATTTCAAGGAATAACTAGACTGTAGTTATGGAGGCTTGTGGGGGTGACAATGGGTCAGTTGGCCTTCGAGCCTGGAGGTCGTGGGTTCGAGCCCACCATAAGACCTACTTCACGACTCCCACTGATGTCTGCTGTCGTTGTGTCCTTGGGCAAGACACTTAACCCCACTTTGCCTGAAGCCCCCGCTGAAAGATCAAGGCTCCTGTAGACTCACCACCTGCAGGAGGATCAGTGAGGGGCTGGTGCTATGTGTAATGGGTGCAGCTCTGACGGACACCCCCCAGACCCAGAAGTGGATTAAGGGGAAGAAAATGGATGGATGGACAAACTAGACTGTCTTTCAGGTGTTTAGATGCTAACAATCAGAAATAAACACTTATACAAACCATATAAACTGAACTGTAAAGAATATTGACCAAAAATATTGTTCAAACCAAGAATTTATAGCATGGCTTGCAAAATATATTTTATAATTATACATTTATAATTAATTGGATAGGATGATGTGACATGCCGCTATAGGAGGATCTTTGTTTATATTCGCGTATGCCACTTGCTGAAGCGTGGATGCGCCGAGTACTTTTAAAAGACTTAGTTGGTGAAATGCACTTTATATAAGCACTTTAACACAAAAAGATCAGATGAGATATAAAGACAAGCTAAAAATAAGTATATGAGACCGAACTGTACAAATCCAAAGCCCAAATGAGACCTGGGATGACAAGAAAAAACATCGGTCAGACTCGCCTCTGTCTTGGCACCGATCTACTTTTATAGACATTTATTGTCTATGGTGAAAAAACATTTCTTGGGTTTTATCCCCTTGGTAAAGTGGCCCGGCTTTTCGCCGTCGCGGTAAAGTGGTCTGCACATTAAAAGCGGGTTGTCTCTTTATGCTGTTACTTATGGTAAACGTGAGATAAAATTTTGTCCACAATATTTATGTTTACTATTCTGAAGCCTATTCTCCAATAGGAGAGCCGATGTGACACTTTTTCATGGTTTTTAAGAAAATGTAAAAACAAAAAAATAGCACCACACATTTGTTCGCTATGAGTTTGTACCATTTCTAGCTAATCTCCAGCAATAGAGCTTTTCGTTTAAACGAGATTGAAGAAGTGTGTGGTAACTACAACTAAATAGGTCAAAATTTGTTTTTAACATTTGTCACAAACATAAATGCAAATGTAGGTCTTGATTAGTCCCAAACAGGCTTTCAAACATTTATGAAAAATAATACTTGGGAACCTCTGTATGTACACTGCAAAAAAAAAAAAATCATAAAATATTAGGTTATTACTTTAATCAAGTGGGTAAAGCTCTGTAGCTTTGAAGAAAGGCTGGCTATACATTGAGATTTCTAGAAAACCTCACAATAGAAATTATTTGCATTTTGGTGCGAATAAAACAATTGTTTGCATATAATTTCATGAATTCTTTCACTGTACCAGAGGCAACCAGCTCTGTGCTGTTGTGCCTGTATCGCACCAAACACAAACGCAGTGAACCAGGCTCTCCATCTTAGCCACAAACCCTCTATCGATCACACAGCTGCTATGCTAACATCGGCTGGGCTGGGGCAAACTGAGTGACGTGCTATTAATGTGCTTTTTCCTCAACAGGATTTATCACTCTGCAGTCGTTTGTTAAGTGGCGGTGGGCTTTTAAGAACATGTGAACAATCCACTGTGAGAAAGAAAAATGGTCTGTGCAGTTGAAAACAAAAACTGTGGGTATGCAAAAGTCATACAGTATAACAAGGCATCTGTAAAAGCTATTTGGAGAATAGTGACAACAACAAAATATACATACATCAAAACATGCTGATGATGAAAACCTTAGCACAGTTTGGATGCTTCAAAAAGTTCACTGAAACCATCAAAATATAATGTAATTGGACAATTTTCTGCATATTTCTCTTGATGTCTGAATCAAAGGCAGTGATTTGGTCTAATTTGGTCTAAGGGTCTCTGTTGGTAATGGTGCCGGGACGTATCTCTGATAAAGCACTTCTCTGTTCTAAGTTAAATGTATGTGAGCGCTGCATTCTCAAGGACATATGGAAAACAACAGCCAAGACAAAACAAATACATCAATGCTCCAGTCTCGATGTACATGGAGAATACCGAAGAGGAATTATGTTAACCCTTGTCTCAGTGTCAGATCCTTGGACCTCGCCCTTCTGGCTTTTCCCTGTGTAAAACCGATCTTAGTAGAAGCTTTCTCTCATTATGCTCCTTGTAAATGGAACGTCCATAATGTCTTCAAATGTGCTCCGACATGCATTTAGGACGTACATTACTTGTAGAAAATGTTATCATAACCTAATGCAATTTCTCTAATGATTTTGTGTTAAAGCACAATAAGCTGCAGGTTTTGTACGAGATGTGTTATAATTACTTACTTGGGTGATAATAAATGCAAGTATTTGAACACAAGCACTCAGACTTCAATACTGTCGTTCATACTCCTCCATAGGGTAGATATTCAGTCCAGTAACAGTATTTTATGATATGACATTCATGACATAAAATTGAACAATCTTGTAAATAACATGAAATACAATTTAATTTGAGATTTAGCACCTGGCTTGATAAACAGTTCAGTATGTGTACCAGACCCGTATGGAATAGTGGTGGTGTATTATCGGCTGGTGTTCCACATGAATAAAACAATGCAACCCCATTAACGGCATTGCTCCCTTCTTATCTAACCAATTTAAAAACTTTTTAGCCAAAGTGTTCTGCACATTTTCATTTGAAGACAAACACAGAAGCCGGTCCCTTTGTGGCACGGCTTCACTGATGTTCTGCTGAAAGATTCTTTTTGTTTCACTGCACTTTATTAGAGCACAGACGTCAGCGGGCTGTTCTATACACAGACCGGTAATTGGACAGAAAAGACAGATAGAAGTTGTGATTTGTCTCGCCTTTAAGCTGCTGGCAAACACACTCCACTTAATCCTGGTCGACATAACGTTTTCCCTCTAATATTGATTTTTTACATAAAGTGAAGGGATGTTCACCAATCAAGCGTAACATTATGACCACTCGTTGTCATGCTACCTTTAGGACATCCCCTCAAAACAGAACGTCCAGGGCCAAACCATTTTTGGAAAATACGACCCAAAAATGGCACAAAAGTACAAATTTGCAAGAGCTGTGATGTTGCAAGCACCCAAATGAACGAGTCTTGTCATCACCAAGTTCATCTCCCAAAGTCTGGAGTTCCCCTTAACCAACAAAAAAGGTCGGACAGGGTAACCCATGAATAATTAAATTAACTTGATTTTGGTTTGATTATACATCTCAATATTGTATGTGGATCTTTGATTTCTCTCCATCTTCTCATGTTTTCCCCAGTTTCTGCTATTGCTCACTTTTACTCAAGCTGAAGAGAAAATGCTACTACGACTGCGCTCTCCAATGGTCATAATGTCCCGCTTGATTTGAATATAACAATGATGACCTTGAAATGCACACAATACTGAGCTCATCAATCATGCACTGTTATACACCATAATTGTAATCATTCAAAGTCACATAAGTATAAAATAGTTACATGGATCTAATTTCAGTATAATTTCACATATCGTTACTCTTTTCATTGTCCTATTGCCAATACAATCTCAGTCTGTACATTCCTGAGCATTTAGTTTATATTACAAAAAATACACACTTTTCTCTCACAGTAGTATTATTACTGGCCTTCTAATACTCATACCATATGTTCAAGATACTATTTAAATGAACATATATACATTTAAGCTACATACAACACTGTGCTATTAACATAAAATTAAATTTTTTGATTGAATGCATACAGTAAATTACATCAGTCTCTTCTTGTGCAAACATCATTTCACAGCATAATTTCCCATTTTTCTCAATTCAGTAGTTATAGCAGTTATATGATAACAATAGTTTTCACGTAGTCATTATTGTGAGACAGTCCAGGTCTCACACATTTTCTTCACAGTGCAATCTTCAGCTAGCTTCACTTTCAAAAAAATAACATGTCTATAGGCTAAATCCCATATGATTTCAGCTTCAGAACATTTGGAAGATCTTTGCCACACAAACGGTGATTCCGCTGATGATTAGTCCAACAACAGGGAAAAATATAATCTGCTTCCTTACACCAAATTCATTTAGAGTGCTCCTTTAATTAGCAATTAATCATTTCATGTTTTAGAGCCAGAAAGGCAGTACCACGTGAGCAAAGTGGCTTTAAAGTCTCGAGAGCTGTAGATGATTTGATGCTACATGTTGCCTGCTATTATTGAGGTATAGTCTATAAAGTAAGAGATACATATGTAATTTCTGCGCTGTTGTAGTCATATCTACCACTCCAGAGCTCAACGCTGGCACTTCTCCGAACCGGATCATTTTGGGTTCTTCTATGGCACCGAAACCAAAGAAAATCCTCAACTGATCTCTCTGGATTGCTGGCAGTTTCCTCTTCCAGAACACTACCGCTCTCCTGGGATATGGACAAACTTTCTTGTGATTTTCTAAACATGTCATCGGATTCTGCCACCAAGTCAGGGGAAGATGGAGGCTCCGGCGTTCCAAAATCCATGGATGACTCTCGAGAAACTGAGCTGGGAGGGGATATGGTGACAGTGACTAGTGGCAATTGCACTTGGAAATTTTGAGGCATGTCATCCAGGTTGTAATCCATGCTTGGATCAAGGTATGGCAGATCCGATTGTGGGCACAGTGAGTCAGCATCCACAGTGGGTAGGGGCGAAGTCGGGTAATCTATTTGATAAAAAGGTGGATCCTCACAGTTTGATAAGGAGTCACTAAGTTCGAGCGGTTCGGGTTCGGGATCCATAAAAACGGAGTCAAGGTCGTCTTGGTCGAGCGATGTTAGCATGACCAAGTCAAAATGCACTAGATCTGACTTATAGATAGGGGCTGTCGCAACTGGTTCAGGTAGAGGAGGCCATTCAGAATCTTTGGGGTCTTCTTCGAATGTTGCTTGAGGTGAAGACGTTTGAGAGGTTGGTTCGGAAGTTGGTGGAGAAGAGATGATCACTTCAGGAATATTTGCAAGAGACGATGACCCTGGATTGTCATCAGTGGGACTTTCTGGAAGCCCTGGGTCAAAATGCTCTGAGACTATAATAGAAGGACATGTGATGAAGATACAATCCTTTGACTCAGCCACAGTCACTTCTGAAATACCAGGGTAGGGTGGAGGAGGCGAATCACATGATTCTGGTTCAGATTGTGTCGCAGAAACAGGGTCTGGAGGGTCCACAATCAGAGGATCGATGGATTCCGAATCAGACACAACCTCATTATCATCTGGTGGTGACACAGTAACCATAGGAACTGGATATGGCAGGAGTACGATTGTTTCTTTGCTCTCGTCTGAAGCTGTATCATCAGAGAGATCAGGTTTTAAGGTCACTGTATCCTCACTTTCGAGTTCACCAGTTAGTGTTTGGGTAATTGACTCATGGACAGTACTCTCTTCTGATGACTTATCTACTTCCCCATCAAGTATCCCTGTAACAGCCTCTCCTCTAGCTTTTGCAGGCTTGATAGACATTTCTACTTTCTTTGGTTTGAATGTTCTAACAGTGCTTGGAAGAATGGGGTCAAGTGGAATGGCACTCTCCACAAACATTGACTGTGGACTTGCAAGAATGCTGGGGTCCATTGAGAGCTGTTTTGGCAAACCTTTCCGGCCTGATTTCTTTTCATCTTTCTCATCAGGACAGTTAACCGCAGCATCGGCAGTGCTCTGCCGAACCAGGATTTTGCTCCGAGCCTGGGTGCCCACTGATACTTTAGATACTTCAGGTTTCTTTTCCCTTGCCCCCAAAGTGGCTCTGTCTATTTTAGATGGTTTAGATTTTTCAGCTGACTCTACGCCTGTTTTTGCTTTTGTTGCAGTTTCTAAGCCCTGTTCACCCACCAACCCTCCACCCAAACCTGGTCCCACTCTCACAGTCATGTGACCAATCTGAGGCGACCATGTGTTGTAGTGCTGGGTGAACGTGTTGAAGTTATTGTTAAAAGCTCGCAACTCTTTACAAAGGTCCTGCCGGAGATCAGCCAACTCTCGCCTCATGGCGGACACCTCTTCCTTCCACTGCATACTGATGGCAGCAGCCAGGGTGGCAGATTCTTTGATACTGGCCTGGATGGCTTTAGGAGAGCGCTCTGGGGAATTGGACCTTGGTGACCTGAAGAGACTGGGAGACACAGGAGGTCCAGACACAGGTTTGGCTGTGGCTCCCATGGTATCTGGTGGGTAAACACGTGATGGGATGTCTCTCCTGATGGGACAGCCTATATCGTCATGAGCCAAAGGAGTAGTGTCTGGTAACTTCTCATGAACACTGGGCCGGTCGGGTAAACAAGACTCTTCCTGCATATAATTTCTGTCTGGAAGACAAAAGTAAATATGCAGTTGTAATATTGCCACAGGTGTGAGCAGCTGGAGTAGATGTGCTTTGTATTGCCACAAAGCACTAACATCAAGTCATGCACTGGATATTATGAGTCAAAATAAGCACTCGGAAGCATTCTCACACAATATTAATATTTCATGGCGATTGGCCATATAATTCCATGACAGATATTTGGAGGAAATGCTTAATATTACGTTTTGCTTTTCACAAGTAAAACAACAAAAACTAGTTCTCATTTTGACTCATTTCTAATTTGTTTACACTGCCTTCTCAATATTGCAACATGCAATGTTAAATTTATTTTATGCACAAATCGACTAACTGAAAATAAACAAGGACATTTTTTAACAGATGTAAATGATCAGTTCTTGCATGCTCCTTGTCTTTGGAGATAACATGTTTTTTGTGCAATGAAAAGAAACAAAAGCAACTTTTTCAAAACTTTTCCACCAATCAGTAAGTATAGTATGAACCCTATTGAAAATGTGAGGTCCAGTTTGACCAAGGCATTCCAAGCTGCAAATTGTGACAAACCTCATGAAACGTTTTACACCTTCAGATACTGAGAAAGCAGTGTAAGCAATCATTAGGCAAAAATAAATCATCAAAGCACATCACCAGATGGCCACACCTCTAGCCTCTGAATATTTACTCTATGTCCACAGCAGGATTCTACAGTCTTATATTTTATCTTTGGGAGGAGGAGAGGAGCTCTTCATCTTCTTTGCCCGTTCATCTTCTGGGTGAATCCAGCACACATGATTGATAAAATGATTCAAACTAGAACCACAAATTCACAATTGTTACATCATATGTAGCACGGTTGTAGTACCTGGTGACAAAATTGGAAAAAAAGTGTCTTTTCCATGTTGTGTAAAAAAGGAAAATATGTGATGTGTTGCCAGGATTGGTTCCATTACAATCCCTTGTGTGGTTTTCAATAGGGTTCATAGCTTTACTTTCTGATGTATCCAATGAGCAGATGAAGCACTGTATTGTAAATACAGGAGATGGACTGTTTTCACAAGTTGCAGCTACAGAAACCAAATGTCTATAAAAGCAATGGCAACATATAACATTATACATGCAACAGAATGAAGCAGTCAGTTAAATCAACTAATGTAAGAGAAAATATCTATACCAACATTCAGCTTGTCACAGATCTTGACTACTGTCTCCAACAAATATTGATGGGTGCTTACCTGTGGTGGACCGGATGGTGGAGGTGAGAGTGGAGGTTATGGGCGGGATACAGTCATCGTCCTGGGAGTACCCGGCCTGGATTGCCCTCAGGTAGCTGTGGCTGCGCGTTCGGAAGCAGCCGGGCAGGTCCAGGGCCTCCATGGCCTGAGCCTCCACTTCACTAAACACTGACTCACAGACGGATTCAAACTGTCCGTTGACCTCGGTCTCACTCACCTAGGACACAAATATTTATGTTTGTAAGTATATATTTACACAAACGTGAGCTGGGATTAGACTGTCGTGAGACAGGTTAGTTTTACCCTACTGATTATGTGTTGTTGTAATAGTAATTATATCTATCTGGAAAAGGATGTCTCACAGTTATACTCAGAGTTTATCAGATTTTTTCAAGCACTGTTTGGTTTAGGATTTAGCAATTTAGCCGTAGTTGAGCGTTAGACTCGGAACAAATCAATATTGCTCAAATGAAGGAGATGAAGTCCCAGATCTTGCATTTATTGAGGAAAAAACAACAACAATTAATTTGTACATCTTGTGTACGGGTAATTAAAGCTGGAATAAAGAGAATGTGGAAAAAGGTAAATAAATCCCATGAATCTAAATTAATAGTGTAAATGTCTTAATACGTCTTAATAGATGGAATGTGTCCCACCTGACTGACTTGGCTGACACAACTGGCCTGGCTGAGCGTGCTGACCGCTCGCATGTAGCTCTGGTTCCTGGAGCGAAACTTGGGAGAGTTGTAATTGGTTGAAGGGTCCAGGCCGATGCTCGGATGCATGTCTCTGGTTTGCAAGTGATGGTAATTCTGACTGAAGAGACAAAAATAAAGAGAACAAACATAAATATGCCGGCAGTCACTAAGAATAAAGTACAAGCTTTACGCTTTACCAAATGGATACAGGTTCTGCTTGATGTCAGAAACTGTTCGAGACTAACATAAGAGGGCACATCTCTCCTGTAGAAATCCACTGACTGAGTATTGAAGAATAGAAATCAAAAGAAAACCATAAGAGCCCACTCCAGACCAGGAGCTGGATCCAATACATGCCACCCAAGCACAGCATCAAGGTGTGTTTGAAATCAACAGCAGGAATGAGACAAGCATTTTGAGTGCTGGAGGAAAAGACCGTCTGAAAAAAAAACGTAAAAAAATTGTGCGACAGACAGAAATATAAAACAGGTAAATAAAAGCAATCAATAATGTTTAGATGTACTGATTCGTTTCAGTCCAAGACAAAGTTAATTTCCAATATCTTTTTTCTTATAAAATTTTTTATTGCGGTTTTGGAAATGAAAAATCAACAGGATGATTTATTTTTTATTTTTTATTTTGTTTATGTCTAGTGACGCACATCCACGTTTTGAAAAAATAAGACACTGGAGCTATCGGACAGATAGCATGATTAGTTTGTTGAACAACAGGTATATGGTTTATGCGTTGGCAACCTTAGTAAGTGCACATTGCCCCAGGTGACCTCTCATTGACTTGCTCTGAGTGTTTGCTCTGCGAGGGGTCTAAATTGAGTATGTCAGCGGGGCAGCAGGCCAGCTGGCTCCCACGTCCAGCCACTGCAACGCAGCAGCACAACAGAACATAACTGGAGGAGGTGCTGAGCCTGTATTCACCTTAAGTCTGCAGCAAAATTGGTGATGTAGTTACGCATGTCACTGTTGATTTTATCCAGGCGGTAAGAGCTGTGGGTAGAGAAGAGAACACAGTTACTGAGTCCCATAAGAGGGTGTTGATGATGTGATTGCGGTGAGTTCACTAGCCACTCCACTGAATGTTTGCTTAGATTGTTCACCAAAATGTTGCAAACATTAGGGTGATAAGAATGGCCACCAAAAAATGGATAAAGTGGAGTTACGTATGTAATATTTGGGCCTTAGAGTCCAAAGCAATGTCTTTGAATGAAATGTGTTCACACACAGTTAGCATAATAATGGAGTTTAATGGGAGCTGTCAAACACACACACACACACACATTGTACCTCCATCCCACATAAGTATAGCCAGACAAAGCTTCAGGGACAAAAGCTGCATACGTGAAAAAGTGTTATTTCTCATCCCTACAATCTTTCCCAGTGTGGTTAATTGAATTTGGTTCTCAGTGCTGAAAGAGGATTTCACTAAATGGCTGTCATCCATCTCTGTGCATTTCAGCCTGGCCAGTCTTTTGAAAGTACCTCCTTTATTCTGCGTCCAAATGATGCCTGCCTATATCGCAATTTTGGTCCAACATAAAATATATTGCTATTATTATTATTGTGTGCTGCAATTATGCATACTTTCAGCTCCGTTTTTTTTTTCACCAGAGGTTACAGCAGTTCTTTTACAGGGGAAACATCATTCCTGGAGATGACTTTGAATGAAATATACCTCTTTTCCATTTTGATCTTCTGTTGACTCAGCTGTATTATATAATTCAAAGGAATGTACGCACTGCACATTCCTCTGTGGTTAATCAATATATTGGAGTTGCCTTGACCTTGGGGAACAGTCAAGCCAAAGAAAATTAGCTGACCCACATTCTTGCACGATTATGTTATGCAGAATTTACTCAAATAATGTAATCTGCAATATTGGATATTTTATAATCATGTATGGGAAAATTCTTTCTGTTTAAGTAAGAAAAAAAGAGAGTGCTATTTTATTTTTTATGGTTTTCACAACTTCCAGATAACATTGTAGAATTAGCCACAATAGCAAAACATTTCTTTGAACCCCCTCCCTCTATTTCAATGCTCTGATACATCACAGCATCAGAGATCGTAAAAGAAATAAACAAATAATAATAATATGTGTATATAAATATATATATATATATATACACTTCTACTTCCGCCTCCGTCGAGCAAAGACGTGTCTCAGACCGCTCCTGCTTCTGACTGCTTGCTATCTCCTGTTTTTGTCTTTTTCCTGGAGTTTTGCCACAGACAACTTTAACAAGAATGGAAATGATTAACTGGTCCCTCAACGCAATTGATTCTATCTTTTCAACACGTAAGCGTGGGTCTGGAGAGCCCGTGTGCCCGGACGGGACTTCACCTGCGGGGTATACTCTTGACAGCTGGAACAAGTTTCAGCCCCTATGTCTGTCGACCCTGTCCATTGAAGATCCGGAAGACGTATATATCTTTGGCATTTTGGTGGTGGGAATCCTCCTGTTTGGGTTTGGAGCAGTTCTCTTCTACCACAAATTCGGAGGCATGGCAGTTCGCAAGATTCACGACCTGCTGGCCGACAAAATTGATGGGATGTACAAGGAGCTTAGCCGAGTCGTGGTTGAGAGTGCCGTGTCTGGACAAAGGAGAGTGGTTTTGGTGGAACAGTTGATAAAAGACCTCGCAGCTCGTTCACTCGAAGGGAAAAAAACTTTGGAGTTGAGATTGAATGACATCGTGTGCCAGGCTTGAACTCTCTGACCCGGCATGGATTTGCCCCTGTGTACGGAGGTCTGAGGGCGCCGCAATTCGGATTAATTGGATTTAATAGAATATCTGCCTGCTTTTGACTGCTACATTGCATTAATATTGTCCCCCTGAGGCGATGTGTTTTCTCCTCCTGTGCCTTCTCTCCACTCTTATCTCACATTCCTCGGCCAAGGCCATAATAACAAGGTCCCATCTACAACAACTCACACTATTCAGTCTCCAGCACGGATCCCTCACCCCCGCCTCCCTCTACCTATCCATCTTGCTCCCTCCCTCCCCTCCACTCCTCATTGTGTTTCTGACTCACCCCCTCCCTGACCCCGCCCCCCTCTGACAGCCACATTGGCCGGCTGTCGGAGGTGCTCATCCCGAGAAAAAAATCCGTGGTTTATACAAAGCACAATGGGCCTCATTCACGAATAACTTCGTAAGAAACTACTCAACTTTCTTCTCAAGTTGTCCTTAAAGACCTTATGACGGGTTTTATTTATTTAGAAATACAGTTTAAATACCATTTTATATTAGAAGAGAACTACTAAAGGTTTCAAAATCAGTTGTTGTTTTTTTTGTCTGATCCCCCCAAATCGAAATAACCCCATAGCAACGCCCTTAGAGACGAAAAAACTTCACAGCCCTTGGTGACGTCAGAACGGGTACGTTTCAACGCTGTAAGTTGTTTACAATTTGGTATTCGTTCTTTTTTCGCGGATATTCAAGATGACAAGGCCGTGTACAGCGAGTGCTTGATAAATACTAGAATGTCACATTTCGTTGTCACTGAGATAGTCCAGTGGTTGTGTCGATGGACTGCCAATCCAGATACTGGCGTTCAAATCCCACCTTGGACACTTTTTCACACTCAAAACGGCAATTTATGTGTAGTGAGCAATTGTCACCTGTAGAGTGCAGTATTGTGTTGGGCATCAGTGGAGAGAAGAGAGAAAAGGCAGTCCTGTGGCATAGATCCATGGTTTTCAATGCATGGGCGTAACCCGCTATGACGTCACACACAGGTTAGAGCATAGACAACTTAAATTCATGAAAAACACGTTCTTTTTATAAAATATAGGATTTTTTTTCGCGGGAATCTCTTTCAAATTGATATTGTCATGCAATTTTGATATCCACTATATTTTTTTTTAAAAACCCGTCATAAGGTCTTTAAGTAGATTTCTAAGAAGTCCCCACGTGGGATTCATCAACGCACTCGTAAGCCGCTGAATTGTTCGCAGCTGTTCTCTCAAATTGATGAATCCCATTTCCTCGTAAGTAGAGCGCGCGTGCCAGGTGCTTCATTAGCATAGGTACTTAGCATAAGTAACCGCCCACTAATGCCCATATAAGGGACTGCAGGGCCGTGTGCAGACGGCAGAGGAAACAGCAACAGGCCTTTACACGGAGCAAAAGTCACCCTTTTTTCTTCTTTTACCAGACTGAGAATAAAGTTATAAAATGTTGACTTAAAAGTCGAAATATTATGATAATAAAGTCGAACTAGCAAAATTATGAGATTAATCTAAGAATATGATGAGATTAATCTCAAAATGTTATGAGCTTAATTTAAAAATATATTATGTATTATTTTAAAGATGAATCTCAAAATGTTTTGAGATTAATCTCAAAATATTTTGGACCCTGGGAGGAGATCCAGCGCGGACCAGCGCTGAGACCAATGCAGACCCGAGGAGAGACTGGAGTGACCAGCACACAGAAACCAGCGCGGACCTATAGGAGAGACCGCATAGACTGGAGTGACCTGACTGGAGAGACCGGTGCGCAGAGACCAGCGCGGACCGAAGAGAGGCCGCATAGACCAGACTTGAGAGACCAGCGCGGACCCGTATGGAGAGACCAGTGCAGACCAGTATAGATCCATGGGAGAGACTAGTGCAGACCCGTATATGGGAGAGACCAGTGCAGACCCGTATAGATCCATGGGAGAGACCAGTGCAGACCCGTATATGGGAGACACCAGCGCAGACCCGTATAGATCCATAGGAGAGACCAGCGCAGAGACTCAGCGCGGACCCCGCAGCCTCCTGCAGCAGCAGTATATATGCCGTTGTTCTGTGGCCCGTGGATAAAGAAATGCCCCCTATAAATAGGAAGGGGTCACTAATACACGGCAAGATTTCCAATGTATTTGATAAAGCGTTGGCACATTTCATTTCAAAATGAATTAAAAAGTAGGCCAGATCTGCAGTGAAAAAGGCGGTATATAAATAAAGATTACTAATAAAGATTACTACAAATAAATAAATACATACATCGATATGACGGACATATCACTGGAATGTTGTATTTTTATTCAACTTCACCAAAGAGGACAACCCCCGCGTGTGAACATGTCGGCACTGAATGCGTACGAGTGCTCCTGAGGACTCGTAGGATTTGTACTTGCCCAAGAGAAATTCTGGTTACGAGAAATATTCGTGAATGCCACTTTCTTCGTAAAAACCGCGTAAGTAGGATTTACGTACAAATCTGTTCCTAAGAACCGTTCGTGAATGAGGCCCAATGTGTCTATCCAACTGTCTGTGAAACTGTATGTTATTGCTCTCTGCTGTTTATTCTACTGTTTGTCGCATGGCGCCGTAAAGATGGCGCCGTGGCAAGAGCTCTGGTGTGTGTCGTCTTCTCTGTCTGGTGCACACCGGGGTAGTCTTGCACAGTTTTTCCAATGTGGTTTTACTGCAAATAGCAAATAAATGAATCTGAATCTGAATCTATATAAATAATATATATAAATATAAATATATATATATATATATATATATATATATATATATATATATATATATATATATTATATATATATATACACATATCATTATTATTTTTTTATCTCAATAATCAAGTTCTAAGCATTTCTGCAGTCAAATTACATTAGTTATACACCGCTAACGGCAGGTGGGTTCAAATCCTTGTCAAAACAGCCCCTTTCTGAGTGGAGTTTGCAAGTGCACCCTGTGTCTTTTATTTTTCCCCAACCATTAGAACAGGTCAAATCCTCCAGCTCCGGTTCTGACCAAGCTGAGCATCAGGGCGCTGCACTGAGGTGACCACTGCTTCTGACAGGTTGCCCTATGGTGGCATTTGCAAATTGCCTTACGGGGATCAATAAAGTATATCTTAGCCTTCATCAAAATGTATTAGCATTTATGACAATCCCAAACATAGCACAAAAGGTAAATTTTTGTTTCTCACGTTTCAGGACCTTCAGGACAGTAAACATGAGTAGAGACTGCCCTTTGCAATGTCTCCCTTAATAATAATGACACAAGCAGGTCTATGACCCTACAGAGACATGACAGCCAGCATGAAGAGCAGGGGGGGAGGGCGGGGTGAGACAACCTGACAGCCTGTTCTCACTCCAACATGATTTGCTTTGGGGAGCCGCTGCTGTCAAATTTGTGTTTTGGACCATGTGAATGCCCCCGCGGGACAACAAATTGCTACAAGTTGCAAGGGGAATTTCAAACCAACGCCCACGTCTGTCTCCAATCCGGTCCAATTGTGTCCCAGACGAATCAAGGAGCACGAGATCTGTGACGTACGGTGACACTGGTGACTCAACAGGAGAGGCCAAAAATAGAAATGGAGATGTAAAAAAAAAAAATGCAGGCTTTATCCATTCATGCATCAAGGAGTAATGACATAATTTAAGCTATTTACACCAGGTTTTCCTGTTGATGATAACAATACAGGTCCACACTACAAATAAAAGAGGTTAGATTCTATTTTGTATATCATTAAATGTTGATTTTGAATTTGTATTTGAAATGTAATAAAGAGACGGCGCTGACTTCATCTTGTCTCCAATTGTTATTTATGCACATACAACCAGGACAACTTCAAGATTAAGATTAAGAGATCCTTTGTTCGTCCCATGGGGAAATTTCTGATTTAATAATTTTATGTTAGCAGTAGGATTCAGGAAGCCAGAAATATTACCATGGGAATCCCCATTGCAACAGCATGGAAACTCAGGTCATGGATTTCGGGACTAATCAGAGGAGGGACAACAAGACGATGCACCATTGGATGTTGCACAGATGGAATCTTGCTTGTACTTTTTTTTTTTAACAGATTCAGCAGATGGCAGCAGGTAACGCAAAGCTAGTAAGTAATTAATTTCTATTCATGTAGTGACAGACATGGATGGTGATGGACCAAACCCAGGACCTTCTAGCTGTGAAGCACAAGCGCTAACCACTGCCCATCATGTACTGTACTTGCACAAACAGCATTCATTGTTTGGCATCATTGGGTAATTTTTTTGTCGTCTTCTTCTATAATTGATTGCCTGCAAACCTCACATCTCCTATGAAAAAAATCTATAAATGGCTGCCAGACATATATATAAATATATGATAGTAGTACTTTGACCACTGGACATTTTTTAAGTCAAAACAAGCAGTAGCAACAACAACAAAATTAAACATGTGCACACATTTACCTCTAAAACGGGTGATACAGAAGAAAACAGCTGGTGCTTTCCTGACATTTACACTACAAAGCACCAAATGCGTCGCAAACAACATGGCATCTCCGTAATCAGAAGGCTGCGTCTCTAAAGGCTTTTACATTTAACATCAAACTCACTCTTTTCTTGTGAGTAAGCACAGTACCATTGACACACCACCACTTTAGGAGTACATATAAATAAGTGCCCAAAACGATGCGCAATGACACCCATGGGAGACATTAGGAAAGCTGAAATGAATGCACACACTGAACCAACTCAATAATACAAGCGTGCTCGTCAATTGTGGAAGAAGAGCTGGCTGGTGGATCCATGTCTGTCAATATGGTTCATTCAGAAGAGACCTGGGAAACTCTTGGTCTAAACACTGAGAAAGCCATTACTCAAAAGGCCTTGGAGTACAATAAGTGCAATTGATAGGGCTTCCTGCTATTCTTTTCTCATAAATCAGTAACTCTTCACTGCTATGCAGAGAGACAGCTGAGGAAAGCATGGGATGAGTATGTCGAAAATGGGTCCTTATTTTATCAAGGTTTCATCATGGTACAATAAACTGCCAAAATTGATTCTGAATAGCAGGAGATAGCAGACTGCAGAAGAAGAAATAATACTACTAATAATAATGCATCATCTTCACATGTCGTTATTATCTTACTCCTTACACGATGGTAATAAACAAGAACTTTAGGCACAGCTGACCTGGGGCACAGTGACAGAAGTGAGGCAACCCCTCTGACCACCACCAACCATTCACTCACACACCAGACTCATTCCAGGAAATGTGGGTGACGTGTCTTGCCAAAGAGCACAACAACAGTTTATCACTTTACAGCTGCCCGACTGTGGCACCTTGTGTTCCCAGAGGTCTCCCATCACAGTACTAGCTAGGTCCTGCCTGCTTCACAGGTCTGATGGGATCTGGCTTTCACATGCAAGTATGGCCACATGCAAGAAGTAACGATTTTTTTTTTCTTGAAACAGGCAAGGTTGGTGATGTCTTTTACCTAGGCAAGAGATCAAAACATAGAAATACTACTTCTGTAAAAACTCACAAAATGGGAATGTAAAAAGTTAATTATGTCTTCTTTTATGTTAAGCCTTAAAATAGTCTTTGTCTTGTAAAAAGAACCAAGGCTTAATCACAAAATGTGAGATTCTCAAAGTCTCTGACAGTCTGGATCACAACATACCATTCTAAAATGGCGATAAGGGTCATTTGTTAAATCCCCTCCACCCAAAATGTAATCTAAAAAATAGCAATAAATTGAATTGTATGAATTGTGAGATGGTTTGATTCTGAGTCCTAGACTAGAGGGTACAATGAAATGTTATAATTGGTCTGACTGCGTGTTGTTGTTGATTGCGATTAACAAACTCAATAAACTATTGCAGCCATTCCCAAACTCAGTAACACCGAGGCCCCCTTAAAAATCTGACGGGTCTGCGTGGCCCCCCAAAATAATAACCAAGAAGACAACATTAAGAATAGGCTCTTCTGGTTATTTTATTTTGGGGAAATAGCCTCTGCTACAAACATTGTAATGCAAAAATGATTACAGTGGCTTATTCAAGTCAAATAATGAACACAAATATTTTAATATTACAAACAAAACATTATAAATTTAACATTAAATAATTATATTATTTTTTTGTTTTTTTTATGACCTCCCGCGGCCCCCCTGCAGTACCCACGCGGCCCACCAGGGGGCCGCGGACCCCACTTTGGGAGACACTGAACTATTGGATTTAAAGTCACAGAATGAAAACCAAACAGAATTGATTTAATACTGTCGCAAGGTATTTGCTCAGGTGGACAACTTTTTGGTGAAGCCAGAGCATGTTACATAATGCTGACATTAAAAAAATGCATCTCATACTTTTGAAGGATCACAATACTGGGAAAAAAAGCATTTTGTAATTTCAATCAACTTCCTTTGATCACTCCAGCCCTGTCTATATAGAACTGTAATGCACTTGATGTAAGCACAGGTAAGGCAAATTTATTTTGTATAGTAAATTAAAGCAAAACATAACACAACTCAGCACATTCATATCAGAAGAGTGCAGATGAAATGTTGCATACAAAGCCATTTTTTAACCTGGATAAGAACATTTTACACACAGATTCATCATCAACATCCAGATTATTGCTGCATGAATCTGAAAAGCTGCCCCCCACATGTTTAGTCCTGACTGAGGCCACCAGTAAGAGGCCAGTCCCTGTACTCCTCAGCATCCCAGCAAGAGGCCAGCCTCTGTGCTCCTCTGAGTCTCAGTTGGTTCATGTCTAACATGTCACGGATGTACTTTAGAGAGGCCGATGAGGAGACTTTTTCTTTAAGAAATGTAATACAAAAGAGGCTCATGAAGAATGTGAGAGGAACTCCTCAAGGGCTGACTGGTATTATAATCAAGTCCAAATGGCCAAAGAGAAAACACATACTGTGACAAACCATGCACCTGCCCTCATTGTTTCTCATAGTTCAAATTACACAGATATATGTTGCATTCACAGTACATTCTATTACTTTAGTCACAATGAAATGGGCGAAAAACAACTGTAGTGTTGTTGCCCATTTAGCAGATTCCTTCTGTTCCCTAGAGAAATCCAAAAAGAGCAGCAGTTTATAAAAGGAATGCTGTGTGAATGGTAATGAGTGCGGCCAGTGTTGCGAGACGGGGATGTGACAATCATTGGTGTTATGTGTGTATGGCTGTCGGTCAGGCCACTGCAGGACACCTCAAAGAGGCTCTAAGTGTCAGTCAGAGAACACTCCAGTCTGAGACCAGAACGTGTTTGTGTAATGTCAACAAGATGGACCATTATTTGCCTTCGGGCTGCTATAGAGGAGATGCAGCTCTGGAGATAAAGCGTGTCGTTTCAATGCACATTATGGAATTCCAAAACAGAGCACAGTATTATTCTGCCTTCACTTTACAGTTCCATCACACCACAAAAACTGAACAAATGTAAGGTCAAAAGCTCGAATCTAGTTGTTTTGATCTTTGATCTTGAATATCAAAGCGACTTGGCAAAAATAAAAACAACCAATTTTACAAAAAAGGTAAAAAATAAATAATGTTATTTTAAGGGAAGTATTTGTGTTTCTCTTTCCAAGTGAGAACAGACTTTCTGATTGTCTTGTTAAATCATCTGTGATGAGTCATTTTGACCCAAGGGTAGCACAAGAGTTAAAGACTGACGACATGTGCAATACAGACTTAAAAGAACTAAATCTATGAAAACATATTTACAGTCTATAGGTCATTTTGAGTTGAGATAAACTAGGATAATTGCCATTGAAATTACCACATCAAAAACAACATTCTGTCTTTCTAATGGACTATTGTCCGCAAAATGGCACATTTAAGTGGGAAGCTGAAATCCACCGAGATTATTTTCTCTCAAAAGACCAAAAATGATTACATAAACATTTAGAGGATTTCTGGCTGAGGCTCATGAGGCTTAAAACTTATTGCTAACCTACTTTACTTCAAGTATAAATAAATGATTCATAAATATATTGCATATATAAATGCTTGCTTTAGGTAATTTTGATCATTTCCCTTAAAATTCTTATAGTCTGCTTGCAACACATTTTGACAGTGATAAAATAATGCATCAGAAGATGCTTGCTCATCTTCAAACTATACTCATATCAAGAGTCATTTTCTTTTTTTCTTTATTGTTTGTGAAAAACAAAAAGTCTTCACTAATTGCAAGGATATAAATTGCCATAACAGTGCATCCCGAGTGCACCCTCATGAGAGTCCTCATGGAGCCTGAGTCAGGAGCTGGACTTGGGAAAGTCCTGTCTGGCACCTCTACATCACACGCAGTCACTGTGGTGTTGTGTTGGAAAGTTCAGCTGTGAGTTTTAATTGGAGAATCACATGTTTCACTCCTTTTTCTTCACCATCTGCAATCTGCAAAAACACACCCCTGCTAATATGCTCTGGCAACTTCTGTATTTTCCCTTCATTTAGAAAGATAACACAACTACACATACTGCCTTGCCAACACTGATTTGGAGTGGGTTCAAAGCCGTCAACACACACTAAATTTGGGGCATTTGGTGTTTTGTTGCTGGCAAAAAATATATCAAGATGAGGATAGAGTCTGTATTTAGCATATGATGATGGAGTCTGTATTTAGCAAGATCTTATCATATAATTTAAAGGAATAGTTCACCGTTTTTACATACTGACATATGTTCTTACCTTACCTTAGACTAGTTAATATGTACCTGTCTGGTCTTAGTCCGTGCGCTCTGTCATGCAAACGGAGCAAAAACGGGAGCACAAACGCAGCCTCCTCTGTATACTGTATAGGACCCAAAAGGTAGCTCCCGCTAGAAGCTACCAAACTCTTCCAAGTGTTCCCTATTAAATGTATATAGTTACGTGACGTGTTACACTGCAAAGTATAGTAACACAGAAATGTAACTGTCGATTTTCTCAGCGGATAAAACGGGTACTATATTGTGAGGCGTAGTAATCTGAAGAGCGCTACGTCCGCGCACTAACTTCTCTCCGGAGACTTCTCTCTCGCTCACTTCCGTCAATAGAAGCAGCGTGACTTGTAGTACGGAGAGAAGTTAGTGCGCGGACGTAGCGCTCCTCAGATTACTACGCCTCACAATATAGTACCCGTTTTATCCGCTGAGAAAATCGACTGTTACATTTCTGTGTTACTATACTTTGCAGTGTAACACGTCACGTAACTATATACATTTAATAGGGAACACTTGGAAGAGTTTGGTAGCTTCTAGCGGGAGCTAACTTTTGGGTCCTATACAGTATACAGAGGAGGCTGCGTTTGTGCTCCCGTTTTTGCTCCGTTTGCATGACAGAGCGCACGGACTAAGACCAGACAGGTACATATTAACTAGTCTAAGGTAAGGTAAGAACATATGTCAGTATGTAAAAACGGTGAACTATTACTTTAAAGGAACAGTAGTGTCCCTTTATTTTAAGGAATCTTTATTTTAAATTTTCTATATTTTATTTGTCAACAAAAATTATTGTAAAATGAGAATTCTGAACAATTATTATATTAAAATAATTAGTGATCAGATTAAGCATCACATGAAGTTTTCAATTGGGTTGCCAGTTTCATGGTGAAATTTTGCTGTTTTGGTCACTGCCTAAACTCTAGCTGCTGGTGAGGTACCAAAGATTTAGATGGAATATGTGATATTGGGAGCAGATCTGACTGCCTCCCCCAACCCAGAAATGGATTAAGGGGAAGAAAATGGATGGATGTGATAACATTACATTCTGTTCCTTTAAATCACAATCTCCACTCCCATTAATGCCTATTTTTGCTTTAGAAACACCACAATGTGTGTAATATACTATGTACATATGGAACATACTGTATGTTTGTGAAAAGCCCTGTACGAATACAGATAACTTTGTGTACATTTTATGTATTAAATGTGTGCATATTTTATTGTATAAAGAATGAAAGATGCTAATTTCGAAATAGTGCAATGTCATTTTTCACCCTGCCATTTGGGATGTATGAATTCCGCACAGCTGGGCACTATTAATACAATGTGATAGTCTGTCTAAAAAAGACTATTCAAAAAGGTTCACTTAAAGATTGGGATAAAGAAAGAACATTTTGATAAGAATGACAAATGAAGGCATTATGCTTCTGTGACATATGCAGCGGAAAATGAATTACAGTGGAAAAAAGAGGTGAGAAAGCAAATGTGAATATTATTTGAACAAATCTGGCATCCTATTATTGCATATCGTTATAATGGGTTTAGTGCAATCATCGTTTCCAGTATCACTGAACTACAAAGTTGCTTGTGTTTACTTTGCTGTGACATTGTGCTTCCGCTTGTCCTACCGTGTAATCCTCTTATGTGTGCTTGCTTTCAGCGCCAACTAACAAAAAACAACGGCTTTTACCGTTTATAGAGCGCATCCCTGAAGAATGGAGACGGATGTGACTGTCCATAAAGGAGGAGTAAGTGCAAAGATCAGTAGCCCACTGCCTGGCACTGAAGTGACAGTGGGCAAACAAGACTGTAAGAATGAGGTTATATGTGGGATTATGGAGAAAAAAACAAAAACAATTATATTTAGTCACTGGAGGAGAAACACAAAGCTATTGTAGATTCTTTGTTTCTAATAATTTTGTTTTTTTTAAGTTGACAAAAAAAGCGACATCAATTTTCACAGCTTCTGACCATGTTATTGTGTATTTCCCTCGGCATGTAACACTCAAAGTTGTTTTTGAAGCTACCCATGCATGTTTGAGTGATTTATATTCTCTCTCAAATGAGATGCCGTTGCTGCTCATGGCTGCTCTGACCGCCGCCACCGTCTGGGCTGAGCTTCCAGGGTTTTTGATGAGACCATGTTTCTTCTGATGTAAAGGAGCCAGCCCAGACACAAAAGGCTATGGCAGAACTGAACATTTTACCATGATAATATTTTAAAACATTGTTTAGATCAATATTGATTCAAAATGTCTGAATCAATAATAACGATCCATGGATTTCACAGATATGATAAGATAATAAATATCTTACAAACAAATATACAGGGTATGTCTTGTCCAACAACAGGAAAACAGAGTCAAACAGTAAATATACATGTGCATTTTTAAAAACGTATTATATCTGCATTATGAAGGTTGAAACTAGAAAATAATAGATTAACTTAAAGCTGGAGTACCTAACTTTTTATAGGTTAATTTCTGTTCGTGTTTGTCCCAAAAGAAAGCATCTTGTTTAAGTGAAAAAATCACTCTACTTCATGCCGTCTTAATCTCGTAAAAAAAATTGGGATCTTATACGTACTGCGAGCTGATTGGCTGAGGGTGGGTTGGTTCTCTTTATTTCACTGAAAAAGCTGATTAAAAGATGTGACCAATCCTACATACATGTGAACATTTGTGAACCAAACTGTTGTGAGAGCAGAAACCAGTGGATTTTATTACATTAGTATGTATATAGTATAGCTATTTTTTGTGGTTTCAAATTAAGGTACCCCAGCTTTAATCATATAATATTTGATCAGGTAGAGTGTATTCTTGTAGGATGATCTAAATATGCAAGCTTCTAAATCCAACTGTATCTGTTTTAACTCTTGTCTCGGTATGGATGTCTCCATAAGCTATTTTGCCTGTAAAGTAAATGTACCGTGTGTTCGACAACTAAACAATGAGACATGCTTCTGGGATTCATAAAGCCACAGTGTAAAATATTTTCGTCATGTGATTTGAAAGTGTATGGAGGTGTCTAATGGTGGCATGAGAAGCCAAAACATTTTTGTGGCTTTATGATCCCAGCGTCAGGTTTGCATGCAGCCAGTACCTCTGGGAGTCCAGCAGGTCTCGGGGTCTGACGAGAGCCTTCACCAGAGCGTCTGGTCTCACTGACTTCTGAGGAGACATTTTTGGGCTGGAGTCCGACTCTCCGCTCTCCTCGTCCCCCATGGCTTTGACATAACTGCTGCTCCTCATCCTACGACAAGGGATCTCGTCATCCTTACCCCCACCGGGATAGCCCGCCCACTCATCCTGCGGCACCTGCGGACAGAAAACGCATACATCTGACATTTTAGACAGTTAGACCAAAAAAGTCCTGTTTCTGTTCTTTGTGATTCCTCAAGAAGAATGTGACTTCACTCTGCAACGTTTTCAAGTTATGTCTGCAGAGAGGGGAGTCGTCTCTCTGTTTTAGTGCTGAGAAAACCCTCCATAATTTAGGAATTTGCTAGATTTGAGATTTGAACCAGACTGAGAGTCATTTTAAGCAAAGCAATAAAATATCTATTGCAAGAAGCAGGTATCGGCCTACTTCATAAAAAGGTGTCCCCGCCTGGACAGTTGGACAGGCATGCAACTTTAAAGCTGAGGTACCTAAACCTCAGCTTCAGGTCAAAACCCTTAACATTCTGGCAGAACTTTCAGAAAAAACGTGTTCAGTTTCGAGGAGGTCCCGTATAGTAGCTTTCAACATGTGAGAGCCACTTAATCACAACCACAGTTTCTATGAACAGCACCAAATGTATGAGGAAATGGGACAGTTGTGGTGGTGTGAAATGGCAGCCATAAATAGCAGTTGGAGTCACTTGTTAGAGCTGCTAAATGAGTATTTCAACGACAGCAGGTACGTTATCCTGTTCAGGCGGGAACAAGGCGTCTCAGTGGCAGTTGTGAGCTGTCTTTCCTGCACGCAGAGGGGATCTTTCTCACTTAGTGCACACCTGCATGTACAGCATATGAAAGGTTTTCTACAAAGAAATAAGAGTAAACAATGTCAACATCTAGTAAGGTAACAGTGCCTCAGTTTTATACAGCGCTTATTTGGACACTCTAGGACACATGTGTCAAAGTCAAGGCCCGCGGGCCAAATCCGGCCCGCGAAGGAATTTTACATGGCCCGTTGCCTGCCATTGACGCACTATTACGTCAATTTTCCGCTATTTTCATGTTCCCAGATGTCTATTATATCTAATATGTTTGGGGATAAGCTTGAGAGCATATTGAATCGAGCCAGCAGGTGGCAGCAGCGCTCTCTGAATGGTTTGAAAACAGCTAGATGCACTTGTTGTGCCTCTTTTTTCTCAGCTTTTTGGTGATTTCAGTAAAACTTCCCTCTACTCAACTGGGGATTACAAGCAAGAAACAAAATTCTTTTTGCTGATGAAAGTAGACAGTCTATTCTTTCAGAATCTGGTTTCGGATTTCAGATAGTCATAGTACACAATATTCTGTGGGTCTTGAAAAGTCTAAGAAAATCATCAGAAACTGCTGGCAATATGGGAGCACCTGTTCTGAAATAGGCAGCCTGGCAGGCAATGAGTTAACTCATTGCCTGCCAGCCTATTTCTGAAGAATTTCAGAAGAATAAACATTGAACCAGTCCGGCCCTCGGCTCGCAGCAAATTTGTTTTTTTGGCCCTCTGATGTATTTGACTTTGACATGCCTGCTCTAGGACAACTTACATGGCATTCTTCCACGATATCTCTAAAGTAGCCACAGCTGCCCTGGGAATACTGACGGAAGTGAGACAACCAGTCTGTGCCATCGGCCCCTCTGACCTTCACCAATCATTTCCGCACACACCAGACTTTATACTCAGCAATGTGGCAGTATTTTCCATAAGGACACTGGTGATCCCAGAAGTCTCCCATCACAGCCCTAACCAGGCTCTGCCCTGCTTAGCTTCGGAGCTCTGACGGGATCATGCTTTCACACGCGGGTGGTACTTTTCTGATGTGGTTTTTGACTGATGCATAATTTTCCACAATATGGCATTGAAGGTACTTGCATTGGCCTGATTGCGGTCGATGCAGTTATGTGAGGGAAATGTATTGAATCTTTTGAAAGCCAATAAAGGGCGGCACAGTGGTTGAGTGGATAGCACTCTCGCCTCTCAGCAAGAAGGTTCTGGGTTCGAATCCTGGTCGGAACAGGGCCTTTCTGAGTGGAGTTTGCATGTTCTCCCCGTGTTTGCGTAGGCTTCCTCCGGGTACTCCGGATTCCCCTACCACTAAAAACATGTACAATAGTTCAGGGTGAATGAGTGTGTGTTTGTGAGTGTGAATGTGGGACAACGGATGGAGATTATCCCATGGCTACAATCCGGAGTGATGTGTTCATTAACATGTACTTTCCCAACCAAGTAAACAATAAAACATAAATAAAAAAAGCCTGAAATACCCTGAAAGACACTTGATTTTCTTGATTTATGATATTTAATTATTTTCAAAAGGTGGAACAATACACATATATTTTTTCGTTTTTTCTTCAAATAAACACACATAGTTTTTTGTGTTTATTTACAATATTTAAAATTCATTATTTACATCCATGCATCATCATACATGCAAGTGCATTAGATACATAGCATGGATACACATATTTTCTTTTTCCAAATAAAACCTCTAATGTCCATCTGCAGACCCCTGGCAGGGCGGTGTTAAACAAAAGTATTCAAAGGATAATTCTCTATAGCCAATTAGATACAAAAATAAACACATAAAACAACAATAGGAACTGGAACTGATGACACCAAAGAGTGTTAGCTCAGCTCCATGTGTGAACTTCGGGAGGAGTTTGAAAGTTATAATAAGATTCTTCATAACTCTTATAAAAAAACATTTCTTGCAAAGTGGTGGTATAATATGTGAACTACTGGGTGACCTCTCTCTCTATCACTCTCTCTCTTTCAATTCTATCCAAATCAAAACAGTACATACAACACAAAAACAGAGATGAACACACAACCGCAGAGCATTATACATGTATGCTCTGACATACTGTTCTGACTGCTACTGAGTACCATCTTTACCACTGTGCATCCTTACTGTGGACATTTCTTTGCACACAATATCAAAAGTCATTCTTCTTTTGTAAATTAAGACTAAATTATGACTGTTTTTATTATTTATCATGCTGACTGTGCAGCGCTTTGTAAACATTGTTTTAAAAAGTGCTATACAAATAAAGATTATTATTATTATTATTATTAAAACGAAACATTAAAAACACCTGGTTTAGAGAAATCTTAATATTCAGCTATTTTTCCCTGACAAATGAAGTCACTTGAACTGTAAAAGGTTTATTAGAACGCTTGTGACAAAGAGTTATTTCACCAATTGCAATTTCTGTGTGACCCTATTGTGTTACACCATTATACAGCAAATGTACAAATGTCATTATCCCATTCTAATAGGTTCCCATGCTGCCGGCTTATTAAAACCAGCCGTGCTAACTTCACTTATTCATCTCATGTACTTATTATCACTGAAAGTTCATTACACACTTCCTTTCTCTTTCTGACGGCCAGTTCACTCTAGTTCAGTCGCAGGAGAGAGAAATGTTACATTTTTAGAACGGGGAGAACGGCAGGAATGATTGACAGCATAATTTACGTAACTTTGGCTTAATTAGCGGTGGTCTAAAGTTTTGAAATAAAAGTGGATGTGAGTAAGATGTACACATTAATGGGGTTTCAAATCTCACTGATTAATAAGGATGCTAGCATATAGCATTAAAAGGGCTGGTGGAAGATGTTCTGACACATTTTACAAGATTTAAGTTTTTATGAGGCCTATGGAATACATGTATTTAAACCAAGCTAATGAACTTTGTGGCGCTGACTGACTTACAACATAAACACAATCAGTGAGTGGAAAGTCTGGTACTATACTACGGACTAACCAGGAAGTAAAATCACATTAGTCCAGTTCTCAGGTCTTTGCACGGACTTCCTGTGGTTCAGAAACTTTAAAACAGCAGATGTTAGTGCCACATAAACCACCTCAAAATCTGAGGAGGGACTGGCCTCCAGCTGGTGCCCAGAGTAATAACTAAACATGGGGAGGCAGAATTTCAGATTGATGCAGCTAAAATTCGTAAAAGTCTTGTGCGAGAGGCTTCAACTCAATGTTCAAATACAGGTTAAAAATAGTCCTGTTTAGCTTTGTTTTTGCCTCCCTAGATTGTTATTGTTGTTATTGTTATGCATGATTTTTCAGTTTTCTTGTGGCCTTTACAATGACTTTATGTATAATATGCCATGGTAATCATATCAACGTCTTACTTTCTATATTTGCCGGTATTGAAAATTGTTTTAAGTATCCCCTGTGATACCCTTGCGTATGTCTTGGGGTTTGTGTTTCTGATTGGGAAACACTGATTGGGTAAACTATTCTCCTTAAACTAATTAAATCACATTTATTTATTTAAGTGGCTGACACCACCTTTAGAAAAAAAGAAAAACATAAAAAAGATTCTTTTAAAAAGTTCTTCTGTTTGCCTCATGTACTGTATTTTCTCCATCTTAAAGAGAATGACTTGTGGATAGCCCCTAGTGCAGAGGAGGAGGGAACATGTTTGAAATGATTCCATGGTTCATCTCCACTCCAACAATGTCTCTTTATTGTGAAATCTATTGAAGCGCTGTGATGAAGTGACATCACCATAGGGCCCGGGCTTTCAGAACAGATTATGTTGTCAGTAATAATTACCCACTTTGGGAAAGTTCAGGATGCTGTGTCCATCAGTCAGCGGGCGAGGTGACAGCTGGCCCCACCTCCAAATCTCATTAAAATATGCTTCATTTAGGCTTTGTTTAGATTTTTCCATTTGCATCTAAATACATGCATCAAAAAGTTTAACAAGGAATAAACTTGTTCAAAGTGTAGAAATTAGTATTAGTATTATCATATTTTGTTATGTTTTAATGCAATAGCGAATGACTAAGCTGCTGTTGCCAGAATCACAGTTCACAAGGGAGTAGCAGGCAAATGTTGTGTGTTTAAATGCCAAAACAAAACATAGTTCTAAATGCCATATAGCCTTATCTCAAGCTTAAGAAAAATAGTATGATGTTGGCTGATTTTACATTATCATTCAATGGAAAATAATAAATTCAGTAGTCAATGTTAGTTTGTAGTCTAATGTTGTTTGTGATGTCGCTGTCTTTTTTGGACCTTGAGTCCGTAATAAAGTTGAATTGAATTGAATTGAATATACTGTGAAACAAGAATCAAGGTCCAGCAGAGGGAGGTGTTGAATTTGTTTATGTTTTTCCAAATTTGATAAATATTGTCTGCAAACAGTCATGTGATTGTAAACAACGTCATTCCACCAGAGCGGGAGCACATAGTGGTAGAATGACAATAACATCATACTATTACAGGACTGTGACAGGGGCTTTTAGACATAAGGGGCAGAGTAACATGTTTGAGGTACCAGAAGTGGATGGGGCTCAAAACAACTCCAGGTGTGTTTTTGAATTGTAACTTGGTTAAAAGCTCAAAAAAGTCATAATAAGTCCTTAATGGGTAATTAGTGGCAAAACGACAATGAACCATATGTGATTAAATGTAATTCCATTTAGTGTTTCCTACGCCCATCTGTTTCCCTTTCCTATTTGAAAGTGTGGCACTCCTCCCACCTTTGCAGCCCAAATTGATTATGATTTCATTACAGCTCAGTCATGGGTAATCACAGGCACTGGGACCTTTGACTTGAGGGGGTTCTCCGACATTAAATAAGCATGAAGGGCGGCATGACTGATGCAGAGGTGACCTGTGGAGAGGGGAATTGCTGCTTTGTTCAATACAATAAAAGAGAATTATTGATAAAATGCACAGGGCTCTGATGAGGGCTTTGATAAATGGGAGTGTGATGTTTTCAATGTAACACCAATAGTAAAGTGCATTTATCCATGCTGCCTTTTTCCAAATGCATACCATCCTTTAGAACCTTAAAAAACTTTGAGAGAAGGGTAAGAGATGACCAACCTGGTGGTACCATCCCATCTGAAGATAAGTTCAATAATATGAGATGAAAAATGCTCTTTCAAATCACTATTCTCACTCACTTCTCACTTCCACCAAGCAAAAATATGTGTTTTAAGCCAAAAAACCTTATTTCGCCACTTCCTTAAACACTGAGGGACAGGGGCTGGTATGTGTAAAAACGTCCGGGCATTAAACCTGGCTCAAATCCTCGTCTTTCAGCTGAGGCGTGTTCACTGTGACACCAAATACTGTATAGTGGTAATATAGATACAAAATAAATACAAAATTCACAAAAGGGACACTATTGTGCATAATGAAATGAGCTTTTGCACACACTGTTCTTCACTTTAGAAAGTTGTCGTAGTATAAATTTGTTTTGAAATGTTATATTGCTCCTTTGCCGATATAACCTTGCCAGAGTCCACTATATTATCATATTGTGATTCCTTAGGTTTTCACTGTGACTAACTAATTTTTAAAGACAGAAGTTTGTTTTGATCTTGGTTATTATGACACATTCCTGTCCTCCCCAAAGTGAAAAGCAACACAAAGATTTCTCATTGCTATCCTGGGTCAACACAGACTTTCAATAGTCAAAAAACACAAATCTGGAGAATTAAAATATCTATTAATTTCTCAGTAAGGATTAGCAGACAAGTTAGAATAGTTTGAAGTTTGTCTATTCTGAGTAATCACACAAATGCAAATATTACAGTATCCAGCACTTGTGACTCTCAACACCGTTAAGTGAACAGGCTGATAAAAGTCATTCATATATTCACTCTAGAAACGGCCGTGCACAAGCTTGCGCACAGCATAGTGGACAGGTTAATTATGTCTTGGAGGGGTTTGATATTTTTAGACGTCTAATTAATGGACTGAACGCCAAAGGACAGGCACAAGCTGTGGTGTGCTTTTGTGCATTTGGATTGGTAGTTAAACGGTGGCAAAGATGGTGGAGTGTCTCCCCGGAAAAAAAACCACATTGGGATGAGAGGAAGAGCGGTATTGGATGGACTATGCTGTGAAAACTCAGCATGGTAAAGTGAGGCTGATGGGAGAGTGTGGAGGCCTTCAGCACCACGGACAGCGACAAATGTGGAACAAGCGGTGGTTCTCACACTTCCTTGTACTAAGAAGAAAAAAACAATACTTGGATTTGTGATAGCACTCAGAGATAAACCAGGATTTGTGCAGGCCTAAGCTAGTGATAAACTAAGACTGATGAGGCTAATCAGGACAACAACAAAAACATGATAAAGCAGATTAATAGTTGACCATCAATACCACTAAAATGCAATAATATCAATATTCTGTATATCATGTCATACTGTATACATTTTTCAATTCCAAAAGCCACAAAAAGAGGTTGACAGATTGACGAAGGATTAGCAATCTCCCGTCAATTAATTGTGACTAGGGAAAATTTAAAGGGTACATAACATAATTTAAAGGGTACATAACATACATTTTACTTTTAACCATGTTGTTATATCACTGAACATTTTACACATTCACCTCGGTTTTTAGAGCAATTCATGGATTTTTTTTTTATTCCCTTCAACAGGAAATATTATGCTCTATTGCAAAGTATGATTTAGCAAGGTGAGGCAAAACAAGTGTTAAACTTCAGCCTAAACCGTTTTGATCTAAGTCTAAGATCAACAATAGATTGATTAATAATAATATAAAAGATCCCATTTTGCTCCCCTAAATCCTCTAACTATGGTCACCTATCCCCTCCCACTGTTTTTGCATACTGTACATTGTTCTGCACTGTTCATGTATGTAGAGTATTAATCTAGATTGTGTATATTTTTTTCTTGAAAGAAAAAATGACCACATATCTCATCTTGATGTTGTTGTGGAGCGGTGCCTTCGATGTCACTCATGTAATGACTGGGGCTCTTAGTGGTCATGAAGGATGGGTTAAATGCAAAGGACAAATTCAAATGAGGTGCTAACTGCAAATGGATAAATAAACTACTCTATTGTTCCAGCGGCGGAGAACCATACGACGAGACTGAACAAGCATCAGAGTTACAGACTAAAAAAAATAACAAACCTTTTAAGAATATTTACCTCCATCCTGTTTTTGAATTGTTGTCAGAGGCTTAGAAATTGACTTATAAATGTCCATGAGGCTGGAGGACTCATCATCCCAATGCACCATCTTGAAATACTGTGGTTGATAAGGGACAAAAAGAAGTTTGACCGATAATTGGGGACCACTGTCAAAGACGACATATTGTCCTGCAAAGCTACTGCAGTACTGTCCATTATAATAGATTCAATGCTAGATGGGAGTAAAAACTACTAGTACTACTTTTAAGTTACTGTAAAACGTTTCCATCCATAAATAGACAAAAATAAAAACATTTATGACTTGTGGAAAAAACTCAAATCGCAAAACATATTTTGTTCCATCAAAATCACAACTTCTGCTTGCTCTGTGCTGACCTCCCATTTCACGGTACTCCTCCTGCGCAGCTCCAGCCGCATATCCAGTTCTAGGAGCATAACAAATGTATCATACCATCTCCCTTGTTTATTTACAACAGTCAGAGCTCAACAGATGCTAAAAAGTAAATAAAACCTGCACTAGTTAAAGCATCTTCACAGCGTTGTACATGAAAGTTTCATTTTTGCCTTTCCATCACTTTTTGTAAAGCCCTCCGAGATTTAAAACAACTGTTATCCTGCTTTAACTCAATGTGATTTTGATCATCTACTTACTGTAAATCAACGGACACACGGTCATCAACTTTATGACAGTGCGTAATTTTAGAATTTGAAATAATACCTGGATAATCTTTTTTTTAATCCAGGTAAACAAAAACTATTTTCCATAACTTGATAAAAGGTGCCAAAGTGTATGTCTTGTATGACTAGTAGACTGCTTAATCCAACTAGCAGATAATAGGACATATTAAACACTGACAAATCCAAAGTAAACCTAGCGTTCTTATTATAATGGTCATTTTTGCCTCTTTCCAGTCCGTGTGTGTGGCCTTGATGATGACAAAGGAAACTCCTGTATGTGCGTGGGAGTTATACAGTGCATCCAAATCACTCGTCCATCAAGCCTTCAAGCTTTTCCCATTTTGATTAGACGAATTTGCACTTCCGATTCCCCACCTTTGTTGAGCGAGTGTGGCGAGTAATTGGCTTATTAAATCTCCCAGCACAATGTCTTATCAGCAAAATTATCAAAGACAAATCCTGCCTTTGTAGCCTGGCCTGAGCAGCTGGTCGGATCAAAGTTTAGAGCTGACAGTTAGAGCAGAGCATTGCAGGTCACGTGGAGGTGAGACGATCATATAGAAGGTACCCTGGTGTGTGAGAAGCAAAAAAACAATGCAATTATTTCAGCTAAATGTTGTTTTTGTATCAGTGCTTGTATCATGCTCCCAGCTGTCATTTCCAAGCCAACCTCTGGTGCTAATGCAAGTGGGGGGCTAATTGAAGCTAATTTGTAAAATGAGAGAGCAATGGGGCAGTGGGAAAAAAACAAACATGTATTTTAATTTATGCACAGAAAGGGCAAAAGGGAATTTTCCTTTGACTAGAATCCAAATCATCCATTAAATCTCATAGTTCACTTCTCTTTTTTTATGAATGCAGATCAAATATAAGTTAAATAAAAGGGGGACTAAATATGTTTTAGAATAGGTTTTCTTAAATTTCTTAGGGGAAAGATTGAACTCAAATTAATTTCACGTTAATACAGGATTGTATTAATGCAGGACAGACCGGTACGTGAATTAATGTATGCTTAAGTCATTAAAATAAATTAATGGAGGCCAAAAATGTTTTTCAGTGATTGTCATCTGAACACCATTCCCCGAAAATGAACGTATAAGTAGAATACCTCCATAAGTTTTAGCTTTTATTATTGAAATCTGTATAGTGAAATCTCTATAAGTGAAATCTGCCCAACCTAAATACTATGTGCATGTACAGTGAATAAGCCCCTATGTGCTTGTACACTGATACAATATTGTTCATATGGTACCCTGATAGATAATTGCAGAAACTTTGTCCAGTGTTTTACAGGTTTTTAAAATTATAATCTATAATGAACACAGACACATAATCACAGAATTGTGCTATTTGTGGTAACACATAGAAAATCAAATCTATTCCTCCTTCAATCTTAGTTTAGTCCTGGAGCAGTGATGGTTCAGACAGAGCAGCTGCTGAACATGTGGTAGTGACTGTAGTTTTAGTTTTGAAAGGATAACTAATTCTCAATGTGAGTAATATACAGCTTTACTCTTAGGTTGAAGACTTTTTATGTGGACAGTTTCAAATAGAATACAACGTTGGGCTGCAACCAACAATTATTTTTGATAATTAGTTAATCTAGCGACCATTCCTTTAATTAATTGATTTGTTTTTTCAAAGACAGATATGTGATGTTTTTCTAAATTGAATGCAGAAAAGGGTTTGAGCAAAGTCGTTGGAGGACATTCTAATGATATTTTCAGACAAAACTATTTAGAATTGAATTGAGACATAATATGCATTTCTTTCATTTCATTTAAATACTGCTCTTAAAATACCATCTAACTCACATGTGTTGGAGTCTGACAATAGAACAAAAAGGTGTTTCATACTGTGAATGCATTGGATTTGCCTCAACAGAAAGTGTTTTGATAAGTAACATTAGATACACAATCAGACACCATTTATCATATTAGAAAACATGTTATCATTTTGTACTGAAAACGCTGATCTAGGGATGGGACAGAGGCCAAAAATGCATGTATGTGAAAACTAGTGACAGAGCCAAGCTGTTTTGACAGCTAGGAGCTATTTACATGGATTGATTTCTTTTTCTGGTTTAAAAATGAAGTTCTCCAGCTTTAATCAATTACCAAAAGAGTTGTCAACTACTGAAAATTGTTACAACTCCAATACAAAGCTCTGTTTGCTCTCTTGTGGTACAAAAAAGTCCCCACATCTTTCACATCTCGAGACACCTCAGAACCAGACGTCTTTGAGTGCGAAAGGAGAGAAATAGTCTGTGGCAACCTTTAATCAATAATTTATCACGGTGACCTGTGTTAATGGATGTTTTTTGTCTCTTTTTAAAATAAAATCACAATTAATGATTTGATTTAAGAACCTCGCTAGACCCATAATAATTTGCCCATTTGCTAAAACTTGAAAGGAACACTGTCACAGGAGAGGACACAGAGAAGGCTGGTGTCACCTCGCCATCTGCTGTGGAACAAACATCCCGCACATCTGAGTCTCTCTGAGTGCTCTTCATGTTGTTATTGAGATGACACTTGTGGTCAATCCCGACTCATCCGCAGCAGGACGGCCTCGCTTCTCAATGTGACCCTTTAATATGAGTGGTTGATTCTGACTGACACTGGCTGCCTTGGGTATTGGGCGAAAACACAAGCATCGAAAAAAAAAAGAAAAGACATCCATGAAGCTCTGTTTAGTCTCTCCTCATCACGGTCTCCACATATTCGCGTACATGCAGGAGCCGGCATCTCCTTCTCGCCCATGATGCATCTTGGGGACCCACTGACATTGCATTGATTCTGCAGGGGAGGGGAGATATGTCACCCACCGCCGATAGGATTGATAACAGCAAGCTAAATATAGCCCTGCGGCAGGAAGCAGCGGCCAAGGATATTTTTAGAAAACGCTTTTGTCGTGCCAGGGCTGGGACAGTACCTTAGTTAAATGACCCAATGGGAACAAAACTCATTGAGGCAAATGCACTTAGTAAAATTATGTGAGACAGTTTAACAGATGTGCGCAACTCTTTCCCATTGATCACGACTTATGTCTAAATAGAGGACAAAAAGCCTAAGCCACAAAATAACACGTTTCTTTTTAAATGTGCACTTTATTGTCCCTGTAGGGGAATTTGTCCTTTTCACTTGACCTATCCTTATGCCACTAAGGCTTACGTAAGAAGCAGTGGCTCCCTAGTACAGCGATGTACTCCAGATGTTGATGCTTGGCTTGGTCAGGACTACCAAAGCGGGAGGATTTTTTAGCTATTTTTAGTAGTAGGGGAAACTGGAGCACCCAGAGGAAACCTACGCAGACACAGAGAGAACATGCAAACTCCACTCAAAAAGGCCCTGTTCTGTTCCGGATTCTAACCCAGGACTTTCTTTCTGAGAGGCAAGAGTGCTATCTAATCAGCCACTTTTTGGGGGGAGAGGGGAACAGATTCACTTCATGATGGTACAGACGTAGCCTGGCCTTAGCCATCCGTACACTCCGCTCAATCATAATTTCACTGCATGTAACATCTGGGTCTGGTCCCTGTGTTTGCCATCACAATCGGTTGAATTCCATCCGACCAATCAGCGAGCGCGGGAGGCGGGTGATGTTGTTGTGGGTGACGTCAAGAGTTTGCGCCGAACAGGCAGGTTGTAGTTTGGCAATGGCGAAGAATGCGATTGTAATTCTTCGCCATTGCCAAGAATTACTATTGCATATCAAGAAATTTAAGTCGGAGAAAGAGGAATGTTTAGCAAATGTAATTGCTGGCAAAGATTGTGGCGCTACTCCCCACGGGCTCCGTTAGTGCCAAAGGAGATGGCTAAAGCTAGGCTAAATGCTAAATGCTAACGACTCACTCGGGCGCATTACATACGTCACGGTAAACTCAGATCCAATCGTTACAATCTGCAAAAGGAGTTAACCCCTCCCACCTGTTCACGGAGCTCAATGGAGAACCTCCAGACCTTAGAACGAAATGTAATTTGTACTTTGGTGTGGTACGACCAGGCTAGTACAGACGCAGCTCCTCGTAATATTTTTTTCTGGCTCATTTCAGGTGAATCACATCATTATGTGAGTTTCAGTCCTGTTTGCTACCGTAACGGATTGATCCAAATGGAGGCAATTCTTCTTTTTGGAAGTTTTCTGATTGTCTTCAATCAGCCAAGTATTCATGCCAAGAATTTCTCATAGTCTGGTATACTCTTCTATTCCAGACTATCAATTGTTATTTCTGACCCACTGTGGAGGGCCATCTTTATCTAAGGCTGCGGTCACATGCACAGCCTAAAGCCTGGATGTGGTTTAGCCTGGGAAGTTCCACTCAAGAGCATTGAAGCAGCTAAATATAGCTTATATCTTATAAGACGAGATAAACTTTCTTGTATCTTGCTTATATTATCATATATAGTGCTTCACAAACATCTGTTATTAATCTATTAATCAATTTATTCTATCGATAGATTATGGCAACACCCCTTCAAAATGAGAGGTGATGTTTATTTTTACAGTGTTTATGATACAATTTGTCTACTAAAGTCAGATTATTGTTCGCAGACAAAAGCATATCACGTTGAATGTAAATTTATGATTTGAAGGCTTGATGGACTAGTGATTTTGTTTTTCCCCCTTGGAATTATTTATTATGACATTTTATTTGTAAATGAAAATAAAAAGAGCATTTAGTTTGTACTGCAACGTTATTGACCATGACAAACCTTAGCCCCACCCAGAACCTTAACAAAAGAGTTGGGGAAATGGATCAACAATGCGACTAGGGCTATTATAGTGTTTGTAGTGCGCGCCCCTCCTCTCGGGCTCAGATCATTTATAGTTAATTGATTTAGCCTGCTGCGATAGTTTCTGGTGCTGTTTGCCGCATGTCGAGCGATGGGAAGATTTCTCATTGTCAGTAGAAGAGTGGTGACAAACAACGTCATTCTTTGAAAATCAATCATGTATCCAGCTGAGATGAACAGAGTTTTATCTTGCCTATTATTAAAACTTGTCATGGGTAAAATGCATTTTCATTTTGCTACAGGGAGCTTTCCATTTTGAAATACTACAAAAACAATTCAAATCAATTAAATGAGCACTTATGTAACTTATGAGTGAGATTCAATTAACGTGTTAACATTAGTGTGACTACATTAATATTATTTAATGATTTAATTACACTTGTATTACTTATGCTATACATAAATAAATGGATGTAGCCCACACTATGTGGCATTGTCTATGGAAGACCATTATATACATAAATTATTTCTTTCAAGATTTTTTGGGCTGGGGGGTTGATCCCTCACAGGAAAAACCAATTAACCTTTAAGTCATTATCAGACATTTAAATTATGATCAATTCTTCTATACATAATCGTATAGTTTTAAGTGGAGACCCAACACCAGGAGAAAACAGGACACAATTAGATTGAATGCACTGTTGAGGGAGGACAGGTTTTTCAACAAAAGTTTTAAATTTGTTGCAAAACATCTCGTACGTGTTATGAAATGCAGTGATTGATTAGAGCCCTTGCCCCCAAGCAGATTTCTTCCACAACTAAAACTTGGATTTTCAGAGTCTGGTATAGGTCATGCATCTGTCTTCATTCTAACTTTGTCTTTTGGAATTTTCCCAAAAGAACTTGAAAACCAAACCAGCTAAAAGCAAACGCGTGCTCACCTGTAGATAGTGACAGGGCCGCAGGTTGGGCTTGAGGTCCAAGGGCTTCTCCAAGTTGAGGGAGGACTTCCTGTAGGCCTCCTTGGCTTGGCTGACCGTCAGTGTGGACCACGAGCTCCTCTTCATGAATTTCCCCTCCGGTGCCATGTTAATGTTCTCACAGGCTGAGCACTTTACATCATTGTTACTTTTGGACATCTTCAAAGACATGTCTCCGACCAGGTGTCCATGGGAGTCTGGGTAGCAGTGGGTGATATGGTCCAAGTGGTGCCTGGACATTATACTGGGCGTCCTATAGGTGCTATCGCTATCTAAGTTATCATCCGAGCTCCACCAGCCCCCGGATCTCTGCTTTACGCTACCTTCCGACTTGCGGTCTTTACTTTTGCTGCGTTTGCTGTGTTTGTGGTGGTGGTGGTGGTGGTGGTGTGTGCCGTCTCGGTGAGAGTCACTTTTGGTGCCGTTCATTTTTGACGACCCTTCCAGCGAGTGTGATTTGGTAAAAAGCTTTTGAACAGAGTGGACCAGATGCCGTATCCTTCCCGGGCTTTCGTTACGCTGCTCTGAGGTGGTGGTAGTGGACGTGCGTTGATACTGTAGAGTGTGGAAGCCGTCTCGGTGTAGAGGCATCTGCTTTTCAAACTGATCGAGAAGGTTTGCCGGAATCCTGTTCATTTTGCCGCTGCCTCCGTGCGTGGATCCGGTTTCGTCTCTGCAATCTCTGTTGTTACTGTTGCCGTCTCTCGTGGTGCTGCCGTAGTGCATTCTGGGAAAAGTGCTACTTGAAATGGAGTGGTCGGTGGCAGACATGGACACCGGCATCATCATGCAGTCGGAGTGGATGGAGCTCCGAGGAGAACAGCGCCGGTGTCCGTCTAGGGGGCAGCTCTCGGTGGGGCTGAGGAGGTAGGAAGGGGGCCGGGAGTCACCATGGTGCAGGTGATGGTCCAGGGAGTGGTCACAGTCAAGCACGCCGCAGGTGTGTGGAGTGGGAGAGCTGAGCTGCAGCTGGAGCTGGGCGTGGCGTCCACTGGAGAGACCCTTCATGTTCCTGGGAGGAGTGGGGCCACTGTCCTCATCGAAATACAGCCCAGGAGACCATGGGTATTGCTGGTCTGAAAAGAAAAAAAAAGCCATACTTAGCACACCTTCACCAAAATAGAAATGTGATATTATACATACATGTATGCACACATTAAAGCTGGGCAACCAAACTTGGAATCCATCTATCTCAAATGAATGTAAGCTCCCGCCTCTGTCACATCTCTAAACCAGCTTTTTCAGAGAGAAAAGGTTCAAAAGAGAGGAGCACACTCACTCAGCCCAAAGCGTCACATAGTGACTCACAGGGCTCTGTCTTATATGTATACATGAAGACAAGACAACAACAAAATGATACTTTTAAAAGATTCAAACTTTTACAACATATTTCATATTGTCTGGTATAGAAGAACGAAATACTTTTAAGTACACAAATAATGCTTCAATCTAAAGTTATCCTGGCGATGGTAATAAAGAGCAAAGAAAACACGAATTGGCATAGCTGCTCACAAAAAGGTTAGCACAAAGGCCCATGCTCTGTCTCCATCAACTACAAATGCAGCCTGGGGTCACATTTAACACGTGAAATCAACAGATTGTGATGCCTCAGCTTTCCTATTTGTCTTGCCTTGCAGCTGTGTGATTGCGTGCGGCTACTGAGACGCGGCGAGAAGATGGAACTGAGCGGAGAAGGGCAGCTGACAGGTAGGAGCCCGCATTGCCATTTATCCCATGCAAAGTGAAATAATAGCCTATCACTTTGTAGCACTGGTGTCATCCGTCAGGCCTTAAGGAGAGGATTGTGGGCTAGCCGTCCTTGGAGGCATCTGAGCAACGCCCCTCTTCCTATTTCCTTGTCAGCCATGTTGCCTTGGATTAAAACCATTCCCTGTGCAATGGGAGAACTCGACCAGACATCCCGGAGCTCCGTTCGGATGTATTTAACTTAATCAGAGGAAGACTTTGTGTTTTGCCCCACTGATGTAATCCCATTGTGCACCGCTCGAATCATGTCGAGGGAAGTTACAATCAAATTCAACATGATCCAATAAGGCAATGGACTGGAAAACAAACAAAGGAATATAATGAAGAGCTTGCAAGGTTTGATGGTGTAAGTGAATATCAACAAGAAACATTTAACATGTTGTTAAATTATAAATAATTATAAATAATAATCATTCTGCAGTCATTATAGAAAGATTATAAAGTGATTATTTGAGAAATGTGTGTGTGTCATAAAACCTCTTCTCAGCATGTTTGAGTCTAAGGAATGTTAAAATGTATAATGTATAAATGCCCCAGTCCTTGTTGTGACAATACTAACATTTCAGCTCAATCTTTGTGAATACACTTAGCAGATAACTGCTTTAGATAAATTTACAATTAGGTTCTTGAGCACCAGTCATGTAACAAAAATAATCACCAAGAGCATACTGAAGACACATCCCATGTATAAGTAATTATGTATTCAATCCATAAATCAAATGTGTTTATCAGCTATTACTGTATAAGCACTTCTCATAATGGCTTCAGCGTTAAAAGCCTCCCTTCACACTCTCTCTCCAGTAACTGAAATAAAAAGATGCTTGCAGCATTCACAGATCCCTTTCCACAAATCTGTGCATTAGCTTGTTGATATTTTCCATTTAAGTGAGCCTTGCTTGACTCAGTGTTCAAAAACACGTTTGCACAAGATAATAGAACACTCTTGATTGATGTAGTCACTACAGCGAGGCATTTCATGACAGCTATTCCAGGAGGAATACAAGGGAGCGCAGTGGAATATATTATCTTTCGGTTGAGCATTTGTTGGGGCTCTCGTATGGATCGTAGCAAGTCTGGGACCATGTTTACAATCGCAGCAGAAATACGGATGGTTTTTCTTCTCAATAGAACAGGGTCATAATAATAGTTGAGGATATGAACTATCATACATTGCATCATACTGACAGAGAGACACATATCCTTTATTTCCAGTGAGAACCCTCAACATTTTTATAGCACAGTTCATACAGAATGCAACTCAAAGTGCCTTGCAATGACAACATTTAAAAACCCTCTATTTGTTTGTTAAAACAACTACCTTAAAACACATTTATAACATGTAACATGATTTTTGGTATAATTTTTAATTGTATTTAATATGTACTCAGCTCAATGCTAATAAAGTGCACACCATTTTGGAAAAAAACCAATATATTCTAGGAAGATTTGAATAGAATGGCAATCAATACAAGAATTACGCTGTGAAGTGTCACAAGAAAAAGTGTTATTTAAAAAAATAATAATAATAGTCTTAAGCCTGTAGATCTTCAGCCTTTAGCTACTGGTAGCCAGGGAGCTACTTTCTTTCCCTGCATATTGCAGACGCGTTGGCTTTCAGCGGTCAAGGTAAAATGAGTCAATATAACGGTGATAGCTTCTTGGATAGATTATAATACATGAAAAATGAATGATAATGACTTGTGCCATGTACAAGATTGTGCTGAAAGCAGCTGCTTGCCGAGCACATGCTCCTCTGGCAAGTGTGGTGTGAACAGAGAGGCACGTATCGGTGACACCTCTGGACAGGCTCGGGGCTTGTTGTTTTTGCTCTGGAACAGGAGCTGCCAGCACATTATCTGCTCCCTGGCAAGTGACACACAAACTTCTTGGACGGAGGATCAAGGACAAACTGGTGTCAGAGTTTTAGACTATAGCAACAACTGCAGAGAGGGAAATCTCACTAAAAACATCACAATAGATGTTGTCAAGGAAATGACATGAAAACCAATTATTGTTTTTTTTTCCAATGGGACAAGCAGTTTAGTCTTATTACAAGACAGAAGCAGTTTTTACCCAGACTCATTCAAAGAGTCTTTTCTTCCATTAAATTGCAAAACTTATCTAGGGCACTAAAAACTAATCTAGATCAATTTTACCTCATTTTAGCAAATGTTGAAACTACTTCAACTACTTGAAACTTGTTCCAACTAATTTCGTAACTGTTTTTTGAACATTACATAGACTTTAACATGCTGAGAAGAGGATATAATGACTGCAGAATTAAATGAAAATGCTTTTACATAGTATTTTTTTATTAAACAACCCAAGCCATTGAGTTACTTTTAAAATTGTGAGGATGGAGAGAGGTATTTATAAACAAGGACCAGTAAAATCTTTAACAGACAATTGAGGCCCTTCACCATTGGTCAAACTATTCGCCACCAGAAAACCTTACTGGTGATACTTTTTCCAAGGGGAGCAACTGTTTTAAAACGGTTTTAAATATATTCATCGTGAAAAATACATAACAAAGTCAATACCACATAGTCATACGATCAAAAAAAGTCTAAATGAAACAGTAGCACACATCCCCTTTAAGCTTCTTGTAAGCATAGTCAGAAACGTCGTCAAACCAGTGAATAGCATACTGATTACAATTGTTCTTATATGTGGCATGTATTTTTTCTGTTTTTTACAGCTGTATCATTTGTTACTGGTTCATCAGCGCTCTCTAAACAGTTCCAGTGGTATCCTGCCCATTTACATCCCAGACTCTAATGATAAGCACCTAGTCCACCTCACACATGTTACACTTGACTCACAGCTCATTGCTCACACATCCCATCGTGTCAGACAGAGCAGAACCACACAGATCCATAATGTTGTCAAAGCCCTCTGGCCCGCCGTGATAAAGTCTATCAGGAGGTTGCGAAGGCCAGAGAACAGAGTGGAAGGAAGGCGCTCATTTATTAACGGCCACGGCTTATGGCTGCTCCACCTGCTCCCCAAGTGTGAGGAAAGGTCGTTTTGCTCTTCTTAGCACATTAGCATTTAAATAGCGCGATATCTGCGGCAAGTATTACTGACTCTTCCCCTGGACTGAACTCTACAACCAGGGCTGAAAATAAAGTTACACAATACAAAAACATGTGCAGAACTAAATAGTGTAAAGTTTACATACCAAGGCAGAGATTTCCTACCCCACTCACATCTCTGTGTGGAGTGAGAGAGACAAATGCCCACAACAATTGTAAAGCGCTTTGTGACTCTGATCTGTGAAAGGCACTATACAAATATGACTTACTTACTTTAGGGATGATAACACAAAAACTGTAGTAGTCATGAATAGTTGTGTGAAGCCATATATTGTTAAAGAGCTTCTCTGAGGAGATCCAAAATGCAAAGTTCATGCAAGGTGACCCAGAATTTTTTGCAGAGAAGAATTGGAATCTTTACCATCAAAGAACCACACACCCACCTCACCTACAAGACTATAAGCCAGACCTGGGCATAAAGCGGTCTGGGGTCACATGCAGCCCAAATTACATTTCTATGCAGCACTTTGGACCCTTTCCAGTTAGAAATAGTCCAAAACATGAATCTGTAAACACTCTGTCTTCTTAACTTTCTTAGGTCCAGTTTTGGTACCACTGATCTAAGCTGTCATATATGTTAAAGGTGTAATACATGCTATTGAGAACTAAGGGATGGAAACTTTAACCATTTGAGAAGTTCCATCCAAGTTGAAATTTGAATATTAACCAAATATGTGAGAAATAATCAAAACAAATGGCTATGTTTTTGGTGCAAGAATGCAAGATCCTGTAGTTGGGATTGTTTGTTTAATTATTGGGCTAGAGTTTTATGACATGAGCCTGAAGTAAGTAGGTGGTTACATGATTTTACATGATTTTGTCTGTATTCCTCAGACTAGACTCAACAAGAACAGATTTTAGTCACACAGCCGAACAATGTGTGAGAACCTTTAAAAATATACCAATAAGCAAATTACTCCTGCTTTACAAGTTGCATAAAACTCAGCCCAAACACTAATAATAATATAATCAGTGTTTCTTTTTCAAATGACTTGCATACACCCAGAAACCTTGTGCTACTATAGTCAGCAGCTCTCCATCCGATTGGGCAAACTAAAGCTACAATCCTTATTTTGGAGCAAAACAAATCAATATAAAGTGTTCTTATCCATCTCCCAAAGGTTAAATCCAGCCTTCACACAAATCTGGCCTAGCAGAGCGAGTGGAATTTTGTCCTCAACCCTCAGGGAAAATCAGCGGTGGCCCGAACGATTACATTTAAAAGAGAGACCACAGACAAAGAGAGAAATCTGTCCCTTGGCCGGCAGCCTGTGATATTCTACTGCCCATAGTCCATCACAGGAATTTGCTGGCTTATGGCTTTGGCAGATATCCTGCTCTGACTTGTCCATCCAAGTGACAGGGCACGATGAAGTGTGCATTTCAAGGGAAGATTGTGGAGCACTTGCACAAATCTCATACTGAGCTGTCGGCGGCTTCATCATGTACAGGGAACTAATCATAAGCAACTGTGATGCTCCTGATTTGAGTGTCAACATAAAAAATGCAATAAAATAAGTTCTTAGTTCTGTTTTTGTGTGTATTTTTTTGAGACTGACTTGTTTGGGATTTGACGCAAAACTATAAAATGTATGCAGCAGACAGTAAATAAAACCTTGGCACTTTTTACAAGGTAGCCTGACCTCAGCCATCTGTAAGCTCTGGTCAATTATTATTTCCCTACATGTACATCTGGGTCTGATCCTAGTGGCTGCGGTTAGCTCGGTTGTATCCCGTTCGACCATGCAGCGAGCGGGGGAGGCGGATGTTGTACGTAGGTGTCGGTGACGTCAAAAGTTTGTGCCGAAATTAGCTACAGTAGTTGTAGTTTGGAAATGGCGGCGAATGCGATTGTTAAGTAATCCGTTTTGGTTTGGCTCCAAATATCAAGAAATTGAAGCCGGAGCAAGAGGAATGTTTAGCAGATTTCATTGCTGGAAAAGATGTTGTGGCTCTACTTCCCACTAAATTGTGTTTATGACAAGATTGTATATTGTAATGGAGAATAAAAATTACGTGTTACTTTGACTGGTAATTAGTTATTTTTTCTTCTTAGTAAAACGGAAACTAAATGGAATTACTTTAGGGGAGAAGAAATGAGGAAACTATAACTAGTTACTCTTTTGAAGTAACATGAGCAACACTGAACTCAACAAATATCATACTAATAGTACATCTCCTTCTCTGAGGAGTCTTTCCAGTGTTAATTCGTTCAAAGGCATTATAGTTATAGCAATTTTAATAACAAACTACCAAAGAACACACAAATTACTAAACACTAACTACTTTTCAGAACAGGATCCATGAGAATAAGCAGGAATGTATTTTAGCTTTTGTTACAGCTAATGAATTGAATCAGGAAGTGTGACAGTCGGCTGGTCTGGAGCACGTACACATGGTTGTGTGCATGATCGCTCATTCGCCAAAACATTCAGCAGAGAAAACATTATCTGTGCCGGTAGACAGAAACCAAACTCATCACACACCACACTGCAATTTACTGGCCGCAGACCAATCATCAAATTTGCATTATTATCAAACGGCTTGTAAAGACTTCAGAGCGATGGCAAAACAGCAAAGGGCTGAGACTGCGGAGATCAACACAAACTAGCACGTAAATAAGCATTCCTGCTACACCTGCCTGTGCACTACTGTATAACATCGCACAATATGAACAATCACTTCCCTCTTTCACAAAGAGGGAAGTGAAAGCTATGTAGTAGTCAACCATGGACGTGCAGTCAGGGGAAGCAATCACAGAAAAAACATATTTTATCCATCCATCCATCCATCTTCTTCCCCTTAATCCATTTCTGGGTCGAGGGGGCAGCAGTCAGAGCTGCACCCAATTCACTGAGCACCCTTCCCTCACTGATCCTCCAGCAGGGGGTGAGTCCACAGGAGGATGGCTGCTCTGTCAGTGACGATACAGCCTTGATTTTTCAGCTGGGGCTTCAGGCAATGTGCGGTTAAGTGTCTTGCCCAAGGACACAACGGCAGCAGAGATCAATGGGAGTTGGTGGAGAAGAACAATAACTAAAGAACAATAACTAAAATAACAAATTATTTTGTAATTTTAGTTATTGTTTTCCAGTACTGTCCTATGCTTTTAAAGTATTTTTTGTGCGACTTGATCATTTTAGGTGTCATAATCGCAGAAATCCTATTTTTCCTATTCAGAGAGACGAGGTGAGGCAGTGCTCCTGAGTGTCAGTAACCTGGCCCTGCCCTGCACATCTTCAGAGGTCTGACGGGATCTGGCTTTTGCATGCAGATCCCCCCCCTAGCGCCCAACGGTCCTCTATTCTCTTCCGGGCGCCTCCTTTAATCTTAATGTGACCCAAACTATTACAAATCATCATTCTGCAAACGTTGAGTCTATTGTTCAGCTTTTAATAAAGGCATTTTTTTTCTCTTGGCATGTGGGGGGTATCATTTCTTGGCGATGCAGTATGTCTTGTTCCTAGGAGAGGCATGTGAGCAGCATGGCTCACACCTCCTCAGCTGAGTGTGCTGTCAGCGTGTGAGAAAGCCACCAGCACAGTGCCTAGAGCAACAACAGGCTGCTCCCAGCTCCCAGAGCCTCACAGCGGGACCAGAGCTGAGAGGAGGCGGTTACATGGGGGCAGAAGATGGAGAAATTACTGTGCTAAGTGGTTTGTTTGAAATGGCTCTTATGTTCCAATATTTGAAATATAATCAGAGAAATAAACTGTATAAAACATTTTCCAACATACAATATATTGGAATTCATAATGGTGACTTCTACTTTAGTAAAATATATTATTTTTTATGTTTGTGTACTTTTTTTACATGCCAAAGTAATCTCTATGAAAGGCATACACTTAAATGAATAAAATTAAATGTATTAGGCCTGAGCCCTGACAGGGTTAAAGGCATGTCGGTGCTCCCCAAACACTGATAAAATCCGTGCCAGAGGCATGAACAGCTTTTCTCCTGCTGTAGTACCCAGTTAAATTGATAGGGTGGGTGACTTCATACTGACTAATGTCTGAGTGAAGCCTCATGCTTTGCGTGGTGCAGCGAGGGCTGTTCAATGCCGCTTGCGGCTTTAATTTACTTTTGTACCAAGCATAATTTTCTATATATTCCTCATATTATATTTAGCTCTTGAATTGCATCTGGTTATTTTTGTTTGTATTTATTTAACTTGTGTTTGACCAAATCAATGATTTTATTCAACTTGAGTTTTAGATTTATCTGAAAAGAAATGAGATGCCTGAATTGAACCAAAACTGGACGGTGCATGTTTATGAACACACCTTTCCGGATTGTAGCCTTGAGCTGATTTCGCTGTCCTTACATAAACAAACAAACATGTAGATTAATTCTTAAACCATCATATGTTACATGTCTCTCAACAACAAAGAGAATACATTGAGATCACGAACACACATCATTCAGCTAACTTCAGCCTGACAAAACACACATGCTACACCAGGTTGTGAAGCTCAGAACATTGACTTTGTTGGAATGAGCCAATATTTCTTTGTGATTGTTGTTTGGATAAGTTTAAATAGAACAAAACGTACATCATGGACTCTTCACAGCTTTGGTTGTGATATCTGTTTTTTCCTTGTCATTACACACTCAAAGTTGCATGAGTGATTCTATCTAGGCCAAATATTTGACATGTACATTTCTACATTGTGTGAGATCAATAAAGTTTATCTTGTCTTATCTTATTCAGGCATGTTTGAGTGAATCGAATTGTTTTTCCTTCTTTTCCAAGTGTTTTGCACTATGCGAAACAATATTGACAATTGTTATGTTGTCTTACGCCCACTGTCAGTTACATATTAAAACAATAAAACACATCTCCTTCGGTGGATTGAAAGTTAGGTACCACAGCTGTATGGCAGTTCACTTTGAGTTTATAGCAACTGGTATAACAACAGAGTGGCAATTATTCTGGGGCGGCACGGTGGCTAAATGGTTAGCACTCTCGCTTCTAAGTAAGACGTCCCGGGTTCGAATCCCAAATTGCATGTTCTCCCTGTGTTCCTCCAGGTGATCTCGTTTCCCCGTCCACTAAGTAAAATCCTCCAGCTCCAGTCCTGACCAAGAGCTTCAAGCTCTTTCAACTCATGTAAAACACGTCCCTATCACCTTATTTCACCTATAAAGCCGAGCACAGAGGGAGCCTTAGTATTCCAAGATTACAGTTGCCAGATAAGCACAGGGCGCTGAATGCCTGAATACTTATCGTGAGCGCACTAATGATGAAGTGTGCTATCTCTGCCGCGCTCAGCTACTTTCCATCGTCTGCCAGTCAAAACGGTGCCAACTCATGACATTTTTTTACAAGTTTGAGGCTTTTGTATCCATTGTATTTAAAAAAGAAAACACACACACTTTGAAGTCCAATGCATGCTACTGTTTTTTTATTATTATTTTTTAACAAACCTGGCACAAAATGACTGTAATTTAAATTTCCCCAAAGCTGTATTTTCATTTATAATCCTTAATGAAGCTGCAGCAAAGCCACTTGTGCAAATAAGGCTGCCAAAATTGTGCACAAAAAGGGCCCCAGTATGCATGTGATTAAATTATCTTGAACGGAGAAGCCCCTATGCAGTGAACAACTGAGGGAAATAGAAATAGTTGTGTCTTATGTAACACCGAGAACTGCATTCCCAGGCAACTTACGTATTAGGGTGGCTCAGAATTACCACGGGTTACCATGGCAACACACACTAAAGTCCCCCATCCTCACTGTCTTTCTGCCGACGGAGGTGTTTGGACACAAAATGAGAGATAATTTGCTTTTGTCACAGCGCCGTTATTGCGCAGAAAGAAAGCACAGGTTGAGAAAATCTAAAATATGTCAGAGAGGAGCAGAAACAGCATCGTCCGCAGGCTACAGCAGTGTCAATATGAATCTCTTTTATCCCAAAGCTGCTGTGAATCCCACCAGAGCTCTTTCTCTCATGGACAGGATTGTAAAAGATATATAGGTCTACTGGGTCTGCAAGGCATTAGCGGTCTATTGTGTCATCTGTACAGCAGCAAATGCTTTACTATGAAAAATATGGCTACTTGGAAATGGGAAAAAAACATAAAGGCCAATCTATCAAATTATGTACATTATTGTGCATTCAGGTCTTCAAAAATAACCACAAATATTATGTCACATCACCTTTGCAATGGTTATGGGCACTGCGCTTTTTGGTTGCAGTTCAGGGATTAAAGATGTCCCATTGAACTTTGGGTATTGAACCATGGATCTCTGAAATGCAACGCCTCCATGAATAGCTCAAGGTAGTGTTAATAGTGCGTTTATAATATCATCTTAACGAATGTCTTTAAGTTTAGTCCAAAGTCCACTTTATGTGTGTTGAAATCAATATTTGGGGTTTTTGTCTGAAGACATTTTGGGATATTCTGTGTGTGGGGTGAGTATTATCTTCTTGTAATAAAACCCTCAATGCCATATGGGCCAGAGACGGTCTTGGTGCGGAGCAGGATTCTGCTCAAATCTGGCGTCTTTCTTTGCTGTTGCAAGCAAATGCTAATCTTTGTCTGATTGTGTGCGTTTTGTCCAGGTAAACTGTTGTTAGAACATGCATTCACAGGTAGATACAGTAGAAGTATCAAAACAAGGAAACCCAATGGTTTGGGATGGAGACAATACAGTATCCTTTGTCTGAGGGGAAAAAACACATCCAAAAGATACCATAGGTTCAGCAGTTCTATCATGGAAGTGATTTCAAGAAATAGGTCCCTGAGGTGCTCCTCTGTCTGAACAAGACAATTGAAATCTTTTCCACTCTAATGTAATTTTCCTTTTCACTCTGACCACCTCAGACCTGCAGTACGGCCCACAGAGGAAGAGTCAAGGTGGGGGCACACAATAATGACTTTTTGGAGATGGCAGCGATATCGACAGGACAGTTGAGATTCTCGTCAAGCACTGTGCATGTCTCCAAAGACAGACAGAACATTAGAAGTCAATCCAATAGTAAAAGGGTTCACCTCACTGAATTTCGATTGAAAAAGGAACTCGTTTTCAGACATAAAATGATCAGGCATGAAATTATCAGGGAACGACCGGGTCAGCCTTTTCATGTCCGATACTATGGCCTTTATTATATTTATTTTAGTATTTTATCCTGCTGAGCCCATAAACACCACTTTTTTATCAATACTATTTAGTTTGTCATTTAATTCATTCATTACATTTCATTTTATTGGTTTTATTATTGATAAATGGACCGTTGATCCTGCAAAAAATTACTCCAACGCCAACAGTCATCCTCAGGTGTCCTTTCATTCTTTTATGTTTTTGAAGACAGTAGTCAATTACAGCTCATTAGGCTGAGTGTTCAATAGCTGGCTACTTTTACAGCTGTGAGATAAAACGAGTGACTGTACATCTTCCAGGGAACACTCAAAATGTCACACAAAATCGACCCTTGAGCCCGCTCCATGCTTATCCCAGAAATACCAAAGCTTATGTGTTTTAGACAAGGAACAATGGAGAAGTTTTATGAGTCTTGCTTCAAAATGAATGTGATATTTAGCACAGATTGAAAAGACTGAAACTGTAAAGAATTTTCCATCAATGTCTAGCAATGGGTGGTCCATAAATGACCTTTTCAAAATCCCTGCAGAAAAAGGTCAAATAATAAAGCAGCAATCCAGATAATGCTAATTAGTTCTTTCCTTCAGGACAGAAGGTCGAAAAGTTCCACTCCGGAGTCCCTCACTGCATACGTAGTGTCAGGTACTGATGAAGACGGCACCCTATTCAAATCAATCCTCCTGGTTCTGCGCAGTGGACGAGCATCCCATGATGCTTTGCGCCATGCACGTGCACGCCATGCATGTGCACAGAGGGGCTCGGCCGCGCTCTGACCAATCAGAGCTGTTGATGATCTGAGCGGCGCTAGAGCAGAGTTACAGCGGGAAGAAAACAAGCAGAGTTTGTTGCATTAAAGCATGTGTTTTTCTACCTTGTTTGAGCAAAGGCACACTTTTTTCATTGAAAAAATCTTGTGGCACACCACCGGGAGAAAATGTAAAAATATATACTCTGAGAATGACTTTATATTGTGAATATAATGTAGGCTACAAAGTGCTTAAATCCAGGCCTTGACATTGAGCTTTTTTTATATTTCTCAATACAATGAGTTAATAAGAGTTTGGGAATAAAGTGGTACTAACTGTGTGGGAAAAAAACAAAATAATCCACTCTCAGCCTAAAAAGTCAAACAATGACTCACAGGGCAAGATAATAATCCAAAAATGGGCTGATGTGTGTTCAGTTTGATTTGTACACAACATTTTTCTTTTGTGCACAAATAACATGCTTTGTTACTGCATGGGGAAAATTTGGGTATCCGGGCTTTAAATTCACGAGTTTTGGTTGTGCTTCGGGAGGAGACACAGGAGAGACACGGGAGATGGTCCTGAGCACGAGTCCATGGTTCTGTCTGCGCGTCCATGGTTCTGTCTGCGCGTCCATGGTTCTTTCCGCGTGTCTATGGTTCTGTCCGTGGCGTGCGTCTATGGTTCTGGCTGCGTTTATTTGGTTCTGTCATGCGGGTCTATCGTTCTGTCCACGCGTCTATTGTCCGCGCTCGGTACCACGTCATGGATGTGTGGTCCAAAGCGGCTGTCAATATAAAGCAGCCACAGCTGCCCCAGGGTCAGAGCGGAGGATGTGAATTCTATTCAGAAGTGGCATAATTCCTTTTCAAAAACATTTCTCACTAACCTGGCAAAAGCCAGATTGATGATTGTGTAGAACTCTAACGCGTTCTCCGCGATATCAATCTGGGATTTCTCCCGGAGAATCCTTTCGGGGAAAGGAGGGGTAAGCAGCAGAATACTTGAAGCTGATTGGGCGAAGTGACGCTGTGTGCCCGCCTACCAAGGTTGCCGTCCAGAAATGTACAAAGCGCCTCTCGCTGTTCATCTTTCAAAAAAGAAATTGGAGATTCTGCTAAAACTGACTTTGCGTCCGTCCTCCTGCGTAGCCATGTTTGTTTTGCTTCGGCCCGGCACTTCTTGCTTTCGTCAAACCCGGATATCCCGCCCTAAACCCCCAGACTGGCGCGTGATTGGCTCGCACACCCAGTGGTTCGACTCGAAAAGTGTAAGCGGGAGCGGTACAAGATGTATTCTCGAGTGTTTGTGAACTCACAAATACCGCGAGAATTCAGCTTGCAGGCAAGGTTAATTTCTCACGGCACACCAGACAAAATCATACACAGTGGTTGAAAAACACTGCATTAAAGTTTGTATTTATAGAAAACCAAAGGATTTAACAAGAAAAAAAGTACACAAATTTAAATGTTCTGTTCTTTATCTTTAGAGCAAAAAATGTTGTCCACTCTTGTAAAATAGATTATTCATCTCTATGAGCTTCTCCTGGTTAAATAAAGGTTAAATTAAATAATAATACAAAAAAATATTATAATATTAGCGAACATAAACAATGAGCTCAAAACTAACCCTAACCCAATAAAATGTCTTATGTTGAAGAAGTGGGTGAATTCTTTAGAGAGGTCATTGTGATAGTGTTGATGAAAGTACTTTTATCACTTGTCTCTGCACACAGCTGCTGTTCATATCGCCAACAGAAGTGGAGGAGAGGAGTCTAGTGGGACCAGCCTGGCTCATTCCCCAGGCAGTCACTCAAACCACATGATTGGAGTAATAACTCAATGGAGTAAGCAAGCTGATTTAGTCCCAGCTCAACACCTTCCACTGAGCAGCAGTAGCAGTAATGGGATAACCGGTTAAAAGGAAAACATGGAGACTGGAGTATGAACAATCTAGTACTGTATGTGCTAAAAGACATAGGCCAACACTAGACAGGAGCACTGTGCTACACTTGGAGGATGCTCATTTTGAACTCTTGTATCCGCAATCTCATCCTTTCGGTCTTTACCTAAAGCTCATGACCATAGGTAAGAGAGGTCAAGAGCTTTGGCCTTTCAAATCTGCTCAGTCGGTACACCCAGGGAATCCCCAAAGGGACACTCTCGAGAACACAATCAAACACCTTTTGGGTAAACTCGGCCACATTTTTCTTGTGAAAACATTTTTAGACATGATCAGAGGTAAATGTTCCTAGATGAGGATGAATATAAGAAAAGAAAATGTTTCAGCACTGTTACCTCAATACAAGAGTAAAATCTTCTTTCATTAAATCCATTGAGTTTCAGAAATGTACACACATTTACACAACATTGGACCACTACTTTCTGTATATGTTAAACACATTTCTATCCACAGTTTCTAAAGTATCAGAATCAGTCTTGGGGTCATTATTCACCACCAAGCAAGTGTTGTCCATGGGGGAAATGAATGGAGATTTTCTTCCGGAACCGCAGTGTGGGTGGGCCCATTCGGAGCACGATTACTGTACGATCAATCTTTATTCTGCCCAACCCACTGAGCAGCAAGTTTGTTGAATCTGGATATTTCCTTATACAATACTATGTTCAGTTGTTTGATATGTGCATAACTTTCAATAGCAATAAAAACACCAGACTTTGCTGCTGGGCATCGTGAAAAAACTTTATAGTTTCCAAAGAACTCAGCAGCCCAAATGAATACAACCAAACTCAATATGGTGGGCACTCCATTTTCATTGTAGTGAAATGTTAAAAACTTAAGACAAGAAATAATACGTAACAACCACCACTACCATTGATCAAAGTAATAGATTCTATCTTTCCCTGAAGCCACTGAAGTAAATGAGCAAATGCTTTTCACTGACTTAAAACCCTTTTGAATGGCAGATGATTTTTAAATCAGCCATCCTTCCTGTTCTTTCATGCTGGAAATTAAGATAGTCATGTGTCTTTCAAGACGCCACATTGCAACTTCAAAACCCCCATTTCTTTTCCTCAACCCTCACATTATCTCAAAACGACGATATAACTGCTACTAAAGTGGTCTGTTAAGTGGAGCTTGTGACCCGGAGTACATAAGGGCAGCATCCACCCACAGACACTCATCGTTCATTTCCTATAAGGGCTGGAGGTTGCTTAGAAACTCTACAACTGCCAGGACACAGATATGAAAGAAAGTTAGAATTAAATATATCAGCAAGAATTTGACGGTATAAGGGCAGTGGGCAGCTATAGTTCTTCATGGGAAGCCACAGACAAGACAGAAAATGCAACATCCTAAAATCCTTCCATGTTGTACATGTTGTACATACATGTACTGTATGTTTTGCGCATGTGCATGTGTACTTAGTGCACTTGTGTTTAGTAATAATTATAAGAATTTAAGTGTACTTAGTGCACTTGTAAATAGTAGTAATTTTAAGAAATATTATGTCAAATATTATTATCGAAATTATTAAGATATATTTTTTATGCATGCCTTATTCTCTTTTTACTTTTAAAACTTGTTTGCACCAAGAGTCGATTTCCTAGTTTGTGACTTCTTGTAACTTACATTGACAAAAAAGAGAGTTCAGATTCTGATTCTATGATTTGGATTTTATTCCCTTAGAATTTTTAGATTCAATTAATGAGTGTTACCAAATGTCACGGAAAAGTTTGACTTTGTTTGTACGCTACGCATATTTATTACCCAGTTAAAGAGAGAAACAAGTTGGGATAGACATTTTCCACCAGGCTTTTTGTCATTCATTTGATATTTAGACTTTTTTGATTTTCCCCTTGATGTTTAGCTTCTTTCAGACACCATAAAAAGTACACGTGTTTGAGGTGAGACATTTCATTGGAGACTGTCACGCCATGTCCAATGCAGCCGCTCCAAGCACTTAAAGCTACTTATCAGTGTATGTTGTGTGCTCCTCGTTATGCTGAAATACGCCATTATTGTGAGATTTTCTTTTCATACCTTGCCTCTCTCTGTCTTATAATTGACAGGCCATATCACTCATCCCTAGTTGTTATATATTCTCCCAGATAAACTTGCATGCCCCATTCCCAGTCTACATGACAAGGTGACTCTAGCATATGCAAGTGGCTTTCTGCTGATTGGGTCACATGCTTGTCCTTCAACTTAAACACTATATATGACTGCACACTTATAATCGATTAGCTCAAGTTCAATTTGGAACAGAAGGCAGCTCTTATAAAACAACAAGCCAAAGTCATTTCTCATTAAATATGAAAAAGAACGGCAGGCTGTATAGTGGATTGTTGTGGGCTAAAGACAATACATCTATATGTGATGAATATGTTTATTATAAAATATTCAAATCGTGATGCGAATCCTTTGTACTCAATGAAAGTTAATCTATACCTATTTGCGGCCATACTTGAATGTTTTAAAGATTACTTCAATGACGACCGCTTCATATTTCTGCACAGCTCTAGTTAATCTGATACGGGCGCGTGGGATAATGAATTATTATTGAGTTAATACAACACAATGCTCCAAGGAATTACAGGCAGAAGGGGACATTTTAATTGTAGAGCAATTAGGACGTGTTGAGTGAAGATTTAAAAACAGAGAAGCGTAGGTAAAAAGATCAAGAAATAAAATGGCTCTGTTAATAAAAATGTTTATGAGGTTCTCGTAACAATAGGAGTCAAATTAGTCAGAAGGAAATAGCAGTGACCTCTTGAATGCTTCATAAATACTTGGTTAACGAAAATGGGGGAATATTGTGGAGATAAAAAAAATCCATATTGTTCATCAAAATTGTAGGGAAACATTTCTCAAATGAGTTCTTCACTGCAATTGACTTTTTTTTTCTCCGCTTTTACAGATGATTGCTGCCATCATGGAACGCTAACAAGAGAGTCATATTAGCAGCTCACTTACAATAAAACACTATTACAATTATATATTTATAGCATAAGGCAATGCTTTTCCTTAAATAAATAGACAACAATTGGGTGCAGGCTGATCTTGAAAAATTAATGTAAAAAATGTCCAAGAAACATAGAATTGGGGTCCTGGACGAAGAAGAATAGACTGGCTAGTTTTTATGTAGCTAAAAAATCCCAACAATTAAAATGAGAAAGCAAATACCTGGCAGCTGTTATGATTGTGGATTAAAAATATGATCCAATATGACAAAAACAATATTAAACCAAAATTTTAAATGTTGTCATTACATCTGTGTTTATCAGCTCTGGTGGCAGAAAGCATTTAACCCTTCAATCAATCAATCAACGTTTATTTATAGAGCGCCTTTCCTACACAAGGCAACGCAAAGCGCCTCACAACCCATATAACATCATGCATAAATCATCAAACATTAGAATTTAAGTAAACATAAAAAGACAGATTAAGAGCACAAGATATATAAAATCACACAAGTAGTTAAAAACCGTAAAACATTAAAATCACACAAGGGATTACAATCATAAATAATCATAAATAATCATAGCGCATTAAAAAGATTAAAGATAAAAAACAAATATAAAATCATTCACTTGTATGCACAGCTAAAAAGAACTGTTTTCAGTTCAGTTTTAAAAACTGCTAGAGTAGACGCCTGTCTCACACTCTCGGGAAGACGGTTCCAGACTCTAGCTGCATGAATCTGAAACGCAGCCTCCCCATGTCTAGTTCCGACTCTTGGCACTAACAGAAGTCCAGTCCCTGTGCTCCTCAGAGCCCGAGTTGGTTCATATGGCACCAACATGTCGCGGATGTACCCTGGTGCGAGGCCATGGAGAGACTTGTACACAAGTAAAGCTACTTTAAAATCTATTCTCTGAGCCACAGGAAGCCAGTGCAGAGACCTGAGGACCGGACTAATGTGGTCGTACTTCCTGGTTCTAGTCAGGACTCGAGCTGCAGCATTTTGGATGTACTGCAGCTGTTTTACCGCTTGTTTAGAGAGACCTGTGAACAGGCCATTGCAGTAGTCCAATCGACTGGAGACAAATGCATGGATAAGAATCTCCAAGTCTGCTTTAGACACAATGTTTTTAATTTTAGCAATGTTTCTTAGGTGGAAGTAAGCTGATGATGTCACAGATGATATGTGGCTATTGAAATTTAAGTCTGAGTCCATTATTACTCCTAGATTTCTGACCTGAGTTGAGGGTTTTAGGGAGAGAGACTGGAGGTGGCAGATAACGCTCTCTCTTTGTTTTTGAGGTCCGAAAACAATAATTTCAGTTTTTTCTGTGTTTAGCTGGAGAAAGTTATTTTGCATCCAATCACTGATTTGTTGGATACAGTGAAGGAGCGAGTCCACTGGTCCATGTTCTCCTGCTGTCAGGGACACATAGACCTGAGTATCGTCAGCATAATTGTGATAGGACACGTTATTACTGTGTATTAACCTACCCAGAGGCAGCATGTAAATATTAAACAGGAGAGGCCCCAGGATTGATCCCTGTGGCACTCCGCAGGTTAGGGCCAGATGGTCTGAGATACAGTTTCCGATCTCCACAAAATACTTTCTGTCCTGTAGGTAGGATATAAACCAGCTTAGGGCTGTTCCAGAAACACCAACCCAGTCCTCAAGTCTCTGAATGAGGATACCATGATCGACAGTGTCGAAAGCAGCACTTAAATCTAACAGGATAAGAACTGAGACTTTTCCTGCGTCAGTGTTAAGTCTGATGTCATTTGTTACCTTCACTAGAGCGGTCTCTGTGCTGTGGTGGGGTCTAAAACCAGACTGGAACATATCAAAAGAGTGATTGATTATTAAAAATTCTGTAAGTTGTTGATAGACAACTTTTTCTAGAATTTTACCCATGAAAGGCAGATTTGAAATGGGCCGATAATTTTTAAGTGCCAAGGCATCCAGACTCCTCTTTTTTAGGAGGGGTCTGATGACTGCCGTTTTCAGGGCCATTGGGAATGTTCCAGATTCAAGAGACATATTTACTATATGCGTGAGTGAAGGTAAAAGACTGCTCAGAACAGATTTAAGAAATCTAGGAGGTAATACATCCAGGCTACATGTAGAAGAACTCAGACTTGTAATTATCATTTGGACAGTTTCATTTTGTACTGGTGTAAAGTGTGTCAGCCCAAAAAGCTTCACTGGCTGTTGGATTGTAATTTCTACTGTGGAGGTGATGGCATTTTTGATGCCTTGGACTTTGTCATTAAAAAAAAAACATTAAATGACAAAGTAAACAGCTGCATGATCATTTTAAATTTTCTTTACAAAAGCAGATTATTAATAAAATTTTATGCTTGTTTAAATAATTGACACTTTTACTGTATACATGAGACATTTTGGATCCTTCAAAAGCTAGATCCAAACCACAGGATATATATGAAAGTGTGCAGGCTAATATTAATAACAATTCATAATTACAGGTAAAAATTGAGAATTAAAATATTCTAAATATATAGCAATGGTCACTATATAGAGTGTCATAGATGATCATATAGCAGACAGGAGGATGTTATGTCCTTTTCAAAACAGCTTTCTTGGCACTCCGTAGAAGTGCTAAGAGATGTTTCAGATCCTTCATTTTGATTATGCCCAACAGAACACAGCATCCAGCCACACTTAACAGTAATGGTAAACTATCCATCACTGTCACCTCAGTCTATTTCCCCACTCACCACTCTAATGTCTATAAGTCCTGTTTAAGCGCGGCCCGAATGTCTCTTCTCTAAATATTTTCTCTGGAGGTGAGCTTGACCTTAACCTCGGCTTGGAATCAAATAGCCTTATAGGTGAATGTTCCATCTCTACATTCAAGACCAGGCTTAAAACAGTCCTCTTTAATTTCGCATATGGTAAGGCAAATAAGAATGAGAAAAAACTGAAAATCTTAGATCGTCAGTCAAGTAAGTTTGCTGCAAGAAGTATGACTTGAGAACCATCCTCTCCTCCTTTCTAATGTATCTGTCCACATTAGTAGAACTTTGACTGCATTGCTATTCACCCGTTGTCACATTGTCTGTGTCATGGCGCGACGATGGGACCCCTGAACCCTGCCCCCTCCATCTGCACCTGCGGCCTGCCCCGTGTGGGCAATTTCAACGGTTTTGTGAAATCCTGGGGCGACAGTGGCTCAGTTGGTAGAGCATTGGACTTTGAGCATGAAGGTTGTGGGTTCTAACCCACAAGGCCTTCTCCATCAACTCCCTCTGATGTCTACAGTCATCGTGTCCTTGGACAAGACACTTAACCCTACTTTGCCTGAAGCCCCGCTGAAAGAAAAAGGCTGTATGTCACTGACAGAGCAGCCATCTTCCTGTGGACTCACCACCTGCAGGAGGATCAGTGACGGGCTAGTGCTACAGTATGTGTACTGGGTGCAGGTTGGGTGCCACCCCCCAACCCAGAAATGGATTGAGGGGAGGAAAATGGATGGATGGATGGATGGATGTTAAATTCTCTGAGATGACTATTGTTGTGATTTTGGGCAATACAAGAATTAATTGAATTGAATTTATTGTATGTTTAAAAGATATTGATTCCATAAAAAATACCTTGTCTAATAGCTATCTCCAATATAACCACCCATGTTTACATACTAGTTATTAGTCTAGTATACTAGGCTTTTGGGCCATTGTTTGTGTGATTACCATTTGCTTGCTCATTGACAAAACAGCTTGACAGCAAAATCACAACTCATTTCATGCATTTATCTTTGACCGCTCCACTTCCTGCTACCAGCATTAACCCAGAGTGACCTGGGCCCGGGCTCGGAGAGGAATTAATGTTTCTGGGTCCACAAAGGGTCCTGTGGGCAGTTAGTCGTCAAGGCGACTGCAGGGGAAGTGAACAGCCTGAAGGGTATGACATGGTACACACTATTAACCCAAGTGTTTGACTATGACCACATCTGACATCTCCGGTTAGCGCGCACTGCCCACCATGTCCAACGGTTAGTTTACCACCAAAGCCTCCACAGCCAAAGCATATTCGCCCTTAAGTGCAAGCTGCCAAAGTTCTCCAGCAATGCAATCTTCTCCTTGGTAACAGCGCAAGCAGCAATGATGAGAGACTCCTCCAATAGATCGAGAGGAAGCCATTGTTCCTTTGTTACTTTATTTATGCTTTTTACATGTAGACAGCGCTTCCGCCTCGCAAACAAGGAAGGGGATAAGAAGGGGGTATTTTTAGCTCCAAAAGTATGTCTTCCTTCACCAGTACTGAACCTCCAAGGCATGCACACAGTTGATAGGCACTAAATAAGTAGGAACATGGGAAAAAATTGGGTTAATGCAAATTTGATGGCACTGTACAGAAACACCACTTTTCCACATTGAGTTTATGTATATGGTATGTTAAAGCTGTGTTAAAGCTTTTTGATTGATACAATTTTTTTGTCTTGTTTATGTAACATTTTGTGATGAAATAAAACCAAAACAAGCTATCCTTATGGTAGCTTGTTGTTATCTATGCTATCTTTTACATACCGAGAGCTGATTGGCTGGTACTCTCTTTTTCACTGAAAAAGCTGATCTTAAAATGGATGTGACAGATGCACATCCACATGCAATCCTGAAAATAGTATAATGAATTCAATTTCTGTGAAAAATCTTATATATAGAACCAGTAAATATGCGTAGTTTTCTCACAGCCTGATTAAATGATATAAGCCCGAGTTCCTGTCAGCTCTCAAGCTTCTCCCTGTGTGACTCACAGCCGCACATCTCACTAAATACCAAAGCTGTGGAGCATGATAATGTGATTTTTTTGGGGTCCTAGAACATCAACAACAAAACCGTGGGAGGACCGAACTGCTTGAATAGAAATTGTTGACTTAAAAAAGAAAAACAGGAGAATTGAGTCTGAGGAGATAATTCTTATGTTTAATGCTGTGTATCTGGCCTGGTTTGAACAACCACACTACAAACTCCTCTTTAAGCTGAACAGCAGAAAGTAAGAAGTAATTTTGACTTTAACCAACAGCACTCATCCACAATAGAATGTTGGCCACAGTTACAACTTGCATTTGACTTTATGTAATATTCAAGAAAACCTCTAAGCCATTGTGTACAGCCCCCATCATCTTAGAATCCCTGTGCGGTGCTCTCATGGTGTAAAAGGTATGAAAGTGCACAGATTATCCAATTTACAAGGCAGTTGGCAGTAACTTCATTATTCACTGTTCTGAGTTTTGTTTTGGTGCTTCGCGTTTTAAGAGAGCCTGTTTCAAGTACAAGAAAGAATCCACAGAAGCACACACTATTCTGTCTTAATTGAATGTTTAAAAGAGCATTTGCAAAGACAAATAAAACATGTAACAAAAGTATTACATGTCTTTCTTTGCAAATGCACTTTCCAAGTTTGCGGGAGCTGTACTACGACGACCTCTGCTCCTGACGTAAGCCTTAGTGGCATCAGGATGGATCAAATGCAGAGGACAAATTTCCCTACGGGGACCTTTAAAAAAGAAAGAATAGAAAGAGAAAAAAGAAAGTAGCAGATCGACATCAGTTTGTGAATACACATGCTGCTGAGTGCGCTCCAAAAGTGCACAACCACCACAACCAATGACAGAAGAGGGAGGTGTGATGATGATGATGACACACTATTAAATGGATAGAAGCTTGAGGTTTGTTTACATGTGAAACGCAGAGATATCTTCCTTAATGTTTAATTTGCACAATCAGCGGTAATCGTTCGGCACCATTGCGTACACATCCTTTGTCTTTTCAGCTTCTCGGGTTAAATTGATAAGATTGGTGGAAACGTGCAACAGCGCCCAATAAATGGCCATGGATAAATGTAAAACGCAAGAATCATATAACTTGTGACATGCAGTCTGGTATAAGCTAGGCTACATGTATATTGGCACGGCAATTGATCTATGCTAGTAACAGTGCAAATAATAGTAATGAAACCAAGTAAAACAGAAGTAACTTGAAACTGAGCGTACGGGAACTTCCCTCTCTGCATATATTTTTTTTGCTTCCTGTTCATTTTTTTTGTGCATAGGTTTGAAATAAATGACTACTACAACTACAACTGAGAACCAATTGTGTTCTGTCTTTGACCTCAGGCAATTCCGAGCTGATGAAGTTGTAAACAAGGCGCCACAATAAACCTATGTCAAGCCGGCTACTGCCCTGCTCGCTTTATGAGCCAGAGCAATGTCAAGAGTCAATGATGTCAATGTGATTAGAGTCAATCGAGATACCCGGGTTACTAGTGCGCTCAAATCAAACGAAAATAAAAATGAGCTAAGTGTCGGGACAGACAGTGCCCGGAGGTGGTACAATTGGTGAACTCCCACCAGCTGAAAATAGCAAGCCCATGATTCATCCATGTTCATGACAGCAGTGATCTGTCATTCCACCTTTAGATCCATTCTGCGGTGTCCCTAGTCTCTACAACAGCCACAGTGTGCTTTCAATTCAGCACCGCAAGTCAGTGCATCATCCCCGTATCTCAGGCCCCCTACGAACGCTCCACTGGCCAAGCGAGCCTCCGTGCTGGCATCATGAATAAAAGCTTTGCCAATAAACTTCGATTAGGATCAAAAAAGCAATGCAGCACTTAAACATGGTGAGCTTGCAGTAATCACTGGCATCTCCAGAGTGCTATCATTTGGAAACACAAGGATTAATATTTTTCTTGGAGTTGTAGACAGCTCTTGGTCTTCGGTCAGTTTGTATTAAATGCAGAGAGGGAGAAGAGGGTCTTATTACAGTAATTGGCTGCAGTGTGTGGTACAAACTGGGTAGAAATGGTCGGATAGGAGATAGGAGGATAAGGGTGGTACAGGAAATCCCAGAGGTAGGATATGTGAGTTTTAATAAGCTGAGGAAAAGCTCTTCACAAAGCGCCTGGGGTCCACTGGGAAAAGACCCCATAGCTGATGACCACGGCACCATGAGCAGCCGACAGGACGGATGGAGCCAGCGGTGATGGAGGCCAGAGCAGAAGCCACGGCTAAAGACAACAGGGACTTTTACAATGCTTTGGAAAAAAGGGTGTGGGGTGGTTCATGGAGGAAGAAGACATGGAAAGGAATACAATACTACAATGTCCGGGCAAAAATGCTTCAAAATAAGTACCGCCTTGAGTATTGAAACTAAGTGTCTCTCTTTGACCTGATCCATTCAAATATGTGACCAACAATATGCTAAGAAAACATAAATCACAAAACAAATTGAATAAGTGCTGACCAATGTGGGTTTAATGAGCCTTCTTAACTGTTATATACGGTTACGTTTTTCCCTTGATTGTAGTTTACTTAATGAGGACAGATTTTTATTCAGTCTAAAGATTTTAGTACTTACTAGTGACTTATTGCATTCAGCACTCTGCTCTGCATAAGAAAACTAAACTCTTAGGCACACACAATGTCCATTGTGATCTAATGTAGCTCAGTTTTCATGCCTCCATGCTGGGATTTTCACAAAATTATGTGTTTTCAATATTCAAATATGTCAAACGCTTCTAGCCTCCCAGCATACCTCATGATCAATGGTAACAGGGGCTGCAGCTTTCACACGTCTCCTGTTTTGGCTGAATGGTCCAAACAAAGCCTTTTCTGCGATCTTTAAACTGTTTATACAACGCTATCATTCCATATTATTTAGACTTTATTAATCATATGCAGACAGAGGATACCTAACTAATAGATAACAGTCACAATTGCTTTTTGTTTATTATTTATGCAAGAATGCTACGATTTCCCAGATAGAGGAGCAACAGACCGGTCGAAAAAAAAGCAGGAATATTTGCGCCTCGTATAGTCAAGCCTGCTGCAGGGTACAAAACAAAAACATCAGGACCCAATTGCAATCTCAAGAATTAGATAAAACAGACGTGGTCGCAGATGCTAATGTAAATGTAGAAGCTATTTGGCATTTGTATCATTTATATAACATTCCAGGAAGACTGTTTATGAAACTTAGATGGTTGTAGTCAGTTGTCTTCTTAAACCAGCTCTGAATGGCACATATTCTTAGCTCATTACAATAAAGCTCTGTTTGTGTACAAGTCTCTCCATGGCCTCGCACCAAGTACATCTGTGGAATGTCGGTGCAATATGAAGCGTCTCGGACGCTGAGGAGCACAGAGAGTAGCCTCATGTCGGTTCCCAGAGTCAGGACTAGACAAGGGGAGGCAGCGTTTGAGATTTATGCAGCTGATATGGAAAAAAAATCTTCCCGAAAATGTGAGGCAGGCGTCTACTCTGGCAGTTTTCAAATGCAGGTTAAAAAAAGTTCTGTTCAGCTGTAATTGAAGAATTGTATCTCTACTTTTTAATACACTATTTATGATTATAATCCTGTGTGTGTAATTCTAATGTTTTAAGGTTTTTAAAACACTTGCGTGACTTCAGTGTTGCAGCGTTCCTGTCTGTGCACTGCAACATTGAAATTTCCCCACTGTGGGTCGATTAACGGATCTCTTATCCATATTCTCTATGTTTTCGATATCTCTTGCAATCTTAATGTTTGTTTTAAATCATATTTTTTATGTATTTAGATTTTATATGGGTTGTGAGGCGTTTTGTGTTTGTTAGTTTTACTCCTTACATACAATAGTTATTTTCAAATGTGTGCAAATATGATCATATTTGCTTTAATGACAAATTGTTTTACAGAATAAACATTTTACTACTCGTATAAGAACAAAATAACAAAAGTGGTAAGGATTCTACATAAAAGGCAAATTTGGTGGATTTTTCTATTTTTTTTATCAGCTATTTCAGTAGAAATACTGGCACAGATTTTCTGTGACTGCCTGAACTAATTAAACCAGGTGGGGTAAAATGATCCTGGTGAGTAGTGAACAGTGGCCATACATTTCTCCTCTCATTTATAAATCGCAGAAGTTGTATTTACCTGCTCCTAAAAATCACACGTGCACACAGAAGCTGGACTCTTGCGATAAATTGTTCATTGCATGGGTGATTATGACGCAGCACATAGGGCATATATGTTGTGTTTTTAATCTATGTTCCAACATTTTTAAAGGCCATGCATCAGTATCTGTATCTGAATTTTTGCAGGGGAATTCCTGAGAAGGTCACCATCATGAATATCTTGCTAGACAGTTTTAGGAGATCTTGTACACATCCATATTCTATCAAAATAACACCTATTTTATGTGGATTTTTTTTCTCAGCTTCCTGTTCTCCATTGGTCTCAGCATGATCAGGACTTGGGACAATAGACCATAATCAATGTTTATTGATTGTTAGCATATTGATAGACTGATTTGTATTGTCAAACCCTATGGCTTTCACAAAACCAACTACTTTTTAATAATCCTTTCTTGATGACGCAAGGCAAAATCCTTATAAATAATAAACAAAGTATTGTCACAGATACTGAGCTCAGAAGGAGGAAAAAATCACTAGCAGGCTGACTCAAGAGGACACTGCAGCACTTATAATCGCCTAATTAAATGTCCTTTTCACTTAGCTGGTCATAGCTCAGCCCAAATAGGAAGAGGGCTAGTATAAATTAGAAAAGAAGAACGGGAGAACATGTATTGCATCTGCATCAAACAATGGATATGTTGAAATCCCAACTGCTATTTCATAATTGAACTCTCCTCAAGAGGAAGTAAGCATGCGCTCAATCTGTCGTATTGCAATTGAAGAGTATGTATTAAACATCAAAGTGCACACGAGTGACAATAAGCCGTGAGGGAGGGCAAGGCAAGAGCAGAATGGGAGGTCGAGGAAAGCTGAGAAAGCAACTTTGCCTACACTATGATAAGCTCTAAAGATTGACGAGCTGCTGCACTTTTCTTTGTGAAGAGAGGAAAAACTGCTGGCCGTTTAAATAGCTCATTTTCTTAATCCCACTTCGCTGGGCAGCTGGAGGGAATGCTCAGATGTAAGATTTCCTTATCCGCACTCACACCTCCCCTTTCTTTCTGTGATGGCTGTTAGTGACAAAAAGCTGCTGCCTGCTTTCCTCTCGTGCTGTAAGAACCAACAAGAGAGTGCGAGCCTCCCAGTGCTGCGAATGGGGCGGCCGTCCAACTTCCAAGGCAGAACAATGTGGCGCGCTATTAGTGTGTGGTGTGTTGCCATATCAGAAAAGAGGAAAAATTGATCTTATTTTTGAAGTTTAATAAACAATGATGGTTATATTATTGACCCATCCATCCATCCATTTTCTAAACCATTTCTGGGTCGGGGGGTGGCCAGAGATGCCACCCAGTAAGTAAGTAATCTTTATTTTGATCGTATCAAAATATCATATTGGCAGACTCATTTTCATGTATTTCTTGAGGCTGTTTTAGAGGTTGGGTGATAATGTAGTTATAAGTTTCATCACACTGTGAATCATTCTATGAGGTCAAATTGCCAAACTTATTTGATATTTATAAATAATAAAATCATTATTTCAATCTAGCTCCAGGAAGTGACTTGTACCAGAACCAGTATTGACACAAGAAACTTTATGCATAAAGTACATATAATCTATAATTCTAGACAGAACAGTGAAGGTTCTGTCACCGTTTCCTCTTTGGCAGCTCCTCCTGTGTGGAGCTCGTCATCTGTACTCCACTCACACCTCCAGCCGCTCTATATTGAAGACTGACCTTGGTCCATCAGTCTGGCACTCATCCTAATTGTCCACCCAACATACAAGAAATGAGTTGGGGCAGTCTCATGCTCGTCTCAGTTGTGCACTCTGGGGGACATGCATTTGAGTGCTAATGCTATATTAACCATGACTCAACCAGACACTGATATAAAGAAGAACGGGCACCGAGACATGTGTCGTTTCAGATATGGCCAGTGTGTGCCCTTTCAGATCATCGTCTCTGTGATGAATGGGTGTGTATGCATGTTATGTAACTATATGTTACGCTGCTATATTGTTATTATGTTTTACAGGTTTGGAAATAAATGTATGTATTGATGGATGGATAACATTTGAACAGGCCAAAGAGAATTGATGATTAAACACACCAGGACTCATTCATCAAAACCAGGTGGTAAAATGGAGGTGCAAAAATAGCATGTGCAAATTTCCTAATCAGTAAGCAATTTTAAGGAAGGAATGCTAATCACTTTTACGCATGAGCAAACTCTTGGTGTATGAGGTCCATGTTTTATCCTTTGTTCATTGTGTGTTTGTACGTTTTTATAAGTTTAGTTTTCAAGTTTACATTTCCTAGAGACGATAAAGGTATAAAACATGTATTTAGTTATGTAAATGCAAGTATTGGATCATTCACTTGTGAAAAACCGCTGAAGTCACTCTTAGTGCTAGTGTGCCAATACCCTGTACACTGGTGCCTTATTGGTAAATGAATTGGCCTTACTTTGAGTAAAATGTCCTTCAGAGAGATGTCCATGCTGGGTCAGAGCTTGGGGATATTAAGTATGCTCAGTCATTAGATTCATTTGGGTGTAAAGCTGTGAAGTCTCAAGGTGAAAGTGGTGACTTACACTTTTCAATAATGTTTTAAAGGCCAGTGTTTATTAAAAAGTCTGCATGCCCTTGTCCCAGTAGGTATTGTTTAGGTTTATTACTAAAGAAGAAGAAATATTCTAACAGAAGCACTTCATGCACAGAATGCTGTTTGTTCCTTTTAGATGATCTGGTTATTGTTTTAGAATCACTATTTTGTTCATGTTCATTTTAATTTCTGGATGACATTTCTTGCCCTTGGGACCATGTATGTAATACGCTCTGTGTATAAACACATGTCCAATATAGTTATTCATATTTATTCAGTACAGGTCTGCCTGCTCTGCCTTGAATATTCCTCAGCGGTCTGTCTATGGGTATAAACATCTTTGTCATTATTTGCATGTGTATGGTTGTCGGCCATGCTCAGGCCTCCAGCGCAGCCTTCTGCGAGAGACGAGCTGAGCAAATGTGCCTGTTTGCACTTTAATCTCACTCTCTCCCGTTTCCTCGGAGGACAGTAATTACCTGCAGGCGATGCGACCTTTCTGGCCTTGTAAATTCACTTTATTCCTTTTGGAGTATCCTCGCAGAGAGTAAACACTATTAGAACAAGAACAGGCTGATTATTGTCCCTTTAAAGATGGTAAATAAAAATGTTAGTTTAAACATTATCCACCATCCATTAGGGGCACTGTGTAGACAGCCCCAGGACAGACCTCCCTGTGGCCCTATTAGAGCATTAACAATGTGTACATAGTCTACTTCTGAACTTAGAAGCCAACTGGTCTTTAATAGAAGGAAAAAAATGAACCAATATAAAACCAAAAACAAGCCTTAGGTTACATTGATCTAAAGTTATGGGTGTATATTTCACTATGAAATAATGTGACATTTGTTCAACAGTTTCAGCTAGAACGTGGACTATGTAACAATGTGTGGTTTATGACTTTATACTTTTCAAACAGTACAAAAGATAGAGCATTGGGAGAAATTGAGAAAAGTCATAATCTCAGAGGGGCATGAGCCATTCACAATTACTACTTTATGTAACATGCAGCATCATCCGCACTGAAGCCTCGGGATCTCCCCAGTGTGCCCTGATCCACACACATTTGTTAACATGGAATACTGTAGCGTAGAATCATGCACACTGACAGAGCCCCCTCCCTACCTCCCCGCTTCCTTTAGCTCCTCAAGCTGCTGTCTCTCAGTGGGAAGGTCACAGACACACAGTTATCGTACTCGATTTGATTACGTCTTAATCCAATCAAGCAAAGCAGAGAGAGAGCCCCATTGATTTTTGCGATACAGAATAATGCTTATTGGGCTTAGAGGCACATGGCTGCTTCCTGCGCAAGGTTAAATCCACAGGGAAATATCATATCTGTCACTGAGCCTATTGCTCAATAACAACAACAACAACATATGAGTACTTGTGTTCTTGCACCTCTTCTCTATAAAGGAGGGGGGAAAAAACTGTGATCCCAGATTGTATCAAGCGTAAAAAGGTTGTCTTCTCCCTGACCTCTCTTTCATATGTCAAAACAATGTGTGCAAGGACAGGCATGATAATTATGAAGTGAATGGCAAGTGGAAAATATATACAGTACAGCATCCTTGACTCTTCATGCTGTTGATCGTCAGAATGAAAAGCAACGATCATAGACCATTTGACACATACAGGAAAGTGCAGTGCAACAGAAAAACCAGAAGTCAAGCCATACCATGCATCGCTGAGATATAATGGAGGCATTGTGGTCTCATTCCCGGTTTAATCACGAGCAGGAGATGACAGAGATGAGATGGGCTATGAGGGGATGGAGAGGCCCACTCACCTTCTGCTTCACCACATAGTGTGCGTGGAGACTCTAAAAGCAGAGAGAAGACAAGAAGACATCAGAGCGTGTGGGAGATGTGGCCATGTGTTTGTGTGCGGGAAAAGTCAACGCAAAACAACTCAATATTTACGCATCTATAACAAGCAAACGGACGGATTTATTTTAGGGGAAACATTATGCATTCGTATCTTGTCAAACTCCAACGGCAAGTTCTCGACCACATGCTTCTTGATGAACACCAAAGATGAAATAATAAGTTAATTAAAAATATATTAAAAAAGGAAGATTACAGAGACAATGCAATTTGAGAAACTATTCATTTAAATATATATATATATGTTTTTGACTGTTAGTACTAAATAGTTCTAATTCAATATTAAAACATGTGTCAAATTTAGGGTAACAACATTTAAACAGATTTGTGAGAAATGACTTATGATAGCAAAATGAACACATACAACGAATAATCACATGGATAAGAATTTACTGTATTTTGTCCATTTGAATCTTCAGACCACAGAGGAGGTTAGCACAGATATTATATAAAAAATGCCTGTTATATTAGATATCCCCTTTAATCCTGTAGTAGGCAACTTTAAAGCCACAAAAAATGAACTTTCTGATAAAATCCATCTAGCTAGTTCCATAGTTTTCACATGCATGCATCTTAAATCAGCTCTGTCCAACAGAAAAAATAAAATGAAGAACCACACTTGCTGCTCTAATTTTCTCTCAGCCCTAAGTGTCAAATAGTGATAGTCATAGGGCTCTATCTTTGAACACGAACATGCAATACTGTAATAGTTTTTATTATATAGCGCTTTTTGGACACAGTGGGGAAGATGGCCCTTGTGTCAAAGTGAGATGGCAGAACTCTAAAAAGTGTAAATCCTCTTGTTCACCTGTGAGCATTAAAAATGAGGAGGCTACGCCTACAGGGTTGGCAAACAATACAAAATGGCTGACTGAGACACGCGCTCTTTAACAGGAACAAAATAAATTCAATAATTTATTGAATTTATTTTCAATAAATAAATATCTTTTGTCAGATAATAAGGCATTAAAAAGGGACCAGCTTTGTCACAGACACTCAAATACATTTCACATGACATTACTCTTTCACTCCATACATGGTGGTAATACACTACTGTTGTAGCCACAGCTGCCCTGGGCCACACTTACAGAAGCGAGGCAACAAGTATGTGCCATTAGCCTCTCCAGCCACCCCCAACCATTCATACACACCAGACTCATTCTACAGTAGGAACCAATCACAGTTCTGCAATTTACTTGTTCTTCTACTTCATAGATTATCCTATTGGGACAAACTCAATTTATTATGTACAACAAGAAGTAGAATATCCCAGCTTTAAGAAGTTTGCAATGGTACAAGTGTGGATGAGACTCAAACTAAGCAACATTATAAAAAATAAAATAAAATGTCACTTGATTCACTTTTGCTGAATTAAAAGACATATTTCAAAAGAAGTAGAACCTGTTTGGTTCCACGCGTAACATTGAACTACACCAATCTTTGTAACAAAACATAATTAAAAGATTCTTTTTTCTGATAAGATTGATTGTATTGTGGCTGGAACAACATGTCCTCGACCACAGATGGTCCCGAGCAGCTGTGCTATGTCAGTGTCTGTCTCAGTCTGAGCCGCAGCACTGACCAAAGGGAGCCCTGGTGTTTTTACCCTTCATCTAATCACCACTAATTAGAGGCCTCATTAATTCAACAGGTAGCTTGTTGGGTTTTGTCAGATAATAAACTACTTTTGATGTAGCATAATATTTGGGACCAAGTTAATAAATTCTGACAAGCAAAGGCGAAAGCGCCATCTAATTAGGTACATTAGGTCAACATTTGCAAATTGAAGTAGCACACCCATTTATACGAGGTTGGGACCACACAAAAGCGTTGGGGTTTAGAAAGTGCAGTGACAAATAGTGGAAGCCTGAGGAGAATTTGCACATTTAATTAGTCTTTTTTACTTCGCCATTCCCCACTGTTTAATTCCACAGAGTCAAAGCAATTGGCTCTATTAGTTTTCCCTGCCAGGCCGTTATTTAAGCCCTTTTGGATTTGACTGTGTGCAGCTTCTATTGATTCCTGCCCATTGTGTTTTTACAGTACGGGCAATGTTCCTGCCTCATTTGTGCTTGGTTTGATGGTGCAAAGTGTGGGAGACAATAATATTCTTTATAAGATGAATAATACTAACCACAATGCAGTTTCGAGGAGTCCTGCGGTGGTGATTTTTTCCTATATCAATATGTTGACTGAAGGTGTTACTATAATATTACCACAACAGTAGTTTTTTGTAAAGTTAAAGGCATACAGGATGATTTTAGGGAAGAACCGCCCTTTCCACTTTTTGGGCTTGTTTGATGAGCACGTATCACCAGAATGATTGACAGTTAGGAGACCAATAGTCTTGATGATCCAACGGGAAGTAGAAAATCCTATATACCAGACTTCAAGTTTATCTGCTTTATTGTGGATCAATAAAGTCTGTCTAAGTCTAAGTCTAATTCTACCTTTAACATGCAATTGTTCTTCAAAGGTTACACATCAGGGGAACAATGATTGATGAATGATATCAAAATCATACTCATTGTTAGTGATTGTGTGATGCTTTTCCATTTTCACAAGATAAAATTTGACATTTTTAAAATCTATGATAGCGTGGAGTCCTTAGTGGTAGTTGTGGATGAGATGTGATTGTGAAATTCTTCTTTTATTTGACAGAAGAAAGGTCTGCAAAGGTTTACTTGACAATATATGGCTTCACTACAACAACAAACAGTTGAAAAGACCCTTCAACTGGTGGTTGAAGGGTGAGCATAAGAATTGTACCCTCAAAAGGAATCATGTCATATTCCACCTCTCTACTGGTGCATGAGTATTTCACTGTTTGCATAAAGACAAAGCAGTATCTGTATTATTACGGTGCTGATACCGGGCAAGCTGCAAATGTGTGTCCCCCAGTGCTGCCATTCTCCAAACACAGCACACAGAGTAGCCGGAGCAAATCCTTGGCCTTGCTCACACCTTCTCCATCGGTGGGGCTGTGTGATGCACTGGAGATACAGGTGCTAATTAGATAACTCAAAAAAAACATGTTTTCAGCTTTTTCACACGAATACCATGTCTCTGGCAGAAAGTTAAGTTTGGGGATGTTGCAGGCGAGGTCACAGGTGTGCAGGACTGGAGGTGGCAGTCGCTGGGCGGAGGGTTTACTTTGATGATAACATGAGATTATCAACCTAAGCAGATGATTATACTGTATATTTTGAATGCGCTCACAAAGTTGCATGAAACAGGAAGCTGGATTCTATGAATGCAGAACCGTCTCTTCACAAACACAAGATTATATCAGGAGAATTTACAAATGCGTCGACAAAGCAAGCCAGATCTGAATCTGTTTTTGGCCGTGGACAGGAGCCAAAGTGTGAATAAAACCACATCAGTGCATATTCTCTGTCAGAACTAAACACCTACTTCTTTGCCTGTGCCTGTGAATCTAATAAAATATGAGTTTAGTGTTCTAACCAAAACTAAACCTTACATCAATAGTTCAATGCATTTTCCATTGAGCGTCTCAATGCTCCATTATTCATTCACTCCACACATGGGGCCGATGAAAATATGGCTCCCAATAATGACGTCCTCTGGCACCAATCATTCACAGCACATTCACAGTGGAAGAATTGTCTCGCCCAAAAAACTACATCCACCAGTGAGTGCCCAGATTTATCTTATTAATGGGTAATGTTCCAGGGTTTATTTGTCGGCCTGTCTGTTAGAAACATACCTCAAAAGGTTACGGGCATAGGTAACTTCTCAGTTAACCTTGTAAATAGAACCAGGAACACATTATGAGATTGTGGAGGTGATCCATAACACAGTCGGGATCCAGGCTAGTTTATTATATCACGCAAAACCCAGTTGACATCCCATACAGTATGTTTAAAGCAGCAGTAAGGGATTCGGTTGTTTTGGCAGTTTCTTCTCGCCCGAACGAGACAGCAGCCCCGCCCTCGTCCCTACGCCACTACATGCACGTGCATTGTCCTCCTTGACTTTACAGACTATGGTTGCGGCAACCAATCATAGAGCCGCAAAGTGGTCACGCGGTACAATAGGAGAAGACTGAAGATACTTGTGAACAACCAAAACAGAAGATAAACCAGGACTAAACCAGAACTAAACCAGGACTAAACCAGGACTAACCACGGAACACCCTGTCATGCCATCCTCTCTCCTGATTGGATAAAATCTGTAGGATACAAGAAATGTTTTCCCCTTGACTTCAGAGCGGAGAAGAGTGCCTGAGAGATCGGTGTTTTGGTCCAAACACTCTATGTAAGTGATCACTATTGGAGGATCTCAAAAAAATTGCTTACTTCTGCTTTAAATCAAAAATAATGCGTAGATCAGTATTCATTTGCATTGACATACATATACAGCAGTCTTCAGATACAGATGACGGGCACTTCTGTCTCCGAGCATTGCCCCTGGTGAGAACAGGTGGTCCCAATGGAGCTGAGGTGGCACTTTACTCGGGACAGGACCATCTCTGCAGCAGAAGCTATTGGGGCTAATTACACCCAGCAGCCCTACCAGCTCGAATTATGTAATGCACCCCACTTCCATATGCTTTGGTGTCAACTGGTGTATCAGGTGGGTAATATCATGAATAACAAGGGTCTGTTGATGGATTTAAAGATTTAATGAGGTAGTATGGGGATAGGCCAGAGAATTTCAACATGGCTCAATAGAGCATTAGAGGACCATGAGTAAAAATCAATAAGATGTGTGTTCTTTTTTAATTATGAGCTTTGATAATTTCATTATAATGGACTGACTGAAAATGTTAACCTTAATTGTTACATGTTAAAGGCATGTTAACAATTCTGTTTAGCTGTGCATATAACTGAGAGATTTTTTTTTTCTTTTTCTAATGTACTGTGATTATTTATGATTTTAACGCTATCTTGTTTTGTTCAGCACTTTGAGTTGCCTTGTGTATGAATTGTGCTATACAAACCCATTGTTTTTGCTCCGTCCACGCTGATATCAGGAACTTCTAGCACAAACTTCTATGGCCCCTCTGTGTAAAAGCTCCTGTCTCTCAGTCCTGTGATAGTACGATGTCAATGTATCAACTTTGACAATGTCTTTATAAATGAACAACCATTACAATAATTATTGGTAAAATGGATAACGATACATATGATTTCACTAAATTTTATATCACGGACATAGAAAGGTCATGTTTATAAAACCATACACCTGCCCTTTAGCTAAATATCCAATAATCAGAGTATAATAAATCAATTAATACAAGAATAAGCGCGCATTAAAGACCAGCTTTTCAGTATAACTGCAATGAAACAGTGGGCACAATACTGATCCATAATAGATTCATACATAGCAGGGAAGGGACCGGCACTTGACATTAAACAGCAAGCATTTCAAACCGAGCCATCTTTCACATCTGTGGGGAGAATAGAGCATTTGTTGTGTTCTGACATTCATTAACAGCACCAACAAACATCAATAAAATATTCATAGACTGAAGGACAGCACAGGTTAAGTTCTGCCCTATTAATTTGACAAATCAATCTACTGCTGCTGCTAACCTTTACGCTGTAACTGGCCCACTTGATGACATTTAGCAATCAATGTTAACATCCTCAATAGCATCAATGTGTGTTGTGTCAGTCATATAAAGTATAGGATTCTCAAGATTATTGAGTGAATCATAGTCATGGATGAATGAAGTTTTCTCATTAAATCTAATTCAGGGTATTGGACATATACAGTAAATGCTCCTTTTAATTTGGCTTGTGAGGCTGCAATCAGGCAAACAGGAATTGGCTATACAAAATTTTTTTTGGGGGGCTTGTGTAGTAACAGTTTTTTCATGCTGTGGACTTTTTGATTACTTTTACCTGGTTTTATTTTGATTTTCTTTCCTTCACCTGTGTGTCCCTGTGTGTATTTATACTATATTTCTTTCTTTATACTGTATCTATGTGCGCTTTTCCCCCAACTTGTCGTCTTTCCTGTCTTTTTTTCAATGTTGTAGTTTTTTTTGTTCATCTTGATTTTGATTCTAATAAAATACTTTTTATTTTCAGTCTTGCATTGTGGGTTCCTTTTTACCATTCAATCATGTGACAAGTTTGCCTCTACATTTAGAGGGGCTCCTTCATTAGAGACACATTTGTACGCTTTGGCTTTTAACACCCACTGAGTTTTTTTCTGTTGTACAATTCACACGTATTCTACTCCTGTCTCCTCTTCTTTTTTCCTCTGTGCATATGAAGCACTTTGGGCAGCAGGTTTTTTTTTCAATGTGCTTGTAAATGAACTTGACATTGACATACTAAAATTGTTATTCTTTCTCCAGAACATGTGAAAAATACAGACATTTTTGCACATTTAAATAATTCTTACATACTTTCTCAAAATCATACAAACTTCATGTCGCTAATCAAACTGAATTTTCTTATCCAAACAACCAATGATTATAAAGGAAAATCATAAAAATGTCAATAGGTGGCCAAACCAAACCACATTTTAACCACATTCACTTAGCTATTATGACCATACCGCACATATACAGTACCAGCCACTTCAACCTCTTTCCTCTGGTTTTGATTATAGGTTGAATAATTGAAGAGTGCTATTTCCAATGCACTTTTATGTATGTTGGTGTCTATGGTTGGAAAGAGTGCTCCAACCGCACTTTCCAGCATACAACACGAGTCCATTAGAAAGCATATACGCTCAGGTTAATACATAAATGCATAAATGCTCCTGTGTTAGAGAGGCCCATATAGTTCTTTCTGCAGCTGCTTATTCATGTGAAGAAACATTTCATTTAGCACCATGCGTCTTGGATTAGCCTGCGGCGCTTACAACAGACTGAAGAACAATGGGAGGGCCGCACTGGGAGGACATTGGACGCAGAGGAGGGGGGGGGTCTGTTACCTGAACATGGACACAAGAGACAGCATTGTATTCTAACAGCGCTATAGAAGAAGTAGCAGAGTTAGAGATGGTGAAAGTGGAAGACATTAGAGGGAGTTTGGATGTAGTAGTTCAGTAGTAACTTATTTTCTTTGACCAATGTGTACATTAGATCACAGGTCACATGTTTTCAACGATCGTATTTATGGATGTATAGAGAGAAGCATTCAAGTTTCGAACGCATTGACAATTTGTGCAATTTCTGTCTCTTTGTGAACTGCTTATAAATGACTCTGTTAAAACACAGAAGCGTCAAGAAGCGGAAGTGTATGGAACCCAAAAAGAAAGTTAACCTTACCACAATTACAATTTTCAAAAAGTAGGATCAAGGTTAAATGTATAGAAAAAAACTGCCATATCAACTGACCTCTAAGGATCATAAATCAATCAAAATGATACTCATCGATTATCAAAATATTAGTTAATTACAGTTAATTCTTTAAAGATCCATTTGCAAGTTTACATTATTTTATCTGTGACAATTGGCTGTCTAATGCTTTCCACACATTTTCCTGTCTTTTTCAACAGCAACAATAACAATCTGCAAAAACACAAGAAAATTGGACCGTCTGAAAATGAATGAAATTATTGATTTGCTGATCCATGAGCCAAATCTCTTGTGGCAGAGCTTGTTCCTTGTAGAAGTAAAGGCTCTGATTCCACTCTCATTACTGGAAGTATTAATCACGCGTTACCAATTCAAGCCAAATAAAAAATAAGCCCCAAGCCTGACTGAAAAAAAGATGGAGGACACTTTTGTTTTTCTTTGTCACCTTAGGGCATCTGAATTTATTTGTTCTCTCTTGGGTTCAAATAAATATTTTAAACGGAGGAATGGACCCGAGACTGTCGGCGGGTGACAAAAACAGAGAAAATAGAGCAAAAGGTTGAAAATATGATGGAGAGCCGAAGTGAAAGGTGCGCAGACAGCGGCGGAGTGGTGCGGCGGGAGGATATTGATGGGCCTCGTCACGCCCCGCTACACTTCTGTTTTACAAAAGCATCTATCAGCAGCGGCCCGGCTCGCACTGATGCCACACTTGTGGACAATGGGTGGTGCATATCTGTCACTTTCATGTAACATCCGGGGAGAAAAGTTTAGCGCCTGGATTGTTCCAATACCGCTATTTATTTGTTCATGAGTTTTAACAGTTTAAAGATCCAAAGTTTTCAGAACAAGGTAACAAAAACAAGGGTACTTTAAATGAGACATGACATGACTTAAATGACCTTTCTTCCCTAACCCATGTTTCAACATTGTTCTTCATCATCTTATATCAACTAATGTCTTCACAAATTAATTCACTTACAGACAAAAGGTTAACACAAATGATCAAACATCTTCACAAAAAATACATTTACAGCATTTTTCCATTGTCAGGTCAGTTTATGAAAACACCGTCATATTGTGTCATGTAATATAAAAAAATACATGTGTTTTCACACATATTTTTTTAGCCTCTGTCACAAGAGAGAAAGCACCCTCACTCAGCCTATAAGCTCTCACCCCTAAGTGTCAAAATGTCACAGGGCTCCTTCTTACTAGTAAGTAAAAGATAACATTTGTTATAATAAGATGAAGACAGCTTTTTGACAGTCTAATTTATTCACTTTTACACTTTTAGCTTGCAAAAAACCCCAAATAAAACATCTCAGAAAATTCCAATATTTTGCCAAGGATTGTAAGCCATAACCATCAGCATTATAACAAACATGTACTATGCACATTTTAAATCGAATTACATTCAATTTGAGATTTTGAATGATATTCTAACTGTTTCATATAATTGTTAGTACAGAGTTTCATCTGTACTAACCAGGCTAAAGCTCACTTTCAGGGCATCAAATACATTTCTCATCTGGTCCGCTAACATGACAAACGAAGCGTGCAGGAGTATTTGATTTCTGACAGGTTTTTAAAGATGCATTATCACTCAGACTACGTCCTGGCATTAATCTAACAGATGTCAGGGAGTCGGGCACTGTTCATTATGTCTGTGCAGCAGCTGGAAGCCAATTCAACGCAAAATATGGTGAGCTGCTGCTATATGAAGCAGTGCATTCATAAATCTACAACAAAAGTCTCACCTGAGCCTGAGGTGAAGGCAGAAAGTGATGATGGTGCTTAAAGCGTATAAGGAGCTCTTTGAGGCAGACTTTTTTTGTCCCTCTTTAATTGCAAATACCTTGTGTCTTTGTGTAAATTGTTGCATAATTAAAATGTTGTATACTAATGATTTTGAAAATAGGCCCTCTGAAGAAGGTGCACGGGGAAAAGCCCCAAGGACAAAGGAATATGCACTCAGGAATCATAGAGATGACCAGCTTTCAAAACGGGACAAATTATTAACTCCAGGAATAAACAAATGCTCTCTCCCACTCTGGACGAGGGCAAAAGTCCAACACAATCAGGCGCCCAGTGGTGGGGGGCATTGTTTGCTCAGGTGGAGAGGGAAGACCAAGACCGGGTCCAGACCAGGGGCCAGACCAGTCCCAGACTGTGACGTCATCGGACCCTTTGATAGAAACTGCTGGGAGGAGATTGGCAGTCAGTCAGCCGAGGGCCAGGAGAGAGGGACATATATAGTTTTAGGAGCACTTTTTGTTGAACATTCTGTATCTGATTGTAAAGATAATTAAATGCAGATGTTAAACGTGAAGATCTCTTGTCTCGCTCTTGCATCGATTTTGGATACGTCAGTCAAAGGGAATTATTGACTTCATTTTGGTGAATCCCGACGTGATCGGGGCAGGAGCGGGACAGAGATGAGCTCAGTTATAGAGACTGGATTTGTGGGTTTGGAAAAATCTCTCTGCTCTTCAAAAAGGTCGCTTCTAAGGTAAGCGGATCACAGTTTTGGAAATCTGCACATTGTTTTAAATAGAAGAGAGAGAGATTTTGGCTCGACAGATCGCAGCGTGGCCAGGCGACCGCCGTGACGGGGCGTTCTATCGGACGCGATAGAACAATAGTCAGGTTTAGACGTTTTAACCTTGGGGGAAGCATGGGTCCCTCCAAAGAAAACAGAACAGATGATGAAAAGAGCCACAGGATTTATAAGTGCAAAAGAGGCACACCTTCGTGCAGAGAGGCACAAGGGAATTAGTGAAAAAATAGGAATAGAATTAGAGAGATAGGGATAGTTAGGGTCAGAAGTTATAGGATAATAAAAACTCCATATCCCCCGGGGGTGGGGAAAAGGGCACAATTAATTTAAACAGAAGAAAAGCCAAGTATTTAAAATGTGGATTCTGATAATAATGATCTGATTAATGAGGAAAAAGAGAGCCTCTTGGCTGTAGTATACGAGTTTCATGTGAAGAAATGACAAAAGATCAGTCTGGGAGTTTTTCTCTTGTATTCTGATGTAATGTTTCGATAGTTACAGAGAATCAGGAAAAAAAAAAAGATTCTGCTGGAACTCTCGATACATTAATCATGTAGCAAATGGTAATGTTTTCCATTACTGACGTATTTAAGGATAAAATGTAAAGTGTCGTTTGACGTGAGAAAAACTTTTACCACTGATTTAGAACCTTGTCACGAGAAAAACGAGAAAAGTATTTGACTCCATGCTTCCTTTGTTCGGGAGGCCCCTCCCCTCCCTCGTTCTGTCCTCTCTCTCTCCCCTCTCTCTCTCTCTCTCTCTCTCTCTCGTGAAGAAAGAATTTTTTGTAGAAAATTACATTTATACACACGATAATGTTACTGACATGGAGTCATAGGATCACAGAACTTTGAGTTAGATTATAAAGAGGCATTATTTTATTTTTCATCTCCAAGGCGTCTAGACAAGTTTTTTTTCCCTACATTTTGGTGATATAAAAGTTAGAATGATCTTAGAGAGCATTATACTTTTGGAAAAATAGGGCTTAGGATAGTAGTTGAATGCAGATTTGGTTTTCAGAATTTAATGTTTAAAATGTTAATAGTAATTATTTCATAGGTTTATTTTGAATTGTAATTAATCATTGGTTTGGTATGGTAATTAACACACTTGTTTGTGTTTCTTGTTTGTCTGTTTTTTCCGAGAAAACTTCTGTCTGTTTCATTTGGCCAAAAATCGTCCCTGCCACAAACCACAACCGAGCATCATCATCATCATCAGCGTCTCCCCCTCTCCCTGCGGGTCGCAGGGGGCAGCATCGGCTGCAGCAGCTAACAGGAACTCTCGAAGAAGACTCCTCCTGCCTGTGAGGAGGCAAAGAAAAGACCGCAGACTTTTTCACAAACTGAGTGTTGTCCCATCCACGAAACAGAAGGTGGCGGTAATGCGAAGAATAGGCCGCCAACCGCCGGAAAACCAAACAAGAAAGAAGAAAGACATTGTGAGAAAAGAGTTATCGGAAGAAGAAAGAAAGTGATTGTTGAAAGAAGAAGAAAGACATTGTGAGAAAGAGTTATCGGAAGAAGAAAGAAAGTGATTGTTGAAAGAAGAAGGAAAAAGACATGGAGACAAAGACATTGGACACTTTGAGACAAAAGACATTGAAAGACGCCATGAGTAAAAGAAAGACATTAACGGACATTTGAGACGTGGCTGGCCTAAATGAGACAGACAGAAGGTAAATATACAGACAGGCAACAAACGCACAGAGACATATTAAGTCATATTTACACATTTAGGTCATTCGTTCATAACACCACATTTAGCTGCATGAAAGAATACAGGACAATCGTTAAAATTAATTCGACTCTTGCTTTAGCATGAGACACAAGGAGATTAGAACAGCAGTATATTTAAGGTAGAGGAGCTCTATTATTGAAACTATTATTATTTAAAGTTATAGACGCGGAGAAGTTTAGAATTATTGATTTTAACTGCATGATCTTGGTAATACGGATATTTAAAGCAGTGTTTTCAACCTCTGAACCGTGGCTCGTTTCTCATTTAAGAACAGTCACATGCACAGATGAAACTGGTGCTAGAAAGAGAACTGCAGCTTTTAATGGGCGCTGCATTTAGTACAAAATGGTTTGTTCAGACAATTAAAGTTTGAAAAATGATTTAAAGCATTTCTGAATTTTGGCTAAAGGTGATATTGGATCATTTCTGATAACACATAGACGCAACACTGTTCATTGGTTGAAAACAAGGATGTAGGGACATTTTATGAAATCTTTTATGACATGTTTCTCTTCCAAATAGCTAAATTAGAAACAATTAGGACAATTATGTCTTTAATATAACTGTTGGCAGTTTTCTGAGACATGATTGGCGCAAGTACACACACATAAAACAATGGTCTTTTCTCCACATGAACGTGAAACAAAGGTGAAGTATTAAAGTTTGAAACTAATTTACATTTTTAAGGAATCCGAACTGGCTTTAAAAAAAAAAAGGGAAAAACATTTATTGCACGTGCATGAGTTTTTTTTTTAGTAACAAGAGCTCATTAAAAATATAGGGGACACAGTTTGTGACAAGCCCGAGTAAAGACCACGTGGTTTAAACACTAAAGTTTGAAATGGATCCTTTTAGGAAAAATCTCTCAAAGCTTTGCATGTTCTGCAGGCTCTGAAAGTTGCAACTATAAAATAGCTCATGAGACAATTGTAATTGGACATGGAAAAATATAACAAAGTTAAAATTACAGGCCTCTTGTGTTGTCTATATGTTTGTGTATGTTATATGTTTGTGTATGTTATATGTTTGTGCGTCATGTCCAATACACTACGTTGACCTTAACAAACTGGACCAATACTAACGTCGGCCTGTGTGAGTGGGATGTGAGTGTGATGTGAAATGAGGAGTGGACGAGGAGTGCTGAACGGAGAATGGAATAACAAAAGTTTTCTGTAATGTTTTAATGTGATCATGGAATAATTATTTTTTGTCAACAGCATACGGTGTAAGTACTAGAGATTCAAAGATGACAAGCTTTATTGAACAGGTGTAAAAGTGAGAGTACTCTGGGATGAGTACTCTGAGAAAAGTACTCTGAGAAAGTACTCTGAGATGAATACCTTGCTGAAGGTACTGGGAGTCCCTCCCTCTGCTGTTTGTCCGGACAGGGATTCGGTCCAACCGCAGTGAGCGGTCATTGGGCGGAGGACAACTTTGGTTTGTAATTCACATTTAGGGGAGTATAAAATTAGAAACATACATATTGTTAAGTCTGTATTTGGCTACAGCCTCTGCCCTGATGCCACACACCGTCTGTCAATGCAGTTATGTTTTGCCCAATTAGATTGATTGACAGGCTGCACCATGCGAAGAGAGGGAAGTGGGTGTTTCTTGTGTTCTAATGTTTCTTTTTCAGATGAAAGATAAACTGCACCTGCTTCAGGGATAACACAGTAGTATGGATCATAAGGAAATGAGCCTCTACTTTGGCACCAAAGCCCACAATATGAATTGAGGACGATCCGGGAGGAACAACAGGATTGGAACAGTAATCTACACACACACAGATGCATGTTTTATACTTTGGACCACGACCAACAGAGGGGAGTATTGTATTGTCATAGGTGGTCATGGTCCTTAACCTTCTAAATCATTAGAAAGAAGTGTAAAACATATATTTACAAGAACAAATAAATAATAGAAAGGGCAGCCTAAAAAAGCAAAATGGGAAAATTATTAAGTAATTTTCGGAGTTCCAAAATGAAATAAAATTCTATATTTGTCCCATAGGGGGTCATTCTAAATTTAGTGTTGTGCAAATTTAAAAGGAGAAATAATAGCGCTTATAACATCAAACAGATCTACTCTTTAAGATAATAGATCATACAATAATAGAATAGAATGAAATAGTCTGGAGCTATAATGTCATTGGATTCGAGGAGCTATAGGTTGAAAGGTCGCTAGGAAGAGGTGTCAGAATAAACAATAGTAATAATAGTTAGACTAGTGAATAATCAAAATAGTTCTATTGTGGAAATAAGTATCAATAAGGTCAAATTGTTCTAATAACTAAAGTAAAAAGGAATCAAATGGAGTCAGATTTTAGATGTTTTCTGTTTTCCACATCTGTAGGAACTGGTGCAGAGGTGTTTATAGAGAGTAGTATTAAAATGCAGACATAGAACGACAGGCTTTAACACAATTTTAAATCTAAAAATAGCTCAAATATAACATTGCTCTTGACGCAGCCTCTGAGCTGCTCCATTGGAGAACAGGTTAAATGTTATTGTTTATTACAAACAGCTGATGTATTTACACATATTAAGTTTGGGACAAGTCTTTAAACAGTTATAAGCAGCGGACAGAAGCCATGAATGTGCTTTTGTTTATTAAATAATTAAATGCATAGCCTTATAATCGTAGAGAACGTTTTAAAATAGTTAAAATCCCTTTCAGGCAACTTGATTTAGATGTATGTCTTTAATATTGGAGAACGACTGTGTTGTTTTTGGAATTGTCTGAAATACAATACATAGAATAGTGATTTGCAGAACAAGAACCAGCCAATGAAAAATCGTCTATTGCCAATGCAATTGTTACAATCAGAACTCAAAAATTGGGAATATGCTTTGGCTCAAACTACAACCAAGATTTGGAGTCACAATAGAGTGTAAAATAGATAGATGCTTTCAAAAAAAAAAAAATAGAGATTATTTTTAGACAGGGCCAATATCAAACGGTAAAAAGACCATTTCCTTCATATTATGTCCAAAAGTAGTTACTTCAAAAGTAGATAAAGTTCATGAGTGTAGCCTAGATTAATGTAGCTTAGATTAATGAGATAGATTAGAACCAACAGAGATTCAAAAACATTTAAAAGCATTTTGGTTAATTTGAATATAGCACAAAAGTAGATATTTAGGTAGTTTTGAGAATTTTAAGAGCTGTCGATTTGTCAGCAACAGATTAGAGAATCAAAATACCGTTGTATAGGGACTGACCCCAGAAAACCTGCTAAAATAGATTAGCTCCTGTAACGATAATACCAATTTGATTAATGATGAAGAATCAGAATGACACAGCGGTGGTCATCAAAGAGTTTTGTGAAGGAATGTTTCGAATGTGGTTTTGTGTTGTATTCTTTCTGTATTGGCTCTTCACAGATATCAAGCCTGAACTAAGCACAAGTATGGATGATAAACGACGATGTGGATTGTGACCTGATTTTTAATCAGGTCAAAAGAGGGAAACTGTTGCATAATTAAAATGTTGTATACTAATGATTTTGAAAATAGGCCCTCTGAAGAAGGTGCACGGGGAAAAGCCCCAAGGACAAAGGAATATGCACTCAGGAATCATAGAGATGACCAGCTTTCAAAACGGGACAAATTATTAACTCCAGGAATAAACAAATGCTCTCTCCCACTCTGGACGAGGGCAAAAGTCCAACACAATCAGGCGCCCAGTGGTGGGGGGCATTGTTTGCTCAGGTGGAGAGGGAAGACCAAGACCGGGTCCAGACCAGGGGCCAGACCAGTCCCAGACTGTGACGTCATCGGACCCTTTGATAGAAACTGCTGGGAGGAGATTGGCAGTCAGTCAGCCGAGGGCCAGGAGAGAGGGACATATATAGTTTTAGGAGCACTTTTTGTTGAACATTCTGTATCTGATTGTAAAGATAATTAAATGCAGATGTTAAACGTGAAGATCTCTTGTCTCGCTCTTGCATCGATTTTGGATACGTCAGTCAAAGGGAATTATTGACTTCAAAATGTAATACATTTATAACAATAGCTTGATGTCAATTTGCATTTGTGGTGTTTTATCATTCCCCTGATCTTTAATCTCCCTAGTTCAAATCTCTCGTGTCATTTCCAGATGCTCAGTGAACCTTTCAGCAACAAACTCCAATTTGTCAGAGAAAAACTCAAGCCCTGAGCTTGTACTGTTAGGCTCATATAACCCTGACCTGTCAATTGTGGGCAGATCTGTTAGTTTAGTGAGGGTCTTTAGCGGTGGTGGCCCTGGAAAGCCCTGGAAATGACTTCTATTCCACCGAGAGCAACAGTTGAATATAGTGCACTCACCCGTATGCACCTGTGCAGCTATTCTAAGGCCCTGTCCACACGAAGTCAAGCTCAGGCCTAAACGCAAAAATACTTTATCAATCCAGTGTATCGTCCATACGAGGCCGGCGTTTTGGGGGGGTGTAAACGAACATTTTTGAAACTAGGTCCCAGAGTGGAAAGATTTCAAAACTCCGTATATGCCGCTCCGTGGTTACTGCCTCTCCGCAATGTATCTGAGACGCTTGCGTCATCGCCCCGCCTCTTGTTAAAGCACGCATGCGCCGCACTCAGAAAATAATGACAACAACAATGTAGCTTGTTGGTTTTGTAATCCAGTGTGACCCGAAGCAACAGTTCAACCTCATCGTCCGTCCATACTAATGTAGTACCAGCTCGCCCACTCGCCATGTTGTCTGTTTACAAAATTCCGCGCATGCCCACGGAAGTTTTGGCCCGATCCCGTCATTGCGTCACAGCGCCACCAACAGGTCTGGCATAGTTTCACAGCGTTTTCAGGCGTATTGACTACATTCATATGGACGCACACATTTACTGAGCTAACTCCGTGTTTACAGAAAAAGTTTCTGAAATTATAAGCGTTTTGTCTTCGTGTGGATATAGCCTAAATGTCACAAATATGCTTTGCAGGGATGTAAGAAGTTAATTGATAAATTGCAAATAACTGATCATTTAAAAAGTTGTCAACTAATTTAGTAATCTTACGAAGACATAAACATGCTGAGATATTTCTATAGTCAGATGATTCAGATTCATCTATTTGCAATTTGCAGTAAAACCACACTGGAATACATTCGCACAAGACAAGTTCATAAATAAATAATAATCCGAGCTGCAACACAATGCTCACAGCACCAGTCCCTCACTGATCCTCCAGCAGGTGGTGGGTCCACAGGAAGATGGCTGCTCTGCCAACAGAGTCTCAGCCTTGGTGCTTCAGACATATGAGAACTGTTACGGCTGAAATCAAAGTTCACATGTTTCGGATGAGTTCAGCTGTGATGAGATGCTGTTATCATTAATCCACTGAACAACAATTTGGATTTCTGCTCTGTAAGAGGATTCATCTTTCTCCTCATAATTAACGACAGCAGAATTAAATAATGTGTTTTTAATCAAACAACTCTTGCCTCTGTCACTTGAAATGTATATAAAACACTTTTTTCACTGACCTTTCTGGTGTTAAACAACTATAAAATATAAAATCCATGTTACTTTTTTGTGACTCTAAAATCTTTAAATTCTATCACTATAGTTTTCACATGCATGTAGTTTTGGCCACTATCACATCTTAAGATCAGCTTTTTCAAACAGAAAAGTGCAAAAGAGAAGACCACCCTCACTCAGCCAATTAGCTGTCAGATAGTGACACATTTTTGCATGCAAAAGATAACATCAGATAACTCACTTAATAGGATTAGGACAGCATGGCGTGGTCAAATTAGTCATGTTACCTTTACAAGACTTTCTCATTGGACAAAAATCTTGCATTAGAATGAATAAAAGTTAGGTATCCCAGCTTTAATAACAAAGAAATGAAAGAAGAGATGGATCTAAATTTAAATTGAGACTAAATTCTGGCTTTTTATTGTTGCACTTTCTAAAGAACACCTTTAAAGTCTCCTTTAAGTAACATTTTGTGAACAAATCAGACCAAAACGTCCTGTCTTCATTTTTTTAGAAAGCATTTCATCGTTTATACAGTATATTAAGAGCTCACTAAAGGCTGGTCCTCTCTTGTTCACAGACAAAAGCTTATCTTAAGAGGCCTAAAATAATTCTAAAAAAAACAATAGAAGCAAAACAGTTATGAGAGCTGGGAACGAGTCACATGGGTTTGTAAATTCAGCGTTAAAGGATTAATTTTGCAATAGTAAATATATCTTCTTTGCTGCCTTGCTTTCAGATGCATATTCTCATCCTTTCACCCACCCCACGGAGCCCAAAATCATTAAGAAGTCAAATGATGCTCCAATGCTACATGAGCTGAGTTCTTATGAATCGATATGTGTACCAGGCCATTGCGCTGACCATCTCTGACGGTCGCCGCTGGACGTTCGCACAGTTTTAGCGCTCAATAAAACCAGAGCCCACGGAGGCACAGGAGACAAAGTGTCATCCATGAGAGCAATCAGCCGGGTCAGTGACAGTTCCTTGCCGCTATTCTTACTCATTTACTGCAGGAATGGATATGGAGCAAATAAGACACAAGAAGTAGCCATCTGCACCAGGGGAAATATGTAAGTGCATCTCTATTTGGTTCCAATTTTCTCTGGCTTCTTCTTCTTGCTGCAATGCAAATGATCTCAGGAAAGAAAGAGAGCTAAGTGTTTTTGATAGCATTGGTCAGATGAGGTTAAATGTAGGCGTTTTGGAGAGTGTTGAAAAAGGAAACCTGACCTGATATTGTTATCTATAATATGATAATCAAGGAGCTCGGTGGCTCTTTATTAAATGAGTAGTTCATATGAAATCTTTAAATTGAGCAAAAACAACGAAAACAATGGTTGTCCCCTTAGGCTGCATTTCTGTACGGAGAGATGTGTTTTGTATACTGTAGGCCCAAATCATGGTTTCTGCACAAAAGAAAAAAATAAACAAAAAAACAACAAATGCAACACTAAAGGGCATGAGCAACATAGATATAGGGTTGTCAAAAGTATCAAGTACTAAAACTCGTACCTAGACACTAATTTGAACAAGTATTGATAATTACATAAACAAGATAAACGTTGGCGTTTCTTGAGCATTTCTTGTATGAAACTTAAAATGACTTTGAGTAAGTAATCCTTTTAACTAAAGGTAAGTTTTCGTCAGTTAGGCCTATGCATCTTATTTCATGGTCTTTAGAGGAAACATTAGGTCCACTAATTGATAAAACTTTTGAGGACCTGCGGACGCCATGACGCCAAGACAAACGACCTCTCATTTTCCCCTCATACTGCAATGCACATAAGACTCTAGAGCCACAGTGTCACCATAGTCATCATAGCCATCAATCCATTCTCCCTTCGCCAGAATGATGTCATTGGCACCCTGCCTAGTCGCTGGCCCGCTGGACTAGAGGGACCCGGCTCTCATTAGCCCCTGTTCAGATTTATAAGGCTGCCATGCTCATATTTTTTATCAGTGGAGATAATAAAAATAGGTAAAATCATGACAACCGACTCTTGGCTGTCAGAAAACACACGGTCAAAACATGTGTACTAAGTATATCGGCGTCTTGCTAACACCTTATTTTTAGTCACTGTATTTCAGTGTCTAACTCCAGCGCATGGTAATGGGTTCACTATAAATAACAAAATGTATTTTTCCTGCCTGCTAAGTAAGCGAACTTTATTTATACAGTGCCTTTCACAGACCAGAGTCCCAAAGTGCTTCACATAAACAATACATTACAGACAACAGAAAGCATGTTGAATGAAGTCTTTAGGTTGATAATTGACTGTATGAATATCATAACTACTGTATATCTCACTGTGTGACCCAGAAACAGTAGGTCAAATGGTCACGGCCTTGCACACAACCATACAATATATAATATGGGCCGCTAATGGTCTATCTTTCCCATTCAAACGAATAGACTTTCACTCCAGCAGAGCACATGAGCTGCCACAAGTGGTCCCTATTGCAGCAACACTGAACAAATTGTGCAGTTATGAAACTACACGGCTGAAACTATTGGATCTGCGGCGGAAAAAAATGACGAGACAACAGCTAAACAAACCTGGTTTCCGACACTCATTTGGAACATTGAGCGTTGAGCAAAGAACTCTGTTTTGAACCAGGTCCTAAATCAGATTTTGACTAATGGAAAGTCGCCATTCCAATTTGTGTTTCTGCCTCTGCTGTCAGAACTACAGGTGGGGAGCCAGACTACAAACATGGCAACCCACATATAGCTGTGATTGGACAGACAACCACTCTCGCTGCATGGCACGTATCTTTAACTGTAATAGCAACCTGCATTGAAAAAAGCTCCCATGACTGTTTGAAGAGTCAAAGCTGTAAATAAAAAAATAAAAATGTTTTAATCTATTTGCTTTACCTGCAGTTTTTGTTGTATATCTTTGTTTATCCCCCAGGCTAAAAGGATTAAACTTCCGTCACAATTGTGCAAAACACGTCATCCCATGTTTACACTTTACTCGCAGTGTGAGTACAGTATGACATACATTATATTTATTTCTGGGGTCACAGACGGTGAAGATTACTCATCCCACACTGTAAACAAGCAATATTTACACACGTTATTGCACCAATTTCATCGTAGGAGAAAACCTTTCTCCTTTTGCAAGCAATTTCACACACAAATTTCTGTAAGACTGGCAATAGGTATTTTCCTAGTATCACAATGCAGGGATAAGTTTTGGCACCTGGTGAAGCCACATGGCACCACACCTGCTGTTTGGCTCCTGCTGGGATGTTGCAGATGTAAAGATACAACTGAATGGATTTTTTACATTTGACGTGCACCATCCAGAACGATACATGATGGTAAATGTCCCAGAATGGAGGTAATGGGCCGTGAGCAGACCGCAAACAAAGCAGGCCCAGAGGCAGTGCATTCGATGTGTCTAACACCTGGTCAGCCATGTCACTTAGTGCCATTTTGGCCGCCACGCTGCCGCCACCACACTGTCTATTAGCATGGGGCACCCTAGGAAAGCCGCTTCTTGATATGCACAAGATGAAACCACAAAGTACAGGACTAGGGGTAATGGAGAAACTGATAAACCATAAGGATATTCTCAATAACACTCAATAAATGCTGTTTGGACTTCTTGCGCATTATTGTGATAACTGAATTTACAACTAGACACACTATGTTATGATTAATATCGCTACCCACTTGTTGCCGTGTAGATGTTATCACTGGTGCAGAAAAGCACTTGGACTAGACAACATCAGCTCCAGGCTCCTCCGTTCCTGTGCAGAGGAACTCTGCGGAGTGATTGAGCTGAAGATGGAGTCTTCAACCTGAGTCTTAGGTTGAGGTCAGTACCACAGCTCAGGAAGACCTCCTGAGTGGTACCATTGCTCAAGTCTCCATGGCTCAAAGACCTCAGCGACTTCAGGCAGGCTGACTTTGATTTCCCACCTCATGAAGACACAGGAGAGATTGGTCCAGGGACAACTCCACTCCACTATGAGCCCAGTGATGGACCCACTGCAGTTCGTGTACCGGCCAAGCATTGGAGTGGAGGAGGCCTTCATCACCCTCTTTCACTGCTCACTGTCCCACCTGAGGAAGCCTGGCTCTGCTTTGAGAATCCTCTTCTTCATTTTTTCCAGCGCCTTCAACACCATCAGTCACCACATAGCATCAAATTGCAGTTAATTAATCATCAATATAGTGCGCATATATTTCTGAGAAAAGTTGCTCTTCCTCTGCCGCGCAGTAAAAACAGAACACAATCAGAGCGTGCCAGGCTGAGATGCAGGAGAGAGCAACACACAGCTTTGCATTCTTACTGCTCTTACTCTTGTGTTCTGAACGCATCGCTACCTTTCCCAGGCTGGAGCCTGGAGCAGGTCTTGCTGCTCTTAGTACTTCATACATGGCAGGGATTCATCTGATCTTGTTGACGTGTGAAAGACAAATATTAAAGAGATGTTGTGAATGTTGCTGAAGACACATATAGACTCTCTGGTGTCATTGCAGGGATGTCATTGCAGGGATCAGGCCAGGACTCATCCCGCGGCTGCGCTTTTCCCTCCCACTCACATGCGGCTCTCTGGACTTTGAATGGACCAAGAACAAAGCATAAAGACCAGGCCGATAGATGAAGTGGATGTGGTGCATTTTGTTTGTGGAATTAACAGCATGAGTCAAAGTACAACATCTCTAGTCAAGTGTGTCTTTTATTCAGGATTACAGCTGTAGCCTTTAAAGCAACACTTTCATGTTCACTTTGAGAATTTTACATATGGTGCATATCAGGCATGATGTGCAACAATCATGATGGGAGACCTCTGGGCACCCCAGGGGCCTGCGGCCAAACTGTTGATGTGTCCTTAGGCAAGACACTTGATCCACATTGCCTCAAATGAGTCTGGCGTTTGTGGGAATGGTTGGCGGTGGCACATACTGGTTGCCTCGCTTCGGTCAGTGTGCCCCAGGGCAGCTGTGGCTACAGTAGTAGTTTATCACCACTTAGTATAGAGTGAATGAATAATGACATGTGAAGCGTCCTGAAAAGCGCTAAATAAAACCGATGCATTATTAATACTAACCATCCATCCATCCATTTTCTTCCCATTAATCCATTTCGGGGTCGGGGGTGTGGCAGTCAAAGCTATTATTATCAACATTTGTATCATTATGTCTGGTGTCAGCGTGTCGTGTCATTGTTTTGACAGGCTATGAAAGTTGGGCTGCCTGGTTCTAAAGTCAAGTAAGTACGGAAGTTAAACATAACTACATTTGAAAACCTAATTTAGTTGATCTAAAAGGTGTCTTGTCCAACTTTGAGAATGTTTCAAACTACCACCAATAGCTTTGCTCTTTCAGTTGTAGTGACAGAGTACTACAGCCCTTTGCAACACTGTAATCCTGTATGAAAAGTGAAGAAATACCAATCTAATACAAACTGACAGCAGGGAGTCCCACGCACACCTCGAATAACATTTGGAAAGAAATGCCACCAAAATGTGATAACAGAAGGCTGGGTCTCTATCGATGCCTGTGAGTAAATGCGTTAATCCACCTCACAGAGCACATGTAGAGCTGTAATGATAAACACTATGATTTGACTCAGCTAAGAAAAGAGTAGAGCGAAGGCGAGTGTGATGGGCTGCAGTCAGGCAAGCATTCCGCCCCCGCATACTGCATAAATCATAGTGGGTGCTCCGGAGCGAGGTGTTTGCAGCTAACATATTGACTGCATTAGAGGAGGTTTGCTGAAGACATATAAACAGTAGTGCTTGCGTCTGTTGAGTGGGTCTTCCATATGTTGCGAGGCATTATCATCTCCACTGACCTGCTATCAGCAAACACCCAACGCCCCACGTCTCTGTGCTCTATGTTCAAAAGTGTGACAGGTCAATACAACACAACCACAATTCTCCAGGGGGTGGTGGTGAAAAACGGCAGAAATCGCTCACGGGGTAAATGCTTAACGGCACAGACTTTGCCTCAGTGAAATCCCTGATGCCACTTTAAACCAGAACTGTACGTTTGCGCAAAGTCTCAACAATTAAATACTTGGTCCTCACAGTAGCCTAGCAACCACCTTAGTTTTTTTTCCCTCCCTTCGCATCTGCAGTGTCACAGATTGTCTAGGGAATTCACCCAAGACATTTGAGAAATTAAATACTTGAGGAAAATGAATAAAACAGATTGCAGAAATTGATTTGATTTGATCAAAAACATTATGCCTATACATCCTCAAGATCAGAATGCAATTCATGACTAATACATATAATTACACACTTAACCTTGTCATTTAAACTAAACAAAAACACTTTAATGCGTTTATGTGAATACCCAGTAGGTGTCCGTGTTTGAAGACAAGCCGTTGCCATGACTACGGGCGCGGAGAAGAGGGGGACTCAGAGGTGTTTACTCGCGGAGTCTCCTATAGCCTACTCGTGTCTTCCTAGTGTCTTCCCTATTCTCTTTCCACCACCACATTTTACATGCGTAGCACCATCTAGCACCAAGGCTGACGCGGAGGAGGTAAAACACATTTTCATTATGCTCCGAGTCAAGGGTTTGAAGCTTGGCCAAAAGATAAATGCAAACTGTCAGAAAAGGGGCCTTCAGAACAGCCACGGTCATAGCAACTGTATTTTCAAAAGCGATACATATAAGCCTTTTATGCTCTTTTTATAACTCTATCGTCGCAACATTTTATCCCGCAGACTTTATATTCCACTGGTAGTATGCACAGATTAAATCATTCTTTCATTACAATGGCCATTTATTTGATCTGATCGTGGGCATGGGCAAAGAGTTTGAGCATCTGATAAATGGAAAAGAAGCACTACAGCAAGAATGTGGCTCTATAAAAACTCAAACGGTTCCCCCAGCATTGATCGCTAAGCCCTTTGGATAGATGGGTAGTGGTGTGCAGCCAGACATGAACTCCTATGGACCCGCATGCAGAGGAACAGCAGGTTACACTCGTCTAATGTCATCTAATTCTAATGATCAACATTATTTTTGATTGATAAAAAAATAAAACATTTTAGAATGTGAAATAATATCTCAAGAAGAAAATGAATGTCTTTTTTTTTCCAAATTTGAAAGTTGCAAACAAAGAATTACATTTTGCTAAAACTAATTTATGGGCAACACTGCTCTATGTAACACTAATAGTGGTACAAAGACTTCATACAGGACTGAGACAGAAGCTTTTAGACAAAAGGACAGAGTTATATGTAAGTGCCAGAAGTTGACTGATGAGGGGCAATGTAGTAATATTGTTAAAAAACAAAGTCAATTGCATGATGTCTATGGACAGGCACTGAATCAAAAAATATAATAATATCACTATTTTGTCTTTGACATCAGAAAAAATATATAAATCCAGACTAAAAAAGTTTCAAAACTAGATACAAGTATCAATACTGAGAAAATCATATCAGCAGGACATAATGTGAGATTCAAAGATCTGGACTTGTAAAATATTGTGGTACCATTAATAGTACTTGTTTTGTTGTCCAAAATTGGTATTAAATAGAAGGTTGTGCCAAAAAATAAGATAAAAAGATAAAAATAATAAGGATATTTTTATTAAATAAATAAAAAGATTTTTATTTTCAGATAAAAAACAAATACATATATTTTTTATTTTATTTTTACTTCCACAATTTATCTTCAATAAATAAATTATATATGTATCAATAGTGTGGTATATTTGTTCAAATGTGGCGGGGTAATACTATCCCCAACAAAATGTCACTCACCACTGCTGAAAGTTGGGATGTTGGAATGGGGAGAAGTCTGTAGGGACAACGGAAAGATTCTTCTGTGATTGTGGTGAACTTTTTGCATTGCTTTACGGCCCATTTTACCCAAATTTATTCATTGCTTGTTGGATGCGTCAGAGCTTCACTGCAGCCCCTTCGAGTCCTCCACAATAACCTGCGTGCCATATTAGGCCTGACCTTGTATTCGGACGGTGCAGGTTAACAAGCTCTGACTAGTGGGTCGACAGAGGCTGGAGTCCATCATCTTGGTCTTTAAGGAGCCATGACTAAGTGGGAGTCGGGGACACCTCCGGTTTTATAAGGAGACTTGGCTCGTTTCGCTTTGCAGAGGTTTTGAATTTAAAGTGTTTCGAAAAAAGAAAAAGAACAGCGGAAATATTCATCCTTTAGCATCAGCCCTGGATCACAGTTAGACCATGGTGCAGTGCATATTATTAGACACAATGGTGAAAGTGGCGAAGAAGTATGGCTTTCCTCAGAGCAGAAATAACTTGGCAGCTATGATAATTTCCTTAGGGGACTCTTCACAAATTCCCACAGTAAAGTGTATTTCATAATTAAAACATGTCTTCCCTGAGACAGTATGTGTTTGTGTGTCTTCAATAATTACCAATAAAATTAAATATTATTTTTAATTTGTGTTTAAATATAAAAAGATTGACATGTTCTACTTCTAGGGAAACTGAGGCAATGCATCAATTCAAGAAGGGTATAAAGTTGCAAGATGTCATTCTTATTATTCACACAGTACGCCTCTATGGAGAAAGCAGAAAAAGAAATATGGCCCAGTGATGATCAGCAGCTGGAACATATTGGATAGCCTTGGACACTCAAGGATAAAACCAAGTCGTCAAACTGAGGCCACAAGGGACTGTTTAGTGGTTTTTATGGTTAAAGGATTATTACATTACTCATGTGGTTATATGTTAGTAGAGTTGTTGGATTTTCATTAAAGTGAATTAGAATATATTCAACGTTTAGCCCCTTAAGGATCATCTAATTTCGCCTGTTTCTTCTCGAATTATGATACCCAAATAGAAATGCTTACTGTGTGGACATCTTGTGTCTGATCTTGTGTTATGAGACCTCATTTGAAAGGTAACACCTTCTAGTTTCTGGAAATGTATGTTACAGTTTGTTAGGAAGGACACAATCTGCACTACACCTTCTCAAACATGAGTAAAAGTTAGTTTTTTTTGTCTCGAAAAAAAAAAGGCAATTTCAAAAGGTTCTCCTGAAGACATACTTTATGATATGTTGTTAAAACTCACCAGAGCAGATGTCTGTGGTGTTGGCAACAACTGTATGAAATTTTAGACCTTTGGGTGGAACCGTTTTGATGCTTGGGGCTTTTTTGTAACTAATGGGCACATTCGGCACAAGTGGTCAATTTTTGTGCCAACTGTGCAAAAGTGTTTTACATGCAAATTATCAATGTTTTTACACCAAAAATCTAATTATATCATTTTTTGGCTATTACTCTTGCTATAAATAGCATTTTTTTCCAGATATTGAAATGTTTGCAGAAAAGCTATTATTTATATAGTTATAGCGCGTGTTCTCCGTGAAAATGCTCCGTCTTCCTCTCTTACGCATTCAAATATGACTGGAACTGTGGGAGGAACCTTGAAGTCCGACACATCGCCTGAAACCTGAGATTATTGGCTACAAGATGATTTGATTGACATCCAAATCAGCCAATGGTACTCAAGACAATGCTGTCGTGACGCACAGATATCTATATGACTGGAGCGCTAAAGCTAGGTGCGCTTGTTTTACTCAACTTACTCTACCTTCCAAACCATAGCACTGAGAAGTCCGAGTGAGGGCTTGTTTTGAAGGGAAGACTGAGAGGAAGACGAACATACCCAGTGATTCTGGGTAAAAAAAACAATGGCGTCTTCAGACAGTGCGCAAAGACGCGGTTTTATTTTTGTTCGGGCAACTTTCAAAACTCAAATGTGTCGTTACAAGTGGATATCTACTATAAGGATGACTTTGAAGAAAAAACAACTGGATATAATTATTCTCTAGACCCTCCCGGACAAAATGAATGGACACATGTGTGGATTAGACGTGATTTGGCCCAGAATATTAGCATGAAAAGGTAAGAAAGGACAATATATATTTTTTATATGTATACAGTTTGACTACAAATACTTACTTTTGTTGATATTTAATGTTTATTTGAACATAATATGCATTTAGAGGTGGGAATAAGCTTTCAAAAGAGGTATAGCTTGACTATATTGACACAAGTTAAGTTATAATACTGATGCAGTTAAATGAACGCATCAGCAGCATTTTCCCATCCCCCAGCCATTAAACACAGGAAGTTAAATTAAGAAGAGTGCAGAAAACATCTGTTTAGAGTAGCCTCAGGCTTACTTTGAGAGGGGCTACTGTGTGTCTTGGAGAAAGAAGGTATTGCCTTCACCTAAGGATGGTGGGACATATGGTCACATGTGTTTCAAATTATCATGGTATAAGACGAGAGCTCTTTGGTCCATTCTTTGTCACTATTCTGCTGCTTTCCATCCAGCAGAGACCCAGACTGGTGCAGTCTGTAAAACTTGTCTATGTGTGTGATGTCCAGAACACTGAGTAGTTTATTCACATATTTTGGTCCTTCTTGCGCCGGATGCCAACATGCTTTTCTGCGGAGCTGAGGATGCCTCAAACATGGAGTTGGAGCAGCGGTGAGACCTTCTTCATTCAGAACTGCTTTGAGGACTCCATCTTTGAGGCATGGCCAGTCTCCGGATTGAAGTTGACGGCAGAACTAGTTTCTGGACATCCACATGGACAAGGTAAAACTATTTTTACCTAAAAAAAAAAAAGAAACTAAATTTAAATCGTCTTTGAAGGCAGGAAATCCATTTTATCTCCTCAAAAAAGCATTGGGGCAGTGAGATATCACGCACTTCTAAGACTCAAAAAAAGAGGCCGGGGATAACGAGGCTTATCCTTTTAATAGTCGAGGGCTATTTCTTAGGCCTAGGATAACGGGGTTTATCCTTCTAATAGTCGGGGAGCTATTACAAATTCAGCACTATGGACGCATACGTGTAGTTGGAAAACCAGATCTGGCCATTTGAGGGAAAAATGGAACATTTTGAGAGTGGTGATTTATTCTTCAGCCGATTAGTGACTTTTTGGTAGAACTTTGTGGTAGCCTGCATAATAAGACGACAACAATTTTTCTAAATAATAATTTAAAATTGGAAATTGAAATTTGGATATAAAGGCCTAAAGTGTGAGTGTGTGTGTGCGTGCACGTTTGAGGTGCATCCTTTGTGTCCCCTTCTGCCTTTTCCCCTCTTCCCCCCTCCCTGTTTTCCCTCTTCCCCTCATCCCCCTTCTCCCTTGCTCCCAATTCTGTCCCTCCCGTCTGCTCAACTCTAGTTGGGTGGAGTATGTTTGTTATAGTTTAACTACTTTTGTTAATGCTAGCTACATTAACAAAAATAATTAAAAAGGGGTGGAACCAGTGATAAACATTTTACTGGTGTAAACATTTGGTAATGAGATTAGAGAATCATAGATAGATTTGAATTGACTTGAGCTGTGAAATTTGTGATTGGACAACTTTAAAGTTACAACATTTGGTACAAGCTCAAAAGGATTAGGCTGAAACTGAATTAGATTGATGATAGATAAGACTCAAAGTTTGCTCAGATTTTTGATTTTTGTTTGCTTATGATCACAAAAGATGGTATTTTGTACACACAAGTAGACTTTTATGTTAATTTTTGGGTTTGATTTGGAGTTTTTGTTTGTTTTGTGAGTAAATGTCTTTATGTGTAAGATTTAACAGACTAACATCTCCTCTTATGTGAGTAGTATTTGTTTGTTTGTTACTTCAGGTTTTGCATGTAACTGTTTGTCTTCTGTGTCTAGGACTTAACTGACTGAACTAACGGACTATAAAATGGGAATAAACATCAGGACTAAAATATTATTTCACAAATAATATGAAACAATATTAGGGTAAAATCAACAGAATTGTCAACTAATATTTTGTTCTGTTTCTGAGTTTGTTTCTGTCTCAGCTGGGAGAGGGACGTCTGGGGACAGTGTTTGGTTGTTCCCGGCACAGCATCGGTCACATGCTTCACCTCACTCCAACCAGAGAGACAGGTCTGGGAGCAGGAGTAACTCAGAGGAGCAGGAGGAGAAGCATCGGCAGAGGTGCTGTGGATGGGAACGACGAATCAGACGCCTAAGAAGGTCCTCTCTGACTGATGCTGACTCAGAACAATCAGATAAGTGGAAAACACTCTGAAAATAAGCAGTTTAATTTTTCAGATTTGAATAATAAATATGTTTAGTTTCATTTGAAGGGTTTAAATTCAACAGTAAGGGAAGTTACTGTAGCATGTTTAATGTTTACATCAAAGAAATGTAAATCTGTTTGATTCTGAATTATTTCAATAGTTAATTGTGATGTTTTCATTTCTGACACAAGAAAATTACAGTAATAGGACTGTCTTCAGCAACAGTTTTCATTAACTGCTAAGTTTTCTTTTGGGGTTTACTGAACTAAGTTTGAAATGTATTAACAAATGTGTACTTTGTGTGTTTTGTTTGAGGGAAACACCTAAAACACCACTTTTGATGCTCAAAAGCTCAGAGTTCATTCCTGTGAAGGAGACGCCCACTCCCACCCCCACCAATCATCAACCAGCAAATCAGCAGGCCAAACCAGGCCAAACCAAGCCAAACTAAGCCAAATCAGCAGGCCAAACCAGGGCTAAATGCTGCAACGACAGAAGCAATGATGCAAAGGGTCATCCAGAGGTCAGACTCAAATCAACAACTTGACTGTGTGTGTTTGGGACATTTTGCAGATTTCCAAAAAATCTGAAAGACTGGGTTGACCGAAGACATCACCTTTGTGCAAAGATCTAAGGACTGGAGGTTTCCAGTTTTTGCTGTCGGTTCTAAAGTGTGTGAACAGGAAAAGAGGCTTCTGGACATGATGGGGCTGTGCAGGATGGTGCTGGACGTTGCTGGCTGCAGAAGACATTGGGGTGTGGAGGCGTTTCTACAACAGGCGTTACTGGACAATAGGCTGTTTGGTGTGGGGTGTAATTTGTTGACACATTTCAAGTTAATACATTTCAGGTGAAAACATTTCAAGTTAATACATTTCAGGTGAAAATATTTCAGGTTAAAACATTCCAGTTTAATACATTTCAAATGAACGTTTAGTTTAAAAATGTTGATGCTACATTAATTTACATGAGTAAATTGGGTATTTGTGTCTTTTTCATTTCATACACATGAATAATTAGGAATTATGTTCAGTTATTGAGCCATTTTTAATGTCTCAAACAGGGGGGAGATATGGTTTATAGGGGAGTAATTCTATACATATGAAATGATCTCTAAAAAACTTTTTTGAGTTATTTTCTGTGTGTGTTTCTGTAACCAATGTGATTTTTATAAGACACATGTGAAGAGGGGTCTCTAAGTTGAGTCGACACAACTTGGATTCAAATGTAATACTGTGTTTGTATTAATTTCATTGTGTTCCATCTTTAAGTTGGTTTACTAAACATTGAATGTGATTAATTCTTTTAATGAAAAACAGGAAGGAAATGTTAGTAGAGTTGTTGGATTTTCATTAAAGTGAATTAGAATATAGTCAACGTTTAGACAGCTTTGGTTTAAGCTACGTGTGTGAAGGGATGTGATGGACGCATCAGCAGCATTTTCCCATCCCCCAGCCATTAAACACAGGAAGTTAAATTAAGAAGAGTGCAGAAAACATCTGTTTAGAGTAGCCTCAGGCTTACTTTGAGAGGGGCTACTGTGTGTCTTGGAGAAAGAAGGTATTGTCTTCACCTAAGGATGGTGGGACATATGGTCACATGTGTTTCAAATTATCATGGTATAAGACGAGAGCTCTTTGGTCCATTCTTTGTCACTATTGTGCTGCTTTCCATCCAGCAGAGACCCAGACTGGTGCAGTCTGTAAAACTTGTCTATGTGTGTGATGTCCCGAACACTGAGTAGTTTATTCACATTATATCATTATAGATCAAGATTGAAAATGTTGAATAAATAATGATCATTATGTGTCACCATCACAATAGCAGAATTAAGGCACAAAATGACATGAAGTGATGACTCAACTTTTATACATTTATACGGTTTTGTTTTTGTTGATCAATGTCTGTGTATTTAACTGTATATTTTTTATACGTAAACGTATGTAGTCGACCACAGATTGCGGTCCTACTTAAAAGGATGGATTTTTTCATAGGTATACCTCAAGAGAGAGACAAAAGAAGAAAAAAAAACTTTTAAGTCTTCACCTGGTTTTCACACACCGTTCCTGGTATTTTGGCCCATTCCTCCAAGCTTTAAGGCTGGCCAAAATAGAAAGTTGCACAGTTCTTATTTATTAGTGGACGATAAGTGAAAATGACAGAGTCCAATCAATCATATGCATCTTCCCACAATATTATTGACATACACTCTTACATGATCATGCACTGCTGCTCTCTGTCTGGACTGATTTAATTTATGACAGACGCATCTACGTATGTGTGGGAAACGCGCCAGGAAATTCACATGCCGCTCAGTATCTGCCAGGAATACAGTTCAAAATGATTCCAATCAATGTCACAAAGGCCAAGACCGAATCAGCAAGGAGGAGCCAGGGAACAATGGTAAACATGAAACACACAAGTTTCACACATTCAGAAACTAATGTGATCAAGGTCTGTTTTTACTGTGACTAAGGGGGTGGGACTTTAACGCTGTCCTTTCGATTAATTACAAAACAAGAGTTGGCCATCCACCTGGACAAAAAGTAGCTTCAGCTGCATTTTCATGTTGGTTGAAATAAATATTGCATATAGTAAAACCATTATTATTACTCAGAAATATCAATATTTGAGGGCTAAATAAGTATATATAAAATGTTTCTTGAGTAACTATACAGATACAATGTGTTGTTGAACTCATGTGTCTATCTACTTGTCTAATTATTATTTTTGGTTATTCGATTCAAATTTGATTCATTGTGATTAAATTAGTGCTGTCCAAAATATTGCGTTATTAACGCGTTAACGCAAATCAATATTAACGGCGTCATTTTTTTCATCGCACGATTTAAAAATTTTTTTTTTTTTTACTTTTTATTGCAGACAAACACATATACAGAAAAAAAAAATAGAAACAAAGAAAAGGACTAGTTCAGATACATTGTAGACAGAGATTACAAACAATATGTAGTTGGAGATACAGGGGGCCAAAGAAGAAACCCAGAAGGGCACATAGGAGGGGGGGGGGGGGGGACATGAAGTGGGAGATGGGGGGGAGGGGTTAATAAAAAAGGCAATACAAGCAAACAGTATACAGTCATAGATATACCGAAAGTAAACAGAGAAACAGCATAGAGTATTTACATGAACAAATTTACAAAATATTTACAGATTGTTTATCATCCTCATAATGACACCATGATGTTTCTATACAGTCTATGGTCTATACCCACACATACACCCACACCCATAAACACACACACTCCACACACACACACACATACACCCCACAGATAAGATAAGATATAAAGTCTGCCCGCCTGAGTTTCACCAAGCTAAGCGGAACCCAGCCAACATCAAAACCAAATCCGACACACACACAGACCCCCAAGCAGGCCCCCACCCCAAAAAGGGGGGGAGGGAGCCCACGCCCGGCCCATTCCCTCTCTTATTTTGTTCCTTTTTCTCAAGTGTTTTTCTTAACTAAACGTGTCATGCATTAAAATAAGCTTCGGCTTACCCTGACTTGTGTATTATCATTATATGCACATATGATTCATGTTATTATTATATTTATCTACTTATTCATTCATTTTTTATTTTATTTTATTATTATTATTATTAATTTTATTTTATTTATTTTATTTTAATTAATTCAAGGGACATAAAGAATAGATATAAATGTGTGACTAATTTGCGATTAATCGCGAGTTAACTATGAAATTCATGCGATTAATCGCGATTAAATATTTTAATCGTTGGACAGCACTAGATTAAATGATTAAAAATCTGCAAAAAATATGAATTAAAATGTCATATTGCGACAAATGAGAATAGATGGGCAGCACGGACTACCACTAAAAACTTAGTCCTGACCAAGTCGAGCATCAGCTGCTGGAGATGGGTCACCGGACGCTGTACTACGACAACCACTGCTTTTGACTGAAGCCTTAGTGGCATCAGGATGGGTCAAATGCAGAGGATGAATTGCCGTACGGGGATAAATAAAGTGTAGCTTTGCCTTTACCTATTTCAATCTGGCAACCCTCTGTATGAGTTTAATGATGCACGTTCACAAGTAGACAGAGCCGTGTAAAGTCAAGTTTGAAATCTCACAAAATAAAAGTAATATGAATCTATATAGCGCATTTCACAGGCCAAGGTCACACAAAGCCTTTTACAATTTCAGGTAAAACTCTGTTCAAAGAAGAATGTGTCATAAAGGTTGGCAAACAAAATGTGAGACAGGTTTGTGAATCCATGTGTCATCTGTGGAAGTTTGCCAAAAGGTTTTGTTTAGAAAAGGTCATAACACTCAAAAGGGCTTAAGGTGATATTTGAGGCGGAGGAAGCACCTCAGTAATGATTGTAAGAAATTACCTAAATTAGAGTTTTGTCCTTCCAGGTCCAATCAAAGTGGGATACCAAATCTACTTGTTTTGTTTTATATTTCTTCCTAAAATAGTTTCAGAAGTAAGTATTGAGGCTAAGTACTGGTATTTTTCATCTCTCATCAACTTGTACCACATGTCTGCTGTCAGACTGTACAATAAGAACTGCTGAGCCTGTACATTTCATTCATCTGTAAATAAGTAAATTCTTAAATCATGTGCAATGTGCAATACTGCAACTTCAGAATGTCACAGAACAATGTCACTTTACTTATATACTTATTATCCTGCACTATTTAACTGTACAGTATATAACTGCACTACTACTACATATATATATTTTTGACTGGTATTGAAGCATCTTCAGCATCTACAGCTAGTTATGTTAGCTAAGAAACATAGCTACTACTTATTTGTATATAGTGTATATATTGTGTGTGATCCCTGTGTGCTCTTACTACTGTCCTATGTGCGCGATGCAACATCGAAATTTCCCCACTGTGGGACGAATAAAGGAATTCTTATCTTATCTTATGTAAAGAGGCTGCTTCTTAGAGATGAAACAATTAAAGGATTTTTAATAATCAACACATATTTTAGTAGTTGGTCAATCGTTAATTTTTTTTAGGCTGGCCTTAGCATCTGCTCACGAGACACTCGATGAAAATTAGCTTAATTTAGCTAACTCTGGCACATTTAAATTGTATAATGTTGATCAATGTGCACTGTCCCGTTGCAAATAAAGAAATAAATAACTGCTTTCTACACAGACTCCAACATATAAGGGTTGTGAACTGTGTTTTTAAGAAAAAATAAGATAAAACAGACTTTATTGATCTCACACAGGAGAAATTTACATGTCACATCTGGCATGGATAGAAACACTCAAGATTGTGCAAAAGAAAGAAATGTGCAAACATGTTAATTGTAGGATATATTATGTACAATAAAAAGTGGCAATTCAAAAGTGGCAATCAATAAGCAGTGTCAATAAATAGTGCAAGACTCAAGCAGAGATTGAATTTCACCAAAAATAATCTGGAATTGTGTAAATGTCTTGTAGAAAAGGAAATCAATCTGTTGAAGGCTTCTCTTGTCTATGGTTGCAACTCTGCAAAGACAGTCTTTGCCTCAGACAATGTGCAAAGGAAGTAGTTTTCTTTAGCTGTGCATACAACTGAACAATTGTATCCACACGCTTTTTAATGTACTCTGATTATTTAAGGTTCATCTGTACATGATTTGAAAGCTTTCGAACTTGTTATGTAAAGCACTTTGATCTGCATTGTGAATGAACTACTAATAAACTTGCCTTGCTTAACTGTGTATGAATGCTGTTTCTTTTACTTTTACTTTTGTTCATTGTTTTTTTTTTTTTTTAATAATTTTTTTGTATGTAGAAATACTTTTGTAGTCCTTGTCAGAACATCAACCTCCCAAACCCCGGCTTTCACATTGAGTACTTGCTACATATGCCTGCTGATGGAAAAAAGCCCAATGCCCATCTGTAAGCTGCATCTGTTCACAGAAATCACAGAACTCCCCCTCCTCCTCTCTGTTGTCACTCACACCGACGTCTTTTCACTTGGCAGGGGCCGTCCGACAAACACGCGCACAGTTGTTCTCAGAGTCGGTGCCGCGTCTCGTTAGTGGATGCTCAGTTAATTGGGGTTCACTTTTTGATAAGCTGTGGCTACAACAACAACACACAGATGCAAAGTTAGTGAATAAAGGAGATATTGATTGTGGGATGGGACTCAAAGGTCAAACTGTGCAATCTACTTAGTATTGACGAGTGCCCCAGTTAACAGGATCACGGACGTTTGTCAGAATCAGAATCAGAATCAGAATCATTTTTATTGCCAACGTAAGTAACGGGAGGTCACAGACTTGGAAATTGCTTTGGCTCAGTGCAACAGTCAAAAAGAGATAATAAAAATAAGAATAAAAAACACTTCTAAAGAATAAATTTAAATTTAAAATAGAGTTACAGTTACTATTTACAATATACAAGTGCACATGGTGCACACAATGTAAGGTGACAGCAGTACAGTGAAGTAAAGTGACGTATGATGGGCAGTAAAGTGACTTTATAAAGGGCGGGGGGACAGGTTAAGAAGTGTTCAAGAGTCCAACAGCAGAGGGGAAGAAACTGTTCTTGTGGCGGGAGGTTCTAGTCCTGATGGACCGCAGCCTCCTGCCTGAGGGGAGTGGTTGGAATAGTCCATGTGCAGGGTGAGAGGGGTCGGCTGTGATACGACCAGCCCGGCCTCGAGCTCGGGCGACGTACAGGTCCTGCAGCGATGGAAGGCTGCGGCCGATCACTTCCTCTGCAGAGCGCACAATGCGCTGTAGTCTCTGTTTGTCCCTGACTGTGGCTCCAGCGAACCACACGGTGATGGAGGAGGTGAGGATGGACTCGATGATGGCCGTGTAGAACTGCACCAACATCTGTGCAGGCAGCTTGGCTTTCCTGAGCTGCCGCAGGAAGTACATCCTCTGCTGGGCCTTCTTGATGAGGGAGCTGATGGTCGGCTCCCACTTGAGGTCCTGGGTGATGGTGGTGCCCAGGAAACGGAAGGACTCCACAGAGGTGATGGGGGAGTCCATCACGGAGGGTGGGGGCGGGGGGACAGTGCTCTTCCTGAAGTCCACAATCATCTCCACTGTCTTCTGGGCGTTCAGCTCCAGGTTGTTACCACTGCACCAGGACACCAGCCGGTCCACCTCCCTCCTGTAGGCGGACTCATCGTTGTTGGAGATGAGTCCAATGAGGGTGGTGTCGTCCGCGAACTTGATCAGCTTCACGGAGTCGTGGCTGGAGGTGCAGTGGTTGGTGTACAGGGAGAAGAGCAGGGGAGAAAGAACACAGCCCTGTGGGGCTCCTGTATTTATAATCCGAGAGTCCGAGACATTCTTCCCCAGACGCACTCGCTGCTTCCTGTCCGTCAGGAAGTCAGTGATCCACCTGCAGGTGGAATCGGGCACGTTGAGCTGGGAGAGCTTGTCCTGGAGCAGGGATGGCAGGATTGTGTTGAAGGCAGAGCTGAAGTCCACGAACAGGACCCTGGCGTAGGTCCCCGGGGAGTCCAGGTGCTGTAGGATGTGGTGGAGGGCCAGGTTAATGGCGTCGTCTACAGATCTGTTGGCTCTGTAGGCGAACTGCAGGGGGTCCAGGAGGGGGGAGGTGAGGGACTTGAGATGGGAGAGAACCAGGCGTTCAAATGACTTCATGACGACAGACGTAAGTGCTACAGGTCTGTAGTCATTGAGTCCTGTGATCCTGGGCTTCTTCGGGACGGGGACAATGATGGAGGATTTGAAGCAGGCCGGGACATGGCAGGACTGCAGAGAGGTGTTGAAAATGTCCGTGAACACAGGAGTAAGCTCACTGGCGCAGTGTCTCAGAGTGGCCGGAGACACGTGGTCCGGGCCAGGAGCTTTGCGGGGGTGCAGCCTCAGGAAGAGTTGTTTAATCTCTTTAGCGGCTATTGTTAGGCTGGGGGCAGGGCTGATGGGTGGGTCGTTAGAGTAGTGGGGGGTGGGGGAGGGAGAGGTGTCAGGGGCAGCATCAAAGCGACTGAAAAATAAGTTCAGATCGTCAGCTAGCTTGTGGTCATCAGCACAGGGGGGGGCTTTGGGTTTGTAGTTGGTGATCTCCCGTAGGCCCCTCCAGACAGAAGCAGTATCGTTGTTACCAAACTGCTCCTGTAGTCGTTCTCTGTGCCGGGACTTGGCTGCTTTCAGTTCTTTCCTGAACTGATATTTAGCTGCTTTGTAGCCGCTGCGGTCCCCCTCCCTGAAAGCAGACTCCTTTGCTTTCCTGAGCTGCCGGAGTTTAGCAGTGAACCAGGGTTTGTCGTTGTTATAGATGACCCTGGTCCTTGTTGGAATGATGCTATCCTCACAGAAGTGGATGTATGACGTCACAGTGTCCGTATATTCATCCAAGCTGTCTGTGGCAGCTCTGAAAAGGTCCCAGTCTGTAGATTCCATGCATGCGCGTAGCTCTTCCACAGCTTCATCAGACCACACTTTGGAGCTCCTCACTGCAGGTTTCGAGAGCTTTAGTCTCTGTCTGTAAGCAGGAACCAGATGTATCATGGAGTGATCTGAGTGATCTTGTGCATTTATTGCCATCTGTAAAACTGTAATCCTTTTAATCATAATAAGGGATATTAAGCGTCTACTTGGATGTCATGTGCTGGTTCAATACACGCTGCAGGGTGCCACACACATGTCAAAATATTATGAAGAATAATATTTTGCCACCCCCGACCCAGAAAGGGATTAAGGGGAAGAAAATGGAAGGATGAATAGTGGTTCATTTGACTGGCGGCACGGTGGCTGAGTGGATAGCACTCTCGCCTCTCAGCAAGAAGGTCCTGGGTTCGAATCCCGGCCGGACCAGGGCCTTTCTGAGTGGAGTTTGCATGTTCTCCCCGTGTCTGCGTAGGTTTCCTCCGGGTACTCCGGTTTCCCCTACCACTAAAAATATGTCCAATAGTTCTGGCATGTGCCTCCTGTACTGGCCCCGCTCCCATCTCTGTGTGGAGTGAGAGACAAATGCCCAAAATTAACAATTGTAAACCGCTTTGAGACTCAGATCTGCAGTGAAAAGGCGGTATATAAATAATAACTTACTTACTTACTTACTGTGTTTGAGGCGATAATTCTCCAACAAAGATGACTTCACCTTTAAAGTAAAATGCATAAGATTCAAGAATTTGTTTGCCATTTTCAGAAAAACCACATTGGAAAAACTGTGCAAAACTACACACCAGAGCTCTTGCCACGCAGCCATTAATTTCCGGCAGGTGTAACGTCACAGGACTATATTTCAAAATAAAATGTCATTAAAAAAAACACAGAGAAGACGGAATGAAGAATGGAATTACAAAACTAGTCCATTCACTATGTTTTTATACTTGTAGTAAAATCTTTTTATTTCTATGATATAATTTTGTTAGTGGCTATAAAGTTGTTTCACAGGTGCCAGGGCAAATATGGTTGGCCGATTATTCTTGATATTAATCAGTTCATTAATTGTACATGGGATTTTGTATGCATTTTACTAAAATGATATGATGCCCCTGGAGAACATCTTCATTATTATTATTATTATTATCATTAATATTACTACTCCTGTTCTTCTTTTCATGGATTATATTACTGTTGTATTTTCTGCAATATTGTGATATTTTGTTACATTACCATGAAAAAAGGGAAAAACTAAATTAATATATTTCATATTAATAAAGCAGTAAAACCTTTTCTCTTCATAATCCTCTTCAAAACCTTAGTCAATTATTCTAAGAAGGGATTCTATGACACAGAAAATTATGGAAGGTTCAAAAAGTGTAAGTGATTAGAACAATTAGTATCCAACTATTTAAATAATCAGTTAGTAACTTATCACAGCCTTAATTAATAGAGTTGGGTCACAGATGCCAGGGCAGAAAAAGACGTGATACCACAAAACTTCAAAACAAATTAAATTGAGGCCATATTTAGGGAAAACTCTTATAATAACGCATGAGTTTCAATCATGTGACACCGTCAGTTTGTGGGAACGAAATAATCACTCTTGTTGAATATAAACAAAATGATTAATGACAGCAGCTCACTAATCTGGTCCAGGCAGGAGGACTTAATGCCAAACATGTGCATCTCAGTGGGATCACAGCAGCAGCACCTGGCCCCATGTCTCTGCCTCTGTGGAGTCAGCAGGGCCCTGGCTCCCCACACCGCCATCCACAAAGAACAAGTGTCATGTGTACTGAGAGGGCTTCACAGAACAAACCCACTCTTTTGAAATAAATACTCTACATGGGTGGTGCGGAGAGCATAATCCATGTCACGTTCAGACTTGCGTTTCTGCCAAATGAGCTTGATCCGAATCTGGCCAGAGTCAGGGCCATGTCCCATCAATGAGTTATCAGAGGCTATTAATAGTGACGGTGGGGGTGAGGGTAATTGTATTCGCACAATGATTGAATGTGTAATGTGGTGAGCATGCGGGTATTGGGTGATTCGTGCGCTGCCATATTAAATGAAGGAGAAAAAATTGTGCATTGTTTCAACCTGGAGAGACTACAAGAGACGAGATGCGTTTAAGAGTTGTTTATTTTATGGATTGAGTTCGTTTATTGGTTTGGAGCTTAGGCCCCGGCTGTGGCCGTGCTCTGGAGAGATCTGCGCCTGGGTGCAGATCATGATCCCCCGGGGCCTAGACACTGGTGGTGGCAACAAGGCAAGGTGAATGTGAGAGTGAAGAAATCCTGAGGCGGAGGTGGGGAGGAGGTGGTTGCAGCTTGAAGTCCGTTTGGTGAGCTGTGCTCTTAAACGCTGGCTTGATTGACACGGCTGCGGGGAGTTGATTAAGACAGGCTGAGTAAGGCGTGGTCAAGCCTGGCGTGATAACGTAGGTAGTCTACCATACTGAACCTCCGCTTAAGCTCCATTTCTGCACATTCAAATGATAATGAGACTGTTTTGTGAAGTAAGGTCTGTCAGTAGAAAATATAGTGAAACAAGTATGAAGAGTTCAAAGGTTTTCTGCCTGTAACTCCCTATGCTACCACTAGGGGAAGGTTTTTTTTTGTCCTATTTGCCTGCTGGGAACATACTAAATATTATTGAATACTAAATAGTTCTGTTTAGCTGTGCACACAACTGAGGGATTTTTTTAGATTTTTTTCATTTATTTTTAATGTGCTGTGATCACACTATCTATCAACGCTACTACCAATGCTTTCACTATATATTTATTTTGCATTGAATTCCAAAGGGATCAGCACAAAACATACTGGATGAGCTTTTTGTTGTGCGTGACAAACCACATTTGCAAAGGTAAGGGTAACTTAAAGAGTAGATGAACTGTATGGAGTTCACCTTCAGAGATTTGGAATCGGGTGAAACTCAGAACACAAGTTTTTCAAAGATTTCTAGTGGTTTTTAAGAGAGAACTTCCTTGCTTGCATCCACACCTCTCATCTCTCAAGATGACAACATGCAGAAGCACTGGCTGTTGTAGACCATCCATCCATCCATTTTCTACCCTTTAATCCATTTCTGGGTCAGGGGGGTGGCAGTCAGAGATGCCACCCAAGTCTCATAGCACCAGCCCCTCACTGACCCTCTGCAGGTGGTGAGTCCACAGGAGGACGGCTGCTCTCTGACTGTGAGCATAGCCTTGATCTTTCAGTGGGGCCTTTGGGCAAAGTGGGGTTAAGTGTCTTGCCCAAGGACACAACGACAGCAGTCATCAGTGGGAGTCGGTGGAGAAGGTGTAGAGGTGGGAACCCACGACCTTCTGGGCTTAAGGCCAATGCTCTACCAACTGAGCTACTGTCGCCCCGCTGTTGTAGACCATTTTTAAATATTGAGCTTGGCGTGGTCTGGACAACTAGAGGCTTTTACCCAATTTGCAAGTTTGGGAGCACAGGCTAAACAGAAGCGTTTATGTAAACCAGAAACGGAATGAAACATGCAAAGTAAACCCCACATGAAAGAAGCAAGGAGGTGTGGAAGCAAGCAAGGAAGTTCTCTCTCTCATCTTAAAAATCATTAGAAATCATTAAACATGTGTTAATCTATTAATCCAGGTTTGTGCAGCATGTTTGAGCTCTCTTTCCACCCACTATTGTAATCTAGTCTTTGAACTATAGCTTCTGTTCTACGCCGTGTCCTATAAAAGTTTGTATCAAAGGTTACTCTTTTAAAACAGTGTTATTCACACACTGACATGTATCCTAATTCCAAATGACAGTACAACATTCTAAAAAGTGCCATAATAACTTCTGCCTGTGGGTCCGATAAAGTTCAGTCCTTGTATTTCTGTTAAAAAACATTCATTGCCTTGTTTTGCAGGAGGGATGGAATGTCCCCAGTCCAACGATCGAGTAAATGCACACTTTCACCTCGCAGAAAGGGAATACACAATTGTGTTTTTATTCAGCTACCCTTATACTGCACCAAAGCCTTGTGTAAAAAAAATCTGTTAGAAAGGAAGAAAACAAGCAATTCAGGGAGCAATAAGCCTTTATCAACAGTTCACTTTTTGGCAAAATAATTCCATGGAGAATTACAATTGTTTTTATTGTTTCAATTGTGCTTTCTTACTTTAGCGGAGCCCCCTTTTCAAAGATGTAAAGTGTAACTAGCCTGGTAGCTTTTTTTTTTTTTTTTTTTTTTACTTTTCACAAGGTTTCAGACTTATTCAGAAGACTTATAAATAAAACTTGATTAGTCTTACTTTAGATCAGGGAGTGTCAAATCGCTTCCAGGAAGGGACGGTGTGGTTGCAGGTTTTAGTTTCAAACTGAGCAGGAGCACAGCAGACTCCACCCATTTCCTCAAATGATTTCATTTCCTTTTCATCCCTTTAAACATCCATTTTTGCGTCAGGGGGGTGTCAATCAGAGCTACCACCCAATTCACAATGCACAAGTCCACAGGGGGTCCACAGGAAGATGGCTGCTCCTTGATGAAGATACGGCCTTGGTGTTTCAGTGGAGGCTTCAGGCAAAGTAGGGTCCAGGGACAGAACGACAGCAGACATCAGCGAGAGAAGATGACATGGGTCGTGGTGGGATCAAACCCACGACCATTAGGTTCAAAGACCAAGTCTGGTTTTCCCCTGCTCCGGTTGGAACTAAAACCTGCAGCCACAATGGCCCTTTGAGGACTGGTTTGACACCTCGGCTTTAGATACTACGGTTTCAACATCTGATGAATGATATTTTTGAAATCCCTTAAACAACAAATTGCCTATCCTACAGAGTGTACAAAACTTGATTAGCCTATAGCAGGGGTGGCCAACCAGTCAGAGACTAAGAGCCATTTTTTTTACTTTGTTACAGCAAAGAGCCACATCATACAAATGTGCGCTACATAAACATCACCCCAACCCTTACACACGCACGCACACGAGCAGACACGCTCACAGACACACACACACACATGCAATCTGTCTGAGCAGAGAGAGGTGTGCTCTGCTCAGATAGATGTAAATGTCATCAACATGATAATGACAGAAATTGACTCGTACAGTACTAAAGGGCTGGACTTGACTCTCCCTGGTTTGCGGGCGCTTCTAACGCTCGCTTTAGCCGCTCCCCGGTACTTTTTATTGATGGTTCGGCCCTGGTTCTAACCGGGCGAGTCGATACCAGAACAATTGCACGTCAGCGAACATCAATTATGATTCCGAAATGAATGCTTTCAATCTCTAACCAAGAAAAAAAAATCAAGTTTCAACCCAGTATTCAGCAGAAACACAACTGTCTTTATCGAACCATGATTCACTCTCTGACTGTATTTAGTAAAAGATATAAATTTGACACATAACACCAACACCACTTTTGCTGATTCAGAACCACAGACACATGTTCAGTATAAGACCAGATACTTTTGCATTTGATTGAAGACAGACACTCACCAGGCAGAGTTGGCTTTTCTCCTGGTGTAACGCTAGCTGTTGTTAGCTGGTTTTAGCATGTTAGCCGGTGTTAGCCGATGTCCGTAAATGTAATCCATTTGGTCAAACCACCTCCAGACTTTTCGGGTCTGCCTCTACTTCTGCTGCTGCGATCTTTCATTTCACGGTTGTCACTTTTAAGCTTTTTAACTTTTCTCTGCATTGTCATGTTTGTGGGAATCATTCTGCTCCGTCCTTAGTGCTACCTCCACAAACACCTTCTGGTTTCTGGTGGAACCATCGAGCTCACGCTGGTGTCCTCTCCTCAAACTGAGGAAGGTGTTGCCCTCATCCAGCGACCAAGGAACTGTTTTCCGTACGGACGCCATGGGTCGAGGCAACGTGTTGTTTGTTATGATATTTAACAGCTGAGGCAGCGGCTGCAGAGTGGTTGACAGCGCATCTGACCAATCAGAATTGACGTTCGCCGACGTCAGATTGTTTTGGTGGCCTGGCTAGTGGAGTGAAGTCGGCCTTTACTATGGGTCAGAACTACATAGAGAATGAATGGCAGCGCCACCACCGAGGCGTTTTTGACGCTTGTCGTGTGAAAGCCCGAGAGCCGCACGGAACCAGCCAAAGAGCCGCATGCGGCTCACGAGCCGCGGGTTGGCCACCCCTGGCCTATAGCTTGGACATCTACGAACATGTTTTAGAGTGAAAAGTGTATCCCTGTCTTCATTACTTCATATTGATCATCTGTTTATATTTACGTAACAATATGAATGTTTCCGTCCTTTGATGGCCGTTTGTTTTGACAAAAAATGAACAAATTAGTGCCATTATTGAAGAGGCTGTGGTTACTTTGCTTTGCATGATTCCATTTCTGCGGCTGTCAAAACACGACAGAATGTGGTCTTGTCTGATTAGAGATATCAGAGAGAAGAGACAGAGAGCAGCACAATTGGAACAACAGGCAATACACATCATCCATCTACAGTTAAATTACACTCAGCATTTACGAAACCAAAAAAAACCTGTGTCATTTATCACATTCTATTGACCACTGTCTGTTACTCGTACTGCCCTATAGACTATATAACTAGCATACTATATAATATGCTATGCTGGAACTAAATTCATTTAATTTTAAAATGTATACTTAATGTAAGCAATTATCAGCTCTAGTTTCTGCCAATTCATTTTACAGACTTTATGCACTTTTGTGTCATTTTCAGAATTGTCTGAAATAAATTAATATACTGAAACTGAATACTAAAACAAGAAATCAAAAACACCATCCATCCATCCATCCATTTTCTTCCCCTTAATCCATTTCTGGGTCGGGGGGGTGGCAGTCAGAGCTGCACCCAGTACACAGAGCACCAGCCCCTCACTGATCCTCCTGCAGGTGGTGAGTCCACAGGAGCTGAGATCTTTCAGTGGGAGCTTCTGATCAAATCAAAAACACCAATTATTTAAATGAGTGGATCTCAAACTGTGCTGCAAGTGCCACTTTCCACAAACTATTTCTCATGGTATGCATTTATCTTTTTCTTGGCAACCATAAGCTTCAATTTTAGCTTGTCCTCACACAGACGAGGCTTTCGGGAAAATGAAAACAACTTTATAAACTGTAAAAATGATCCAAGATTCAAAAAACGGTCGTGTAAATTGTGAGATCAATAACATTTTATCTTCAATGATACAAATATTGTATCATTCATTAATATTGTCTGTGAAACTGTGATAAATTTCACTCACTGCCATAAATCACCTGCAAAAAAGGCCATTACCAGATTTATAAAAAAGGGTCAAATATGATTCCATTAAGAAATATGCATGTGGAGGACAGAGACAGTACAGAGAATGTGATGAAATCCCATATGATTATCTGTTATACAAGATGATAATCAAAAACAAAATGTTGAATGATATCTTCCACTGTTTGTCTGGTTGTTATTTTTGGTTACACAGCTGTGGTAAAGCGAACGCCAAAGTTGCATCACTGGGGCATGACTCACGTTTGATATGTTCCACAAAAAGACTCACAGCCTGCAGTCTTCCGGATCAGGACGAGCATGCACAACTGCGGTTAGTTACCTTTCTCCTTTCCTCTGGTAACCATGCACATAATGTTCTACCGTTACAGCCTCTGTCAGCATTGTGGCGATAATGGCCAATACTAAATGCCACGGCGCACTACAAGCCAATTACCCATGTTATTATGACGTAAAGAACAACCCCATTCCATTCTTTTTCTCATATCTCACTTATACGATGAAATGTTCGGCCCCATTATGCACTCTGCCCTTTGACTGGTCTGTTGCGACGGCACACGGAGCGAGGGAATGTCCGCTGTACATCCATCCCCCTGTCACATATATCAGGGTGTCTTTTCACTCACGTGTCATAACCTTACAGGGGGACAGTGAACACCTCATAAATCCAAGGCTTGATGAAGGCGGATAGCCGGTTATATAGATACAATCGCCAGGTATAGCAGCTTGGAGCGACAGAAAAGGCTTGGTTTTAAGTAGGAGGATTGCTGATGACAAGCTGTTGGAAAGGAAAATGCAAGAACAGCTAAATTGAAGCCTATTAAATGCAAATATGGTTTTATGAAATGTGGATTCTGGCAGCTAAAATACTGCAAATTATGACAGCATGAAAAATACAAGCGGTGTAATAATGAAAGACTTCTTTTTAATTGCATAACGCCAGGCAAGGAAAAGCTATAAAAGGTAATCAGCTGTTTATCTAAATCTATATGTACAAATAAATGGGTTTTAACTATCACCAAATAGTTTGAGAAAAGAATAAATTCAATAATGATTGATTATTAAAAACTAATGCAAAATTAAAAACATTTTGTATGGTATACAGTATTTAATTCCTGGCAAATTGTAAACATGGATTACACCCTTTTCACTGTCTTTACATGCAGTCAATGCACTTTACTTGCAGTAAATACACTTTACTTGCAGTCAATACACTTAATAAGTATCCAATGATAACCACTGTGTGTGGGGGCATAACAATCCACTTTTACTTACAGCTTTGTGAAGAGAAGCCTTAGGTACCAGAGGGACCAATCACTGAACAAGCATTCGGATGTATTGAATATCCAGGGATATTAGCTCTTGTCCATGTTTTACTATGTGCTTTACTTTATGTATACATGAAGAAAAGACAGCGAGGACAATCCATTTCATTAGAATTCACCACTAATTCTGCAGCGAGCTGATGAGAGAGGAGAGGGTCACAGTGTCTGGAGATCTGGCTCCTCAAGGCAAAACCAACTGCACTATTGCGGTATCCCTCCGCCCACACAAACTGTCGCACACATAACCGTCACAGCTTCTCAACTACTGTAAATGGTCTCACTCTTTCTCATTGATTTTCTCAATTCTTCCAACTTTTATTTTCTGATCTTACTTCACTCTTTTGGAGCAAATAGCAGCATGCAGCTAACATCCACCCACATTCTGACACAGTTGGCACCTGTGAGTCCCCAATATGTGCTTAGTGTGGAGCTATTCAAAGAAAAGTAAAAATCACATTATTTTCCTGATACTGCGGCACAAATCATTGAATGTATCTCCATAGCAACTAAGACCTGTAATGCAGGGTCAAGCAAACGCAAGGACTTGCTGTCTATCTTTGTCATGTCAAGAGCCATCAGCCACTCAGAACACTCAGAACTCCTAAAGACTAATTAAATATAGAGAAAAGTCACTGTGCTCAATTATATCAACGTGTTAAATTAATATCAATTATGGCATGCAATTCTTAGAGTATTTTTGACCTCATAAAATATAACCAAAACTGTTGTAGTTCATGCAATCAGTCATATAAAATAGAAAACCACAGACAACTGAACAATGCATATTATGTGCAGTATACAGTATGACATCAACATGGAGCACAGCCAGATGAGAGTCTTATGTAACTTTCCATCTTGCTAACTTCTACCAATGGTGCACTGCTCAAACTGCTGGAATGCAGAGTCTCCGCACAGACTGTATTCTGTTGTAGGCAGCAGTGCATCATGTGGTAAACAGCAGCTCTCCAGAGCACACAGCCGTTTATCATCCTGTGACTGGTGTCTATCAGAGCCACTAGGTGTATCACAAAACTGCTGCTCGGGGAGAGAGGGAAGGGACCAGAGCGGACCCTTCTGTCGCCACTTTGAGAAGAAAAACAGGTGCATGGCTGCCCCACTAAACGATGGGGGTGTCATTAATAAATAAATCTTTATCTATTATCTGTTTTGTCACAGTGTTTGCTCCTGACATACAGTATACTGAACACCATGTCTATAATGATTATAATTAAGAATGATATTACATCACAAGTGTCAAAAGATGTGTGTGCACTAGAGCTGAAACAACTAATCGATTTAATCGATTAAAATCGATTATTAAAATAGTTGTCAACTAATTTAGTCATCGATTAGTTGCTAAATAACTTTTATTTTGCCGTAAGCGGCTCATTTCGTGCATATTTTAACTCTGCGGTGACCAAATGGTGGCAGTAATGAGCCACCGGAGGTTTTACAGCAGGAGAAGTAGCGAATAGCCAATAGCTGGCCTCCTTTTATGTCACATGCTTCGCGCACAGCTTCTCTTCAGCATACAGCAAGATGGCGGAGGCAAGCGGAGTAAGCTCGAGAAAAAAAAGGAAAAAAGCAGAAGACAAACCTAATCGAACGAAGTCATCCAAAGTGTGGGAGCACTTTACTTTGAACCTTCAAAAAAGAAGAGTAACCTGTAAACTCTGCGCTACTGACTTGGCCTGGCACGGGAGTACTACGTCTCTGCGTGAGCACCTTAAACCATCTCTCTGCAGTACTGACTGTTTGCAAAAGATGGCGCCACACTCACTGTTTTAGGCATAAAGTTGATCTTTCAAATAATTTGCACAAAGATGTAAAAAAAAAAAAACATTTATCAGTTTATCAACTTAAATAAGCCTTGTTCGGGATTTTAAACTACTTCAGAAGCCCTAAGGATTTTCATGGTGAAAACATTATTGGAAATCTCCTTGTGAAATTTGCTAGAGTATGTAACGGTCAGTGTTTTGTTTTGATGGTCAACATTGAGTTCACTAAAGGATTACAAAGACATAATAAACAGCTCCAGTTAAGTTTTTGATGTGGATATGAATATGTAAAATGGTTAAAATCTCTAAAAAGTCTATGTTGAATGATGAAGGCCCTTTGTTAACAATTTACTTGGAAAAAAATTGGCAAAACTAAAATATAAGTACATAAACCGATTAATCGATTAATCGTAAAAATAATCGCCTGATTAATCGATTATCTAAATAATCGTTAGTTGCAGCCCTAGTGTGCACTTGTTATTATGTTTAATTACTTGGGCAGTCAAGTATTCTTAGTCAGTCTATTAATCCGTCATTGATTCCTTGGACCTCATTTTTCATAAAACTATTCCAATTGCAAGAATTTCAATTGAAAACAAAATATGGATTTTAATATTCAAGCCAGATCAAACTCTGTTCACATGTTTAGTTGTGTTTAAATTAATTATTACACAATATATTTTATTTACTTCATAAGTTATGTACAAATAACTTTCTTTATTTGTTATTATTAGTTATTTGAACATAGATTGATTCCATAATCACATTTAGAGAATTTGCATCGGCCCTATTCATTACTGTAATGTTTAGGCTGAACCATTTAATCTGACATATGCCTACTGTTTGTAAATGCAGTGAAAAAGAGGAGAAGGAGAGGGTTGAGCCTCTTTCTCTGCTACTTGGACATGGTTCAAGTTCCCCATCGGGACACGAGGCTGCACTAAAGAGACCACTGTTTTGAAGCATCAGTCTCCCCGTGCCTCAGAGTGTCACCGCATGCCCGTATTCACGCACAAAGGGGTGAGTTGTGGGAATTCACTTAGCCATGTGATTGGAGAAAAATCCATTAGCCTACAGCAAACAGATTGTAGCTCACACATGAACACTTCCCTTGCAAAAAAAAACTATTTGCAATATTTCTGACAAACATGACTGACTTTGATATCCTGTGTGTTTAAAAATTCTCATTTTGTTCAGAACCTTCAAGAAAATTCCATTTGAAAAGTTATTCATATGAAGCGATTAACCTCAGACAATTTTCACACATTTCAGAAAATAAATGTATTGCGTTCTAAATACTAGGGATGCATGGATGTTTTATTTTGAAAATATACACAAAAAAATACTTTTTATACAGTTTATAATTTTATAATGCAGTTTATAAGTTTATACTGCATCTGCCAAACAAACAGAACAGGAGTGAGGACCATCTGTGTCAGAACCCAAATGCTGTTAATGATCGAAAACTCATTACATTCCAGTATGCAAAATCATCAACAATATTTCAGCTACACCACAATATTGTCAACCAACGAATAAGCAAATACATGTTCTTTCTCTCTCTTGCATCCAACCAGTCCTCATGTAGCTATAAGATGTAAACTGTCAAATTGCTTCATTGTTGCGCATTTACTGCTGACATAGGTTTTCATTCATCATTCGGGAGTCAATATCTGCTGATTTCAAAAGCCATTGTGAGTTCATTGTCCGAGCGATTCAATACGAGCAGCCGCCCATATGCACTTTCATTCGTTCGCATAGTTTCACCCTTAATCAAGCAACAAATAATGCAAATGTGAAGGGAAGGGGAAAATGAATGTATGCAAATGCGCTACGATGATACCAAATCACATTGTGTTATCATTCCTAGTTGTCAATGGTCCTGGTATGAATTACTCTCTCATCGTCTGTGGAGAGTTTGTAAGCTGTATGTTGATTGGAAGGCTTTGTTCGGGAGTATTTTGTGCGCCTTTTAGTAGAGATACAGTGTAAAGTTCCCAGTGTAATGTACAGTGCCTTGCGAAAGTATTCGGCCCCCTTGAACCTTTCAACATTTCGCCACAATTCAGGCTTCAAACATAAAGATATAAAAAAAATATTTTTTGTCATGAATCAACAACAAGTGGGACACAATCGTGAAGTGGAACGAAATTTATTGGATTATTTAAACTTTTTTAACAAATAAAAAACTGAAAAGTGGGGCGTGCAATATTATTTGGCCCCTTTACTTTCGGTGCAGCAAACTCAGTCCAGAAGTTCAGTGAGGATCTTTGAATGATCCAATGTTGTCCTAAATGACTGATGATGATAAATAGAATGCACCTGTGTGTGATCAAGTCTCCGTATAAATGCACCTGCTCTTTGATAGTCTCAGGGTTCTGTTTAAAGCGCAGAGAGAACCATGAAGACAAAGGAACACACCAGGCAGGTCCGAGATACTGTTGTGGAGAAGTTTAAAGCCGGATTTGGATACAAAAAGATTTCCCAAGCTTTAAACATCTCAAGGAGCACTGTGCAAGCAATTATATTGAAATGGAAGGAGTATCAGACCACTGCAAATCTACCAAGACCCGGCCGTCCCTCCAAACTTTCATCTCAAACAAGGAGACGACTGATCAGAGGGCCAAGAGGCCCATGATCACTCTGGATGAACTGCAGATAACTACAGCTGAGGTGGGAGAGTCTGTCCATAGGACAACAATCAGTCGTGCACTGCACAAATCTGGCCTTTATGGAAGATTGGCAAGAAGAAAACCATTTCTCAAAGATATCCATAAAAAGTCTCGCTTAAAATTTGCCACAAGCCACTTGGGAGACACACCAAACATGTGGAAGAAGGTGCTCTGGTCAGATGAAACCAAAATCAAACTTTTTGGCCACAATGCAAAACGATATGTTTGGCGTAAAAGCAACACAGCTCATCACCCTGAACACACCATCCCCACTGTCAAACATGGTGGTGGCAGCATCATGGTTTGGGCCTGCTTTTCTTCAGCAGGGACAGGGAATATTGTTAAAATTGATGGGAAGATGGATGGAGCCAAATACAGGACCATTCTGGAAGAAAACCTGTTGGAGTCTGCAAAAGACCTGAGACTGGGACGGAGATTTATCTTCCAACAGGACAATGATCCAAAACATAAAGCCAAATCTACAATGGAATGGTTCACAAATAGACGTATCCAGGTGTTAGAATGGCCAAGTCAAAGTCCAGACCTGAATCCAATCGAGAATCTGTGGAAAGAGCTGAAGACTGCTGTTCAAACGCTCTCCATCCAACCTCACTGAGCTCGAGCTGTTTTGCAAGGAAGAATGGGCAAGAATTCCAGTCTCTCGATGTGCAAAACTGATAGTCACATACCCCAAGCGACTTGCAGCTGTAATTGCAGCAAAAGGTGGCGATACAAAGTATCAGCGCAAGGGGGCCGAATAATATTGCACGCCCCACTTTTCAGTTTTTTATTTGTTAAAAGTTTAAATCATCCAATAAATTTCGTTCCACTTCACGATTGTGTCCCACTTGTTGTTGATTCATGACAAAAAATATTTTTTTTATATCTTTATGTTTGAAGCCTGAAATGTGGCAAAATGTTAAAAGGTTCAAGGGGGCCGAATACTTTCGCAAGGCACTGTATGTGTATCAACTAACACACAATGATCCATTCTTGCTGGGGTACCATCTCATCTTATAATTGTGTATTTTATCTTATCGATTGCAAATATATTATCTGAAAATAATCAGCTTGACAACTTACTTTTTTGATTATTTCTTTTTTATTCTAAAAGATGCAAAGACAAAGTTATAATCTACTGGAGTATTGCAACACCATAAATACAGAGCATCAAGTATACAGAATACAGTATGGTTGGACTATGCACCCAAAACATTCTTAACTGTAACTCAATACATTTCAAGTATATATTCAAGTATTCACGACAAGATGTTCCACTGTCCCTTATTTAAAGTACATAAGGAAGACGCTAGATTATAGACACGTGGTGAAAATAAAAAGTATTTATACTGCTGTGAGCAAACATACATGTGCTTATTTTATATGAGTTGACAGTCGCTGCAATGATTGTGATCCATACCTTCAAATGTAGAATACCAACCTACGTACAGCACGGTGCAGGGGAAGATCCAGAGACAGCACCTGGTGGTTTACTGTGTGTGCTGTTTGTCAAGGATATAAATAATGCTTTTGGAGGAGAGCTGATTGGCAGCACACCCCACATTATCTACATCTTTATGCTTAATTTAGCAACTTTTTCACTAATGGTTGTGCTCAGAGGCAAATTTTAATGCACGTGAATACAGGCTAAAAAAAAATATCAAAATATATCATGATTATTTAAGCCAATCATTGTGGAAGGGTGCATAATGCATGATTCAATATTGATAAAGTGGAGATTGATCTAAATGTTTTGAATACTAATGATGGTTGACAGGTGACAGGTAGGTACAAGTTAGATCGATTTAAAAGAATATAGTTTCCTTATTTCACAGACTGACAGTTAGGTAACCCAGCTTGGATTCCATACTTCATAAGATAAGAAATATAAAAAATACATTTGCAAAAAGGAAATTATAACAGTATTGTCATTGAACACTGCTGAACACTGAATTTGCCACATACTTTCTCGAAATTATTCTCTAAAAAGTACCAGAATGTGCTGCTGCTGATGACAACAGAATGATCCACCACTGTTTTATGACACTTGTGCCTATTACTGAACCCACCATGCAGGCAGCATGTATGTACAGTACAGCATAGGGAGGTGCCCCATTTAATTAAACAGTGTCACTGAGAGGGCTGGGAGAGCCGGGGAATCCACTGGGGGTTGATTATTGCAATGTCCGACTGATAAGTGGTGATTATAAACAACAGGACTTTCCTTTGTACAAAACGGGAAATCACAGCATTAATTATGACTTCAGTGCAAGACGTCGTCAAGCATTTACTAAAACAATCTGATGGGTAAACAAAGTACAGTGCACCGACAAGAAGAGGCTATGCAATAAACTATTTCCAGTAAGTGACCATTATGATATGCGTGAGCCCTGCAGCAGCGGACAACCAGGGGAACCTACAGTAAATCGTCATTGAATCCCACAGTTCGAAAGCACCCAATACACGTTCAAAACGCATAATGTGCCAAAGAAGTGTCTCCCTTGAGTTTTTTACCACACATGAACGATCTCCATCAATGGCACACTTTCATTCAAAGGCCAACCAGCACCGCACCCACGCACCGCTGGATGTGCAAGTTTACAATAGACGCATTCAGCCGCCCACACACCTGCTTGCGCTGTCATAGAATCTCCCATGTTTGTACTCCATGCACAGGGACGCATCGGCAGGGCTTTCCCTATACTGAAAACAGTGCGGCATGCTCCTCTCTAGATGCGCCCACTTGCACACAACTACTATTTATTCTACTTTTTCTTCATAATACAGAAAGATGAAGTTGGTGCATGAGGATTTTGAGAAGAAAAATCCAATGTTGTTTGTGAGTTGGCAAATAATTAAGTCATCGTCTTAAAAAAAAAAAAGTAATTCAGCTGCAAAGGGAATGCACAAAACATACCTCAAGCAGGGTCTGAACGCAGAAGGCATTTAAGAATCTTCTGTGTGTCCGCCGGAGACAGCCCCAATCATATGTGTAGGGTTGCTCCAAACCTCACTCCTGCTCCCCTCTCTCCTCCGGTCACAGTCTGCTTCCCTGCACAAAATTGCCGTCCCTTACATGTATCCAGATTTTGGGGGAAAGAAAGAGCAGGAGAGACTGAGTGGGACAAGCCAGCTCGGACACTGCTCCTCGAAGAGACGAGTTGCGAGCGGCCGGTGGAGACCAACCACTGCAGCAGATCGGAGAGAGGAGAGAAAGAAGAGAGAGGGATGAAAGAGAGATAGCAAGCCACACTGCTGCTGCTGCTGCTTCTGCTGGTGCCTTTGCTGAGGGAGCAGACAAGATGTGGAGGCGGATTGTGGATTCTGGACTATGCCGAACAGATGGAGGATGAGTGAGAGACATGGGAAAAGAGCGCGAGAAGGCTTTTAACACATGAGCAGATTTGGAGAGTCTTGGCGTGAAGTCAGGCCTGGATACGGCTACATATTTTCTCCAGCAGGCATGCCCTGGCATCTCCACACACTTTTAATAGCGCATTTAAGAAATATATTGAACAAAAGTTAGACAATATATACAGTAAGTGAGATCTGGTATTGTCAATAATAAGCAACTTCAATATGTGAATTTTCAATCGTCAAAATTGTGAAATTATATATTAAGTAATGGCGAATCAATAAAAATTAAGTCAAAATAGAAAGTATTTCACACATTTCTATTTCATTCTGCAGTAATAACAGTTGAGTCATAAAACCTCTGCACGGTAGATTAAATCTGTTTGTGGTTCAACGACAAAACTTCAATAAACGTCAATAATCTGTAGGAAAAGCGCTCGATAAATAAATACTGATTGATTGATGTGTTTGTGAATATTAGCCAATCATTTTGTTGCAGCCCTATATTTTGTCGCCTTCAAACTGGTCACTTGCTATTTATCCTTTAATCAATAGATTAACAGCTTCAAAGGCCAGAACTAGAGGAGCCAGCAAAATGCCTCGTACTAATATCAGTTACATCCCGAGGGAGGAAGAGGCTTGTACTCGACGTAATGGCTAAGAAACAGGGGCTCTAGTGCACTCGTGTGGACCGGGACTCAAGGTCACAGAGTGTAGCTCTCATCCACCTGCAGCCTAAACCTTTATGATTAACAGCTGCAGACGAAACAGGCAGCGGTCAATTCACGCAGCCCTGACAGTGAGACGGGTCTGGAGGTCTGGAGGTGTGCGCTCTGCTGCGATAATGAAATACGTGAAGCAATTTATGAGCCCACTGTAAAAATGCACTTGCTCATAAAAAAATAAAGTTACACATGCTGATATTGCAGATTGTCTCATAAAAGTAAAGAGAGGGTTTTATAATCAATAAAAGGTCAGAGGGACTTCATGACTACGGAAAATGAAATTATCAGTAAATAAATGTAATTTCAATGTGTCTGTTTCTCCTTAAGATCTTAAATATGTGTTATGCATGATATATGTGTGCCATTTTTTTTTTTTTTTATGAAGTGTGCACAACAAGGAGCAAGGAAAAAAGACAGCATATAGTAATGCAATAGTTCAAGGTTATGTGACCTTAGACAATCTGTGCACACGTTATACTGTCTGTATTGTTACAGTAGAGGCCAACAAAGACAGCATTAAATTGGAAATGTGTATTTGTCTATGGCGTCACTGGGCTATATGTACGGGGAGGCGTGATGTAATTCCTGTTAACAAAGACCAGCCCGTTCACTTCCTGTCTATGCTATCGCTATGGTTTTAGGTGAGTTGTAGTGACGTTTATTAGTAATTAGATTGAGACTGACCCTAAAGTGTCGACGTGCTTTCTCTCTGAGGAATAGCTTTGACTGTGGCCACTCAGAGAGATTATTTAACTTTATAAAATCACAATGACAGCACAATCAAAGAGCACTGCTGTGTCCCAAAAATGCCCAGTATCCTCACAGTTTAATTCCCATTTGAGCATTATTTAGGAAACTCGTGTAAACACCTGCTGAACTCCAGTGAAACTCAAGCCGTTCCCCGCGCACAGGAAGTCAAGTGGGCTTATAACTAAAAAGCGGAAGTGGTGCGTGCATAGAGCCCATACAGCAGACAACTGTGCAGCTTCATGTTGCCATGGTGATCTCCTAAAGTCTGCAGCAAGAAAGCATTTGCAAGCTAGCGGCAAGCAGATGTAGCCGTAATCAGTTTTTTAAAGTAAACGAGTGACAAGAGTAAGTCTATAACATAGCATTTGTAAGAGTGGAATATTACAGTGGCTCTTATTGTTGATTGTTTAACAAATAAAAAAAAATACAATTGTTTTAAGTATTATCCTATTGTTGAAATAAGAAATAAAACATTTTAGATTTCAGTAGCATTAGTTTTATGAATTCCCAGGGATAACACAATGCAGTATACCGATATTCGCTATTGACAAGTACTCAAATGTAGGTCCTCGTGTCGGTTTTGAAAAAAGTGGTATGGGTGCATCCCTACACACACTTTCTATGGAGACAAACAGAGGACGCATCACCCAGTTGGAACATGACTGAGCAAACTCCAGTGTTTGTAAATTGATTGATATTCTTCAGCCAACTGACATTTGAATAAAACGGAAAGCATACATTTGACAAGCCCAAAAACTTCGTCCAGCTGAACGCAGACCTTGCTAGAGCAGGCTTTAATAACTGAAACGGTCTGTGGTCTGCACAGTGTCATGACAGAAGTAAGCATATCCAAGAGGAAATATCCAAATCAAATCTGGACTTAATATGATTTTGCGTTTGTTTTCCCGACATATCAGGCTCTGGTAGGCCTTTTGCCAGGGTAATGACCTGTTATCAAGTTTTCTGATCACATTCAATCTTGTTAGCTTTGTTTAATGAGGTTGAGGTTGTGCACCTTATATATTATCATTATGCCACTATGACACAAGATCAGTTTCTGCCTTTAAAACAAATGTATAGCCCATAAATTGGTTCAAAATATTAATTATTGTATGGCTGTGTTTGCCGACAGTAATTTACAAATTCGGAAAAATTTAAATCAACTTCTCTCTGGTGGTAGCCTCGGGAGTTACCCCGGGAAGCCGTTTTATGTATTACTCAAAGGAATAACATCAATTCTTTCTTCTCCTCCAAATCTCTAACCACATGTGCAGTGACTTGAGCTGTGATAAATGACAGCTGGTTAGACCCAAGGAAAACAACATGCTCAATAAGCTGCACCACTCTGTTCACAGTTTAGGGACGCACGAGCAATGGCTGTGAGTAGGTGATTACTTGGCCGAATTAAGCTGCGTGATGGATTTCCCCCCCCAAGGTAATAACTGCGTCCAACTAAGACAAATATGTTGGAGCTGGCCACCAGACTGCAACCGTGCGATAACCGTATAAATACACCAGCACACGCAAGCTCTGGACATGTGCTTGAAAGGGTCGTGAAGATGCAGTTTATTTTAGTTTTCCCAGAATTAAGCATTTTTTTCCTCTCCGTTTGTTCAGGCTAAGCTATTTTGCAGCAGTTTTGGGTTGTTTTTCAGCTGTACAAAAGATATGACGTTTCACTCTTTTTGGATAACACTCTCAAATGCTTATGAAAGTGACATGGAAAGTGAGTCGGTCGGTCAAACAACAAGAAGCAATATATAAATATATATATTATATATATATATATATATATATATATTATTATTATTTTTTCGCATCTTCAGTTGAGTTTGGCAGTAGCATTAAGGGTCTTGCCCAAGGACCCAGACATAATGATAAAAAAATGTATAAGCAATACACATGTTATAAAAGGCGATGTCACGGTGGTACATCATACTAATATAATAATCAGACAGGATCTTTTAGACAGAAGAGGTAAAGCAACACTGATATTAGTGTGAACAGATCTAAAAACCACTCCAGGTCTGTATAGACAAGTGCGGTAAAAAAAAGCATTGCATTGACACACCGTTGTTGCTCTTTGAGCCAGGTTGCCGCAACACCAAGAAGTACAGCAGGTTTAGCCAAGTCAATTGTGCTGTGAGTTGGTGTGAATATATCCATGTGCGTTGCAGAACGCACAGCGCGGCATATGTGTTTTTGATGTGTGGCGGTGCGTTGGATTCGGCTAACTATACCAGAACAGAATTTGGGACCGCCGTGACTGTGGACACATGCGTTCGTCCAGAGCTGCACTTAAGGAAAGTAAAGGACTTTTAAGCGGCATGGCAAGTCAGTGCGTTCGTTTCACTAAACTCATGGGGCTGATTTTAAATAAACTGACATGCAAAGTCCCACCCTCACCACAGCGTGTTCTTTTTTGCTCAGAGCGACCCAAGGGTCCCCATGACCACAGTGCTGCTGTCTGATATGGACGCAAGTCAAACTCAGGGTCAAGGCATATGTCGCCAAACACTTTGTCCCCCATAATCAGTTGTGGTTTATTCCTCATTTAGCCCTTGTTTAGCTATTGTTTTGGTTTACTTCAAGTGTCTTTATCTTTCTGCTGTAACCGTATTTTGTCCCTGTGACCACTTTGCTGCTCTCTGATTGGTTCATCAAGCAAAACAGTTGCACACGCAAACGCCATATTACACAATCATTAGAGTCAAAGCGTATAAAAATCAGCCATTTAAATTATGTAACTTTTGATAGAGGACTATTTCCTATTGCGAGAGCCTTGTTCAAGGCTGCATCTCCACAAATTATGTGTTTAGCTTTTCTTTGTCCTGACTCAGCAATCTCCTTGTGGTCAGTCAGAAGCAGACCTTCAGCACTTTCATGTAAATCACGCCTTCCCTAAGAGGAGGATGTTTGTACCTCTCAGTTATAAATCAAGACCTTTCTTTTCTGCTGTACCATCATCAAAAATATCATAAATGGTCAGCAGCACTCAGCACGCAGAGGAGAACTTTCCCCACTCCACAGCCATTATGGAGCCGAGGTCACACTGTTAATCCTGGTACATAAAAGATGACAGGAAATGAATGAATATGCAGGCAGCACACTGCGTATTGTTATTCCAGCAGTGATGCGCGGTGTTGCGTGCATTAGCCGGGCTTCATTTTCTCTGCATTAGGCTTTAATGAAAAAAAGTGCTCAAGCGTCCCGGCAGCACAACAGAATGGACAATAAAACAGACGCAAATTGTAGTAAATGACAATTGTGGGGAATGTACGAATAGGAAACTTGGTCTTGAGGAAAAGGAGGATGCTCCATGTTATATGTCAAGTCAAGAATACACAGAACCAAAAATATGTGTGAGTTTTTGCAAAGTTTTTGATACCATTGTTGGTAAATTAGAATCTGTATAATATGTCATCTCTGGGCATATTGTAAAAGTTGTTGTAAAAGAGGTGAGGTCAGGCATTATTTAGCACAACAATTCTTAATATAAACGATTTGGTTCTTCTTATCTATGAAAACATGTGATCTGATGTTCATGACAACTGAAGAAATAAAATAAACTGCTACCACTACTACAAATCAAATTGCACATGCGGTGTGCTGAATGGAAAATTAAGTTGGGTATGGTCAATACAGACAAAAGACAAAGCTATTCATTTCAAGTATGGAATGTGAGAAATCTGAAAAACAAATTGAAGTTTATTTAATTAAAGACCCTAATATTATATACATTTTAAAATGGCTTCTGCAAGCCTTGTTGGTATATATGGCATATATGGGCTCAGCATAATCTGAAAATGCACCTTGTGGAAGGGCAAGTGTGTTGCGGACAAAATATTTGGTCAGGGGATGGATTGTGTCCTGAGACAAACTGCAGAGACAGCCAGTAAAAATAGTTTTAAAACAACACATTATATAATAGCACAAGTTATGATGTGAAAACTAAGGTATGCAAATGAGTATTAATGAGAACTAGGGCACTCAGTGTTCAGTAGTTTAGTGTATCAATTTGTTAACCGTATCTGATTGATCAAATTCATTCGTAAACAAGGTCTGGTCCTCTCTTGTTATTAATAAAGCTGATCTAAAGATGTTACAGGGGCCAAAAATACCTGAACATGATAACATGACAACAATTGATAGAACCAAACTGTTTGGATAGTTTACATGGATTGTATTATGAGTAGTTTTTTTCTTTTTTCAAAGTTAGGAACTCAAGCTTAACTCCAAAGTCACTGAAGTGAAGACATACATATTAGTTTAGAGGGAGAGTGAGCACTGCTGTGGGTCAGGTATACAAGTCAGGTGCTCTACAGGATCGAAATGCTAAAAGCTCAAAAGGTCCGAGGCACAACTGACTTTTAAGTAAAAATCCTTTATTATCCAGGAACACCAACGCAAACACCAACATAGGTCCTGTATTAGTGTTGAGACAATCAATGTTTGGCTAAGCCCTACGAACAACAATAAAAACATATGATTCTATAACAATTAATAATGATAAAAGTGTCATGATGTTTAAACTCATTTTGTTTCCACTTTGAACACTGCATATTCACTGGTTCCTCTTTACCTCTGCAAAAGACACAGCTTCCCTTGTTTACTGTGCCAAAAGTTTGTGTTTGACTATAGTCATTAATATCCAACAGCCTGTTCTAGACATATGGCACAAAGGGCAAACATTGCATTCAAATAATAAAACTGCCCAAAGTGAAAGTCAATTGTTAAGCGTTTTAGTCTCACTCCACTGCATTGAGCATCAATAATTCCAATAGCAGTGTCATTTTGGAGGCAAAATCACCTCTCCTCCATCTTTAACCCTGGCACTGTGGCTGAAAAGCACATTAAGGGTCATTTGTCAGCGTTATGTGAAGAAAATTAAAGCTATTCGCAGCTATGGGTAATTGGCTTGGGCCAGTGTGGAGTGTTGCATATGTGTAATGTGTAACGCATACGGTAAAGGGAAAATGTGCAGCAGCAACTAACCAGTATGCCCAAGGTACAGATGACTAAGAGATCATATAGAATTAGGATGCATACATAGCACCACACATCATACATGCAGCTGGAAAATGTAGTTGTAAAAATCTATTATTTAATTCTTTGACATCTTAAGTTTGTGTTTGTGATTGATTCAATAAGTTGCATTCGAGTTGTAGAATTCTATTTCAACAGGTGCCAATAAATCTCTATGGGCAAGAAGCATTATTGAAGAGATTTTGTCCACATATTTTCCCAGAGCTTTAAATTATATTGATCAGACTCACAAGCTTGCAATGTTATTGTTAAATCTGAAAGTCCTTTCTACTGACCAACATCATGCACGTCTTTTTGGAATATTGTCACCACCCCTACAGAAAATGAGAAAATGATTAGACCATAGTTAAAAATGACTGACAGTTTTGTGTTTTTAATGTGGATTGGCCCAGGAAAACAGAACAATTATCTCTAAACTAAAACTATAAATATGGCTTTTGACAGTTAGTTACATATTTTCATCTCCAACAAGTAAAACAACGTTGTTCCTCCTCAAAAACAGACAGAGTTCTTTTCAGCTCCATCCACGTGAACCAAAACTACTACCCATATCAAAATATTGGCATTTTCTCAAGTGAAATGAAATTGCACAGCCACTAATTTTCAAATTTGGAAAAAATAATCCTCCGTCTGGTGGTAGCATGGGGTTTATTGCATGGGAGTAACAGATGATAATTTTTCTGTCTCATACTTGTTTCATCATATCTTAATGCAGTGTTTTTCAACCAGTGTGCCGGGGAACGTTAGTGTGTCTTGAGATGTTAATCAGTCTGCCTTGGGAAATGATCCAATATCCCCTATTTGGGCAAAATAATGTCAAAAAAGAAAGAGTTAGAAGACTATAAATACTTCTAATTTTCTATATAATAGACTTTGATGAGAATTACTTTCTTTTGTTAATAAAGGCTGCAGAGTGACACCAGTTTCACCTGGTGGTGTGACATGAGATAGAATTAAATAAAAAGGTGTGCCACGGCTCAAAAAAGGATGGGGAACACTTAATTAATGCCAAAAATAATGCATAATATTTCTTATTAATGCAAGTGGTATTAAATCTATAACCTGTGCCTCCTGTTAATAGTTAATAGAATGAGTTGTGAAAAAAAGGTGAAGGAGGTTGGGCCACTCGTAATCTGAACACAAAATGAAATGTCTTCTTTAAATGTCTGCGCAGCGGTCTTAAAATCAGATGTCAAACTATTCCAACATTGTGATTTTTTTGTAGAACACGTCGTCTTATTCAAGCCACACAAAATCTGTTTATCTGAAATCTCCTGAGGCAACAAGACGAGATACAATGCTTTTATTCATCCATTATTCAGCAGCATCCAGCCTGAATGACTACTGTCAGGGAAACTAAAAAGTAAGCTTTAGTAAATCTATCAATTCACCACAGAAGGGTTCAGTCAGAATGGATGTCCGGCATTATCACAGAAACAGTACTTTTGAACTGAGAAATAACAAAAGAAAGTGCTATTTGCTTATACTGCCATTGCCCATTAGAAAGCTGCCATTGGAATGAAATGAAGTGTTCTGCTGGTGTCTCAATGAGTGTAGAGCCTTGGGGAACAGGGAATCCCTCTGAATAATGCAACGGACTGAGCGAGAGGAGAAACATCTGCAAAGTGGAAAAGCAGGACTGAAGTCCGAGGCTGCTCATTTCAGACAGTATGTGTATTTTAAGGAAAGGAAAGTTTTTCTTTCTTTTTTTTTTAGGACAGAGCAGTTTTCCTTTAGGGCCACTTTTAAGCAATTGAAACCAGCTCCTTCATTAGAAAACAAAATAAACACACAATTAGCAAAATATACACTTAGAACTTGTTACTCCTGTTTGACTGCATTGATGTTGTGTTGATCGCAACTAATGGATTATTGAAATGATATGAAGTAATTGATTGAATATTTTTTAACAACACAGAAATGTGTCAGATTTCTGACTCTATAGAATAAATGTTACATAAACATTTATATTAAAAAAACAACTGATTTTGTTTTAGCAAGATGCTCCCGAGTTGCATCATTTCTGCTTTGTTTTTGTCAAATCTTTTTAGAAATCCCCGATTGACAGTCCTTTAGTGATCCAAATAACTAATCAATATATCAAATTAATAACCGTTCAACAAATCAATTTTCTAAATAATCGTTAATTAACATTTTAATGTATATTTTACAAATACAGTATTATATCTGTGGAGATGATCAGGTGACAGGCCCTTCACTTTTTAACAGGGCAAAGATATCATCCACAACATCACTCTTTTGTTGAATATGCTTGAATGAACCAGGTTCTAACTACATAAAACCCAAAACAATAGGATACTACCACTACACAATTAATGTCATAATTTTAACTTCCCAATGACAATACTCCAAATCAGCCCTCCTGCTGTGACACCAACCATATGTAACACAAGTGGTGCTGTTGATTGGCTGTTCCAGAGATAAGCCATATTCCTCCACACAGTCTGTTCCTTTCTCTCCTCTTTCTGACAATCTCTCTCTCCCAGTGCCCCTCCAACTCGCTCGCCCTCCGCCACACTCCCATGGAGATCTGCTGCTCATCTCACGGCCCAAATGGCACCAGGCAGGAGCCAAGTACGGCCAATCTGACACCACAACCGTTTTGATGATCACAGTTGTATCAAAACGAACTAAAGAGTGTAATAAAATAGAAACAGATCGGCCAACATATTAACTAGTCTGAAAAGCATGGCTTCTGTTTTTTCCATGGCGATGCTCTTTATGATTATTCTGAAACCATTTGTGTCACACCCAAAGAATTGTGGTTCCACCCTCTGTGTCATCCTTGTATTTTTATTTTGATATTTTCTTCCAGATATAACCCTTAAAAACAGATCAATTAGGTGCCGTCTGTCCCAGAATTCAGCTTTGGTTACCACTCTCTGGTTGCTAGGTCGATGCTAACCAGATTCTTTCCCATGGAGCCTTTTGAAGTTAGCTCTCATCAGCTTCTTCCATGATAAGGAAAGGGCAAATTCTATGAGTAATATCAGCAATTCAAATTTGTCTTCTGCATTTGACCCATACTTTCATTGCCAGAGAAATGCAGCTGGGGCGTCTATCATAACCCACTCAGCGGGGAGAAACATGAAAACTGGCCTGGGTTTGCATGAGAGTCAAACCTTGTTGCTGTGAGACCTAAGTGCTACCCACTCTGTTGCATATTGGTGTTATGATTGCGATTCTTAAAAATGCTTCACCGAAATTGTCATATTCCCAAGAGTATGGGTTAACAAAGGAGGGGATAAGCCTGCAGTTTAAAGGGTTTTATTCAGGGGTCAAAATGTAAAAAAATCCTCTGGGGAATAAAGTTGGCTTTAATGTGCCAAAAAGTTGGTGGGAACGGCTCCAACTACAAGCTTGGCACATGCATTATGGATGTCCTTTATAAACACTCTCAAAGGGCGACAAAATCTGCAGGCATTTCAGATGTCTTTGGACAAGAGTCTCAGTCACAGTCCACATACTGTTTATACCCAACACAGCACATGTCTCTGAATGGGAAATGACAGCTGACTGGCAAAATATGTACACATCCAAGGGAAAATATGGCACCTAATAGATATGATTAAAAAGCAGATGATAATGGAAATTGGGTTTTTATTTGGAATTTTAAGCTTTATCCTTCATTGGCGTATCACCAACTTGTTTTAAAAAATCATGAATTTATCATTTTGTCAAAGAAAAAGATCTATATAGCTCCTAACCAAACATTTCCTCTCCTACCCAATGCACTCACAGCCAAGCCAGCACTTTTCATCCACTGTCGCCCCTCTCTCTCTGGGCCGCGAGCCAGCACGGATGAATGGCAGTCCCAGTCCCCTGCATCCTCATGTTCCCCCGGCATGGAGGCTTGTTCCATTACAAAAACTGGCTGGACGCAATGTGTGTGTTGTCTGCAAACTATTCATCCCCGAAGAAGAACTCTCCACACTCCAGTGGTTTAGTAAATTTGCTCACGATGGGAAAAAAAGGGACCATGGTCGCAGTGTAGGATGAGCCTAAGGTATAAAATACTACAGCAGGAAAGGAGAAGCAACATTGTTCAGAGAAGTGAAAAACATAAAATATAAGTTAGTCAACATTCTGTAAACATCAAATAGTAAACGGAAGTGACATTGACATTTTTTCCAAAATATATTGTACCTCGGCCTATAATGAAAACTAATTTGTTACTTTATACATTTTTTGCGATAAACTATATCATTGAAGCGAATGTAGAATACAGAAACTTTTATGTGTTTTTCACTAGAAAGATTGCACTAATAAAATAAACAGCAGAAATGAGCTGCTTTCATATAGAAAATTTAACTCGCCGTTAGAGAATAGCAACAATCTCCGCTTTTGCAAAGAAAAGGCACAGACAATATATTGAAGCCCAAAAAATGTTGTTATATCCATTCATTCTTCAAGTGTATTATTCAAAGTAAAGAAATATTCAAATAAGTAAGTTTAGTAACTCTTTTTAATTATTCCCATCCACACTACTCCCCAAAACAACTTCTTTCCTCAATGAAGTCAACACGACACAGCATCCTCTAATTACCCAGAGTTCCAGGCGCCTCTGCTGTACAAAAGCCTGGCCCATATTCTTTTTAAGTGAGATGCAGGAAATCCCCAGTCACAGGGCTCATAGGCACAGTGCGCTTCATTAATAATTCAAGTATTTAAATAGACCGCCATCGATATGTGCTGACTCTTGTGGGTCACTGCTTGGCTCGGCTTGACAGTAATAAAGAGTGTCCCCGCTATGATTAATGGCTACAATCAAGCAGGTAGTACTGGGCTAGACCAATAGTGTAAATTATTGTGTGATCAAAACTGAATAATAAGTCTGCATTATAAACCAGATGCATGTTAACATTATGAAGGAGCTTTAGTCATTATTTCATGGGAATGTGTCACAACAGGATGGTGCAGGATTGAATCTGCTATAGCCACTTTTTTATTGTACATAATTATGGCCTGCACAGACTATATCTTTAACCTTTAACATGTTTCACACTTCTGTCAGAGTGATTCGATCTATGCCAAATGTGCCGTGTAAATTTCTCCATTGTGAGAAGTTTATCATATCTTATCTTACCTCTGCTGACTTCATCTGAAAATTAAAATGGCGTGTGTGCCGTTTCTGGATTGTGCTAGATATTATTGCATTTTTTATTTCAATCTTTTTGCTTCACAATTAACTTAATCAAATGTTATAAACCTGAAGGTAATTTTATGCTCCCTCTTGGAATTCATAAGCTTGGCCTTAGCCATCCGTACACTCTGCTCAATCATCATTTCACTGCATGTAACGTCTGAGTCTGGTCCCTGGGTTAGCGATTACAATCGGTATAATTTCAACCGACCTACCAGCGAGCGCGGAAGGAGAGTGTTGTAGTTAGTTGTGGGTGACGTCAAGAGTTTGCGAAGGTTGTAGTTTGGCAATGGCGAAAAAAGGCGACAGTAAAGTAATCCCGTCTGGTTCTATCAAGAAAAGTGAAGCCGGAGCAATAGGAATGTTTAGCAAATGTAATCGCTAGAAAAAATTATGACGCTACTCCCCACGGGCTCCGTTAGCGGCAAAGGAGATGGCTAGGCTAAATGCTAAATGTTAACAACTCACTCGGAGCGCACTACATACATGTAAACTCAGCTCCAATTGTTTCAATCTGCAAAAGGAGTTAACCCCTCCCACCTGTAAACGGAGCTCAATGGAGAACCTCCAGACCTTAGTATGAAATGTAATTTGTACTATGGTGTGGTACAACCAGGCTAGGAATTCATCAGAATCCCAGGAGGATATGAGTCTTTGATTAGAGAATAGTAACAAACAAGGTATGATCATTACTTCATATTATATGGACTTTATAAATTGATTAAAGCTGGGGTTCACAATTTTAATCCACAAACAAAATAATTATGTAATAAAAACCCATGTCACACTTTTCTGGCTCCAAAACAATCTGGTTCTATCACTAATTTTCACATCTTTACATCAGCTTTTTCTGACCAAAAAAAGTGATAAAAGAGAGGACCACCTCATTCAGTTTATAAACTCTCAGCTTAAAGTGTCAACTCTTGACTCACAAGGCTCTTTCTCAAACTTCTGCAATAGATTACATCTTTTCTCATGAAATGATGACCGCATTTTTTCATCTGATTTTTTACTAAATGTTTCTGTTGGGACAAACAAAAGAGGTTACGTACCCCAATTAAAGTAGCAGTAAGATTTTCATGTCAAGTCATCATTAAATAACCCTAATATGTCAAAAGGCATTAATAAAATACTTCTTTAACTGATAATAGTAGTTCAGCCGGGATATTCGAATTTCGAAATTAGTTTTAAAGCCCCAAATCTTGTTATTGTTTTCATTTTGATGTCCCGCCCTCCACCATTTCCTCAATCAGAAAGGCTGTGATCCGAGTTGTCAGAACTCCCAGCATCGAGCTAATCTCACTGGTAAAGTCACATGTGGCCGCAAAACTAAAAAAGGTCTCGTTATGATTCTCAAATCATTAAAAACAAAACAAGGAATAAAACGAGGATTACTATCTTTATGAAAAAGATGTTGGTTATAGATCTGTTCTAGGCAAAACTCATTTCTATTCAGCTATTGTGGTCCCAGCTGGATTCGTCTGCATATCTGGCAACCTGAGTCAGGGAGAGTGGAAGCCAGATTTTTACATACTGCTCCTTTAATGTATTCTAAAACACAATATCATCATAGAGGGGACTGTTTCTCTTGTATTCCACTAAAAAATTATTTTTGCCTAGGGTTTTTTTCTTCCATGGGTCATCAACTTCACTATAGGCCTTGGTGCAGAAAAGGCTATTAACATTTTAATTGAAGTAATCTAATATCCCTGGAAGGTAAAAAACATGTCATATTTTTTCAAGTGTACATTTCATAGCATTTATAGGCTTTCAACATGAGCTTAGGTGGATGATAAAGTATCACAAGTCCATATATATGCAGAGATAAAGTAAGCTTCTGCAACTTATTATCCCGTAGGTCAAGGAATTAGAATCTCTGATCAAAATACTGCACAATTAAATAATGAGTTATTGTGGTGCCCTCTCAATCTGCATGCATGATAGTTCTCATTTAAAGCTACTATCCACGTCTCAGCATAGGCCTATAGCACCAGCAGCTGTGACAACGTAATCTAAATCTATTGCAAAGGCTGGTTGACTCGCTAGTGCAAACTGAAGATAACCTGCTCCCTGCACACGACAGGGGGAATGCTAAGCAGAGAGGGTGAATCTTATTACAGGCTCGGCTGGAGTAGGAGAGGAAATTGGCGTCCTTCTGTAGTCCTTGATCCTTTAGTAGTATTTTCAGCAAATGCACTTTTGGCATGTAAAACACAGCAGCAACGCAAGTTGCACTGGTTCCAATTTAGGCTAATAGCACCCTCTAATGGCCTAATTTAGAAATGTGTTCAAAAGTACAGAAATCCTGTAAATGAGACCGAATGTTAAGGGATCAATAAGTTAATCCAAAATGTTTTGGCACAACACCTCCTTCTATCTTCTAAGTAGAACTACATGCTGCATCTTTAATATTTAATTTTTGTACTTACCCCATAACAACCTTGATACTAGGAAAAACTATCAGAAGAGTCCATGTTGCTACAGCCATATAACCAGATGAATTATTAAATATTAGTCCTGTTTGAAGTTGGCAGAGCTCACAACAGCAGGTTCTGCCGACTTCACAGCTCAGGCTGGAGTTATATAAGCTGCGTACTGAAAGTGAGAGATGGGATGAGGCTTTTGCTAAAAGGAATCAAACCTGAGCGATAGTGCAATAGTGTACGGCCTGCTGGTGCAGAAAATGCGATAGATGTATAAGGGCTCTTTCAGGAATCATGATCTGCCCCTAAAAAACTGATTCCAAAAGAAAAAAAATCTGTGCCTTGAGTACAATTCCTATCTGCAGATAGGAATTATTCTAGACCTTCTCTCAATCAATACTTCAATACAGAGTAAACATGGCCGACCTGACACTTGTGAGCGTGATGCATGAGCCATTTACCAGACATCCTTAACTAAAACCATTAGCATTTATAAAGCTTCAGGTGCCACAAGGTTAATGACAAAAATCCTGTGAGTAAAGGGTGTACAGTGGAGAGATTAGCTGAGGCAGAGAAGCCCAGCTCCAGATTTCTCTTCATTTCAACAGCTCGTTCTGCAGGCCTTTGTGCTTAGGCAGGTTTGTAGGCCTTTAATGAGAGCTGGTGAGTGCTCCCCTGTGGCTGCAGCAGCAGGACAGTGTCCATACCTGCTGTGCTGGACACAACAGCTCATCTTCAGCACTCTATTGCATATAAAATCTTCAACACTCAGCCCCAACAACAATACTTGCTTTTATTAGATTAAGATTAAGAGATCCTTTTTTTGTCCCACAATAAGAAATCACAAGTTACAGAACCTTAGGAATGAAGAGCACACACCACAAGATAAATGAACAATAGTAAGTCATGTTTATTTATATAGCGCATTTTACAGACCAAGGTCATCCGAAGCGCTATACAATTGTTCAGAGTTCAGATTTTCCATTCTCTCCACACAAGGTGATGACGTAAGCGAGTCGCTGAACACACTGGCGCATCAAAGCCTCCGACCAAACACCATCCATTCACCCACTCATTACATTCAGACCTATTGTGCCTCTTTTTAGTGGTAAAGGAAACCAGAGCATCCGATCGGGATTTGAACCCAGGACCTTCTTGCTGAGAACGAGAGTGCTATCCACTCAGCCACTGTACCACCCGATACCACTATACTAATTAAAACAAAAAAAACAAAAACAAAATCTCTAACTCTAATATAAAGAAACAAGTATAAAATCTTTATCTTTAACATAATAAAGAAGTAAAAAATCTCTAAATGTGAAACAAGCCTATGCTGCCATCTATCTACTATAAACAAAAAGTATCTGATTTGATAAAAGACAGGAATAAAGTGGTGAATTTGAGTATACTGGAAGCTCATCACAAAGTATTGGCCTTTAAGAGCTTTATGTCACTCATGTCAGGCAGAGTTACTGATCCTCAGACAGGCCAGACTGAATACTACATTACAGGTTTAGTGGGTGCTGTGGAATGACAAATGATCAAAAGGCTAGTTTGTGAGTGTGTGTACGTGTGCGTGTGTGAGAGTGCGAGTGCGCGTCCGTGTGTGTGTGTATCTGGCAGTATTTGTGTGCGTGTTATTACTTCAAGAAGTAATAAGCTTTTGATTTATGTGATTAGAATGATTAATACTCAAAATAGTATTGATATTAGGGCTGGGCGATATGGCAAAAAATGAAATCTCGATTTTATTTCCTGCTTCAAACGATTTTGATTTTAAATTGATTTTCATTTAAGTCACCAAAGACAGACTTTGCCCTTCAAAATATTTTTCAGCTCAATATTCAAGTTTCAAAACAATTTTTAATTTGTTTCCCCTAATACGTATTATACAAGTTTTGTCCAGACTGTGCTGATATGGCAAGTGGCAACTCTCACAATATCCTTCATTCGAGTTCACAATTTTAACATTTTTCCCAAATTCGATTTTTTTGAAATGTAATTTTATAGGAATGTTGACAGAACTAAAACACAGACACTTTAACCTGTATTTAACCAAACGCACAAAAAACAATTGATCAATCAAACTAAATTCATCTAATGGCTCAAAGAAATTTGGTACATAGTGTCAATTTGCAATTGCCATATTGAACAACTCAGTTATGGACATTATAATTCACAAGTGTCAAAACTAAATGAACCAACATAATTCTAGTGTTGTTGTCACAATATGAATGTTGTAAACAGTCAACTAGAATCAAGAAAAGCATCCTTCAAAGTAACCCTAGCAAGAAACAGGACTAAAGTTATGTACCCACCCACTGCCCATCATACGTCACTTTACTTCACTGTACTACTGTCACCTTACATTGTGTGCACCATGTGCACTTGTATATTGTAAATAGTAACTGTAACTCTATTTTCATTTTAAATTTATTCCTTAGAAGTGTTTTTTATTCTTTTTTTAATTTTATTTGTATTATCTCTTTCTGACTGTTGCACTGAGCCAAAGCAATTTCCAAGTCTGTGACTTCCTGTTACTTATGTGGCAATAAAAATGATTCTGATTCTGATTCTGAAAATGTGTTCCTTGAGGACATTCTAAAATAGGTTTTTAACAAAGGTTCTTGCACAAACAAATACTAGACAAATCTCTCCTTACTTTAGTTTTCATGACTAAACATTAGAATATTTGTAATCCTACAGGAACACCTCTCACCTTTAACACCTTTAATGCAAGGACCAAGCAGGTGAACACTGAAGCCATGAATATGGCTTTTATTTTTAGCACCGGTGATTATTATGTCTGAGTATTTGAGCTCCCAGCAGCTAGTGCTTTGTCACTCATGTTGTGTACGGTGTGCATATGCCCTTGATTCAGCAGTAGCAGAGACAGAGTAGGAGCAGTGCTGGAGACAGCTTTCACTGTTGTTCAATGCTTACACATTTGTTTGAGCTGTCTCAACTGAATCATGAATATCACTGTGATTCAGTTGAGAATCACAGTGTAGAGTATATACAGTAGATGGAAAATATTTTTAGCAAAGGAAACTGTTTTTTGTATATCCAATTGAGCATGCACATGCTACAAAAAATGATTGATATTTCTTAGTTCAAGTTCCTCAAGCTCTACTTTGATGCCCAATCAAGAATTTCAAGGCAATGACGAATGAATGAAACTGCTTCCAATTTCTGAATAGCATACAATTGCTCCAATAAATCATCACTCTCATTAACCACTTCCAGCCTTGGACCTGGTAGCTGGCAGTCAAAATCAGTAAAGCCTATCCACCCAAGTGTATATATGCTGTATAGAATAACAGATTTTATCGTAGAGCACCAATTTTATTCATTTTTTAACTGCTTTACCTGCAAATCGGGACTTTTGGCACATAGGTTGCAAACCACATATTATGTTTATATTGTTGAATTTTACAACATGAGAAGTTGCTGGTTTAATATTTACAACATGAGTGCACACTCACCTTTTTCAGAGCTGACATCCTAGTTGGATCCCAGCTCCTGCAGCTCCTATCCTGAAGTGAAGTCCCGAGCCGAGTTTGTAGGTTGCGCAGGCCGGTGCTGATGCTGAGCCATGAGGCTGTTTGGTATTCTCATGTCGCCTTCGCTCCACTCTCCTCCTCCACAGCTCCACTGCTGCCCGAGCGCACGCCCCAAAACTGATGTCATTCAACACAAACGAAGAGCTCAGGGTTTCTACATAGAACTTCTACTACACACATATTATTATAGATCCACATTTTTAGACAGAACAAGTGCACATGCCATTTTTGTAATACTGCTCTACGCAAGTTAAAAAATAGTGACAAATATTTTACGCTAGATTAGATTTAGTAATATTACAGCTGTCTGGTTGTTATGTAAAATCAAGTTTTCACAAGCACGGTCTCCTAAATAGAAACTAAGGCCCAGTCCCAATACCCACACTGCACCCTACGCCCTCCTATGAAGTGTGCATTTGTTTGAAGTGCGCGCAAGGGTTTGAGTGCGCAGGTTGCAAGTGTGCACAAAAGGCGGAATTGGGACAGTGCACACTGAGTGCAGGTTACGTCATCGACTCGTCAAGAGATGGTCATTTTCAGACCTAAACTTTATAAAAATTAAAGGTAATTTTGTCTGACCCTTTGGGAAACAAATTGAATTGCTTCACACACGTTAAAATACATGTATATTAGTGTTTTTTAATTAGAGATAGCTGTATAATTTTAAGTTAAATGTGGGTAACTAACTATCTGGTCAGTTTTTATACATTCTAAGATTATTGTACTAAGTGTAAAGTTTAAATTGAATGTTATATAAACGCTTGGTTTAAAACGTTATTAAATTGTTAAAACACAATGTCCGTAATTCTTCATCAGACGTTTATGCTTCTTTCCAAGTAACATAGCAAAACTTATTTACACACATACAGCATATATATTTCAAAATGTATATTTAAATGCATTTTCCCGACGTTTTGGTGTGTACCGCAAAGAATTATGGGCAATATCCTTCGCCAGAGTGCGCATAGATGCAGGCTACGGCGAAGTGTGGATCAGGGGCGCAAAGGGGGCGGGGCCAAAGACCTCCCTGGAGAATTGGGACACCCTACGCACTCGCACACTTTATCGGGAACGCGCAAATGAGGGGCGCGAGGGTGGAAGTGCGAGTATTGGGACGGGGCCTAAATGCATACAAATACTATAAAATTACTTTGATAAAACTCCAGGCAAAACCGGATCCCACGTTGTTCGTTTCGACTTCCGGTTGGACTGTGACAACAATCGGTAAAAAAAAAAAAAAAAAAGACCAGTGTCTAGAAACCAGTGTCTATTATTTTACTCTATATTTGTGTGGATTTATTTATTTTTGGAACCACCTTTTGCTTTGTGGTCAATGCGTTCCGTACTGTTTTTGAGCCTCTTGCGTAGACTGGATGGCTACTTGTTAGCTACGTGCTAACTTAGGTAGCCTAGCTTGTTCCCCTCCCACAGTTGTATTCAGTTTGTCAATAGTTTGTTAATTTTTCCAATGGCAGTGAGGAAAGAAGGTGAGTATATTAATTCACCCTCTGATCAAATAAAGTGTATATAAAGTCAAATAAAAAATAATTTTAATTTTGAATTTGCTAACTCCTGCTCGACACCATTTACACATTATACATTGTAATGTAATCGTTTTACCGTTCTAAATGTAATCTTGCAAATGTATGCATATCCTGATTACAACCTCTCTTTACTTGTGAGCTAATGGAATATGGTTGTACTGAACTTACAAACAATTCACAATCTATGACTCCAAGCACTGCATTTGAAAATCTTCTCCCCAATCCACATCCTTCTTTTTCTGCAGTATTTCAATCAAAGGTTCTCCGGAAGCTATATGCCAGTGCACCAACGCTACAGAAGGAGTCTACCTGTTCAACACTCAACACAAATGATTGCACGAAACTTACAACCAAGAAAATCCCATCAGAAAACTCCAGTACAGGTATTAAGATTACAAGATCCTTTATTTGTCACAAATAGCGGGGAAATTTCAGTGTTGCCACCAGTCACAGAACAGTAGGAATGAGGAACACACAGCACAAGAAATGCATAATTAAACAATATATATTATTGTATTACGGCCAATTTTTATGTAATATGATGTTTGTTTTTTTATAGGAAACGCCAGCACTCCTGCCAAGCGCATATATACTGTCTTACCTCCTCCAGCAGACTACAAGACACATGCTGAAAAATCTGTCACACTGCCTGCACCTAAAACCCAAGTGAGTGCAGAAGACCCAGCTGGTGAGTGAATTACTTTAATTATGAACTCCTCTCCTCCATAAAACCTGTTTATAATCGCCAGGGTGGTTTTATGTTTATGATACAAAGTAACTTGGGGTGCTATAAAATTTGTCAGATCAAACGGTGTGCATCATGTTCTTTAGACTAAGATTGACTCTACTTTGTGAAATTCAAACTTTTGTCTAGTTTCATATATACTTTTGTTTGTCCTTTTGTTTAAAAATTGGAGGACAATGTACGCAGTGTTTGTCTTATAAATAAACATGTATCTTTTGCACAACGAGCACTGTTCAGTTAAGTTAGGGCTAGTACTTTTGTTTATGGAAAAAAACTAATCTATAATATGTGCATGAGAAAACTAGTGATGGGACCAATCTGTTTTGACAGCTAGGCACTTGTGTTTTGACACATTTTAAGTTTATTGGTAGGTAATTTGATGTGGTTTCAAATTTGGGAACTTCAGCTTTAACTGTTCTTTTCACTTCGCCAAAAGTAATGTAATTTCTTTTCTAAACAGACGTTAAAAAATTGTCACATGTGCTTTATTCAGACTTGAAAATATATTGCAGAAAAGAATGAAGAAGACAGCAGTTGTGAGGAACATCAGGCCAAGGATCATGAGGAAAAAAAGAGGAGGAGGAGGCGGAAGAAGCAGAAACATCATACACCTGGTCTCAACCAAACCAAATCTGTAAACGAGGGAGAGGAGCGACTGAGCAAAAATAAAAAACGGAAGCTGAAAAAGAAAAGGCACAAGGAGAAGCTTCTCTCCATGGGTCTGCTGCCACGAGCTGCTGCTGTCGAGTTCATATACCAGAGAGAGGGTCCAGAACCTGGGCCAGAGCCCGAGCTGGGAGCAGATGAAGAAATTGAAGAACTGGACTCCACAGGGACTGCATAAGTGAGAAGGTAGGTCGAGAGGTCAGATGTTTGCGTAAAAAATGTGTTTATTAAAAAAACACATCAGAAATTATCCATAATATAGCATATGTTTTATCATAATGTATGTTAACCCTTTAAATATCCACTAACTTTTAAACTTTCTATCCAAGGCAGGTTTAATGCCTCGCACATCTTTCTGGTAAGATGGACGGCTCTCACTCAGATGGCCGTCAAACACTTCGTACCCTGGAACCAAGAATTGCAGTAATCCCTGAGGACTTCTTGGAAGGCTTCCCCTTGTTTGATTGTAAGTCTTGCATTTTGTTTGTTGGGATTTGCGTGAAACTTGCCCCGTCATGTTAATACTTGCCTTTTATTGTCGATGCTTGCCCCAGTGTTTGTGTATACTGTTGATCTCTGTTGTTCACATGTCTGTACTAGTCACTATGAGAAAACCATCCAACCTGAGTCTGAACTAGCATGTTTGAGCTTGTTCATCATGCTTATTACTTGAGTAGAAAAAATCTGATTCCCTGGACACGTTGTACCTGTATATTTGTGGCTGTGTAATGTGATCACTTGGGAGTTTACTGCTTTCCGTGAGCATTCAAGCAAGGTGTGTGAATCTTATTCATTTCATGTCATTTATTCATTTATTTTAAACCTGCAGGTGTATACAAACGGAAAAACAATAATACAAAGTCCACTTGGATTGAAATCTTTTCTTTTAAAACGTACTAAACGGGGAGGGGGGATTTGGGCATTTTACTACTGCATTGTAATGCTCCAGAAATAATAGATTTTTATTTTGAAGTAGGGCTGGGCAATATGGAGAGAAAAAAATATATTGTGATTTTTTATTTATTTATCTCGATATAAACACATTTTACATATTACCTATTAGGGCTGGGCAATAAATCGAATTTTGGCAATTAATCGGCTTTTGAAAAAATCGAATTCGTGAAAAATGTGAAAATCGTGAAATCGAATGAGGGATATTGTGAGAGTTCCAGCAGCACATCAATTATACTTGCGATATCAGCACAGTCTGTACAAGACTTTTATAATATGTATTGGGGGAAACAAATAAAAAAATAGTTTTTAAACTTAAATATTGAGCGGGAAGATACAAAATATTTTAAGGGCAAAGTCTGTCTTGAGTGACTTTAATGAAAATCGATTTAAAATCGACATCGTCCAAAGCAGGAAATAAAATCGAGATTTTACTTTTTTGCCATATCGCCCAGCTCTATTACCTATTCTTCTTTCATAATTAAAACGACTCAACTCTGTAATCTTTGTTGTTGTTTTAGTTGCGTATAAAGTTTACAGTCTCTGATATACAGCCATGTTGTTCCATGTCAACAAAAAGTGTCATGTCACCGCTGTATGAAATACAATCTGCGATTCTACGCTGCACCACATTTGCAGGGTCAAATCTTTACATCCATACGAACAAAATATTACAATACTCAGAGGATGCATGTCCCACCTTTTTTCTTACATTTTTAATGAGCTTTTTTGTGCATAATCTTCTTCCGATCAGGCTGCAAATTTATTAGAAAGTACACTGCATGCCGCTTGTAGATTTAATTCTAAACTCATCTTATCGGACTGGCGCCCGGGAGGTTGTCGCGAGAGTGGCGACGGCTTTCATTGTTGCTTGCGGCTTTATTATTATTATTATGATTATTGACACAAGTCATCATAGTTTGTGTAAGCCCTCAGTCGTACAGGGATTAGTCAAAGCAAAGGAAGGTTTCTCACCCATCATCTGTACTTCTTAGCAAGTTTTCCCTTGCAAGGAAAACTTGCTAAGAAGTACAGATGATGGGTGAGAAACCTTCCTTTGCTTTGACAAGTCATCATAGTTTCTCCAATAGCTCAAGTTGACTGTGTAATATCACTGAAGTATCACAAATTATTATATATAAACTCTGTATTTTCACTGAAGTATCACAAATTATTATATATTAGACATTTCATTCTAAAACACATGTGTCAAAGTCAAGGCCCGCGGGCCAAATCCGGCCCGCGAATGAATTTTACATGGCCCGTTGCCTGCCATGGACGCACTACTACGTCAATTGCGTTTTCCGCTATTTTCATGTTCCCAGATGTCTATTATATCTAATATGTCTGGGGATAAGCTTGAGAGCATATTGAATCGAGCCAGCAGGTGGCAGCAGCGCTCTCTGAATGGTTTGAAAACAGCTAGATGCACTTGTTGTACCTCTTTTTTCTCAGCTTTTTGGTGATTTCAGTAAAACTTCCCTCTACTCAACTGGGGATTACAAGCTAGAAACAAAATTCTTTTTGCTGATGAAAGTAGACAATCTATTCTTTCAGAATCTGGTTTCGGATTTCAGATATTTCATAGTACACAATATTTTGTGGGTCTTGAAAAATCTATAAAAATCATCAGAAACTGCTGGCAATATGGGAGTACCTGTTCTGAAATAGGCTGGCAGGCAATGAGGTAATAAACATTGAACCAGTCCGGCCCTCGGCTCGCAGAAAATTTGTTTTTTTGGCCCTCTGATGTATTTGACTTTGACATGCCTGTTCTAAAAGGACAATTTATGTTTGCCAATTTTTATGCTGGATGACAGGAATGAGATTCTTCCAGAAATCTATTCAAATATATATCTTTACCAGACAGTCCAAGCTTCTAGGGATGACATTGAAGGGGAAACAAAAGACGTACAACATGTGTGTATGATAAATGACAAGCTTTGAAAGCATTCTATTTCCGTATGAACTTGGTCCTTGAGGTAAACCTATAATTGTGTTAATCAGTGGAATTTAGTGCCTCCCTGGGTGTATCTGACCTGCTCGTGGACCTGTTCTTATTCTTTTACACAAAGTTGATGCCAAGTGATAGAGTTCAGGAAAAGGCTAGGGAATTAATTCAATTGGACAGGGTCAATGGACTGACTTTTCACCATGGTCAAGCTTTATACTAGCAGCCTTAGAATTACATTGGCTGCTGTCAGGATAACAATCGACCATATTCTCACATTAAGCATTCAACGTATATATTTACATAAAACAGAAATATTAGATGGTGTGTCAAAATAAATCTAGGTAAAGAAATGGGAAAATTGGATTCTCGGACAAAATGAAAAAGGTTGCGGATGGTGCCCTGTCTGGATATACGTTTTATTTAGTTAGGGAGTCTGTGATATCAGCTTTGAGGCAGGGAAAGATATTGAAACCTTGAAGATTTGCTGACAGGAAAGAAACCTCTATATCAGGAGAAGTAAATGCAAAACTTCAAACTACTTTTACTAAATAGGCTCCTTCAAAATTGGATTGTTGCAAAGAAAGATAAAAATAAATTGGCGTGTCCAGTCCTGCATGAGTTTGGCATAGCTTGTCCAGGTGCCAATAGAGGTAATCTACTTAGATACCACCTGCAGTCAGTGTTATGTAAAGACAAATGCAGACTTTATAAGACTGAGCCCAGTGTTGTAGTTACACATTGGAACACGGGCAAGGACTTGATCAGGACTGACCCTCTCCAGTGGGCTTCCTGTCCTGGGGTCCAGGAAGAGGGGCCCTGAACCCTGAAACATGTTCTTCACACTCCCACGACTGACTCCAGGCTACATCAGACTGCTGCAGGTGAGCTTCAGGACACTTCCCTTCACTGGTGTAACAAAGTAATTCTTTGTAAATGAATTTTGGGAAGAATGCAACCGAAGCAATAATTTTAAATGTTGTAGTCATTAACATGTTTCTGTACTCTTCTATTCTAATGAACTGATTTTAAATGAATGTTCTGGGATTAGGTTTTACTTCATGTTATGTTGTTTTTTTAGATGCCCTGTGTTTATATAATCAAACTGGACTTGCGTTTCATTTTCTCAGAACACACAACATGAGTTATATGAAGGAATTTATTTTTTATAATGTTGATAATTTACTTAACTGATTAGAATATTTTGAAAACTCACTGTAAGCCATCATCGTGATAACAAAATCGCATGTGTTGGTTTCACAATTTGATCAAGATTGCAATTTTCCCAGTTTCTGTAACATAATTCATAAGTTGAAACAATGGCAAAAACATACAAGATAAAGTTTACATTAAAACTTCACCAGAGCTGTTCCTTTCATATCTGAATGGTTTTGAGGACAAAGTAACGAAGCAATGAAGCTTTATGTGTCCCTCCAGAAATCTATTGGACAGAATGATGAAACGTCAGGAAAGAGCCTTATACGTAAACTCCTCCACTCCGAATATGAGACGGCAGCTTTGGTAATTGCAAGGTGCTTTGCGTTTGAGGTCATAAAGCACAATCATTACTATGTCAGTGTTTTTCACCAACAACGGCAAAATGGGAGCTGGCGACATAGCATTGCGTAGCGAATGGAAATGAGAAGTGGATGGGTGAGCGATGGGAATGGTCTATTTAACTGCAACACCGCCCCATTAGAAAGTATGTTGCTATTATGTGCGCATCTTTGGTCTGCATTATTGTCAAGGGCTCACTGAGGAAATGGCCCATATCACAAAACAGATGAGGTTTTTTATTCGGCAGATAAGTTGTTTCACCATTTGGCAAATGAGGGTGAATGGGTTTTTAATCGCCAAGGCTTTGGTGGCGGCACTGCATGGGTCTGAGGAGGGCATCTTGCATTTTGACACATCACTGCGTTTGGATGGAGTGAAGGCTTGGCTCTGTTTAATGCGACCTAAAATACTGCCGTGATTTCTTGTGGAGCACATAGTTTCATATGTCTTTTTAATCTACTGTTTGTTGTTTGTTTTTTTTCTTTACAGACGTACCATAATGTGGCAGTTGCACGCCCACTTCAAAAGCCTGCCCCAGGTTTGGCCATGCTCTTGGGGGCCGTGGGGATAGGAGTGTGTGGCTACAGCTCCAGGCAGCTGACGATGAACCACAGACCGTCGTCCCGAGTGCTGAGATGGGGTTTTCAAGAGATCCTTCCTCCATCCTTCGCGGCTCAGAAATTTGCTGTTGAATAGAGGCATATATGTATTTATCTATAAGATTAAGAGATCCTTTATTCGCCCCACAGTGAGGAAATTTCAGTGTTGCATCACAAGTTACAGACAGTAGGAATGAGGAGCACACATCAAAAGATAATTTCATGATTACGCGTACAAAAATAAAATAAAATCTCTAGCTTGCATAAAAATAAGGATTTTAACATGTCTGCCTTTAGCATATTGTGGAAATGCATCCATTCATACATAGTTATAGCAAAAGATGCCACACATACGGCGTTCTAGCCAATCTAATCTCAACTCCTGATTGAGCTTTTCTTACATGTTGCACCAGCTAATTATAGAAAAGTCTTAAAAACACAATCTTAAGCACATATTCACAACAGTGCTCCAACATTTAGGCAGTCTTACATTGAAATACACACATACACGGAGGCACATATTAGTATGAGTGTAGAGCTGCAGACATAATGGTTGAGGTCCAGGACTTTTACAGTTATGTAGCACATTGTAAGATCGTAGCGATGCTGGCCCATTGTACGATGCGGCCCATATGCTCTCTGTCAATGTGCTATGTGTGATGTTACAGACTTGAACCTGCGTGTCTTTAAATGTGGCATGTAGTGATGTAATCTTGTAACTCAGGCTGTGTTCATTAAAAATGTCTGTGATGGGCACTGCTGCGTGGATGAATACTTGAGTGATGTGATGATCTTTGCTGAAAGTGGTGTAAATGAACAAGCGTGTTGCATTGTGGCAGTCTTTTGAAGGCTGGCACAAAGAGGGACAGGCATTTGGCAGAAGCCCCCCCCCCCAAACACTGCACAGATGGTTGGCAACTCAAATTTCTAGTTCCCCCCCATTTGGGTTTGGGCCTGTTGCCATGTGTAAGTGCTTGTGTTGTCCAGACCTGTGATGACTTTAACTTTCAACTGATTTCACACCAAGGAAATGTAGGTGTCCATAAAAAGGTCTTGGATAATTGTGTGTTGGGAAAAAAGTAAGTACCATAATGGGTATTGGTTAAAGAATGGATATTATTGGGGAAGAAATACATTATTTTTAATCTTATCCATAGACATTTTCCTTGGCTCGTTACATGATAGCAGTTAAACATATTTGAATGTGGTTCTTACAAAGTTACAAAATAAAGAAAAATACTATAAATGATAATGCCCTGGCAAGACAAATGCTCTTGGCCATCTACAATGCCTGGTTTCATTCTATTTTCAAGACTTTGAGCTGAACATTCTTTAAATTGTTACATGTTTATTTGCATTGGAATGCAGTATATATAAGAAAATAATATGAAGGCACCTGTGCCTTTTTTTTAAATAGACATTTTGTTAGAGCCTAGTTGGATTAAACTGACGTCGTGAGAAAGTTCAGTGACTGGTTAGCCAGGACTTTTAATCCATAGGTTAGACCCTGGCCGCCATTTCAGCCAAACTTCAAACTGGCAGAAAAGTTAGAATCTATAACTGGCATTCTGTAAAGCACTGTAATAAAGAAAAACTAAATTGCGAAATGCATTTTTTTTTTACATGTCTTGATGCTTACTAAAATAATTATTCATTTCAAACTGAAATATATCAGTAATATAGGTACATAGGTACTTACATAGTGGGCCAATGTTGAATGTTTTATTTCTGAAAAGTTCTAAATATGCTACATGCATATTACATGTGATCATGTTCGATAATTACTAATCTGTACACAAATATTTCTTAAACAAGACTTGTTCAACCAAAATGTATTCAAGAAACAAAACAGTTACTCCAGCTTTAAAAAGATAAGGCCGAAGTCGTAGTTCCGTGCGCCACCCAGCGGCAGTAGATGAAAGTGCAGTCCTGCTCACTGGCGCTTCGTTTGGGTCGATGGTCACTGCGCGTGTTGTGTGCTCAGAAGTCGGGGCATAGTTCATTTAATTTCGAACATACTTTCCCCTGAAGAAATAACGGAGTAAATGAAAGTTTCCCCGAGCCTGTGAGTTTGGACATGCATAAAAGTGAGCTTCCAGGCGGCAGCGGAGGGACACAGCAGCACCGCGGAGGCTGAGCCAGGGACGAGCGGAGGAGCGAGCTGCTGCAGGCGGCGTGGACCCGAGGCACAGCACCAAACTCTGGAGGTCTGTTTTACCGTTTTAATCTTAAGTTAAAATGGTAATCTCTAAATGCATTCTCTGTGCTACATATTCTGTCACTACTGGATTAACTTGATCCAAACTTTTGACATGTTAAAGTTAAAGCTATCATTGATCCACCCACCATCGGCAACACTGTAGCCTCCCGTTATCAGACAGAAAGTAGTGGCTCTGATTGTGATTGTTTTACGTCTTATCAGTGGCTTTTCGCTCAAGTTTGAATATGCAATCTACAGTTTTAACTCTAGACTTTAACCCAAAAGCATGATCATGTTGTTTTTGCTCCTGTTGTGTGGCGTCCCGCCGTTTTCAATCCTCTTTTATCACAGAGCCCACGATGTTGTGTCATAGTAAAGAAGACCAGCCTTTGTTCATTATTTGAATCATGTTTCCTGCTATGACTGTGTGCAGGTCATCTCCACGGAACGCTGTACTTTGGCCCCAAGGAAGAGAGGAGTGGGCACCTGCTGTTTGGAGCTAAACTTGTTTTGGTTGTAACAGAATGGGCAACCTTTCCTCCAAAGACTGCCACCATGGAACAACGGGTAAATTCAACTGTAGTCCAATTTAGAGTTTTCAGTTCCTTGAGATGTCTTAGGAAAGAATCCAATATCACCTAACTAAAAAGAAAATAATGGGAGAGGATTAGAAACACTGTTTTTTTAGCTCGTTTGATTTTCTCTCTAGTCTCTTTGATGAGAATGACTTTGTATTGTTGATAAAGGCTACAAAGTTTGATGTTTGCTTCAGTTACCGCTTGTGGTGTGCCATATAATTATAGCCAATGAACAAGGTGTGCCACAGCTCAAAAAGTTTTGGGCTCACTGGCCTTAACCTTTTGTATCTACTCTGCTTTGGAAAAAAATGCATCAGCTAAACATAATATCTCTTGAAGTTGATAAATATATTGTTGTCTTAAAGTTGTCCTTGATTCATACTTGATATATTCATACTCAACCTCATATATTGGGACAGACTAAGCCAGTGTTCCCCAACCTTTTTAGCCGTGGCACAACTTTTTCATTGAAGATAGTTACATGCAAACTGTTCGAATGTTTGAAACATGAGACTGCAGTTTTTTTGTTTTTGTTTTTTTTAACAAAGCTAAGTCATTCCTATCAAAGTGTATTATTTAGAAAACAAGACACGCAAGATGGTCCAGGTTGGATTACACGTCTAGGCCTTTCTGTGTGGAGTTTACATCTTCTCCCTGTGCCTGGATAGGTTTCCTCCAGGTGCTCCAGTTTCCCTCACCACTAAAAACGAGTACAATAGTCCCCCATAACACCATCCCCGACCTCACTCCCGCTCCCCCTCTCTGGAGGCCAGGACTCCCCTGGTAAAGCGGTTCTGCAATCGCAGTGGGACTTTCCTGGGTAAATAAAAGTCAATAACTTAAAAATGGAAAATCAAACGAGCGCAAATCTTCTCACATTATTCAGTTCTCACATTATTTTGACCAATCAAGTGATATTGGATCATTTCCCAAGGCTCACCAAACAACAACTCAAGGCAAACAAATGTAAAAACATAGAAATGAGCTATGGAATTGTGTGGATGTGTGCGAACTCCTGCCGCTCTCAAAGTGGTCATTCTCCTTCGGTTCTTGTCCTGTCTGCACCAGCTGATCATTGCGCAAAATTCTGCTAACACAAGAGCACAGGATTTACTCATTGGAATTTTAATACTGACTGACACACTCTCTCGCATATGTCGAAAATGCCCACACACATTGGCCGGTTTTGTCGTCCCCTCTACAGTGTAAGCCTGGGCAAGCACTCTGGATCGGAATGAAGCAGTTGAATGCCAGAATGACTCAGGCCTATTGAGAAAGTCTAGTCTGTTGCGTGTATAGTGATTTGACCTTAAGTTGTTTCAATGAATAAAAAGTGACGTTTTGCCCAAATAAAGTAGTAAAAGGAGGAAAGGAGTGATGCATTGTTGTTCATGGGCCTCTGAAAGGGAACACTGTGGGGGAGAGAAAAGAAAAATGTTATGTTTGGGGTATTTAAGGGCTTTAGCTGGAAAACGTCTTGTTTAAGCAAATATATTATTCGTGGTTTATATGTGACTTTTGGATGTTTTTGTAATACGCTCACCCTTTCTATTATCCATGTGGTTTTAAAGCTGTGGTACTTAATTACTTCAGTTTTCTTATTTGTCCCAACAGTCTTGTAAAAGAGTACGATGAAATCCGACCACTACATGCCGTCTTCGCCTTATTAGAACATTTTTTTTGACGCTTTGGGTTGATTGGCTGAGTCAGGGTGGTCCTCTTTACACTGTTCTGTCTGAAAGTTGATTGAAAGCTGTGACAGAGGCCAGAATAAGTCCATCTTGTGACATGTAAATTTCTCCTTTGTGAGATAAATAAAGCATATCTTATCTTATCTTGCGCTCAAACCAAACCGTTTTAGAGCCATGAACTCACAACATGCATTACAGGTGAAACTCTGAGAACATTATTCAAAAGTTTATTGATTTCTGTAATTGAACATGAAACCAATGTATGATACAGACTCAGTACATGCAAAGTAGATAGATAGATTGGATAGATACTTTATTGATCCCCGTAAGAGAAATTTAGGTGTCCGGTAGCAGCAGAAATGTAACCAGGCATCCACACACACAAAAAAAAAAATTCTGAAAGTAGCTTACAATAGTATTTTGCATGCAGTACCCAATGATCAACATAATAAAAAAGAAGCTCTGTGTGTATATATCTCTTACATCTTCAACTAAAATCGGTCGTAAATTAGTTTCACGCTGTAAGTTGAATTGCAAAAGTAAATGGACTTTTGAATGATTAGTCTAATATTCTGAAATTCACCTGTATAGCAAAGTTCAAATTTCTTGTAGCTTGAAAGGTAGGTAGGTAGTGAAACATTATCCCACAGTGAAACTCCACCACGTAATTTTGCTTCCTGTATGAACATTTGTATATTCTAATCTGTTCTGTCTATATTCCAGGCCAACGCACAGAAAGCTTCCACACACCTCCTGCTTCACCTCAAGTGGAAAACCCATCCCCTACATCCAGTGTTCCTTCTTCTCTGACCTCTTCCAGTACACTTTCATCACCACTGACACCACTTTTCCACACACCCAGTGGGAAAAAGGCCCACTTAACGTCCCTCTCATCTCCTGCCAGCTCACCGCCACCTATCCCAACTGAACGGAAGCCTCACTCCCCAGTTCAATTCAATACCTCCAACGCATTTCCCCGCAAGTCAGGAAGTAGCACTGGGAACAAAGCACAAATTACAACGAGTAGAAATGGCGCTCCGCAGACGTCCACCCCAAAAGCCTCGGCCTCGCATGAGAACTGTGCGGATTTCGGACCGACCAAGAGCTCTCCGGTGGTGCGCGAGTCTCTGGATTCGGCCTGGAAGGAGAGGGACAGCGGGGTCAGCCAGTCGCCGCCACATGTCCAGGACGCTGTGGATGAGGACTGCCGGGTTCTACTGGAGGAGTGTAGAACAGCACTGAGTATGGATACAGATGAGACCGGAGCCTTAAGCCCTACAGGTAAACGAGACTTTCAAACCTTCAAGAATGAGGGGTTTTGTAGTTCTATGTACCGGGTAATGTTGTTTGTAAAAAAGACTCGTTGTGGTTGTAAGTAATGGGGATAGAATCAAAATCACTGTTATGGTGGCTGCAATAAGCAAATCGCAAAGAAAAATCCTCATCTTATAACAATCTGACGTCCCTGTATTTAAAGATTAAAAAGTATTTATACTTTTTATGAATTTGTGTGCTTATATCTGCCAAAGTCGGGTCATGTTATGCCTTGAGCTGCCTTGTGTATAAACGGTGCTATACAAATCAGCTTGTCTTAAATTCTGTATGCACCTAAGAGAATGTAAGTGAAAATTGGGATTGTATTGATAGTACAACTTTTAAACTGTTTTCAGGTTTTAGTTTTCCCTCAAATTTGAATTCTCCTCCTAGTGCACTTTGAACACTTCATAAGAAATCACAAATCGGTTCACATCAAATGTTTTATCTTCTCTTTTGAGTTTTTGACCATAACTTAGTTTTGCTCTTGCATCAAAAACAATGCTCCATCTTTTCTGATATGAGGGGCCGAATGGGCACAAACACTGTTATCTTGAACCTCTGACAATATTAAAGAATGATTACTGAATACTTTCTGATCTTTCTACAGACGCACTGAGGCATCTACTATCAGAAGTAAAAAGCATGAAGCAATCCCTGCAGGTAATGACACGAGAGAGACATGTTTGCCTTTAGAATTCCCATTACAGGGTGTGTACCTTTTCTCATTTGTAATTACTAGGAGATTTGCTGCACACGTTTAAATGAATAATAAGCATTTCCTTGTTTAAATATAGCACTGTAAACAGGAAATTCACTTAGAGTCGGCCTAGTGCGTATAACTTTTCATCCAGGAGATAAGACCCTGTTGCTTGTCACAATTGGCCTTGGACTTTACTGGGCTGGACTGGACCTGCTTGAAAGATGCGTTTTCCTTTCAGCTTTTGGTGTACTAGAAATGTTGTATGGTAAATAAGCATACACGTGGTATTCTCACAAGATTAGTTTAAATGTAAGATATGAAAAATATAATGAGTTTAGTGTATGTTAAGACAATCCATTTCAACTGCTTAATGTCATTCTGTGGCAACAAATGATGATGATTTTACTATTGGGATACTGTGCTACAGACGCTCAGCTCTACAGGCATCTGTCGCACATACGAGAAAGGTGATATTCTGTAGTCATTTCCTGTAAGTCGTTCATTTCAATTCCTGACCCTCCCTTATGAGGATTGTAGCTGGAGGCTCTGAGTTCCTGCAGATTGTTAGATAGCAACATCTGGGATACAACTATTATTGTTTTGTGTATTGCTTTCATTTTGATCCTCTTAATACCACATCACATTTTATTGAACTTGATGTTTTTGTTGTTTTCTTACCATCCCACACTGGCCCTAAAATGTTTGGGTTTGCACAGAGCAGCCACCGTTGGAATGAGTGTGGTTGAGCAATAATGGCCTACCCTGTATACGAGCAATTTGATCCTGTGTTTATACGTGCTCTCAATAGAGCAATATAAGCTGGTAAAGCCCCAACTTTATGAACTATTGCAATCTATTGTCCTGCTGGGAGTCTTTTTTTTTGGGGGGGAGGACATCAGCGAGGTCGGGCTTTGGTTGTTGTCCAAAGCGCACACAGTTGTAGGTGTGTTGGACAGTCTGATCTGCTGAAGAAAATGGCTGATTACTTTTCCCTCTAAGAACCCTGTTTCTTGTCCCCCTGGAGCCTCCTTGTCTCCAACACGATAGCTCCCACGATTGATAAATATCGAGTCTACATTGACTCGATATTTTTCTTGTGGAGTCTACATTGTTTTTTATGTTGTTTCACTATGACCTATGGATGGGTTCCCTCTGCTTTTATTACTTTTTCAATCCTTATTTTTTCAACTTGAGGAAAAGCACAAGCAGTGACCTTAGTTTAACCTCATTTTCCTGTTTTCTATATCATGACGCTATTTTCTACTAATTGACTACTAATAATGAGAGAGTGAATGGATGGTGTTGGTTGGGGGCTTTGATGCGCCAGTGTGTGCGGGGTCTCGCTCCCGTCCTCACCGTGTGTGGAAGGATTGGAACAATATCTGAACTGTGAACTTTGTAAAGCGCTTTGGGTGACCTTGGTTTATAAAATGCGCTGTATAAATAAATATTGCTTACTTATTTACTAATTATGGTCTAATAAAACTACCTTAATACAATTACATTATACTAGTCTCAATAACAACATTTTGCAAACAACTTTTTTAATTTACTATTGTGAAATTGTGTTCATTTTAAAATGAATGCAATTTCCATGTTTTCTGTGTCAATTCAGAAAACATGGAATCAGAACGGATTTGGATAATTGGTGAAAATCGTTCATCCCAGCTGGTTACAGTGCTCAAAGGGCATTCTGATCAAAGAGATGTTTCATACTTTTGAGACGTGTTTTCTTTGAGACGGCTCACTGATGCACAAAGCATGTTCTTAGTCCACCAAGAATGTCTTCCCTACAAACTTACAAGATGTTGAGTCGGGCTCATTTGCTCTATATTTAGCACAGGCTTACAAATCTCTCAACTTTCACGTAAGAATGTTAGCATTTGCGAATCACTTTTGTGGTCTTTAGTTTGGCTTTCACACTAACAATGGAAAGGCCCCTGCCTCGGCTGAAGAGGCTGTAAGAGAAGACCTAATGTTGTTGTGTTTTTCAATGGGAGCTTTAGGTCATGTAAAAGCC